>CM060706.1:159056019-159670420 GCA_030686995.1 Artemisia argyi | reverse complement strand
TACATATAGATTTTATTTCGTATATGAATAAGGACCACGTACTTTTTTGTTCTCACAATTTTCATTGTTATTTTTACAAATATTACATGAACACTTTCCTTCTTTTTTTCTCCATTTTTGTGTTTAAGATATTTTCCGCTGTTTCATTGTTTATCAACCTCCAGTTAGAATTCGTAAAATATTGTCGGTCTGAATTATAAGTCATGCCCGCATTCCTTATATATTATTTTCCGTTAACTAATACCTTTCAACGATAATAATAAGTCATGCCTGCCCATCGGGCGGGCTTTGAAAGCTAGTATATATATATATATATATATATATATATAATATATATATATATATATATATATATATATATATATATACAATGTTGCAAAAATCGTGAATCGGGTCCCCGAGGGGGGTCAAGGGCCGTGTTGCGATTTTTGGCCGATTAATCGCCGATTCCAAGGTCCAAGGCCGATTAATCAGCCGATTACCTTGTAATTCGCTCCAAGGTCCAAAGCCGTTCAGCTTGTAATCGCCGATTAATCGGCCTTGTAGGCCGATTTTTGCTACACTATATATATATATATATATATATATATATATATATATATATATATATATATATATATATATATATATATATATATATATATATATATCTGAAAATTAAATATTACAACGTCCATATAACTTTATGTCAGAAGGTTACCTCGTCGTGCAGACGAGGAGGAAGCTAGTGGCGAGCTTTGGCGAATGGGGGTGGGTGTCGTAACGAGCTCCAACGAGGAATTCCACCAGCCACGTAGGAGTGGCGAGGTGGTGTGAGTAATGGCACCTTCCCCTCTTATAATCACGAGTACGATGCTACATGCATGAGCCATTGAACGTATTTAAATGTTCAATTCAATTTAAAAAGAAAACCATATTTGACATCAGTTACAAATGTGAAAATAAACAAAAAATTATGATACTTTTTACTCTAAAAAACAATAATATAATCTATCAAGTGCATTTTTTATATATGGAAACAAGTGATCACAACCGAAATTTAAGGATCAAGGAAACCATAATAATATCATTTTTAAAATTTAGCTCCTTATATATAGTAAATATTAGACCCTCGAACCCTAATATTAATTATTGAGCAGCCGAGCAGCGTACGATATTCAATCTCCATCATGGAATCCAATGATCAAAGTACTGATCATGACACCCAATCCTACATGTGTTTTCCACTATCCCAAATCGAAAAAACCCATCTTGAAGCAGGTAACAGTATCATCATGCCAGTCTCTGCCCTCAGCAGTAGCAGCCAAAAACTGGTTTGTCGAATGACCTTCCGTATTGCGAAATCCAACGACACAAGTACTCTCCACTACCACTGCGGTGTTGCCGAGTTCACTGCTGATGACGGGTTTGTTTTCTTGCCCACTTGGATGATGAAAAAACTGAATATAAGAGAAGGTGACCTAGTGAACGTAAAAAACACAAGTCTCCCTGAAGGGAATTACATTAAGGTACAACCACATACCACTGAATTCGTTACTACTCTTTCGGATCCTATATCTGTTCTAAAAAAAGCTTTAAGGGATCATGTCGCTTGTCTAACATCTGGGGACAGTATTGTGGTCAATCATAAAGAAAACAAGTATTTGATTCATATTGTGGAAACCAAGCCATCGGGTGCCATATCTTTATTTGAAAACGATAATTATGAGGTGGAGTTTGCAAAACCTTTGGATTATTACAAACAACCTAAACCTAGGCGTAAGCGGTTTCCAGGACAAGGGAGTGGTGAAATCTTGGAGGAAGATGATACCATCTACCAACCGATGAAGAAGAAGGTGAGGCTAACACTATCAAGTGTAGCAAACAAACAACAAACTACGTTTAAGCCATTCACTGGGAAGTTCAAGCTACCTGATAATATTATTCGAAAGATACTTGTTGTTGCCCCAAAGTTTCATGCCATAGTGGTCAGTGAACCATGTGGTGACAATGTGGTCAAGCTTGATTATCCTTTTGAATACCAGAAGAATGGCCTTAGATATGTTAGGGTTATTGGAACATTCAGTGGGATAGTCGTTTTGGTGGTTAACCACCATAAAAATTTTGAGGGCGATCAGGGCTTGCCTACAAAACTCACCAGTCGTATAATCCTATACAACCCGCTTACCCATGAATCTGAGATGCTTCCTGATCCATATTCCCCATTCTTTGAAGTCAACATACATACATATGGATTTGGCTATGGTGCAACCAAAGATGACTTGAAGATTGTTCGGTTTAGAGGCTTAACTAAACCTGATAACAATTGGAACACTTGTGATGTCTTCAATCTTAAGGAGAGGTCATGGAGCACGTCAGAAATCCTCATTAAAGATGCTCATTTTAGGAGTGATGTGGGTACGTTTCTAAATGGATCTTTGTATTGGTTTGCACTTAACAAGATAGTGGCTCTCAATGTTAACGAGATGGTAATTTCTGAGATATATCTACCTTGTGAAGGTATTAAGGCAGAGACTCATTTGGGTACGTTACATGGATGCCTTTGGATGATCACCAAAACGGACAGACCTTTTAGATTCAATATGCGGGTAATGAAGACGGAAAAAGGCGTTAAGAATTCATGGTCAGAGTCACGTTTGTTGATATTGAATTTAGAAGGTAAATATTGGGGATTCCGAATTTCAAATCTTATGGATGATGGAAGAATTCTAATGATGGGTTGTAAAAACGAACTGATTATTTGCGACACAGTAAAAGATACATATAAAGTTCTAAGTGGCGGTCTAAGTAATGAAGATTGCATTAAGTTAAATGCCATTGAGTACGAGGAGAGTATGCTTTCGCCTTCAATTATATAAATATTGTGGTGTTTGATATCTTCTGGATGTCATAAAATTAGTTGCTAAGTCTCGTCTTTTTATTCTTTGCATTTGGATTTCATAAACTTTTATGAATTTTTATCTGAATAACTCATTTATAATCTTTTACATTCCGGATATAAAATCAATGATGGGTGCCCACATGCATTTCCGTTGCATACTTTCACCCTTATATATATGTTCAACTCTTTTATCCTTTAGGCTCCCTTATCCTTTCTATTCCTCTGTAGTTATTATTAGTTGATGTTAAGATACTTGATATCCATCTAAACATCCTCACTCTTGTTCATACATGCCTTTAATTTAATAGTGGACAATACTATGTATATCAGTATATGCAAATATAGTAGCTATGGCCCCATATTTCTTTTGAACTTAACGAAGTAGATACTAAAAGGGATTCCTTCATTGATGGATGCACTACAACAAATTGATCAACTTTACACACTTGTAAAGGCATACAAACGGAACATGAACTGGAGTTGACAATACATATAAGAATTGGGTCAAAGATCTGTAACAAGCATGTCCCAAACCATGGATTAGAGACATGCACAGTGGGCTGCAGGTCGACATTTATCTGCAATATCAACTGTAAGTTTATATGCTGTAAGATAAGTATATATCTTATGAGACAGGCTATACTGATTCTGAGAGTTATACCAATGTTTTGAATTATTTAAGATTTTGGTTAAAAAGATTTTTTGATGCGTTTGATGTTTTGGATTATTGTAGTGTTTGGTTTACATGTTCACATAATCTAATAATAAGGTCATAAAATCTCCTTTGTCGAACCCCTCTGTCAAAGATGTAAGTCTTCTGTCACAAAATTGACACCTTAATCAAGTAGTCACTTTAGTAATGGGTCAAGTTTTGATCAAAATAGTTTCATTGAACTGTCCATGACCCACTAAAGCATACATGAAACCCGCTTATCCCCTGTTCGAAGAGGAGTGGCATTCTTATCTTAAGAAGTCTTGGAACACTAAAACGATGACATCTGCTTGCTATATCTGGTTTGTTATTAAGATGAACTTTGTTTACAGGTTTTGTGACATGATTCCAGGATCGAATGATCCAAACAACACCATGTATAATCATCATAAAAGGAGCAATCTAAGGAAACACAAAAGATGGGTTGAACCCTTTTTAATTCTGATAAGTAATACTGAAAAAGGTTAACCGTATGTTTACATGATCCTATCTATATATACATATTAAATCGGTGCCACAGATTATCAGAATTAAAAAGGGTTCAACCCATCTTTTGTGTTTCCTTAGATTGCTCCTTTTATGATGATTATACATGGTGTTGTTTGGATCATTCGATCCTGGAATCATGTCACAAAACCTGTAAACAAAGTTCATCTTAATAACAAACCAGATATAGCAAGCAGATGTCATCGTTTTAGTGTTCCAAGACTTCTTAAGATAAGAATGCCACTCCTCTTCGAACAGGGGATAAGCGGGTTTCATGTATGCTTTAGTGGGTCATGGACAGTTCAATGAAACTATTTTGATCAAAACTTGACCCATTACTAAAGTGACTACTTGATTAAGGTGTCAATTTTGTGACAGAAGACTTACATCTTTGACAGAGGGGTTCGACAAAGGAGATTTTATGACCTTATTATTAGATTATGTGAACATGTAAACCAAACACTACAATAATCCAAAACATCAAACGCATCAAAAAATCTTTTTAACCAAAATCTTAAATAATTCAAAACATTGGTATAACTCTCAGAATCAGTATAGCCTGTCTCATAAGATATATACTTATCTTACAGCATATAAACTTACAGTTGATATTGCAGATAAATGTCGACCTGCAGCCCACTGTGCATGTCTCTAATCCATGGTTTGGGACATGCTTGTTACAGATCTTTGACCCAATTCTTATATGTATTGTCAACTCCAGTTCATGTTCCGTTTGTATGCCTTTACAAGTGTGTAAAGTTGATCAATTTGTTGTAGTGCATCCATCAATGAAGGAATCCCTTTTAGTATCTACTTCGTTAAGTTCAAAAGAAATATGGGGCCATAGCTACTATATTTGCATATACTGATATACATAGTATTGTCCACTATTAAATTAAAGGCATGTATGAACAAGAGTGAGGATGTTTAGATGGATATCAAGTATCTTAACATCAACTAATAATAACTACAGAGGAATAGAAAGGATAAGGGAGCCTAAAGGATAAAAGAGTTGAACATATATATAAGGGTGAAAGTATGCAACGGAAATGCATGTGGGCACCCATCATTGATTTTATATCCGGAATGTAAAAGATTATAAATGAGTTATTCAGATAAAAATTCATAAAAGTTTATGAAATCCAAATGCAAAGAATAAAAAGACGAGACTTAGCAACTAATTTTATGACATCCAGAAGATATCAAACACCACAATATTTATATAATTGAAGGCGAAAGCATACTCTCCTCGTACTCAATGGCATTTAACTTAATGCAATCTTCATTACTTAGACCGCCACTTAGAACTTTATATGTATCTTTTACTGTGTCGCAAATAATCAGTTCGTTTTTACAACCCATCATTAGAATTCTTCCATCATCCATAAGATTTGAAATTCGGAATCCCCAATATTTACCTTCTAAATTCAATATCAACAAACGTGACTCTGACCATGAATTCTTAACGCCTTTTTCCGTCTTCATTACCCGCATATTGAATCTAAAAGGTCTGTCCGTTTTGGTGATCATCCAAAGGCATCCATGTAACGTACCCAAATGAGTCTCTGCCTTAATACCTTCACAAGGTAGATATATCTCAGAAATTACCATCTCGTTAACATTGAGAGCCACTATCTTGTTAAGTGCAAACCAATACAAAGATCCATTTAGAAACGTACCCACATCACTCCTAAAATGAGCATCTTTAATGAGGATTTCTGACGTGCTCCATGACCTCTCCTTAAGATTGAAGACATCACAAGTGTTCCAATTGTTATCAGGTTTAGTTAAGCCTCTAAACCGAACAATCTTCAAGTCATCTTTGGTTGCACCATAGCCAAATCCATATGTATGTATGTTGACTTCAAAGAATGGGGAATATGGATCAGGAAGCATCTCAGATTCATGGGTAAGCGGGTTGTATAGGATTATACGACTGGTGAGTTTTGTAGGCAAGCCCTGATCGCCCTCAAAATTTTTATGGTGGTTAACCACCAAAACGACTATCCCACTGAATGTTCCAATAACCCTAACATATCTAAGGCCATTCTTCTGGTATTCAAAAGGATAATCAAGCTTGACCACATTGTCACCACATGGTTCACTGACCACTATGGCATGAAACTTTGGGGCAACAACAAGTATCTTTCGAATAATATTATCAGGTAGCTTGAACTTCCCAGTGAATGGCTTAAACGTAGTTTGTTGTTTGTTTGCTACACTTGATAGTGTTAGCCTCACCTTCTTCTTCATCGGTTGGTAGATGGTATCATCTTCCTCCAAGATTTCACCACTCCCTTGTCCTGGAAACCGCTTACGCCTAGGTTTAGGTTGTTTGTAATAATCCAAAGGTTTTGCAAACTCCACCTCATAATTATCGTTTTCAAATAAAGATATGGCACCCGATGGCTTGGTTTCCACAATATGAATCAAATACTTGTTTTCTTTATGATTGACCACAATACTGTCCCCAGATGTTAGACAAGCGACATGATCCCTTAAAGCTTTTTTTAGAACAGATATAGGATCCGAAAGAGTAGTAACGAATTCAGTGGTATGTGGTTGTACCTTAATGTAATTCCCTTCAGGGAGACTTGTGTTTTTTACGTTCACTAGGTCACCTTCTCTTATATTCAGTTTTTTCATCATCCAAGTGGGCAAGAAAACAAACCCGTCATCAGCAGTGAACTCGGCAACACCGCAGTGGTAGTGGAGAGTACTTGTGTCGTTGGATTTCGCAATACGGAAGGTCATTCGACAAACCAGTTTTTGGCTGCTACTGCTGAGGGCAGAGACTGGCATGATGATACTGTTACCTGCTTCAAGATGGGTTTTTTCGATTTGGGATAGTGGAAAACACATGTAGGATTGGGTGTCATGATCAGTACTTTGATCATTGGATTCCATGATGGAGATTGAATATCGTACGCTGCTCGGCTGCTCAATAATTAATATTAGGGTTCGAGGGTCTAATATTTACTATATATAAGGAGCTAAATTTTAAAAATGATATTATTATGGTTTCCTTGATCCTTAAATTTCGGTTGTGATCACTTGTTTCCATATATAAAAAATGCACTTGATAGATTATATTATTGTTTTTAGAGTAAAAAGTATCATAATTTTTTGTTTATTTTCACATTTGTAACTGATGTCAAATATGGTTTTCTTTTTAAATTGAATTGAACATTTAAATACGTTCAATGGCTCATGCATGTAGCATCGTACTCGTGATTATAAGAGGGGAAGGTGCCATTACTCACACCACCTCGCCACTCCTACGTGGCTGGTGGAATTCCTCGTTGGAGCTCGTTACGACACCCACCCCCATTCGCCAAAGCTCGCCACTAGCTTCCTCCTCGTCTGCACGACGAGGTAACCTTCTGACATAAAGTTATATGGACGTTGTAATATTTAATTTTCAGATATATATATATATATATATATATATATATATATATATATATATATATATATATATATATATATATATATATATATATATATATATATATATATATATATATATATATATATATATAGTGTAGCAAAAATCGGCCTACAAGGCCGATTAATCGGCGATTACAAGCTGAACGGCTTTGGACCTTGGAGCGAATTACAAGGTAATCGGCTGATTAATCGGCCTTGGACCTTGGAATCGGCGATTAATCGGCCAAAAATCGCAACACGGCCCTTGACCCCCTCGGGACCGATTCACGATTTTTGCAACATTGTATATATATATATATATATATATATATATATATATATATATATATATATATATATATATATATATATATATATATACTAGCTTTCAAAGCCCGCCCGATGGGCAGGCATGACTTATTATTATCGTTGAAAGGTATTAGTTAACGGAAAATAATATATAAGGAATGCGGGCATGACTTATAATTCAGACCGACAATATTTTACGAATTCTAACTGGAGGTTGATAAACAATGAACAGCGGAAAATATCTTAAACACAAAAATGGAGAAAAAAGAAGGAAAGTGTTCATGTAATATTTGTAAAAATAACAATGAAAATTGTGAGAACAAAAAAGTACGTGGTCCTTATTCATATACGAAATAAAATCTATATGTACGCAACTTTGGATGTGGATTTTTTGTATTCACTGTCTTTGCGCAGCTTGTGAAGTTATTAAAATCTTCGGTTACAATGTTGGTGTGGAAAGCTCATAGTATTGACGTTCATAGCCTTCAAATAATTAACATCAACTTTATTATAGAGATAAGAGGAAAGTTTGTGAGCACCTTGACCAAAAATGCAATCCAACTATGGAAAGGCCCATAGCCCCTACAAACTAACCACCATATAATATAAGATTACATATAAGCAAACTATCTTAAGAAACCTGCAGTTCAATATAATCCCCACTCCATCGGCATCCCAAAACTTCTTTATGTTGTTTGATTGTATTTCAAATTTGAATTATAGAAATCCTTTAGATAAAATGACCAAATAGGTATTTACTATGAAAAATGAGAAAATGTTAATGGTCAGATAATCTGAATTGGAATTTTGTTTTTTAAACATTAGAAAAAGATCATACAATAATTAGGTAGAACACAAATCCAAACACTACCTTAGGATGAACATGAAGAAAAAATCAAATAATACAATGAAGAGAAGAATATCGATAGTTTTGAGAGGGTAGCATGTGAACTACTCGAATGTTTTTGAACCTGCATTGGCAAAAATTTTTGTAGGTTTATTCTCTGTCCACAATGTCAAACAAAATTCCCTGCATAAATCAACTTCTACTTATGATACAACGCTAACAAAAATGTTTTAATATTTAATTGAAATTTAATCGTACCACAACACTTCCAGGTCCTAAATAATTATCACATTCTTCGATCATCTCCACCACATCAGAAAGCCATCCAAGCAATACTATACACTTTTGATCACACACTCCAGTCTGATGCCTACATATATGAGTTTAAGTTACTTAAAACCTTCTTAATGTAATTGAGTAAAGTTAATCCAAATGAAAAAAAAAATTATTACCCATCAGAATGTACAAACCCTGGAACCTGGTTTCGATGGACATTTGATCAGTGGCGCAGCTTCATAGGGGGGGGGGGGTATATAGTTTTCATAGGGGTATATAGTTTTCGTGCATTTGATCAGTGGCGCAGTTTAAGTTACTTCATAGGGGTATATAGTTTTCGTGTAGAAAAATTTCGGTATTTTCGGTTTCGCCCCCCCAATTTAATTCGGTTTCGACCCCCCATAGTGTTAGGAAAAAAAAATTTTAGATCCCGACCCCCCACTCGAAAAATCCAAGCTTCGCCACTGCATTTGATAATTTGCTTCAAACATGATTTTGCCAGTATGAAGTGCGTTATTTGGAAAGTACTTGTTACAAAATACAAACATCTTTGATCATCCTCCTCGACAGTCTTTCTCATGCAAATACACGCTGAGTATCACCTACTATGCTCGGAAAGCCTGTAACAACCATGACAATTATTTCAGATCTTTGTCATGATAGTAATTTGTACAAAAAATTCAAAGAATGACTGATTCATGCTGCATTTTGTGAAAATCAAGTTACCGTTATTCTAGCTCTTAAAGCCGGTTGGATTTAAGCTCAAGTTATCTTCAATTCTTCGCCGGCTACTTTTATAACGAAGTAACATAGTCATTCCTAGCTTGAAATCTTTCCTCTGCCCCTGAATCAACATATAAATAGACATTAAGAAGCCATCAACGGATGTTTTGATCAGCTTATTTTCCCGGCTTATAGGCATGTATATTTGATAAGTGTTTTAAATTTATCCAGTTGAGTGATAAGTTTCCTAAATATGTAAATGCATGTATTGGTTGTCTTTGATGTCATTTCCATACCCTTTGAGCCAAATTAACAGTGGGATTTGAAGAAGCAGCCAATTACCAATTCAAGACTGCCGCGCCTTTTTCAACTGCTGAGATGTTTGATTCGTCAATACCATCACCTGTCTGTGCCATGACCAGAAGTAACAGTACAAAGGAGCAGATTAATGAGATTTGGAGTTAGTGGTTAAGGTAAAAACACATGCCTTACCATAGTCGTAATAGCAGTCAAAATCTCGTGAATAAGATCTTCTGCACAGATGATAACGAATTTCCCTATAATCCCAAAAAACACTTTCATTACTTTTCATGTATAAACAACATATAGTTCATTTTCTATAGGAAAAATGGAGTAATCTTTATCCGTTTTCTTTTTATTTTTAAGGACAACTTTTTTTCTCTAACCACAACTTATTCTGATCTGATGTATGAACCATCTTGAACGGTTCAGACGGACCAAAAGTCACTCAAAGATTATTCAAAATGCATAAAGCCTTCATTTATTTAAAAATTAGATCATCCTTATAACAATACTTTTCTTTGATTATATTTAAAAAATTAATTCTTTATAACTAAAAACATGGTATTTTCTTAGCCAATAAATGAATAAAAAAAAAGCTAAGAGGTACCTGCACAACTTCATCACTGGGCATTCCATATTTTGCAACATGTTCTCTAGGAAATATGTGTATGCCAGCACAAGTAACTCTTCTCAACTCAGCAATAACCATGCCACCTTTACCCCATAGACACCCAATCTGCCTCGAGTGTACCAAAAGTCTAGCAATAATGGGTGCACCAGGTTCAACTCCAACCTCAACCATCTACCAAGGACTCGCATAACAGCAAGAGCAAGCGAATGCTTTTGATCTAAATTCTGAATCAGGTTTGAACATATTAGATTCAATTAGGATTAAAAAAGAATAATGCAAATGAGATAGCAAGCTCATATGCCTCTCGTGCATATATTACAACCACCCTTTCATCTGATTCAGGGGTTGAATAGTTAATTTTTATAGATGCACCCGTCTCTGTCTGCAATGCTCTTTTATATGAACCACCTTTACCGATCAAACTTCCAACTTTGTCAGCTTGACACAACAATCTAAATACAACTTCCTCTTCCACGCCCATCCGGTGGTCTGGACCTGGACATGGACCTGGATCTGAACCTGGATCTGGATGTGAAACAGATAATTTCATCATTTATAAGATGGTCATAGACTCTTCTCATCTCAGCAATAATCATGCCACCTTTACCCCTTATCCCAAGCACGTAACGCCATATCTGAACTTGTACACTCCAACATGATTCCCGATTTCATATATAAAATAATCATATAATCATATATAAATTCAGTTGCTTTGATTATATAACTTTTGTCCTTCCAGTATCAGTAACCAAGTAAAATAGTCCTATTTTAATTTAGAGATATCGAATTCCAAATGAGTATAATCCCGGTCTAGCAACACGCCATGGCAACTTCAATGTGCCACATAGACTGAATTCTCGAATTATGCAATAAGAAATTCCAAAATTTCGGCTAATGCTAATAAAACTATACTACCTGACAACCATATTGTTTTTGGTTCCATGCCCAATAGAAGAACTTCTTTGAGCTCTTGTCTACATAGTATAGAAAAGCTGTTTCTTAAGAATAAACAAAAGACATGTGTTGTCGTAGTTACTTTATGGATAACAAGAATTTTATGTTTAAGTAACTATGAGTACCAGAATTTGTAAATCTTCCAATTCTATATTTCAAGAAGCTAGATAATTTATAAAGTTTTATTTCCTCAAACACTATATAATATGTTGCGTGTTGTGGTGGAAGGTACCCTGCAATACAAATTACGGTGAAGAAACTGTTCAGCTTTATATTTTTCATTACAATATCTTTATGGATAACAAGAATTTTATGTTTAAGTAACTAGAAGCTATATCAACTAATTCATATAAAAATTATAAAGTACTCGCACGATGTTGTAGCAATGTAAAGGAGGTAGTCGGTTATATTACTGAGGCATGAAGTCAAAGTTTGTCGAGAGTTGTAGAATATAGTGTAAAGTAGTTAGATTTATTTGATAAAAAAATATAGATATCCTAATCATAAAATATGATATTTTCTTTTATATACTCGACTTCTTTGCTTGTACATATTAGTCACATTATTTTTATAGTTTTTTTTTTGTTGAAAACCTAGAACTTATGTTTTTTAAATGATAGAAACTTTATATATCATAGAAGATATAATGTTTAATTCATCACCATCGAAACTTACCGTTATTCACAAAATGTTGAGGGGAAAACATCCTTGTTTTTCACAAAATGTTTTATGGAAAACAAGAAAGACATAGATCGCGTTTAAATAAGTGTTTTTCAACAAAATACGGAGTATTTTGTAAAACACAGAATCCTCTATTTCATAAACTAACAAGAAAAATTACAAAATAAATTAGTTGTTTTCCTTGTTTTCTTTTGTAACCCACAACCTTCTCTTCCTTTATTCAAAATAGAAAATGGAAACATCAACTAAACGCGTTTTATATATTTTGTGGAGATAAATTTCTCTTTTAAATTTTTACAAAACTAGAGACAGAAAACAACAGAATTTTTTCTCTATTTACTAAACGCACCTTTATTATTCCCAGAAAATATTACTTCTTCTCTGTCTTTGGCAGAAACTCCAGCCACTCGTTTGAACTGAATTACCTAATAAGAAGTCAGAAGTGTTTGATAAGTTAATAAGCATTGTATTTGCTTATTTAGAACCTCAAATAAGCGTAACCAAAAAAAAACTATTAAAACGATTTTATAAGCCCATTAGCATCAACCAGTCTACCTCAATCCAAACACCTCATAATTCTGCCTATTATCCATACCTGAGAAACTTTCCAAAATGTTATACATCTTCCATATCTAAATATATTTTATTTATAAATTACTTGATAGAGTCAACATCACCAGCTAGAGCCCTAAATGATTCGAGTTCAGTATCATGACTTCTGTTCATTTGATCTATCATCGTCGTTTCAGGTTACTCTACTATCTAATATACATCAACAATATTAATCACTAAACTCAATGCACGTGTGAATGCTATTAGATAGTATGTATGAGACAGTAAATTACCTCTATTGATTATCGTCGACATCTTTTTATAGCGAAAAAAAGGCGGGTAAAAAATGGCTATTTAGTCCATTGATAAGCACACTTAGCTGTATTGGAAAGTAGCATGGAGATAGTGACAGGCCCAATACCATTATAGACAGGGGTGATTAGAAATTCTTTAAGCCTTGCTTCTTCATAGCAAACATATCCAGTAACACGGGAACCATGTGAACTATTGTTATCATGTGTATAATCAGAGTATAAAGCCATTGATACAATATGACATAAATGAACCAAAAGAGAATGGGGGATAAATTTTGATATTATGCACGAGTTTCAGTGACCAATCAAAAGGACCCAGCATATCAGTGACTCTATACGTATTAAAAAAGAAGCTATTAATGTTGTTTTTTAATGAAGGCATACAGCTACTATGATCACTTTGAATCCAAAAACTGTAATTATGTGATATGGAGGTGTTGAGGCCTGAGGGTTGTGTCAGTGAGATTGACCTCAAGTTGAAACATGGCTCACTTAGAAAACATCCAAATCAGTTCTCGACTTCACCTTTTGAGATAATGAATATGAAGTGTTTATATGCATAAAGTGCTTAATTTTGAGTTGATGTTAATATTCTATCATTGTCAAATAGGTAACCAAGAATCTGATAAAGCATCAACTATATTTCAAGGATGGAAAACGGATATACACCATCAAGTGATATTTTATAAGTGGTTGGTATCGATAGTTAGCATCGATGAATCTTTGCAAGCTGATATACACCATTAAGAGAGTGAATCAGATGGGCAGGAGTGTGAATCAGAGTCTTCACAACAGAATACTGGATCATATGTGCAATCTCGGCTGGATTGGGCCACGGATTATATCCAGTTACTGAATTTTAATACTGAAATTGAGAAATCGAAGGTGGTTAAACTAGAAAAGCAATAGAATGAACTTCAACTCTTGGTTACTGATGATGGTTTTAGAGCTAAATCAATGGAATATGAGTTAGAAACAGCCGAAAAGAAACTTTTAATATCAAGAAGTACAATTTCACAACTGAGGCAAAGATCAAAATCAAGTATATCAGTAGCAGTTAGTGAACGCTTTACTCAAGCAAATTGATTCTCATTCCAAATTTATGCATGACCTACAAGAGAGAATTGCTACTGCGGACGAGGACGAGACGGTCAATTTGGTAAGACCAGGTGTTTTGAAGTGTTTGGAAATTAAAGGTGAATTTGATACCTCACATTTACACCATGCTATTGTAACGAGTCTTGATCTAAATGTTACACCTATTTTTAAGAATACTAAAATACTTCAAGGGGGGTCGGTAAATGGTTTGGTCTGTTTGTGGCAGTATCGTGATGAAGTTGATAACACTTATGTATGCAATCCAGTCACTAGAGAGTATGTGATCCTTCCTAGGCCACAATACGTTGGATCAATTCCTCTGACAAACATGCACGGTTTTGGAGTTGGGTTTAGTGACAAAGGAATACAAAGTGGTATGGATATTCCTAGGGACTATACCACAAAACCCTACCTCATCTCTGTCTTATCTATTTGAAGCTGAAGTTCGCACCCTTGGCGCCGGCCAATGGAGACGGCTTGGTCATGTCCCTTACTTTATTAATGCAAGCAATGGGCTTTTTCTCAACGGTAGTGTTCATTGGATTGTTAATGACAAGCATTCACCTGAAAGGCTTTGTTCTTTTAATATCGACAATGAGACATTTGAATTATTCCCATCTCCTCCTTCTGAAGAAATAGTAGGTGTTTTTTGTTACCAAAATTTGGGAATCCTAAATGGTTGTTTAAGTTTGTCTGATTCATCTTTATTAGAACCTGAGTTCACAATTTGGGTTATGAAAGAATATGGGTTTAAGAAATCTTGGTATAAAGAGGTGGTGATCAAACGAAGTATTATGCCTAATGTAGGTCGGTTTTTGCCTGTGTATCTAATTGAGAGTTTAGATGATGGATCTATTTTGATGTTTGTTGATGAGAGCAGTTTGCTGGTATATTGTCCTCGGAAGAAAACAATTGAGAAGAGAGATTTTTTAAAACGTTACTTCACTGGTAAGGCTTATCGTCCAAGCTTTCTTAAGCTCGAGACCTTCGAACCACAAAGAGTGCTTGTCTTTTAAAGGTCGGTAAATTTTTACCTGAACTTCCATTCTTGTGTTTGTTTATAGAACATGTTATTTAATTTAATTTTATTTATTTATTTTTTTTTTATTATTTTTTTGCTGAACATCTTCATTAAGTGATCACTTTCTATTGGTTACCAGTAGTGATCAATTATTTCATTCCTAATTCACATGTGTATATAACATCCAACATCTGTGAAGCAACATTTCGAAGGTAAAACAAAACATGCAATAGAACAATTCACATGTATCTGATGCAAATAATTATGTTACTCTGCTATACTTGATCAGGTTGAAGACGCGAGGAATGAAGGAGGTTAGACAGTTCCCTTGAAACCATTTGTAATTACTTTCTATCAAAGTTTATGTGTAACAACCATTTCTCACTTAAGACAATGAGAAAAAAGAGAAGTATATATATATATATATATATATATATATATATATATATATATATATATATATATATATATATCCAGCACATTTAAATTCAAAGAGTTACATAAAAGATTGTGAGCTAAAGTAATAAATGTAAAAGTTCAATAAATTCTAAGCTAATATATTCGGTATTAATACAAAATAAGATAATTCATAAGTCTTAAGACAATATATATTCGATATCAACACATGATAAAAAAAAATCATGTCAAAACCTAGTACATACTCGAGCCATACTCGAGCACTGTTCATCGTATAATACAAAATTAAAAACAAAAAAATAAGACAAAACAAAAATTAAATTATTTGTTTTTTAACAAATGAAAATACATTATTCAAAAAATTAAAAAAAAAAAACCCGCGCGTGCGCGGGCATTATAACTAGTACCTAATACATACGTATACTATCTTAAACATAAATACTTTGATCTAAATATATTAGAGGCTAACATTCTCCCCCCTAATTATTTAGTATCAAACCCTTCTTGAGTGATCCTTCTAGTCTTTTCAAGCAGTGACATCAAAGTCATTGTTGTCTTGGCTGCTTCCTTGTTGTCCATCTTGTGTCGACTTGGTTTCCAATGCGTGCCCTAGATCCTTTGTCTCGGCTTCTTCTCCAAATACACCCTAAGTGTTTGTTTGGCCACAATCAAAGTTCATGTTTGTTGTTGTTTTCCTGTTCCAAGTCCTTCACCAAATACCTCTCGGTATTCCTTTTACCAAAGCAAATCAGTTTGCTTTTCCTTTTGCTAATACCCTATGGTATTAACCCAACGTCTAACCAAACTTGTTGTTCTCTTGTTCATTCCATGTGCTCCATCCTTCACTCCACTATCCTTCTGTCCTGGCGGTCCTTGGCTGCTACAACATTGCTAGTTTCACCCACTTCTAAAGGCTTTTCAACCCAAGACACTTTTGCAATTTCATGGCATATCACTATCAAATTAATGAACCTCCTATAGCAATCTGTTATTGCCTCACTATCTTCATTTGTTAGACCGTCTTCATTCTTCTCTTGATGGCTTTTGTTGGTTTGTTGCAAAGGTTTTATCATCTTCTGACTATCATCACAACATCAAGGTTGGTTTTTTTCTTCTCGATCTCTTATGAACAATCTGTGTTCTTTCTTTCTTTGTAACAAAACCGCAACCATGTCTTCTTCTTCTCCTTTCCTTCTATTCTTCTCTCTTGAATCTGCCCCTTTTTCTTTGTTAAACCACCGGTCTTTGGTGGTAACCGTCTAAACCGTCTCCTCCTATCTTCCTTTATCTTCATCATCATTCATGGCAGTTTCTTGAGTGTGTTGTTTGATCCCTTGGCTCTAATACCACTGTTTACAGGTTTTGTGACATGATTCCAGGATCGAGTGATCCAAACAACACCATGTACAATCATCATAAAAGGAGCAATCTAAGGAAACACAAAAGATGGGTTGAACCCTTTTTAATTCTGATAAGTAATACTGAAAAAGGTTAACCGTATGTTAACATGATCCTATCTATATATACATATTGAATCGGTGCCACAGGAAGAGTTATGCCGATTCATAAACAGTATAAACTAATAACCATTGTAACTATTACCCTAAAAGCCCATACAAGTTGGGTTTACAGAATTATAAACTATGTAAACACATTCCATACAACATCGAATTGGCTATATGACTCAATTAAGGCTTGTTCACAGCCCTACTAATCTGTACTTTGCTTCAGCTTTTTACTAGAACGTTTTTAGTGACTAGGCTATTCTAAAAAGAATAAAACAAAACATCGAATGAATATAGGTTTAATAATGAATGATACAATGTTTTCAAAACCCGAAGTTATGGCACCATATAGCACATAGACAAACAGTACTTGTAGATACTGGCAAGAATTCAGATGGTCGATAAGTACTTTATGATTTGTATAGACATGTCTTGGGAAGAAGACAAGCCAAATTTACTTGTGTTTTAAGTTTTGTCAGCGATAAAAGTAAAGTCAAATTGCAATGCATGCAAATTCAGAGTACATCAATTTCAAAACTCACTTACAACATGTAAAACTTTTATTATTATAAGAATTCAACGAGGGAAGAAACTGACAATAATAAATATATTTAACATGTCGATCGTATATTGGTACAAGCATAAAATAACGATGACAACGTAGTATTTCATCTTTTACTAAAATATGGACATGTCTGTTAAGTATTATCAAGTTTTTTAATTTAAGCCATGATGAACGTTACAACTTACAACATGTATTTTATGATTTATTGTATCGGATTATATCTATGTTTTCAATTTTCTATATACCTTGCAGAGGTTGTGGGTTTTGTTCGATAAAATACTAAAAAGAGCATCCGGGTATGCGAACGCGTTAAACGTAGGCATTTGACATTCTAGACTAGTCGATCTTGTGTAATACAGTGGTTGCCGGTGGTTGTGAATTTGATACCATATAATATTAACACTGTACTTCAAGCCGTATGATCACACTCCAGGAGTACTTGCTCGATCGGCAAGGTGGACTGACCGTGAAGCGTGGTTCCATATAAGCTTTTCCTTGGTAAACCAGAAAAATGGTGCTCCTTTACCACAAGGATGGAAGTGGATATTTTTATTTCCCCATTTGGTTGTTCGGTACACGCTATGTTGTTTAGGATGACGATCGAGTTGTTTTTTTGAACGACAAAATTACATAACAAAACGTCTACTAGCAAGATGCTATAGGGGAAACAAGACATCCATTATATCTTTTCTTTACTACTTATAATGTCAAAAGAGTCAAAGTGAAAAGTGAACTCCTTAACTTTTGGTCAATCCCCAAATTGCCCTTCTAAACTCTTTGTAAAACTGAATTGGTTAAGCGAGAGTTAATAAAGGAAATGTTGAAATAAGTTACAAAAGGATTTCTTAATAATGGAAATGAGTTACAAAAGGAAATGTTGATATAAGTTACAGCCAATATGCACCATGCAATATGCAAAATAACGCAGCCATGCAAATTAAGAAATGGAAACTCAAGTGAAATACGGAAAAAAAAAAATAAACGAAATTATGACTTAAAAAACTATATAAGGAAGGTTTTAGAAGTATATGGCCTGTAAACTTACATATATTTTTTTTGAACAAACTAATAAATGAGACTTTTAATCACCCATTTATACCTATTAACAGAATGGTTGACTTCTTTTTCAATCACCCCTTTATGTATTCCATAACCACACATTTGTCTAACTTAACAAAACTCACAAGCAAAACCTCTAAGCTCTCTCCCAACTCTTCACAGGCCAAAAAATAAAGACGCGTCGCCAGCCTCTTTGATGCCGCCGGTCCCTTCGCTACCACCATCTATGGCGTGTGACGATGGTGATGGGTGTGTGACAACTATGTTGCACGGAAACGCCTGGGGGGTGCCGTCTCCCGTACCGGAAACGTTTCGGAAACGGGAAATGCATGGAAACGCGGCGGAAACGTCTTCGGAAAATGGTAAACGTTTCACAACTTTTGGAAACGCCTGATTTTGGGTTGAAAGCGTTTGAGAAACGTTTTTGGGTCATTAATACGCGTTTCTGGGCCTTACAAGTATACAAATCGGTCATTTTTTTGGTGTTTTCGTGACAGTGTTTTAAATTGAGAAAGACATGTTTTCTGGTAATGTAATATGAAGAAGAGAGAAGAAGATGAAGGGTGAAAAAGAGAAGATGGTGAAGGGAGGGTAAACGTGAGGGCTACATAATAACTACATTAATGAATATGTGTAAACCCTAATAATATTTTTATTTTTGGTGGCCCACAAAAGAAACTTATACAACAGGTAGGGGTGTAATCGAGCCGAGACAACTCGCGAGTAACTCGAGATCGACTCGAAAAATACTCGATTCGACTCGATTTTAAACGAGTCGAGCTCGAGCTCGAGCTACTCGTGTAAGATGTCGAGTCGAGTTCGAGTTC
Organism: Artemisia argyi; assembly: GCA_030686995.1. Taxonomy (NCBI): domain Eukaryota; kingdom Viridiplantae; phylum Streptophyta; class Magnoliopsida; order Asterales; family Asteraceae; genus Artemisia; species Artemisia argyi. The sequence continues at coordinate 159,650,830 of CM060706.1, read as the reverse complement.
TATGTTACTCGGCTCGTGAAGCTCGCGAGCCTTAACGAGCTTTTCTATAATTACATATATGCCCTTCAAGAATATACGAGCCGAGCTCGAGCTTGAATTTTGAGCCGAGCTCGAGCTTTTCTATAGTGACTTTTTCAAAAACTTGATTTTATTTAATATATACGAGCCGAGCCGAGCCGAGCCGAGCCGAGCCTCGAGCTCGAGTTTTAGTGATCGAGCCGAGCTCGAGCTTGAATTTTGAGGCTCGGTCGAGCTCGAGCCGAGCTTCGAGCTCGAGTATTAAATGTCGAGCCGAGCTCGAGCTTGTCAATACTCGACTCGACTCGGCTCGTTTACACCCCTAACAACAGGGCCAAAATTAACTCAATGGGCTCCAACAAAAGTAGATTAAAAGTTAAATCAAAACTACATATAATATAAACATATTCATGTGATGTATAATTAAAAACAATAAAAACATTAAAAATTTTATTTAAAATATTTGTTAATAAATATATATATAACTAGCTTATAGACCCGTGGAATCCACGGGATTTTAGAGAGTTTTTTTTATTAAAAAAATGTAAGTACGTGATTAAAGTAAGAAAGAACAACAAACGTAAATGTTACGAAATTTTCTTGAAACGGAACAATAATTTATAAGTGGCTGAAAGTATAAATACAATGCTTGTAAATATCTGTGTAACAAATGGCTTTTCAATATATATATATTTCTTTTGATCACAATGTAGCTTCTTGTTATCTTTGCTGTCTACGGAACATTGTCAATAACATCCACTTTCATTGTCTCTTGATACCTGGTATCATTGTCCTTTCCTATGATGCATGGGTCGTAGTATAAGGATTCCTAAATAATGACGAAAAGTATCGTTAATTATGAGGAAACTATAAAAGGAGAATGTGTACTTGCAAGTATGTTTTAAAAAAAGAACATACGATTTGCTTAATCATATTAAGAAGGCTAGATATAACATGTTCATCATTGGTAATTTTGGCAACGTTGTAGACATACAACTCCTTCTCAATATTATATTACAGTGAGAAATATCGACTTTAAAAGCAAACTTACTCCCCACGAGTTGTTGTAAAGCTGGCGGAAAAGAGTGCACATCAACAGATTGTGCAACAAAATATACAAAGTTAGAAATTTAGAAACTAATTTATTTATAACATAAAATAATGTAAAATATGTTAGTTAAACCTGTTCTTTTATATTTAGCAATTCCAGAGCATTGTTGTTGATAATCCTAGAGATTTCTCTGTCAAATCATATGAATGAAGTAATTCCACTCTTATCAATAACTCTCACAAAGACCTTAAACCTGTAGTAAGTTTAGTAATTGTTTTATACCATGAACTAACATTAATATAAACTGGATAAATAATAAGTGAATGGTAAAAAGGATAACAATTTCTGGTTTGGTTTTGCAAATCCTACACCACATATCGTCTTTTCTTGGTATGCCATAAGAAATTCTACTTTCAGCATCATTCAAATATGTAACATTCATGCTACATTCAGAGCAGCTAAAGTAGAACCAAGAATTATCAGTCTCCAAACATACGATAGTTGCCAATACAACAGCATGTCCGGGCTGTCAAAGGAAGTATTATAAAAAAGTTATACGCTACCTTATATCCAAATTTAGTTTGTCATTCTTAAAAAGAGTTTAACGTGAAACCTTTTCTGAATCGTGCACATCTTGTATGAAACGAAAAGGAAAACAATGCAAGATATCATCAATGTAAGTTGAGTTGTAATTTTCAGAGTTAAAAGATACATGAGTTTATCAACAAACGGGTAGTTGTTTTTGTGTATTGTCGAGTGCATTTGTATTTATAGTTTAGTATGTTGTATGAAACATTTTTAGTTTGTTGTTTAAAAATATAAAAGTGGGTTATATTGTTTTGGTTTTTTGGTCTTTTTATTTTTTAAATGAGCTTGTCGTTATTAAATTGCATACGCTTGATGTAATTAAAAAATTTGCTTTGATTGTTTTGGCCTATTACGTATATACCTTTGCTATTAATTAATATTGGTATGGATGCAATAATGTGTAATTAAAGGGAAAATAGAGAGGTAATGGTTTCAAACGTGTGCATGTAATTGTTATATCAGGTTATAACTTTGATATTTACTATAGGATAGATTAGTCCAAGTATATTCAGTTGTAAGACTTTCGAATGAATTAGCTTCTAAAAGTGTTAATTTGAATCTGTTGGTAAATGACTGTATTAAAGATGTTCCTATGGTAAATATAATAAATGATCATTGTGGTTGCTGCTAATGTTTATTTATTCAAATTCAAGTTGCTAAATGGGCATGTTATAAGCAGAGGACACATAGCTTATACATTCGAAGTAGTCGTAGATATATAAACATACACATTCACATGTTAATAGTTCTACAACCATCAATCATTACATTAGTGGGTCAAAAGATAAGTTCGATGGTTTTGTTTCAAAAGCCAAGCCTTTATACTACATTATCAGTCTTTAAGCTTCTTTGTTGGACTTCCTTTTGTGAGTCTATCCACAAACTCCTTCTTTTCTGGAATCAGAGCTTGCTTGTAGAAATTTTTTGACTCGGGAGAACTTCATCACGACATGGCAGGGATCTTTTCGAAGCACTGCACTCTTTAGAACCTGACTTGAAGCTGCTTCAAGTCAATGAAGCATTTTTATTTCATCCCCGGTATCATCAAGGAAGTATTTTGCCATGGTTGGGTTTTGGCTAATGGTGCATGAATACAGTTTTGCTATCCCTTGTAACAACGGGCTCACCACTGAACTCAATATCTTTTCAAATATGTTTTTCATCAGACTGATCATCTATTATGCATAACACGAAATCAAAAGGCTTCTCCTTAGTTTGCATACTTGCAATGGTACTTTCCACAACGACTCCATTGCTCACACCCTGCATGTAGCAACTGATTTAAATGCTCTTTTTCTTTATAATTCAAATTTGATATATAACTTGCTAATCATCAAGGAAGGGACGTGTATCATATGTGTTTAATTGCAAATCTGCAATGCAAATGCTACACAACTAATTGCCAGCAAACATATATTGTTTTGACCACCCTCCAACTAAACTTACTCACTCCATATCGTTCGACTTATTATGAATCTTCTAACAGTAATAAAAAAATCTTTGTGTTTTGCCTTTGCTTTATTAAAAAACAAACAGCTTGTGGAATGTTACTTTCAAAGTTTATTAGAAAATTTTGTTGCCTTTCAATAGAATACATTTATACATCTGCATTCTACTTAGTTAGCTGTAAATAAGAACTTGCAATAAGTAGTTAGCCACATGCTTATTATTTTTGAGGCGGTTAATTAGTTAAAAAAAGCAACCCCAACCACCTGAATACTAATTTTTATCCTTACCAATTTAGACTTTTCATCCATAACAATGTCTATTTATAGTAGATTTTGTATGTACATATGAAACACTATACTAACTTAATAAAATATGCGACATACCTGTATAGGTTTCATTCCTAGTGGCTGAAGTTGGATAAATCCAACACACCCTCTGAACCACACCCTTTAAACCACGGCTCCTGAATCACAGCCCCTGAACCGCGGGCCTTGAACCACACCTCCTGAACAAAAATCAATAGGCTTATTATCATTTGACTTCCCTATAAATATCAGGCTTATTATCAATTTTGTGGCTGTAACCAGAAAACGGTAACCCTTTACCCATTTACTTTTAGTAACTATCTCAAAGCATAGAATTTATACCTGAAACTTATTCTGAAACTGAAGTATCATCTGTGAACACATTAGAATTTGTCTAGCAGTCCTTTCCAAAGTCACAACTAATCACTTTCTAGTAGTCATTTTAGCAAAAATAGGTGAAGTTGGGTTATGTTTCATTGACAACGGGTCAAGTAATTCAAAAGTGGACAAATGTATATTCGGGAGTTATAATGCGCTCAATATTCGCAAATTACTGGATCAATATTGCGTCAAGCATATTAACTACTATTAGTTAGCCCGCGACTATAAAAGTGTAGAAAATTCGAACTGAACCTGCCTGCTCCACCCTATATTTTTACCCATTCGGATAAATTTGAAAAACCTAGCTGTATTGCCACTAATTTCAGAAAAGAACAAAGGGTTTGTACCAATTCTAAATCAAAGTACCTTGTGACTAAATGCCATAAGTTCCTGTCTCTGCTGAGATTTATTTCTTGGTCACGGAACAGGTACATTGTGTTTCTTGGAATATGCAATAGCATCTTCCTTGTCCATTATATCATATTCCCTCCAAGGAGCAACGACTTAAAGATCATGATTAAGAGAAAAGAACATGAGTTCAAAATGCACCTGTATCAGGAATTAAAAATTAGGGGTCTGGCATCATTTTGGGTGTAATCGTACAGCTATTCCTAAGATATAACACATCTTTTACGGGGAAAACAAATACACCCTATTTTAAAACGGGTCTCTGGAAAAGGAACTTATTTGATCTTTCTATTCCATCTAATATAATACTTACAGAATTCAACAGTCGGGAAGCTTGGTTGCGCGTTTGTCACAACATTCTGTTCTGGTCTTCCAAAAACAACACATCTGGCTTCTTCAATGCCTGACCCCTTTGTAGGAATTTCAAAAGCTTACATGATTCTGATGAGTCTGTCATTAGAAAATTCCAATTCCAAACACAATGTTCATAAACTTATGGCAAGCAGCTTATCAAATTATAACTATTGCCATTTTATAAGTAACCATTATAAATTTATGAAACATTGTCAAACGTCAATTTACAAATAAACATATTACTAATTAGAAACTACCTTAAAATATACAAAATCCTAAAAATGAGTACAAAATCACCTTGATTCTGAATCCTTTTGCAAATTCGTAATTCCAGCACACCCAAATCCTAAGAATTCCAGCACACCCAAATTCGTAATTCCAGCACACCCAAATCCTAAAAATCCTAAGAATCCAGCCTTAAATAAGCCATAATAAATCAAATACAGGTAAAGAACAACACACATTTCCTTAAATAAGGTTCCCCCAAATTCGAAAATTACTCTACCAAAAATAGTTATCTGTTTCAACTCAATAAATTGTTCCAATATAATCACAATTATTCTCATGACTTATTAGCCCTAAATAAATAGTTATCTATATCATGTGAATCAATCAATTGATTCCAATATAATCACAACGCCTGTATGGACTTCTTAGCCCTAAATAGTTATATGTATTCACAAAACTGAATGAATTAGTAGCCCTAAATAATCAATTGTATGAAACATAACAAAATCAAATTGTATGAAACTGTAAACAATTGTATGAAATTGCAAAAAATTGTATAATAAATAAATCAAAAAAATATACCAAAATAAAAAACATAAAAAAAAAAACTTACAAATCGAACCCAAAAATAGGGTTGGTGTGTGTGTTTTTTTCATTTGACATTTGATTTTATTGTTAATGGAATATCGGATTTTCGGTTACATAAAGGCCTGAATCATTCAAATTGAATAGTTAACCCAGATGTAACTTACGATTGATTACAAAATAAATCAAATTAACTACTTACCAAATCAGGGCTTGCGAATTCAATACTTACCAAAGGAAGATCCGTGCCAAACGTGCTGCAGAAGAGGTGGAGCGTTTTGTCATATGAAAGAAGAATAGCAGACATTAATTGCTTAAACATTCCTCTTTAATTTCATTGACTAAATTAATGATGTTGGTGGAGCGTTTTGTTGATAAAAGGTGTGAATAAGGAATGCATAACCATGTTGTACGCAATAAATCTTCATCCAATCACATCAAAGACACGTAAGAAAATTTATTGCAGAGAATGCTTAGAGTGGTTGTAAATTTTTCTGGTTTATTAGAAGTTATAGAAGAATAGCAGACATTAATTGCTTAAACATTCCTCTTTAATTTCATTGACTAAATTAATGATGTTGGTGGAGCGTTTTGTTGATAAAAGGTGTGAATAAGGAATGCATAACCATGTTGTACGCAATAAATCTTCATCCAATCACATCAAAGACACGTAAGAAAATTTATTGCAGAGAATGCTTAGAGTGGTTGTAAATTTTTCTGGTTTATTAGAAGTTATAGATATACAAACGTTTCTGGCCGTACCCGTTTCTTGAATTTTGGGATCTTGGCGTTTCTAAGTACCCGTTTCCGTCCCCGTCCCTGTTTCCGTATCCATTCCCGTGCAACATAGTGTGACAATGATGAGCTAAGGTGGGCGGGGTTGTTATTTTTTTTGGTGTGGTTGAGGTTTGTTTTGTGAGCATCTTTGGATTTGTTGTGGTTGTTAAAGGCTAACAATGTTTGCATCTGTTTATATACGACACCACCATTTTACTTTTATGTAAAATCTACATGTTTGTGTCAGTTTGGTTAGATTTAAAGGTTTCTTGCTTGAAGCCTTTAATGTTACATTATTTTGGAGTTTGTAATCTTGGGTCTGTTTTGTTGATAATGATGTTTTGACTCACTATATATTTAAGTTTTTTTCACCAGTGATGCTTTTCGAGGCTAATGGTTGCGAATCATATAGATGTACGTTGTATATCTAAAGTTTATACTCTGTATTTTTTTATTAAACGCAACTGAATTTGTTTCTTTGTTAGGTCTAGAAAATTCGTGATAAAGATGGGTTTGTTAGATCTAAAAAGCTCTCTTTTATAACATAAATGTGTGATAAAGATGGGTTTGTTTTAAGACCAAGACCAATGTTGGTTTTGATATTTTTGTTGGTGTTGCTAAAAACCGGATCTCGCTAAACTATTTTTTTTATTTGTGGATGCGGATTTGATGAGGTTTTGGTTAGATCTAAAGCTTTTTAGTGTCCATGATATGATTTGAGGCTATCGGTGGCATAGATTCTTACAAATCTACCATTTTATGTAAGTTTACGCATATTGTTTTAGTTAAAGCCGATGATAAAATTTGAGGCCAAAAGCTTTTTTTGTTGTTGTAAGATTTAAATGCCTTTTTGTTAGGCTAAAAGCTTGTGTTCTTGACTGCTATATTTGGGTTGTTTAGTAGTGAGGTTGTGTGATAGTGGTGTTCTAACCTTTTAGATCTAACTTCAATTCTAGCATGCACGATGATGATTTTTTTTAGTATATTAGACTTTTCTGGTTGGGTCTCAACAAATCGACTTGCATTTTTTTTATATTTGAAGTTCAAAGCACGGTTGATAATGAGTTGTGTCTAAAATTGTTGTGTGCGTGATTCCAAATCATGAGTCTATGAATTTTAAATCAATGAAATAGACTACAGTAATTATGACTAATTGAATTATGTAGATGGATAAATGAAGAGCTTGATACTTGCACCAAAACAGTAGACCATTTGACTACTATAGAAAGTAAAGTTGATCAAGCGGGTATCCGGGACACTTTAAACACGCCGGGTTGATCGGTTTAATTTGACCCAACCCGTCGGGATGACCCGGTTTAAATTGACCCGTTTTTCGTCTAGAATGGTTCAACCGGTTTATCCACCCGGGTAGAACCGGATTTCAAAACATTATATTTAATCCCCATATCCTCAAACTTTTATTATTTTTAGTTTATAATCTATAAACTTTTTTATCACTAAAACTATTTGCCGCTATAAAATCTCGTTGCTATGCACGGGTACTCGTCTAGTATATTACAATTAAGCTTGAAAGTCATGATACTCTAACGTTGTGTTCTCAAGTTGAGTAATAGGAGGTAAAGTAAATAAAAGTGATATTTGTTGTGTTCTCAAGTTTTAGTTGGGAAGTAAAGTAAAAGTAAAGTATTGAAAGTGATACTATTTTACATTAAAAACTTTTATCCCACTTTTGGGGTGAAAGACAACTTTACATCATTTTCATTTCTTTACTTCCATTTGATTTACTTTACTTTCATTTTTTTCTTGAGAACATAGTGTTAAGAGCATGTGCAGTGGTAACTTGAGTTAAGTTATAACTCAGTGCCACGTCAGCGCCACATCAGCTTTACCACTTTAACCTTAACTCAAAAGGAAAGAAAAAAAAAAAACCACAACAATAACTTAACCTTAACTCAACAACAATTTACAAAAACACTCCTTCATTTAGGGGAAAGTGAAACCTTTTTTTTTTTTTTTTTTTTTTTTTATACTAAAGTTGCATATTAACGCAATGTTAAGGGCTTAACGTCCCACGTTAACGCCACCTTAACGCGGAAGCACACAATGGTTAACTTCAATTTAACGTGCGTTAAATGCACCATAACTCAACTTTCACGTTACCACTAAAGATGCTCTAACTACAAATACACCGAGTCCTTTTTAAATAATTTTTCCCATTTCTAGTTGATATCCATGTATATATGTCATAGGGCTTTCATTTAATCTCCTAGCTACCTATATCACTTCTCATCTTAGGGTTGAATGTTAAAACATGTCTATCTATGCTGCCATAATACCCAAAGCCAGGTGTGGACAACAGATTGAGGTTTTTTGCATTTCAAGAATATATTTTTTGTTTATAAAGAAAACAAAAATGTGTTTTGATCTTTATTACAAACTGGGCGTCTAGACAAATTAAGGTCTATTCCGTGAGAGTTGCGATTTGAACGGATTATTAATACGCCATGAAGAGATGTGTAACTTGACCCTTCATGATAATAATGATAATGTGTACGTACAATATAAATAATAGGACACTATAAAGTGAGTCATTTTCCGAGATAATGATAATATGTAGAATATAAATATTAGGGCTAATTGTTTAAAAATGTATTATATTTGATATTTGTTGTAGTTGTGTACTAGTTATAAGTCCCGTGCACGCACGGGGTTCAAACATAAATCAAATTTAATAAATTGATAATTATGGTGTTAAAGAATGTTGCATAAATTGTGTATTTGTTAGTGATAACATTGATAGATTAGGTTAATCACAATATGAAATTAAGTAGCTCTTATGTGGCTTAACAAAATACACCAAACTTATTGTGACCGACAACTTTAAAATATTAGAGTAAACACGGTCTCCTCCAATGTTTGTCCCGTTAGATCCATCTCCCACTCGTATAATGTCTTCAATTAAAGCAAAATTACACATAATATCCACGTGTGCACCTCTTTTAGCGTTGTTGGTGGTGCATGATTGTACCCTCATACATATTGTTTAGTACCCGAAGGATCAAACCTAAAGTTTTTCCTCAAAAATTTTGCACACATGAATCATGCACCTAGTGTCAGGACTGTATCATCCCCATAAAAAATAACCCCTTTTTCATCTTTGCTCGGCTCCACCATTGTAGAGGTATCAATCTGGAAAGGAATGTAGCAGCATTAAGCAATAATATATTTGTAAATGTACGCTCTTTATGTCACTAATCCAACTCCATATATCGAAAATATCTCCATATTAGGGGCCTTTGGTAATATGTCAAATTACTAATCATATTATTATATTAGTGAACAGAATGAATAGTATTGGAAATCAAAAGAATACGTCATCTTCACCTCGTTTATAAGGAATTGACCAACATCTATAACACTCATATTTTTTATCATCTAAGTTGTTAGAAATGACATATGGATAAATGAGCACTATCACACTTCATCATTCTTGGAGATACAAATTGCAAAAGGTCTAAATCAGATTCAACTGTGTAAACTTTATAATCAACAACAACCATCACACCCTCAGTTCCAATATCATAATATTCATTCCATGTATCCCGACATTTTGTGTTTGGAAAGGTAAAACATTTAACGATATCCTACAATTTTATATACAACTTCAAACAATGCTATTTACATTGTTCATCATTCCAATACAAAGAATCTTATCATCATAGTCTACAATAAGTATGTTAATACTATAGTATTGAAAAAACAAAAATTTTGAACCAACATCAACATCATCGGTTAGTAGAACAATACAATGTACAACATTATACATATCAAGAGCCTAAAACAATGGCTTAAATCATGTAATGAGAATACTAATAAAATTGGTCCATAAATAACATACTTATATAGGTGATATCAATGGCCTTCTTCAACAGCAAGTTCACCCTTCCTTTCTTTATTAGACAAAATAGCCGTAACCTTAAATATCTTTCGATATAGCAATCTACAGTAAATAGTCGTGCGTTCAACGGGTCCATTATACAGCATAATAAGCACGACAATCCCGAAATTCTTACTCCACCTAATCACAGCATAATAAGCATGACGTTCCCGAAATTCTTACTCTACCTAATCAAGAATTGCAATAACGTTTAGCACGAATAAATTTTTAGGGGATCTTTGAGACCATCTTCACAAAACTGCTACGCAAGTAGTAACTTTTTTCTAAACACTGCTCGCAAACAATCTTTCGCAAACACGAAAATCAAATAATCACACTTGAGACGCAGTCCCAAATACGATTTATACAAAAGATTTAATATTTACACCACGATATCATAGATGAATTCAAAACCAATCAAACCTAAACTTTCTTACTCAATCAAAATCAAAAATAGGTTGTATAAAAAATGCAAAGTATTGAAATTAAGTTCGATACGGTCGAGCCTCAAGAGTTACGATAGACTTTTTGTATGAGTTTTTTCTAACATAAAGTTCTGCTTCTTTTATTAACTCCAAAGCCAAAACTATAAAAGCAGAATAGGGTAAAAACTAATCTTAATTAATAGTAAGATAACACATTCATTGATAATGTAAGAAAAGTTTTATCTTTGTTAATAGATTAATTTAATTAAAATAAATCTAAATGTTCAAACCAAACAAACAAAAAAAGATATAAATTTACCTGAAATAATACCTTATGATCATTGTTGAATCTATTTTGGGGCATAAGAATCGATTGTGTATGCTATATCTTTTTTGCGTAATGGGTAAAATAAACAAAACATGTAAAAAGTATAACTCAAGTAATGATTAGTGTTAACTCTTTGGTGTCAGTGAATGGATGAGAAAGAAGGAATCGTCTCATATTCTCATATGGTATTTTGAGAAGGGTTAGTGTACTCCGCTTTGTTCAATTAATTTACACTTTAGTACAAAATTATTAACTATAAACTATCTAGTACATGCGTATTTTTTGTTTTCTTTGTACCTCTAAATCGTAAAACGAATTTTTGAAAAATATTACCAAATCAAGAAATAATTAATTTTTATAATTTTTTTATATCTAAAAATAAAAATCTAACTAAAAAAATTATTACTTAATAAGGAATGATTTGATTATTTTGAAATGAAAAAGTCCCTACTAGGGGTTTTGTTTTATTAGAAAAAAGATGTTATTCTTCAAATTTGATTATTTTTTGAACATCTTTTCAAATTTTGATTATTTTATGTATCGATTGACGTGTTTTTGGTATCTAACCACGTATTTTTGAGAATCAAATTAAGTATTTTTAAAAATCGATACACAAAATAATTAAAATTTGAAAAGATGTGCACAAAATAATTGGATTCTAACAATGTTACACACAATTACAAATGGTGACAAGTATAATATATTTTTAGACAATTAGCTCAAATTAATAATACAACATGCTATATGGGCTTGACATAATACAAAATATGATAATCTCTAAATAATAGTAAACTAACAAATTCGACTTGAGCTAGGAAGTATTTCATAAAAATGAAAGTCTATTGTGTAACTTGACCCTTCATGATAAAAATGACCGTTAAGAATGTCGTGTATGTTACAAGATTTAAGGACGACAAATTGACTATCGATTTTCCGTAGGGTTTAAAAGTGTTGCTCTAGTAAACAAATTTCAGCGACGTCGTCGAGGTATTTTATCCTTTGCGTGACGTATGTTCGAAGTTATGTTGCTCAATATAGATCTCAATGTATATATCCTATGAACCAATTATTACTATTTTTTTTTTCATCAAAATTAAAAAAAAAAAAAAAAAAAAAAAATTACTTTTTTTTTTCTTTTTAAATAAAATATTTTGCAGACGGTAAATCGTTAAGTGATAAAATAATACCACTACAAAACACTAGTTAAATTTTCCACATTTTAAAGGCCAATTAGCCACGGTTAAAAATGTGTCAAATTATAAATTCCACACTTGCAAATGTGTGGTAAATATGGGTGTGACAAAATTTGCCACACATATAAGTGTGGAGACACTCTTTGAATGTCCACACTTAAAAGTGTGGCAAAATTGCAAAAAAATACTTACAATTAAAAGTGTGGAAAAATTGTTAAATATTCACACTTAAAAATGTGGATATATTTTCTGGAAGAAGAAAAAAATAAAAATGAAATTACATACAAATATGTATACATATTTTCTGGAAACCTGATGCAAAACTGAAGCAAAGTTATTGAACCAATTAGTCAAATGGATAAAATGTCTACACAATAAAGTTTATTTAAGCAATGGATACAATATCTACATTCATTAGTCAAATGCTATTTATTAGCATGTTTTCCAGTAAAAACCAATTAACATCAATCATTTAGCATGTCTACATACACATTTTCGGTTTTCTACGCTTTTTTAACCCTTTGACATCAACAATCTTCGCGCTTTCTACCCTTGAGACGACGACTGTACAGCCTCGTGATTCTGAAAACTAGAAACAGAAGGTATTTGCATACCAGATTGCCACAAATTTTGCCACATTTTTCCTAAAGGCTCCTGAATGTTGTGCTCTTGTTGTCTTTGGTGCTCTTGTTGTATTTGGTGCTCCTGTTGTTGTTGTTGTTGCTGCTCTTGAATCTGTGATCATTCAAGTGACATCAGAAATATGAATATCACAAACAACATACAAAGCCATTGCACATAAAGATTCAAGCTCTTCCCAGTAAAATCTAATCTTGAAATTAGTTACATCAAAGATGGTCCCTAAAGTAATTTTCTATACAGGTGTGGACATTTACTTAATGGGTTATATCTACGTAGTCTGGTCTAGTCCGTTCCAGATTTCACTTGTGAATTAAAGAAGGACCAACTATTGATATGGACAGGGCAACTATGTGTGATATTGTCTCCTTCACAGGTTTTTTCTTGGTAAAAATTTAGCCTCATTCCACTAAACGAAAGGTAGTGTGACCCTCAGAGAAGGTATCAAATTTGGCTCATTCCACAATACTTAAGGTAGTGTGACTAGAAATATAGAGAGTGGCGAAAGGTAATTAGGGAGTGTTTGCGATTAATTATTTTTTTCACATATACGTCTACTTGAAAACAAGCACTTAAAAGCCATAGGTTCTTTGAGAATAGTGTTTAGATTTGCTTTACTAGAAGCTGCAAGTAGTTTGGATAACACAAAACTACTTGTGCTAAAGCAGAAAAAAGTAAGCAATCCCAAACACCCCCTTGATTAAATAATTTTGGAGATAATCAATATGTCCAAGAATGTGTTAATCTGATCTCAGAAGTGCTAAAATCTGACGCAATCAAGTTGACAGACTTTTCAAGTAAAAACTGAATCTTGCACAGAATACCTATTTCAAGTAAAAGTCCAATCTTTAAGCAATTTCACAAAAAAGATTCAAGAGTATATCTGATATTTGACCGGAGCATAGTGTCAATCAAAACCTAAACCCAAAATCAAATTAGCCATAACCCGTGAAAAGGGAGACAACAAACTCCTAAGACAGTCCTGCACAAGACTACAAAACAATGCTCTTGTTTGGTGTTTGTTAGAGAGAGACACAAACTTAACTCACATGGCATAGACGCATTACAAACCCCAGAAATAAGCAGAAACCCCAGAAACTAATATAAGCCTAATAATTGTTGGTGGGTGCTGTAAGTCATTATAATTAAGGCTGGTACTTCCTACCAAAGTATGTCTAGCCAATGAGCAGAAAGCGAGCACAAAATACTTTAAACACAAACAAACCCCAGAAATAAGCATTCCACATCTACCCATCCTGGAAACCAGGAAAAAAAATACCCTTTACCAAATAAATAAATAAATAAATAAATAAAGATCGAGGAAAGATATGTTGCACCCAAGTTCTTGTATAAAACTTACACAACTAAAAGTGTTACTAAGAGTACCATATACTAGCATAAAATAAGGCTCAAAGTCTAACTTGTGTGCTTGGTATGTCTTCAGATGTCACGTCTTGAAAGATCATATCTTTGTAAGCTCCAGCACCATATATCTCTTTGAGTGCAGTTGTTAAAAATTTCACCTCCCTTCTAATGTCACTAAGATCTTTTGCCATAATCTTGATTTGATTGTTTTGTGACTCTATATGCCTACCTTGTGATTCAACTTTATCTAACAGTAGACGGTTTTGATCCATTAAACTTTATTTTCTTGCTCTTCTTAAATCAAAAACTGAACTTGGTGACTTTAGATTTTGTAACTCCGGTCCCAAAACCAAATGCTTATCCAGGCTTATCTGGACCAATAAGCTCAAACAATACAGCATCTGCAATCTCTGACCGCACTTCATCATCAACAGGTCTTGGCTTGACAATTTCTAATTCTGCTTTTTTCATCTCTTCACGTGCTCGCTCCTAAAACATTAATAATATAAGATCAAATATATAGATGAGTATAAATAAATGTATAAATTCTGTAAATGTTACCCTGAACTCTCTTGACATGTCATGAATGTATGAACCATCTTTTGACTGATATTGCAAGTCAAAACTCTCAATCCTGTTAGGTTCTCTCTTATACTTCGTTTTCTGCACATCAAATACAAAATAATCAATAAACCATTAGTAGTCCCAAACACCCCTTAAAAACTAGTGATTGGCTCTAAACGGTCAGGTATTATTGACCAAGGAAATTTGGTCAACAAAGTCAAACTGCCTAGAGTCAATGCTCCGTGGATAGTATAGTGCTTCCCCAGGTCGTTATGTCCCGACGAGATTGCAATGGTGCTTGAAAATGTTTTTGAGAATGAGTGGCACTGAGGACAGTAACCAAAGATGATTGGGAAGTGATTATACTACTGATTGCTTGGTATTTGAACAATTGAAACAATATTAACAGTAACAGATACACAGATACAATTACACATATGCAAATTGGAAATCAGAAATGATTGCAGACTGAAAAATGTGAGATTTAAACAATTTACAACTACAGGGGGTGCAAGTGAAAATTTTACAAACTTAATTATAAAAGAAAATGAAATTAAAAAGAAATTTATTTTTTTGATTATTTTATTATTTAATATTAATTATTTAAATAAAAATATTTAACTATTAATTAAAACTAATTAACTTAAAAACTTAATAATACAAATTTTAACTAGGAAATTGCAAAATTAATTTCTAAAAGTCTAAAATAACTTAAAATAAAATTAAAAATATGTATTTTTGTGTTTTTGTGGGTTTTTTTATTAATTAAATACTAATTATATTAATTAAACTATTTAAACTATTTTAAATTACTAATAATACTAAAAATGACTAGAAAATTATATAAAAATTTATATATCTAATTAACCATCACAGGAATCCTAAAAAATTATAAAAAACTTATAAAAGTTATTTTTTGACTATTTTACTAAGTATTTACTTATATATTAATTATTATCTAATTTAACTAAATTAATTAAGAAAATTAAAAAGTGAACAGTAGTAATTAAGAAACTATTTTCTAAAAATACTAAATGATTTATAAGACCTAGGAAAAATATAAAAAGGTACTGTTGTTAACTAAAAATTAATAAAACTATTTAATTACTAATATTACTTAATTATTTAACTAAACTAAAATTAATTCTAGTAATTATTAAATTAAAAGAGAAAAATCTAAGAAAATTAATGAAAATACTTTAAGGTAAAAGAAAATTATGAAAAATCTAAAAATGATGAAGTGCTTATTAATAAGCTGAAAAGAAAAATTAAAAAGATAAATCCTATTAAATAGAAGCTATCACTATTTTTAAATTTGGTTTTTGTTGGTTTTTCTTATTGACAGATGATTATAAGCTAAAAATAAGTAACTTTTGTGAAAAGACTTTTGATATAGCTTATTAATAAGCTATGTGCACCCCTTTGTGCTTAACAGTTGACTTATTAGCTTATTAGGACTTATGGACTTTTTGAAAAAGCCGAGAAATGAACATATAAGCCACAACAGATGTATATAAACTTGAAACAAGGCAAAAGGTACAAATAAGCACTCAGAATAAGCTGCTATGAACAAATAAGCACTTATCACACTACTTAGGCCAAGACAGGCCAAACAAAGGGGTTTTGGACCTCTGTGGGGTCCACAGAAGTCAAGGGGGTCCAAAGTAAGGATTGAACCTTGAAGGTGGACTGGTCAACTCTAGAATAAGCCAATAAGCTAGGCTTATGGATTATTATTGAGCCCTGGGTGGTGCTTGGAACTTGTGATCAAACACTGAGTCACTCAGTGTATGCTTCTGAGACAGGCCACAAAGATGGATCAAATAAGCTAGGGGCAAAATGGCTAGAGTCCAAAATAAGCTCTCCCTCAATAAGCTGAGGTGGAGAGCTTTCTAAAAAGCTAGGGTACAGGGTGTGGGGTCCACAAGGTCAGTCACAAAAGAGCTTGGAATCTTGGCCAAGAACCTGTGCACAGGGCATGTACTTGCCCTGCAGGTCTAATTAAGCTAGTGTATAAGCCAAACAAAAATTCACAAAAATAAGCTGGTGGTGGGAACTTGTAGCTTAGGTGACAGACAATAACTTGTGAAAAGCTCAGGGTCCAAATCTTAACACAAAAATCACAATAAATCCCCCAATTTTTGGTTTTCTGAAACAAGTATGCTTTTGACTTTTTGAAATTATGAACTTAGGTTGACTTTTGTGAGATTTGATCCTAATTTACTGATTGATTAATGTAACTTAAGCTATATTAAGACTAATTTATACTAAAACAACTACTTATGAGATGATTTGAAGCTTATGCCACACTAATTTCCACACAGAAAGATTTTAGGCCAATATCTTGGTGATTTTGACTTTTTTGTGAGTGAGCAATTGATTTTGATTTTAGGCCTGAACTATCTAGTATTAACCTAATGTGATATGTTATAACAGAAATGACCCACTGAAACACAACTGAGCTTAGGTAAACTCTTAGATCCAAACACTCCTTAACAGACTTATATGGTGAGATTTTCAAAGCAAAACAAGGATTTAGATCTAGAAATAGAATAGTAGCAATCTAATATGATCTAATAAACTTAAATGAGCATAAATACACAGACAATAAGCTTAGGAGTACTAGAACAAAAAATTGAGAAAATTTCTTACTTCATGCCATCCAAGCTAAACTATGAACTAGAACCAGGACCTGAGAACACTCCTATAAGCCTTCCACAAGGCAACTAACCCAGGGCCATCCACAATTCACCCTGCTCCAGCTTGAGTCACCATGAACTTGGAATTTGACTTTCATTGACTTTTTTGGATTTTTTACACTAAACTATGTTTTAGAGTCTCTAAAAGCTTTATTAAGCTTTCTAGGAGCCTATGTGAGCTTAAGAGTCCATATGATCAATCAACAACAACAATAAAGCTTATTCAGATTTTTGAAATAAAGATGAAAATGGCACAAACTGAGATAGCAATTGAAACTTGATTTATGTTATTGGAAAGAGTTTAAATTACACTGAAAGCATGAAATACAACATTTGAAAGCTAAATCATACACTAAAAACTTGAAAATTAATTATACGACATAAATTAAACTAAGTTATACTAATATGTTTTCCTTGTTGCCTCTCCTCCTTTTATAGCTGAGGATTAGGGTTCCTTGGAGCCCTGTGATCATTTCCCACTCCTCCCCTAAGCCATTGGATGACTGAGACTTCATTTTGACCCTCCACGTATTTTGGCGGGAAAAATGGGATGAGAAATTTGGACAGTTATAGCAATTGGGGGGGGGGGGGGGGGTTGGCAACATTAAATGCTGAGGTGAGGGGTGGAAGATGGTGGGTTGGGCGGTGGATAAGATGGGAGGTGTGAGGTGATGGCTTGCAGAACTGCAGGATGCAACTTGGGAGGGAAAGGGGAGAGGTGTTGACCGTTTGACCCTAGGTATTATTTAGAACGTTTCAAAAAGGGGTGTGGGCTTAGGGATTGGGCCAAGGGAAGGGAGTGGGCTTAGTTGTGTTTTTATGGGTGTTGGGTTAGGCTTAGTTTTGGATTGGATTATTATTAAGGGTCCGGTTTGGTTAAGTTTTAATATCAAGGACCAATTTTGTAATTCACTGAAAATTGAGGGGCTGAACTTGTGATTTTTCCATAGTTCTCAAAGGGGTGAATCTTGCCAAGTGTGAATAGTACAAGGACCCTTGTTGATTTTTCCATTTTTGAATTCCCAGGGACTAAATCTGCCAAATTGGAAACTTCAGGGACCAAACATGAACTTTCACTAAACTTTCCAACCAAGGACCATTCCTGCCAAAGATGAGTAGCACAAGGACCAAAATTTATTTTTCTCAAAGTTTTTATATCCCAAGGACCATTTTTGTCAATTTTGCAAAGTTGAGGGACTAAACTTGTAATTTTGTGAAACTTTATACCAAAGGACTAAATATGTAATTTGTGATTCAAAAGGGACCTTTGGTGACTTTTTCATGTTTTTAGAATAACCAGGGACTAGTTTTGACAACTTTTAAAAGTTGAGGGACTGAAACTACCAATTATGCAAATTTTGTTCATTTTTCATTTGTTTTTGATCATTTTGCATCTGAAACATATAAAACACATTCCTGGGATATTTTCAGTATTATGATGCATATTTGAGTGTTTTTGGATGTTTTGGCAGCTTAGATTAGGTAAAAATGATGAGTATTTACACACTCATCAACTAGCACAAAGCAAACACCAATGCATATCTCACACCAAATTAACAACCACGCACCTAAGCTACTGCCAATTAATCGAATTCCGATCAAATAACAAAAAATGCTATACTAAACCTGTTCATATTTCATTCATTAAATTCTAAACCCTAACTTCAACTTATTCCGCCTAACAAATACATTTGCACACAATAAGTCACTATAACAACTAATCAGCTAGCAACATAATCCTAATATAACAATTAATCAGCTAGCAATAAGTTACTTGAATGACCTGATGATCGGAACAGTAAAACCACGGCGATTACAAATCCACGGCGACAATTACGAAACCACGGCGATTACAGATCCATGCGATTACAACAATGATTACAAACTATTACAATTACGAAACCACGGCGATTACAGATCCACGCGATTAATGAACAGCAAAACCACGGCGATTAGAAAGTGAGGTAAAAGTTAGGATTTGATTTTATTTTTGATTTTTATGTCAAAGTATACTGAACGGCGATTAGAAAGTGTAACGATTACAGTAATGGATAATACTGTGGTTTTACTGTTCATTATATAATGGTTTCAAATTTTGGGATAGAAGCGGATAGTAAGTGTAATGGTTTTTTATATAATGGTTTTTTGTAATGGATAAAGCAAATATATATATTTTTATTTATTTTGTATAAGGGAAGTAAGTGTAATGGTTTTTAGTGGTTTTTTTTTTATAAGTGTAGCTTTTGTTTTCACACTTATAAATGTGGCTTTTTATTTAGTTATTTTTATATTTACAAGTGTAGCATTTTTTAAATGTTTTCTTACAATTATAAGTGTGGCTTTTTAAGAATTTGTTTTACTTCAATTATAAGTGTAGCGTTGTTATAATTGTCCACACTTATATAAGTGGAGTATTTTTTAAAATATTTGTTACATCTATAAATGTAGCAAAATTGTGATTTCATGTAAAAAAAACTCCACAGTTGACTATACCGTGGAGAAATAAGTGTAGAGAATTCAACTTTTTTTTGTAGTGTACACAATCATGACAGGAATTTTTTTATCTTTTAGTAGACGGGTACTTAAAATACTTTTGACGAATTTTTATTTTGAGTTTTATTTTAATGTTAAAATTTACATCTAAAAAAATCACATATGATTTGTATGTTAAGAATCACATGTGATTTTTTCAGACATAAATTTAAACACTACAAAAAATATATATATAATAATAATAAATAAACAAATGCAAAAAAAGTTCATCGAAGTCGAAAGTATATAGAAGTACACTCATCTATAGAAAGATGCTTTATTTATCGTCATGATAGTATGATTCTTTTTACGCACCGATTAACGGTTTATAATATATTGAATTTTTTTTTAAAAATAAAAGCGGATTTTTTTTAATGAAAAATGAATAGCAAGAATTGGCTCGGGTCTACATTTAACTTTTCTAAGATCATATCTAGCTTGTTAAACAATTTGTCCATCTCACAATGTCATTTAATAACTAAGTATGTTCAATCTTAGCTGATATGAACTATTATGTTTGCTATGTTTCTAAGGACATCGTGCTTTATCAAATTTAACATACTCCTTATTTTTAGTATGACGAACACATTATTTTAAAAATGCTTAGATAAATCAGAAACAACATGGCATCTCAAATACACATTCTAGATTCGCAGTTAATTATTACGTAGTACCTTGATCTGCCATTGGTTATAATATAATAATATAATCTTCGTCTTTGAAATTTTTTTTCTAGCTTCTTGCTAGCTAGCTCTATATAATGCCGTTCAAAAAACTAATAATACAATCTTCAAAGATATCTTCCTAAAACATAAATACCACATTGTTCAAGTTTGTTGAATTGCAGAGTTAAACAAAAATTTCATGACAAACCTAATTAAATAGGTTTAAACATGCACATCGTCATGGGTTATTAGAATTAAACAGGGGAAAATCTGATGGCCAACAAATCTCCAAATTATGATCGTAACATTCTATGTTGTTGTTGGTAATGGTATTATAACTGTTTTATTTACCATTAGTTAATAATAACATACATTACTCATATTCTTATATTTCCCGTTAGTAATCTTATGTAGTCATAGTATTTACAATTTCATTTCATACTAACTATTCAGAAATTTTGTAATCACAAACTTAGTACATTCGATTAAGTTGTTACGTTTTTGGAAATTTTATAATCACAGCTAGTTTGCAAGACTGTAAACGATTGAAAGATGTTTGATTTCGAGTAATTTTTGTTGAACTGTTTGGGTAAAATGGTATATCAAAATTTCCTCTAAACTGCGGTAAATTCTAATAGAAAATTTAGCTATTTCTTTGAGTTTGAAACAATACATATTTGGCACTGTTTAAAGTAATATACAGGAGGAGGAAAAACAGGAGAAAGAAATAAACTAGCTAAAGGATGAAAATTAAAATGAAATGTCTTCTTCTTTTTCCTATTATCGGCATTATTTTCATGACACTGGTGAATAGCATTAGCAACACGACAATGAGTAGCATGGAGGCAATGTATGTGATGGGGGATTCAACTGTTGATTGTGGAGAGAACACACTCTTTTTCCCTTTTCTCCTTAATAATCTCTCTTTACACCCGTGTGAGGGTCCTCCTTCGTCCATTCTTCCATATCTTCTAGGTAATTTCACATCATTTTCTTTATTTTATTTGTATATTTCTAGGGTACTTTTAATTATTTAATTTTCATCTTGATGATGCCATTTCTTGATCTTCAAAACTTTTATGTTTTTTAGATATCCATATATCTTTCTATAGTTTACCAGGGATCCATATATACTGTCGTTCTTTACCTTTAGTTGCTAAATAGATGACTAGGAATGCGTTAATAAGCAGAACAAAGAATATTTCACCAATATAGTTTATGTAATTTCTAATAGAGTTTTCGGGTCATCATTGAATATGCTAAATAATTCTTGTTAATGTAGCAAAAAATATTGGATTGCCATATCCCATACCATTCTATAGCCAAAATGGATCAGCAGATGTGCTTTTACGCGGTGTGAACCTTGGGTCAACTGGAGCCACTATAATGAGCAATCCAGTCAACCCCGTCCTTCAGTCCTTAAACCAGCAGCTTCGCCAAGCATTTGAAATATTTCAGCTACTACAACTAGAACTTGGCCAAGATATTGCCAACGATTTTATCGAATCTTCCACTGTTTTTTACCTCTCCTTTGGCAAAGATGACTATATTGACCTCTTCCGAAGCAACTCTGCCAATAGCCCACGATCTGATGCAGAAACTTTGTCACGTATTTTGGTTGATCAAATGACTAATGCTATTGAGTATCTTTATGGTTCGAGTGTAAGGAAGTTTGTACTAATGGGGATACTTCCCTTAGGATGTGCACCTAGATTTTTACATTCAACAAATGATTCAAAGAGTGGTAGTCAAAGTGGCGGTAACAATGGAGATGGGGAGGTTTGTGCCCCTGAGATCAATAACTTTGTTTTGGAGTATAATGCGTTTTTAGAACAACGCATTGTACGACTCAATATGGAATTAGCCGGTGCCCAATTGATCTTCTGTGATGTTTATCGCGCCATGATGGAGATCATAAATAACCCGGAAACCTATGGTATGACTAAAACTATCTTTCAAATCCTAACCTCATTCTTTTGATGAGCGGTGGATTCAAATTTTGTTAATCAGTTAGGGGAACCTTATAATTATTTTACCTCTGTCTACAAGAAATTGATTTGTACTTATGTATATTTAAAAAAAATCATTTCACTGATCTGGTCGCATCGAACCTCTTATTTACATGTACTTTTATTTTTGCTCTTATTTGGGATTATTCTAACATCCATTTTTGATGAAATTTGCAGGAATTGAGAATGTGAAGAATGCATGTTGCGGGACAGGCAAAGGTAATGGGATAAGAGGATGTATGTCCATAAATATGGCTTGTGAAGATCCTTCAACCTATGTGTGGTGGGATCTATTCAACCCTGGACATCTAGTCAGCTCATTGATTGCTGACTCTGCCTGGTCAGGCCAACCATTGCCCGACATATGTCGTCCAAGCCCTATCCAAAAATTAGTATCTTCTTCAATGTGACTCATGTAAATTAAAGGACATGCATATGAAAAGAAACGGAATTTAGAGTTTTAAAATTTATATTTGTGTCTTTGTTTTGGGTTTTCTCATTTCGTGGTCATTTTCTACTATTCTCCTTATCATACTATGTTAGTTTTATAGACATTATAATAATAGTTGTGTGTTAGGATCGAACTCGAGATCACGGGATTGCACACAATACGTATGAAGAGTAAAAGAATAATTATTTATAAATGTTATATATAATTATTAATAATCACAAAACTAGTAACGACCGTTAGTATTCAACGGAGAATGACTAACGACCGTTAGACGAAGATTAGGAAAGTAATACTTGTGAATAATTGGAAACAAGAGAAGGTTCCGGAATCCCTTGGGGGATGCTTAAACCGATCGGCCAAGGGGGTTTCCCCACCTCCTTTGTGCTTTGAGCTCCAAGTTTTCACTAGTATATAAACACCTCATGGGTTATTAGTTTTCTCATAACTTGTACACACATAATAGGTGATTTTCTTTCTCTCTTCTTGTCCAAAATCGATCCATCAACAATCCCATCTTAGGGATTCGATTTTCATAAACTAAAGGTTTTGTGTTTGATTTACTTGCATAAACTTTTACTTGAATTAGTACGTGTGTACAAGAACGCGATTCAAACACACTATTGTTTGATTCTTGGATTGAATTACAAAAGAGGTAAGGGGTAATTCTTATAATCCACATAAACCCTAATTAGGGTTCTTGATTTGAAGATTGCATTTGATTCTTGTTCGGGCTAGAATCACAAAGGTACGTTTACTTTTATATTTGATTAATTAATTACATATTATATGATCTTGTAATTGCTTCCGCTATGCTCACTTGATGTGTTTGGTTTATTTTATATGATTGTCATGATATCGTAATTCCAACAGTGGCATCTAGAGCCGTTATAATGCATAATTAATTATCGAAACGCATAAAAATTGAATCTTGATTCGTTTAGTTACATGTTTTTAGGGTTTTTTTTATTCCTAACCCTAATTTTTTTTAATTGGGTCGATTAGACCTTTTAGGATTTTAGGGTTTTGGTTTTAATTTTTTAATATGATTAGAAACCTTAGGATGTCATGTAATTGATTATGCGTTTTAGTAAACGATCTTGGTACAATATGTTAATTGTTAAGCATAATCCATGAAAAATTGCATATTTGCATGGATTTTATTGTGTGATAATTTAAATGGTTTAAATTGGATATATAAATTAATTGTTAAGTTATATCGAAACATGTAAATATATTAATAGATGTCGAATTGGGGAAGACTCAAATATTAAGTAATCAATTACGTGCTATGTGGTATTTGTTTAGTTTTGGCTTACGCAATCGATTTATCGATGTATGTGGTTCTTTTTCCTTTGAAGAAGAAAGCCCTAATTGAATAGATGCGTTATACACATAGTTTGATTATTAATAGGATTATTGAATATATTTTGCATGTGACTACATGTTTATACATATTTAATTGTTATGATTATGTATATGTTTATTTGGTTGTTTTATTTTTTTATTATGTATTACTTGTTTTTGTTTATTATTATGTTAGACATGTTTATAAACGAAAAAGGGTAATTCTTGAATAGAAAAATAATATGGACTAAATAAATGGCGAAATTGTTTCGGTTTCAAGAGTTTAAATTTCAAAGGATTGGTTGATTGATGTTTTTGTACATAGTGTGCGAAAGGCGGACCGAAGGTTGCCATACAATGTGCTTGTAGAAAAGGGTTTTTAAAGACCATGCACCTACCGGTTCTCTACAACCGCTTGTGTGCCGACTCTAGACTTACCTATATCACTATATTACGTACATTGTCATCTTAAGGGTGAATTCACCAAAATTCCACAATGATTATCCAAAACACTAAGCCTTAGGGCTTATGCAAAAGTACGATATATTGGACGATAATTGTTGGTAATTCTTTAATTGGTGAACCCGATACCTCAATCAAAACTTTGCTATTTTACTCTTATTGAATTGGTAATAAAAATGTTTTATAAAACCGATGTTATGAAGTTGTATGCATGCTTCTTCATACATTATTTTGATCACGTTAAAATTAATACCCTTATAAAATTAAGTCAAATGCCATCTAATTAAGAACACTTGATGTTGTAGTTTACGTCATGCGAGAGCTTGGCTAGATTGCAATGGAGAGGTAAATTTCATAAATTCATTGCTAGCAGATCAACTAATGTGATGGATTTATGAGTTTGCAGTTTTTAAGTTAGACGACTTAAATTGAGTAGGAAGTGAGATCTAGGACTCAAGGCATTAACATGGGGATTAAACATGCTTACAATACAAATGTTTTGTGATTGTAAATCCCATAAATCTAGGAATTTGACAAATGTTATGCCAATTATTGTACGACAAGTTACCTCATATTATACTTTCATTACTAGCAGATCAACTGATGTGATGAAACTATGTTTATGGAGGATCCTAGTTTTCTAGATTATTCTATGTATATAATTTCCTTGGGTATTTTATTTTCTTGAATTATTGTATTATCAAAAATACTAATGTTTTGAACTTTCTTTATCTGTAGAAATGGCTCAGACTGATAACACCAACTTACGTTCTACGTTCAAGGCTTACTTTGAACGAGAAAAATTGACTGGCTCAGAGAATTTCAATGATTGGTATCGTTCACTCAGGATTGTCTTGAGAGTGACTGATCAACTTGAAATCTTGAAGACGCCTTGTCCTGCTGAACCAGAAGGCCCAACTGCTACTGATGCAGCTAAGGCTGAATGGAAGATAGTTTGTAAGGAACATATTGATATGGCCGCAATGATGTTAGGGGCAATGTCACCTGCTTTACAAAGTCAGTTTGAAAAATACTTTCCCATGAACATGATTGATGAACTAAAGAAACTATATGAGAAACCATCAAATGTAGAGATTTACGATTTGATGGAGTCTCTACATGGTTGTAAGCAGGGTGATGGTGAACCTGTGAGTGCTCATGTGTTGAAAATGAAGAGTTTCATGGATCAACTACAAACACTTGGTAAACCCTATGACAATGATATGGCTGTGAACTTAATCAATAGATCCCTTAATAAGGAATTTAGTGGTTTTGTGAGGAACTTCAATATGCATTGCGTGAGGAAGACAGTAAGTGAATTACACGCACTGCTCATTGATTATGAGAAAGGTTTACCACAAAAGGCTCCTACACCCCAAGTACTAGCTATTCAAGGGGGTAGAATTAACAAGCCAAATGCGAACAAGAAAAAGGGTAAGGGAAAGAAGAAGGCTGTTAAGAATAAGCAAGTTATGGCTTATCAACCACCTCAACCTAAGAAGAACCCTCCTAAGAAGGATAATCCGAAGAAGGATCAAGGATGCCATTACTGCAAGGTGATGGGTCACTGGAAGAGGAATTGTCCTCTTTATCTCGATGACTTGCGAAATAATAAGGTTAAGAAGAGTACTTCAGGTAACTTATTTGTCATTGAATTATTTACTTTATCTCGTAAATTAAATTCCTAGGTATATGATACTGGATGTGGTATTAACATTTGTAATACTGATGAGGCGAAAAATGATCCGTTTTTAGGGGGTCATTTAAGCCCGAATCCGAATTTATTTGATCAAATATTGCCCTAAATCGTTCCTTTTGTGATTTTAGGTGTTTGGAGAGTGAATTCTGGAAAAGAGGCTATTTTGGACGTTTTTGGAGCATAAAGTGAAGAAAACAACAAAGTACCAAATCCAAGCTGGAATTACAAGGTGACGGCGTCAAGAATTTACTCTTGACGGCGTCAGAAAGGATGAATATTTTACCGAAGGTTGTGAAGGCGTCAGATGAAGAGATGACGGCGTCAAAATGACCAAGATTAATTTACCGAGGGTGGTGACGGCGTCACATAGGCCGTCACGATTGGATCTAGGGCGTCCGAGGAAGTATATGGCGGCGAGTTGACGGCGTCAGATTTTACTCTTGACGCCGTCAGGACGATTTTCCTATATATAGTTTTCTAGTTTTTTCATTAAAAAGGAGAAGTTTTGGTAAAACCCTAAAGACGATTTTGGTGCCTCTTTTACAGGTTTTTCAAGGGTTCCAAACCCTTGAGACCTTGCATTGTAATTGAGATAAGTATACTCTTAATTCAATCAATATGTCTATGTGTTGGTTGTCTATCTTTTGTTCTTATCTTAATTCTACTATGCTAGGCTAAATTTCCTTTGTGTTTGCTTAGATCTAATGAAACCTAGATGTTGATTATGTGTTGATTACTTGTCTATTCTTGTTTTGAATGAATGATATTATATGTTAGGCTTAAGAAAACTGGCAGATCTCCAAATGGTAACATGCTTGAACGTCTTAAGAAACATGAACCGAGGCGTACTAGGTCCTTATTGGTTGTATTTAATGCATGAGCCACTGTTTACAATCCCTATAGTTGTGCTGGGTCATGGTGTAGGAGGAGATAAGAGCTCATAGAGTTGGGGAGTTATGTATGCCACTCCACGAATGGTATTAAGGAATACAACCCGTCATTCATACAAGTGTAACAAGTAATTAACATGTAAAAGATATCTAGGGAGTAATGAAGTCTAAGTAAACACAATTTCTCCAACCACTGCTCACAACCTTAGTTTAATATTAGTTTAATTTCATTTTCATTAGTTAATTAGTTATAAAGTAGTTTTTGGGTTAGTTGATTAGCAACTAATTCCGCCCACTCCTTCAAAACCCGAGATTTTACTTGCTTTCATAAAATATAAAAATACAAAAAATAATCATCTTCCATCTCTAGAACTTTTAATTAGGTTTTCTAATCCTAGCGACACTATTCCTAAGCTGAACGATCAATCCCCCGGTACTTGTCACTATACTATACTACAACGATCAGGTACACTGCCTGGTGGGGGTTGTAAGCCTCGCGAGATCCCTCGAGAGGTAAAGCAAGGTGCGATTCCCACGCATCAAGTTTTTGGCGCCGCTGCCGGGGAATAGTTATTGTCTAGGTTAGGATTTCTTTTTATTAGGTCTACTTGCTAGATTCCTTTCTAGTAAGATTTTATTTTTATTTTCTAGGTTTTCTTTAGTCTATCTTTTTCTTTGTGTGTTTGTTCGTAATTTCCATTGACTCTTCCGTTCACCATTATGGAGTACGCGAATCCACCATACCACCAACCACAAAGGCCATTCTACCCTATTGACATCTTGAATTTCAAACAATATCGAGATGAACCCATATATGATGCATGGACTCGTTTTAAAATTCTACTTCGAAAATTCCCTCATCATAGTTTCTCTTTATCATCCCTAACCGAAACCTTTTACTATCGTGTCAGCCAATGTGACCAAATGCGCATCGATGATTTTGCCAATGGGGGCCCTAGGGAATTAAATGATGAAGAAGCGTGGGATACCATAGAAAACTGTGCCCAATATTATTATAGAGTAGACAACCCAACAAACAACATCACAAATCAATCAAAAACAAGTTTGATGGAGCAAACAGGAAGTTTATCTGGGGATGATTACTTAGGGATACCTGTGTGGATGTCACCTAAAGCCATAGTACAAAGCAAACACATAGGTAATCTAGATAAAATGGAGGATGAGGTAAGTAACGTAACCCCACCAAGTACCCCACAAATCCTACCATCATTTGAGGCACACACACCGCCCGTGACTTACCCGGAAGAAGTAGAAGAGACTATAGGAACCCCAATAGAGGTAGAACCCTTGGACCAAACACAACTAGAGGATATAGGTTTGAATGCTTATAATGATAACCTTACCCTTAGTTCTAGGGAAGTTCCTAGTTTTGATGAACCGGAGCCTCAACCAAAACCGTTACCTAATCTTCCATCCTTGGATGTGAATTTAGGAATTGAAATAGGTTCCGATCCACCCATCAAACCATATAGTCCGGGTAGTCTTAAGATAAAGGTAGTAGACTCTAAGCCTTGTAGAGAGGAGGCCAATATTGGAGTGGAACATGACCTAACATACTTACATCACCCATTCATGATTGATCATAAGAAACATTATGGGTTTAAACCGGGTTTATTAGGTCAAGACGGATTCCCAACTAGGAGTCTCTTGAAGTTGATTGAAAATGATCCCTTCTTAGGAGAAAACTTCAACTCACCCATTGACCAAAGTGAACTAGGTAAGGTCATGATGATAGGAGCACAGCTCTTTGAGCATATAATTCATCCACCACTCTTTCCTCACGTGGCATACTTCCACCAAGATGGTGTGTATCGCTACTACCACCCGCACTTAATCCTAAGTGTAGGGAAAACCTCACCTTTATCCGTGAAATAAGGGTAGAGTCAGGCTCGTGACTCGAACAAAAACAAGCGCTTATTGGGAGGCAACCCAAGCTTTATTTATTTATTTGTTTGTTTGTTTATGTGTTTGTTATTTGCTTTCGTATGCATGTTTTATTTTTATTGTTGGTTGATCATGTTTCTCAATTAAAATGTGAAATACTTTATTATGTTGTTTAGCCTAGTCTTAACTCCAACCTAAAGGTATTTTTGCAAAAGATAAGTGTAAGGGGAAACCCCAAATATGTTTTTAAGAAACAAACCGATCATGATTATCCACAATATTTAATGAACATGTATATTCGTATTTGTTAGAGTCAAATGCTTGTATTGAGTCATAATGAAGTTTTGCAGGATTTTCCAGGAAGTAGGACAAAGTTTTTCCAGAAATTTTCCGGAAACTTAACATAAAGATTTCTGCAGGTCCATTCTGACGGCGTCAGGCAATTGCTCTTGACGGCGTCAGGAGTCAAAAATCTGGAAATTTTACCGGTTTTGTTTTTCTAACGGAGTCTTATGGTTTTTGTGAATTATTAAGTTTTATAATCTCCAGGAAATCTGCAAACTTCATTCCACAAGCATTATATCTTATTTTGTTTTCTAGGATTTAGTAACTTATATAGGATGCCGCCGATTTTACGCGAGGTTGCCTTGTCTACTTTTGTCAGGATTTACAGGTTATTTGAGACAAGAAGATGATTTCTATTCTGGAAGGGAAGCTTTGATTGTTCGTTTTCTTGGAGGAAGATTTAACCTGGCCAACCTAAAATCCATACCGAGCGAATCAGGGGAGTATTTGAATTCATTCTCTTTACTTTTAACTTTTACATTCTTTACTTGAACATTGGGGACAATGTTCATCTTAAGTGTAAGGGGAGGGTAAAAAGATGATACCTTACATATGCACTTTCGCTTGAGTTTGTTTTGTTTGATAGTAGATGAGTAATAAAACTATGAGAAATACTTGTTAGTGCAATTTTAGCGCCAAATTTAAAATTTTTTACAACATTTAGGAGTGAAACTTTAGCCATAGCAAGTGTCTCATGGATAGGAGGTTGTATGACTAGCACATAACCGTATATTCAGAAAAATTTTCCACCCAAAAATGTGAGGTTCGCCTTTAGTTTTGATAGGAAAAGCATTTATTATTGGTGCTTATGAGTGTACCGGTAGCATTTAGATTCTAGAACTTGCGTTAGTGATGCATCCCGAGACCGCTAGTGAGACTACATTCGTGTAGTAGGATTTACTACATGATAAGAGGCATTAGGATCACCCTTGTGTTAAACCCGTATTACGATTACTTGACCATTTAAGTCATATTACTTGGCTAGTTAAGTCAACTAATTTTTCCCACACCCTTAGCGTTGTACTCATTTTTAGTACACGATACCCCTAGTACACCCCTCCGAGCCTATCTTTTCGTTTCTAACTTTAAGCATTTTACTTAAAGGAAGAATTTGTTACACCCCACTTAAATGTACACCCAAATCGCCTTAGCCTTCCGTGTATGCGCTCATCTTTAGTGCATTATTGTTATTTGTTAAACCCTAAGTTAACTTTCTAATTGATTACATGGTTGCTAAGTCGAGTCATATCCTTGTACATATTGTTTTGGGACGATTGGGACTCATGGGTAAGTACTTATTTTATGGAGTAATGGGGAAGAACATCATATATTACCCCCATATGTACGTTAATCTTAAAAGTGCTCCAAGTGTTTTGATTTTCTTAATTCGAGTCATTAGAATAGTTTAATGTAAAGTATGTAAAGATTCAAGTGTAAGGGGAATGCTCAAACCCCTATGATGTATTATTTTGGATGGTAGGGTAAGAGTGTATGAAAAAAAAAAAAAAAAAAAAAAAAAAAAAAAAAAAAAAATCGAAAAAAAAAGAAAAAGAAAAAAAAATAGAAAAAGAAAAAAAAATAGAAAAGAAAGAGAGAAAAAACATACGGACTACCATCCCGTTTTCATTCTATGTTCATTTTATGTTTTTAGTTATTTTTCATTTATTAGCTTAAGTCGAGTCTAGTCTTGGCTTAGCAACGCCATCTTGTACATGTAATTAACTAAGATTGTTAACTCGCCACCAGTAAAATCCCCTTTATCCAACAAAACCGTGTAATTCATATCCCTACACCTAACGTTATAACCCTTTAAAAGACCTCTTTGATAGTTTATCCTAGGTGCTTACGCCATGTGGTGGAGGTTTGATCCTTTCCCAAGCCTTTGGTAATCTATTTTGCTATGACAGGTAGTGAGAGATATCTTCCATTTCCATAATGTTATATTACTTTATTACACCCGAGAGATGTGAGTATCTAAACACTATTTGTGAGGTGCTTGTGTATGACCTCCGTGCTTGTCTATTGGTCTTTAGTGGAACGATTATTTGTTGTGATTACTTTTATATTAGTGTTAAATGACCCCTAACTTGTCTTTTGAGTAGAATAAAAGCTCATTTGCTTGAGGACAAGCAAATCTCAAGTGTAAGGGTATATGATGAGGCGAAAAATGATCCGTTTTTAGGGGGTCATTTAAGCCCGAATCCGAATTTATTTGATCAAATATTGCCCTAAATCGTTCCTTTTGTGATTTTAGGTGTTTGGAGAGTGAATTCTGGAAAAGAGGCTATTTTGGACGTTTTTGGAGCATAAAGTGAAGAAAACAACAAAGTACCAAATCCAAGCTGGAATTACAAGGTGACGGCGTCAAGAATTTACTCTTGACGGCGTCAGAAAGGATGAATATTTTACCGAAGGTTGTGAAGGCGTCAGATGAAGAGATGACGGCGTCAAAATGACCAAGATTAATTTACCGAGGGTGGTGACGGCGTCACATAGGCCGTCACGATTGGATCTAGGGCGTCCGAGGAAGTATATGGCGGCGAGTTGACGGCGTCAGATTTTACTCTTGACGCCGTCAGGACGATTTTCCTATATATAGTTTTCTAGTTTTTTCATTAAAAAAGAGAAGTTTTGGTAAAACCCTAAAGACGATTTTGGTGCCTCTTTTACAGGTTTTTCAAGGGTTCCAAACCCTTGAGACCTTGCATTGTAATTGAGATAAGTATACTCTTAATTCAATCAATATGTCTATGTGTTGGTTGTCTATCTTTTGTTCTTATCTTAATTCTACTATGCTAGGCTAAATTTCCTTTGTGTTTGCTTAGATCTAATGAAACCTAGATGTTGATTATGTGTTGATTACTTGTCTATTCTTGTTTTGAATGAATGATATTATATGTTAGGCTTAAGAAAACTGGCAGATCTCCAAATGGTAACATGCTTGAACGTCTTAAGAAACATGAACCGAGGCGTACTAGGTCCTTATTGGTTGTATTTAATGCATGAGCCACTGTTTACAATCCCTATAGTTGTGCTGGGTCATGGTGTAGGAGGAGATAAGAGCTCATAGAGTTGGGGAGTTATGTATGCCACTCCACGAATGGTATTAAGGAATACAACCCGTCATTCATACAAGTGTAACAAGTAATTAACATGTAAAAGATATCTAGGGAGTAATGAAGTCTAAGTAAACACAATTTCTCCAACCACTGCTCACAACCTTAGTTTAATATTAGTTTAATTTCATTTTCATTAGTTAATTAGTTATAAAGTAGTTTTTGGGTTAGTTGATTAGCAACTAATTCCGCCCACTCCTTCAAAACCCGAGATTTTACTTGCTTTCATAAAATATAAAAATACAAAAAATAATCATCTTCCATCTCTAGAACTTTTAATTAGGTTTTCTAATCCTAGCGACACTATTCCTAAGCTGAACGATCAATCCCCCGGTACTTGTCACTATACTATACTACAACGATCAGGTACACTGCCTGGTGGGGGTTGTAAGCCTCGCGAGATCCCTCGAGAGGTAAAGCAAGGTGCGATTCCCACGCATCAAATACACTATAGGGGTTTAGAGAGGAAAGGAGACTATCTTATGGGGAGCAATTTCTGCATGTGGGCAATGGAACACAAGCAGCAGCTGAAGCCATAGGAGTGTTTAATTTAGTTTTACCTTTTGGTTTAGTACTGATTTTAAACAATTGTCATTATGCACCTTCTATTATTAGAGGTGTTGTTTCCTTTTCATGTTTGTTGGAACTTGGTTTTACTCATACTATTGATGGCAATAAAATTTTTGTTTGTTTAAATGGTGTATTTTATTTTAATGCTGTTGCTGTGAATGATGTGTTTGAAATTGATATGAATGATTGTATGTCCAACAATAATAATAATTCAATGTACAACATTAGTAAGAGAATGAAGTATGACTTGAATTCTTCTTACCTTTGGCACTATAGACTTGCCCATATAGGCAAGACTCGCATGCAAAAGCTGCAACAAGATGGGCTTTTGAAAAATATCAATGATGAGTCATTTGATAAGTGTGAGTCTTGTATTTCTGGGAAGATGACTAAGAAACTTTTTCATAGCAATATGGAAAGAGCTTCAGATCTACTTGGTTTGATACATACTGATGTGTGTGGACCATTTAGACATGTGTCAAGGAGAGGTGCTGTCTACTTCTTAACTTTTACAGATGATTTCAGCCGTTATGGTTATGTTTATTTACTTAAGCATAAACATGAAGTGTTTGAAACATTTAAAGTTTTCAAAGCAGAAGTAGAGTTGCAATTAGGAAAGAAGATTAAAGCTCTTCGTTCTGATCGAGGTGGTGAATACCTTAGTCAAGATTTTAAAGATTTCTTAACTGAGAATGGAATTGTCCAGAATCTCACATCTCCGTATACTCCATAACAAAATGGTGTATCTGAGAGAAGGAATCGTACATTGTTGGACATGGTTCGATCAATGTATAATCTTACTAATCTTCCTTTGTCTTTTGGGATTATGTTCTTGAAACAGCTGTTTGTATTTTAAATATGGTTCCCACAAAGAAGGTTGATAAGACACCATATGAGATGTGGACTGGAAAAGCTCCGAACTTGTCTTATTTAAAGGTCTGGGTTTGTGAGACGTATGTTAAACGTGACTCACAAGATAAACTCCAACAAAGATCTGTAAAGTGCATTTTTGTAGGATACCCAAAGGAAACAATGGGTTACTACTTTTACTACCCACCTGAGAACAAAGGGTTTGTTGCTAGGTATGGAGACTTTCTTGAAAATGATCTTGTATCTCAAGAAATCAGTGGGAGAGTATATGATCTAGAATATGATCAAGATAATGCATTACCTTCAGAAAATACTAGCACACTTCCTGCAGAACCTGAAAGTCCGGGTCCTTCACCGGAAGTTGATGTAGTTCCTATTCGCAGATCTTCTAGATTTGTGATAGCTCCTGACCGTCTATGTCTTAATGTAGAGGTTGAGGAAAATTTACTAGGGGATCTTAATAAACCTACTAGTTATAGAGCTGCCATTAATAGTCCTGAAAAGGAAAAATGGAAAGCTGCTATGAATGGGGAAATACAATCCATGCATGATAATGAAGTCTGGACAGAAGTAGACCTTCCTCCTGGTGCCAAGGTAGTTGGGAGTAAATGGCTCTACAAGATTAAGACTGACATGGATGGAAATGCACACACTTATAAGACTTGTCTGGTTGCTAAAGGTTTTACTCAAACTTTTGGAATTGATTACGAGGAGACTTTTTCTCCTGTAGCAGACATAAGAGCTATAAGGATTCTCATAGCTATAGCAGTGTACTATGACTATGAGATATGGCAAATGGATGTGAAAACCGCTTTCTTAAATGGTCATCTAGATGAAGACATCTATATGGCACAACCAGAAGGGTTTGAAAATCCAAAGTTTCCAAATCGTGTATGCAAACTTCAAAGATCCATTTATGGATTAAAGCAAGCATCACGACAATGGAACAAGAGATTTGATGCTGAAATCAAAAAGTTTGGATTCACTCAGAATCTTTATGAGCCATGTGTGTATCACAAAGCTAGTGGGAGTGAAAATGTAATTTTCCTAATTTTATATGTTGATGACATATTGATCATGGGAAAAGACATTCCAAGTTTGCAAAAAGTTAAGGCATATCTTGGAAAGTGCTTTTCTATGAAAGATTTAGGAGAAGCTGCATACATTATGGGAATCAAAATCTATAGAGATAGATCAAGGCGGTTAATTGGATTAAGTCAAAGTGCTTACATTGACAAAATATTGAAAAGGTTCAATATGCAAAATTCTAAGAAAGAATATTTGCCGATGGAAGTAAAACATG
Source organism: Artemisia argyi (assembly GCA_030686995.1). Taxonomy (NCBI): domain Eukaryota; kingdom Viridiplantae; phylum Streptophyta; class Magnoliopsida; order Asterales; family Asteraceae; genus Artemisia; species Artemisia argyi. Next base: position 159,615,414 of record CM060706.1, on the reverse strand, counting down.
GCTTATGTGATGAGTTCTGTGCTTCAACACCTGCTGAGGTGGCTCGCATGAGTAAAGTTCCTTATGCTTCGGTTGTAGGATCTATTATGTATGCGGTAAAATGCACAAGGCCAGATGTGGCGTTTGCTCAAAATATTACCAGTCAATTTCAACAAAATCCAGGTGAAAAACATTGGATTGCTGTTAAGCATATTCTTAAGTATTTAAGAAATACAAGATATGTTTTTGGTATATGGTGGAGAACCAGCTGTAGAACCTGGTGTTACAGGTTTCTGTGATGTGTCCTTTCAAAGTAATAAAGATGATTCGAAGTCTCAGACGGGTTATGTCTTTGTTATCAGTGGAGGAGCAGTAGACTGGAAGAGCAAGAAGCATAGTACAATTGCGATGTCTGCGACAGAAGCTGAATACACTGCTGCTTCAGAAGCTGCTATGGAGGCTGTTTGGATTAGGAAATTAATTTCAGGGCTTGGTGTTATGCCTTTAATTGAATTACCTATTAATATGTATTGTGACAATTCTGCTGCAATCATATTTGCCAATGAACCTGGAGTCATGAGAGGCACCAGACATTTTCTACAGAAGTATCACTTTGTTCGTGAAAAGGTTAACGAAGGTGAAATAAATCTGCTAAAAGTTCACACTGATGATAACTTAGCTGATCCATTCACTAAGGCTTTGGCGAAAGAAAAGCTTAATGAATTAGCCAATGGAATTGGGCTTAAATTAGCTAGTAGTTTCATGCATAACTGTGATTACTATTTGGATAAAAGATATTGTAAACAATTATTATTTTAATGAAATAAAGTATGTTGGTATGTTTGTTTCTATTGTTAATTATTGTTGTCCTATTTTTTCCATGTTTAAATCCATGAATAAAAGTTATTCTAAATTGTCCATTGTCAGTTAATAATATGGGAATATTTTTAAATTAAGACAAATCTGAAGGTTGGTATAGTATACTTAAAGTATATTGATGCGTAGTCATGCCATTTCAGATGATATTCGATGATACTGAATATAGGACATATCCAGACTATATGATGTTACTTTATGGATCTTGTCATTAAGTAAATCATAAGAAGTTATCCTCAGACTTGAGATACAAGATAACGGTCATAAATGTAGTACATTTTTGTAGAACAACTTAACGCTGTACGTAACTGGTAGTCATAAGGGTTGTTTTCGGAAGTGTTACAAAGTTTGTGTGTTTTGCTTGTAGTCAATATAGAATTTGTTCCTTCAAATTAATTTTTGGAGTTTAATACTGCTGGGCCCCCGTAGGGTTGTCAAGGTGTTTGCGCGGCCACGCCCAAGGTCTTCCCTGAAAGGTTCAGAAGATTTGGTAATTTTGTCAATCACTAACAACGAGAAACAGAATGGTTAAATAAGGAATTACCTAGATCCATATCCTTATTAACATGGTATTAGAAACAAAGGGATAATAATAACGAGAAATCATTAAAAGGTTTTTTAGGAGCCTTACTCGAGTTGTACTAGAGCCATCAGCGTGTTGCAAGACGCTAACCGATGTGATCACACTATTATGATATGTCTAAGTGGGAGCTGTTAGTTTTATAGACATTATAATAATAGTTGTGTGTTAGGATCGAACTCGAGATCACGGGATTGCACACAACACGTATGAAGAGTAAAAGAATAATTATTTATAAATGTTATATGTAATTATTAATAAACAGAAAACTAGTAACGACCGTTAGTATTTAACGGAGAATGATTAATGACCGTTAGACGAAGATTAGGAAAGTAATACTTGTGAATAATTGGAAACAAGAGAAGGTTCCGGAATCCCTTGGGGGATGCTTAAACCGATCGGCCAAGGGGGTTTCCCCACATCCTTTGTGCCTTGAGCTCCAAGTTTTCACTAGTATATAAGCACCTCATGGGTTATTGGTTTTCTCATAACTTGTACACACATAATAGGTGTTTTTCTCTCTCTTCTTGTCCCAAAATCGATCCATCAACAATCCCATCTTAGGGATTCGATTTTCATAAACTAAAGGTTTTGTGTTTGATTTACTTGCATAAACTTTTACTTGAATTAGTACGTGTGTACAAGAACGCGATTCAAACACACTATTGTTTGATTCTTGGATTGAATTACAAAAGAGGTAAGGGGTAATTCTTATAATCCACATAAACCCTAATTAGGGTTCTTTATTTGAAGATTGCATTTGATTCTTGTTCGGGCTAGAATCACAAAGGTACGTTTACTTTTATATTTGATTAATTAATTACATATTATATGATCTTGTAATTGCTTCCGCTATGCTCACTTGATGTGTTTGGTTTATTTTATATGATTGTCATGATATCATAATTCCAACATATTATATATTATAAAGCATGAATGACTACTATTAATAGAATACTTAAAAGGGTTTTTCTAACATGTGCCCTTAGGCACATGATAAGAGTGGGCCCGTGTGTCCTTTTTACTCAGGGATTCACAAAAAGTATACATAAAATATTTTTTTATTTGAAAAATAACAAGAATTTATAAAAAAAAAAAAAGGACACAATGGCCCACTTCTTAACATTTGTCTAAGAGCATACGCATCAGTAACATGAGTTATACTTTAACTCAGCGCCACGTCAACGCCACATCAGCTTTACCACTTTAACATTAACCCAAAAAAAACACCCACAACAATAACTCAACCTTAACTCACTTTAACTAAACTTTTCATATATTTTCAATTTTAACCCTAAACTAAAACTAATACTTCATTTTTTTTTAAAGCCATAACATTAATTCTTAAAATATATTACATTACGAAAAACCAAAAAAATACATTAAATAAAAAATACAATACGAAATTAAAAAAATACATTACGAAATAAAAATACAAAGCATTACGAAATAAAAAGACATAAAAAAATTACACCGAGGAGACATTTATTCATTCCGTACGCTTTGGCAACCCGTATTTTTCAATGATACGGTTCTTTTCCATATTGACCAGCGTAACGTAGTAAGGATCTTTCCCGGTAGTGTCGAGCAACAAAAATTCAAAGTCCCTAGCCCGTATTGCTGATAATTGGTTTTCAGCGGTTGCTTAGTAAGCCAAGGATGCATCTTCACGTTTAGCCCAATACTCCTCGCGCAAAGCATCCCCGAATTGGGCGGACGAAACAGATCCTCCGGTACTCGCACCCCCGGTGCTTGTCGTTGTCTCGGATTTTTGTTTCTTCGCAGCCCGCTTTTTTCCCATCGGCCGTGGTTGTGCATCATTACCAAACAAAGTCTCGTTTGCTTGGATTGGGACATCACCGGTTAAATCAACCGTCTTCGGTGCGTCCCATTTCTTATGAGTACGCAAATCACCCCAAGCCTCCTCATTATTAAACGGCACGTTTTTGCTCTCAATATTCATGTTGTTCGTTGATGAGGCGAAAAATGAACCATTTTTAGGGGGTCATTTAAGCCCGGAATTGAATTTATTTGATCAAATATTGCCCTAAATCGTTCCTTTTTTGATTTTAGGTACTTTTGGAGTGAATTCTGGAAAAGGAAGCATTTTGGACGTTTTTTGAGCATAAAAGTGAAGAAAACGGCAAAGTCTTAATTTTCCTTGCTGGGAACAGTACCTGACGGCGTCAAGAGACTTCCTATGACGGCGTCAAGAGTTGGAAGTGGTGACGGTCCAGAGAAAACGTGACGGCGTCACGTATGGCCGTCAAGGTTCAAGATATGGTGACGGCCCAGAGCTAAAATACACATGACGGCGTCAAACTTGGATCTAGGCAATCCGATCTCATTATGGGCGGCGAGTAGACAGCGTCAGATATTTCTTCTTGACGCCGTCACCTTGTAAAATCTATATATAGTTTTGCAATTTTCATTCATTAGTGTGTAACTTTAGAGGGATAACTTTGGAGAAACCCTAGCACGAATTTTACTGTTCTTTCAAGGGTTTTTACCCTTTGAAACCTTTCATGCCAAATTGAGATAATTATCATTTCAATTCATTCAATATGTCTATGTGTTGTTTGAATATATCTTACGCTTGTCTTGAATTTAACATGCTAGGCTAGATCTCTTGTGTGTTTGCTTAGATGTAGTGAAACCTAGATGTTGATTATGGGTTGATTATTTGTTTATAGTTGTTACGGATGAATGATTTCGATGTTAGGCTTAAGAAAACTGGCAGACTTCCATAAGGTAACATGCTTGAACGTCTTAAGAAACATGAACCAGTTTGTACTAGGTTATTATGGTTGTATTTAATGCATGAGCGAATTCTAATGATCCCATGTTAAGAGCTTCTTGCAGGCTCGACATAGGAGTGAAGTAGGAGCTTATAGAGTTGGGGAAGTACGTACGCCACCCCACGAATGGTATTAAGGAATATAACCCGTCATCCACGCAATTGTAACAAACTATCAACCTGTAAAAGATATCTAGGGAGTAATGAAATCTAAGTAAACACAATTCTCCCCATTATTGTTCACACCACATTAGTAATTAGATTTATTTTCATTTCTGTTATTTTATTTTGATTGCATCTTAGTTATTGGGTTAGTTGATTAGCAACTAATTCCGCCCACTCTTCTAAAAACCCGAGATTTTAATTGCTTTTATAAAAATATAAAAATATAAAAATACAAAAAGAATCATCTCTCACCTTTAGACCTAGTTTTTAGGCTTTCTAATCCTAGCGACACTATTCCTGAGTTGAACGATCAATCCTCCGGTACTTGTCACTATACTATACTACAACGATCAGGTACACTGCCTGGTGGGGGTTGTAAGCTTCTCGAGATCCCTCGAGAGGTAAAGCCTGGTGCAATTCCCACGCATCATTCGTAAACTTCTTGACTCGACATACTGAATAGGTTTGGATTCTCCAAATTGGGATTCGGATTCGGATTGGATGATGAACCCGCGTATGGGTTCCCCCACCCACCGATGAGGTTCGTAAACGAGTTAGGATTGTTGTTGTTGCCTTGAGGATTTTTTTTTTTTTTTTTTTTTTTTTTTTTTTTTTTTTTTTTTTTTTTTGATATTAGAAATAGTAGGATAAAAGATATTGAGTAGTGAAAGTGTGGGAAAATAAAGTATGGTAAATGGGTATTTATATTAGTTGAAAAAAAGTTTTGGAAACTGTTTTTTTTTTTTTTTTTTTTTTTTTTTTTTTTTTTTTTACACAATTTTACGTTAGTTTCCGTTGGGGGGGGGGGGGGGGGTTAAATGTAAATTTTTTAAAAAAGTAGCCGTTTGTGGCGAATGGGGAGGGGGCAGTGTAAATTTTTTTTTTAATACAAACATGGCCCTTTAACGTAGCGTTAAACCACTAACGTGGCACGTTAACGCTATGTTAACGCAGGAGGTTACATTGGTTAACGCAGGGTTAACGCGCGTTAAATGGTCTTAACGTGACCTCCCACGTTACCAATGTGTATGCTCTAAGGGCACATGTTAGAAAAACCCTACTTAAAATTAAGCATTGCACATTTCAATGCTAAAAGTACAAGTGATTCAAGATAATTAGATATTTAATACAATAAATGAGATATAATTACACATGTACAAGTTTAGTAGCTTCATGTACACACCACTTTGTCTTTGCCATTAAAGTTTAAAATTAATGACTTAAAATTGAATTATGTACATTAAATACAATTAATTAAATAGTCAATAAATACAATTAATACACTTATTAAAACACCCCTTACATAATAAATACAAATTATCAAGCATATTGTACAATCAACTTAAACACAATTCCTGCATTAAATGTCACTAATACAAATAATAAAGCATATTCTACAAATTTTTAAGCCCGAACGGGCAATGACCCAAATGGGCTCGAGCCCGAACGGGCACGGGTCAAACGGGCTCGAGCCCGAATGGACACGAGCTAAACGAAATTTTTGATATCCGTAAATTTATTGTCAAAAAAAAATGTAATAAACTAAAATATGTTCACATATTGTACAAACCAAGCAAACTACTAAACAAAAACATAAAATAAATAATAAATAAAATAATACAAACTAAGCAAAATTTCATCAAACTTTTGCCATAAAAAACTAATCAGTAAAGCTATTACCAAAAAAACGTACAAATAAAATAAATTATTAACCGAAAAAATTAAATTACAGGGTGCCCGCAGCTGCATCGCGTGGGGACCCTGCTAGTGTCATATAAATGGGGCATACGCACGGGTTATTAATTCTTTCAGCATCCAAGAAGGTCAAGTGATAGTTGCTTAAAAACCTACAAGACATTAACAAATCACGGAGACCGCCTTCACAAATAACGTTCACAAACTATGGAAATATAGCTTAATTTATACACTAAACTGTGAACAAGTCCAGTGGGTGTTTTGTTATTTTTGGAGGTTCTTTTTTGTTTTGTTTGTTTTTACAGGGTTTACCAAATATCAAGGACTGAAAGTGTGCCAATATCAAAATTTCAAGAGTACTAAGGGGAATTATGAAGATCAAGTCATATAAGAACTTTTCTATTATTATTTTTTTGACATAATTTGTGTATGTATTAATTAGTTTCTACACTGTGTTTTCTCACACAGTTTTTACAAAGTTGTTAGGATTTGTGTTATTTGTGATTTTTCTTTCTTTTCTTGTTTGTTAAACTTAAAACATCTCGCTATACCCTACTCGCGTTGATATGTAGTTATAAAAAATAAAAGGGGTGGTCGGTTGAATTTATACATAAATTTGTGACTCTTTAGTGTTTTCTTTTTTTATAAAGTTTACATGGACCAGTTTTTGCTCTATACTAAATATTTTTACAGTTAAATTTGATTTTCTAAAATTAAGGTTTCGTTAATTTGGGAAATTTTCCAAAATTAAGGGTTGTTTAGTCTTCTGGTGTTCTTTTCTTGGTTTATTGGGTTAAGATCTTGGTTTGTGTGTGATATTGGATCTTGATTTGAAGTGTCAAAATTAAGGTTTACTGTATCAAACTCTAATTAGGTTTTGTGTCTCTATTCTTTATTTTATTGATAGATCTTAAGTCTAATTGTGTTAATTAGACTGTCTTGGTTAAAAGCCCCAATTTTCAAAAATTAGAGTTTTCTTAATTTCATATATGTGATTGACTATACTAATCTTTGTTTTGTTTTGATTTAGGTAGTCTTCCGCTGTGTTTTCTGAATTTAAAGATAAGTATGCTTGAAATCTTGTGCTGGAACACGTGCAATGTAAAACCTCTCGCGCTTTCTTTAGGTTGATTGTTTAGGTTTTCTTAGGTAATTGGTGGTTAGGTCAAAGGTTATTTGTGAATTGAGAAGTTGTTGAATTATTGATTGAAGGAGATTATTTGTGATTATCAGGTGTTGGGTCGAGTTATTATTGTGTTTTTATTTGTTGTTTGGTTATATGTTTATCTATTTCTGTGATAATTAATTTTATTTGGTCAAAATGGTTGATGGTGATAAAGATAAGAATATTGACTATGGGGTTCAAGTGAGTTAAACTTGATGTATATGACCATTTGTATCTTCATTCAAATAATTCTAGTGGAGTTCCACTTATTACTGCGAGGGTACAAAAAATTATAAGGTTTTTTTTGCCGCAATAAAACTTGCTTTACATACTAAAAATAAATTGAGTTTTATTACTAGAAAATGTGAAACACCAAATGATTGTGATGTACTAAGAGAAGAACAGTGGGACATATTTAATTCTATGGTTCTGTCTTTGATTATTGGTTGTATCTCATGATTTATATTTGGGTCAAATATCTTTACTACATATAATGGAGAAATGGTCCAAGGTGAAAGTGGAAAAGTCAAGATTGTGAAAAGTTAAAATGTTGAAAAGTTAATTTCGGTAAGTATGACCACGAGTTAATGTTGAAAGTTGAATTAATATATGAATTAATAATTAATATACGAATTATATATGGAAATACGAAACTACCAATACAAATTCTATATGTATTAATGATTTGATAAAAAATGAATTTGCCTATAATACATGTGTATACTATCTTAAACATAAATACTTTGATCTAAATATATTAGAGGCTAACAAACTTAAAGAGTGTCACTGATTAGAAAAAAAGTTATACCAAATGTCGAGGGCAGAAGTGATGTTTTAGTTTTAGATGAAGCTAATGTTTTAATTGATCACGTTGACTAAACTAATAAACGAAAATGTTGGATTAGAATTGTATCTGCTGTCTTAGAATTGAAGCATGTTCAAGCTATGACTGTTTGTCAAAACCGATCTTCATGCAGACCAGGAGTTTCTCTAATTAGTGTTTAGCTCAATAACAACAATAGTTTAAATGTGTCACAGTGTCAGATTCCTTTTACGAAACATGGTACGCCTAGAGTCATTTAACTGTAGTCTCAAAGAGGGCCATTCCATGTGAAATCTTCGATGTGCTGGTATGTTGATTTCTTAACTGCATTATTCTTCCGCTATATGACGATAAGAAGTGATATAATTTAGCGCCCAGAAATCACATCTGATCTTAGTTTCTGAGATAAGACCAAACACCAACATACCGCGCATTTTCTTTCCTCAACTAGTTCATATAAATTAAAACAGATTGACATACTCAAGGCGGCTTAATGTGCAAAAATTTCCATCATGACACAACATAGGATAGCATTGGATTTAGTTGATAATAAACATGACACTTGGTGCTTTCTTGCCCTCTTTATGATATGAAAAATATAAACAATTTGTAATGGGGTCCAACTGATGAGTGTCATCTTTGTAGCTGTTTTTATATTCTTCAATAATATGTGCCAATCTGGCAAGTTTATCTTCGCTAGTTGATACTACAATATCAATCATAATGCTGTTCTAAGATTATATAAGGTTGGATATAATATTCTATCATAGGACCCACAAAATAAACCAGGATATAACATGCACATGTTTTTTATTGTTTCCTGTTGTTCTTTCTATACTTACATTGTGTGATGACTCTTTTATCTTTTATAGTTTCAAGTTGTAACACTGCAAACTCAACCAGCAGCCCATGCATATGTGCAAGCGTTTAAGTCATAGTTTAAGACATGGCTGTTACTGATTTTAGATTCGAGTCTGGCATCTGTTATATCTACTTTGTGACGATAATGTTTATTAGATGGAACTATGGAAGATTCAACAGTTTGACATTTTGTATGATCTACAAATGAATTGGGTGATATCTATTGTTCGTGATTCAAGTGTCATTATATAGTTTACCAAGTTCAGCTCTAATACGAGTTAGAAGGTTCGGAATCCACACTCGTGCAAGCTAATTAACATGATATCGTCGTGATAAATAGAGGGGGTACGTCAAGCTAAGGGGACTTATAACCGGATTTAACCGTTGTCAATTGGTTTTATCTTATACCAAGACAATTTAGTCTCCAGAAAATACACACAACAAACATCACAATCTCTAATATTAGCTTATCATATCCAATACTTGTGGACTTTAAATTTTCTCTGAAATATCCAGTTTTAAGTAGGAATTTTGTACCATGAATGTTATAATCGGGATATCAGTGTGAATTGTGTGATCAATTTCGGAATAAAGTATTTCAACCCTATAAATCTTGCATTGGATAAGACAAATTGACAATTAAAATCTAAAACACAAAATATCAATCAATAAAACGTTTGAATATTGTTTTATGTTCCGTCGAAAATGAGACCAAATGTGGTTAATAACCACTAACCGAAAATCAAATATTTTTAGTTATTAGTAAAGGAGGTTATGGAGTGCTGCTCTTGCGCCATGTAAAGAACATTGCCCCTTGACCCCGTCACCATATCATGATGATATATACTATCAAGCTAACTACAATGAGCGTGCACTGCGCATCTTTTATTTTATCTTGAGATAAACTTGTATAAAGCCCTCTTATCTAAAGTTACACACAATCACAAAAATAAGTTGATAGCAATAAAATTACCTAACAGTTTGTGTATTTCGTAATATCTAAAGCAGATAAGTTCGGAATATACAATTTAAAAGCACCTCGCACGATTAAGAAATTGCATCGTAAAAATGTTGCGCAGGTGTTATAACATACTTTAAACATAAGTTGCAGTGCTAATGCAAGGATGTTACATACTTACATGCATGAACTTATTAGGCCATATAAAATAAAAGTGTAGCTACTGATTTACAAAAATTAACATGTTTTGAATGTTTTAGGATCGAGTGTGCATGTGAGACTTGGACCACATGTCGTGTTTGTATGTGTAGCATCATAAGTCTTACGTAGAAACATGTGATTCGTTTGATCTACAAGTGGTTGATTTGAACTGCTATACGTAGCTATATGTGATTCCATTAATGTGGGATCCGATATGGAATCGTTGCTAATGTGATTTGAAGTTTTGAACTACTAAATGCTTGTGTCCCAATTGTACCCTTACTTGTATGAGAAGCTCTCTAACCAAAATGGTTGTCGGTTCAAGTCCTGCTTACGACATGTGAGATAGTTTGTGATTTGTATATTGTGAGATTGTTAGCTGTCGTTGGTGCCACGATTATTGAATTAACAAAAGCAAACAAGATTTGGTAACGAGTATAATCATAGTGTTAGTGCGCTGACTTATACGCACAGGTTATTGGCATCAGCACATCAGATTTTACCTTATAATGTTCTTGTAACATAAAATCGAAGAACAATATTTACAATAACATTCATATAACAACACAAAAAAAAAATATAATAATAATAATAATAATAATAATAATAATAATAATAATAATAAATCACTGTTATGGGGATTGTGTTGACGGTGCATATGGCGCCCATGGCGGTGCAGATGGCGCCACAGTAAGTGCAGACGGAGAAATGTGTAAAACGGAGATCACATATTTATATTTTCAACTTAAAAGAACAAATGTAATATGGTATCTAAATTTTCTCTTTGATTTGACACATGATATATTTAACTAAGGTTAACAAAGTTATAGTTACGGATGGTGAAAACATATAACCAAGTCGCCATGTCCATTTTGATTTTATAAGGCAAAAAAGTGTCCGTCCGCTATATGTCGACAAACAAACATCTAGATTTCGGTTAAAATGTATAATTGAATCATTGGATTCATCTTTGATGCGACTGTGATTGACTTGGACATTTAACTCTAATTGCATATACTTTGTCAAGTTAAAGCATGTAATTAACTTATGTTATTTCAATATCAACATCACAATATTATTACCATTAATGCCAGTTTATCAATAACAACTCACTTGTGCTAATTTTTGGTATTGTATTTTGGATCATTTTGTAAAGCAACTATCACTTGAGATGTTATTAATTGAGTTTAGGTATTTAATCGAAGTGTTATTGTTTAAGTTTACACAATCCTAATGTCATTTGGTCGATATGACGATGACAACGTTTTTCTATTATCAAATGGTCACTTTTGTTTTCTATTCTTAAATAACACAAGATTGGCGACGAACGCCGCGTTGCCGGCGTGCATGTTTATCCGGATAAATGTTTTTTCAGTGATTGCACAGCTGTTAATTTTGTAAATTTTTAGTTTAGTGGTTGGCGGTAATTTTGGCAAACTAATGTTTACTTTAGTTTTTAAGTTACTGCAATTCGTTACGTATTATTGTTTGTATGGTATTTACGTTACATTTATTTTGTATCATATGTTATGCAATATTTATTTGTTAGAGGAGTTTTTCTTAAAGTTGTAAAGATAAGTCATTGTTTATTCGGATACAGACCTGTTTATTTTGCAAGTTTCAGTGTTAATATTTGGTAGTTACGGTATTTTTTATATTTACTATACGTTACACAAAAGAGTTTTATAGTACAATTGCATATACATTTTTAAAAACTTTTGTAACTTTTTAGAAGTTTTATAACTTTTTCGTTTTTTTTTTTTTTTTTTTTTTTTTTTTTTTTTTTTTTTTTTTTTTTTTGGGGCGCTTCTTTTCCTTACACATAATAAGGGTTCAAGGGTTCGCCGCTTTTCATTTCATTCCAAATCTAAAACCTATACGAACCCTAACTCATCACATCTCTTTGAATCGCTGCTGATACGATGGCATCATCATCACCACCACCACCACCGCCAACGACATATGCCCACGCTCTTGCTCGCACCCCTAATTTTCAAAGGCTTAAGTTCGCGGCTGGGTCGAATGATTTGGAAGATTGCTTGCATCAGGTTTTTAGTCACGACTATACTGAGAATGATGGATTGTTGATCGTCCTTGGAGAGAAGCGTGATCAGGTAGCGGCGAAAGTTAAGTATTTAGAGGATCTGGTGGAGGAAGGGGAGGTGTTTATGCCATTGCATGACCATGGGGACATTGGTTTGGCACGTTTGAAGGTTACTTTAAAGAGGGAAAGGAAGGTGTTGGATGGGTTGATCAAGGTAATGGATGTGGCACGTAAAGGAAGGGAGCAGAAGAAGACCAATCTTTATTGGTTTGGATAATGTGATGGCCACTTCGTTATGGTATATTTTGCTGGTATTTTCTTGTTTTATGGATGATGGGTGTTAGTGAATTGCTTATATGTTTTTGTTTCTTTATGTATGGAACTGGTATCATGTGTTTGGTTGTTTTTTGAATGGTATTATGTGATGAAGTACATTGTAATGTTTTAGTGGATGGAAATATAATATATGGCAATGTTTGTTAACCTAAAGCGATAGATGTTTGATTATAAACATTGGTATGGAATGTTGGATTGTTAGTTTAAAGGAACAGTCTTTTGTAAAATTTTAGTAAGTAAATTTCTAAACATTTTTGGGTAGTAGAGATTTTGGTAATATCAGATCTTTGCTATGTAGATTCCTGTGCTTTTTTGTTTGGCTATTGTCTAAGTCACTTAAACACTGTGGTGCATGTGAAGTATAGTGAGAACCAAGTCTATTTTAGTTTGGTTAATTTTACTGTTATTAGTTACATGAAGTGGCTATATAAGGAGCAAGAGTGTGGCTGCTACTGTCACTTGTATAGTTTTAGGTGAGCTAAAAAAAAAGTTCAACAGAAAATGGGAGAAACACCTCACTTTGATGACTTGAAAGTACAATGCAATTCTAATAGGCTGGAACACTATTTTCGCTTCTTATTTATGGAAGAAGCAGCTGAGAATGAAAGCTTTATTGAGCTCGTTGCTGAAGAATGTGAGGTTGCAACAAACAGAATACAGTAACGGCAGCAGTTGCTTGAAGAGGGCCAAAGCTTTAGCCCTTTTGGGCCTGTTTCTAGCAATGGATTCCAATGTATGAGAGAGGCACAACGCAAGGATGGGCGCCTTTTTGCTGCTTTGAACACTGTTCTTGTGTTAGCACGCGAGGCAGGGGTAGAGAAGCGCAGGCATGTGTCGATAATGGAACAGTTTGGTTGATGTACTTTGGTCTAATGTTTGGTACTGGTCTGTGTGTTAGTGGGAGCTGATGTGCATTTAAGGGCTGCGTCTGTTTGTGTGTGTTTTATTAGAAGGTCGTGTAGGTTTTAGGCCATGTTGGCTGTAATAAACGGTGTAACCTATGCTTTATTTGTAATATATGCTTGGTCTGTAATGTACGGTACTTATCAATAAAAGTATAACTTTTTATGTGGCAAATGTTTTTTTGTTAACATATTATATATTTCATTAAGCTAAGAAAGGCACAAATCAGAGGTTCGATACGTCTTTACATACTACATGGTGTCACAGGGTATTTGTCTATATTTGCGCAAAATTGTAAGAAAGACCCAATTCGCGCCTAAGATAGGCACAATGCAGAGGTTATTTGCACTTAACGGATATTTTATCAACCATAGATACTTAAGTTTACGAAGGCAATGTTTTTTGACTGTTATACAAAAGAGAAGCATCTTACCTAAGTTATGCCATTTGTTTGGCGATACCATCTAGATATATTTACATACTGCATAGTTTTTTAGACGCACTTAAGAAGTTTACATCTAAGCAGCAAAAGGTGGAACTAATTGTTTGTAAGCGATGCATAGTACTGCATTGTTACTTAGATTATTATACATAAGTAGTTGAGAGATTTCCTTCGCACATGTGCACTGCAATTTTGGCTTGATATATTTCTTTTGCACCTGTGCTTTCTAACCGTAATCTTACTCTCCTTTTTTGGATTTTTTCACAGATGGTTTCTCTGGCGCATCTTTGTCTTCAGTGAAAAGAATTTACCTGGCGCTTCTTTTTGGGGTTTGAGTTTTAGCCTGTGATGTTCCAACTGTGGGGGTTTGTTTTGGCGGTGGTGTAGTGTCAGTCTCTTCTGGTTAAAAAGTATCAGGTGTTTCAGGATTTGCAGTGGAAGGCTTTGATGGTGTATTCACTGGCGTCATAGTTGTTCCTTCCATTTCAGTTTTTGGTTTTGAAGTTTCGGTCACAGGTGTTCCGGTTGGCACAGTCTTGATGCTACTTTCAGGAACTGAAGCGACATTTGTTATTAGCAATGGTGTGTCGTCCCAGCAGGTATCAAGTATGAAACCTTGGTTGTCTTGTGTACTTTCTGGATCAAAGTGAATCTGAAAAATTTTCTTGGTTCTTTGCAGAGAAAGTAGTTCCGTTGGATACTCATAGGAATCTTGGTTAGGTACGCTCGCCAATAATTCTTTGCAATCTTTTACCAGTGAATTTGCCTCATTACTGAAACATTTCATTGTTCCAGTGCCAGTGTCATCGGACAACATTACTTTGAAACAGTGGATGTGTAAAAAATGTAAAAAAAGCCATTAGAAACGATGGTGTTTCCTTATAAATAATGTATTACGCATTGTACTTTACCTGTAAATTAAGTCATCTTTGGAGGCTGGTTGTTTACAGTGGGCATGCGGAAAGCGCTGTGAAATTTTAGTACCGCAGTCAAAACATTTGTTGAAAAACCACGGCCTTTCTGTATCAATTGCAGTAATTGTAGCAGTCATAGTAAACCGGACAGTCTGTGGCATAAAAATTGAAAATGTGCATCAGCTTTTGATTTTATCAGACTTATGTTATAGTTGTGGCTTACTTGGTGGTTTTGCAGGCTTTCTGCAGCTAAATCTGCCAGAGTGATGCGGTTTCTATACTTTTCTTCCTCTGGATCTGCACATCTTTGGTACTGGATGCTTAGTGTTGTTGGTGGGGCTATGAATTCTTCATATCTGTATCATTAAACGGTGTAAGTTGACCTTTTTTAAATAAAGAAAATGTAATATCAGTTTATTAGTTTATCTTTTTACACGCTGCGAATTTCACTGCACTCTGGTATGTTAGGATTGAAGTAATAATACGTTGCAGGTGTACTTGAAAGTTGCAATCCTGTATTAATTTAGATAGATGTTAAACGATAAAAGTAAATGGTTGAATAATAAGCATAAAAGCAAAGCGCACAATGATAAATATTAATGAATAAGTTTACCTCCATAGTTTTTAACTAAGCATGAGCTCACTGCTATGATAACTGGCTTTTCTGCTTTTTCATATTCTGCTTGCCTAAAAGTGTGAGCATCTTGATTCCATAAAGTAAAGCGCACTGTGTGACCGCTGTTAGAGTTACGAAGAAGTTGTAAGAGTGAACATGAAATGAACTTGTTAAGCTTAAGCTGAAACACGTACTCTAAATTTTGAACACCAATGTCCCTCCAAACTGTTGAACCTTGCGTTGCTTTTAGTGAATGATGTATGCCGGTAACATATTGCACGGATCCAACATAATCTGCAATTAGTAGCACAAAATTACACATCTGTTATTATTAGGCATTTTATATGTGCGTGTGTTATGCACCTGTTAGGAGGCCTTCTTTCTCATCTACTTTCAAATACAGGTCTCGGCAGTAGGTAAAGTTGAAATAATGCTCCGGGAAACCTGTGGCTGGTATGTCTTTAATATTTGTGTATGTTCCAAAAACCAATGAAAGTGAATGAGGAACAACTTGCATCCATGTCTTTGCAGGTTGAAAGCCAAAGCCGGTGATGATGTAAGTTTTGTTGATCTGAAGGAGTGCATCAAGTTTTGCCTTTTCCTGTAAGTTCGCAGTTCCTTATATAGCTCCTCCCTGCAAATATAACAGCCATCTGTGCATGTACATGGCCTATTCATGTTTTTTAGACAATAGTAAAAACTGAATTGTGCATTTGTTTGGTGCAAAAAGTTGGATTGTGCATTTGGCCTATAGAACAGAGGTTTATACCTGCCGGTCAATTAGCATGAAACAGAATATGACCGGTTTCCCTTGCTTATTTGTTGGTGTCCATTTTCGGTGTACTTTGACACATATAGGTTTGCCAATATCCGATTCTTTTAGGTTGTTTAGGGCAATGTCATCTGGTTGCATAACGATTGATTTGCCTTTAGACTCTAGCGATTCTATGGTTGTAGTGCTATGCTCCATTTGTCTGCATGTTAAGAGAAAAGATATTTATGATTAATGCGTATTAGCACGTGTTTAATGGTAACAAAAAGATTGCAATGTAACGATGAATTTTTAAAATAAGCAATCAAAGCAAGCATTGACAGCATAGAAATAATAGTAGAACATCTTGTATCGCTGTTTTAGAGGTAATGATGCTATATCTTTGGTAACTGCCTAAATGTATATGTAGAAGGTAAATATAAGCGTAATGAACCTGTGCAAGGGTAACCATGTCTAAAAATTCTTTATAAACAACATTTTTTTTTGTGTTCTTATCATTGCCCGACAATTGTTTGATTAGCATTTTTAAACCTTGCGGAGATGTTGCCCTTGACAATGCAACATACAATTGACCATGGGCAAAGACAGGTTCGGGTAGGTACACGCCTATCTTATTTAACGATTACCCTTGGCTTTTGTTGATTGTCATTGCGTAACAGACTTTGACTGGGAACTGCTTCCTTTTAAACACAAACGGTAGTTGTTCTTCTTTATTGATAAGCACAATACGTGACAAGTAAACACTTTCTCTCATTCTAGTACCGGTCACAATTTTTGCCTGAATAAGCCTTGTATACACCTGAGTCACGATCATCCGTGTACCATTACACAATCCGCCGCCTAGGTTAAGGTTTCTTAGTAGCATTATGGGTGCACCTATTTTAAGGGTAAGTTCATGGGGAGGCATTCCTGAAAAGGAAAGCGTGTTTAGGTATTCTTGAGGATAGAGTAGCTCTGTTGCACCTCCATCATTTGATTTTGGTATAGCCTCGTCAACACTTATGAAAGTATACGCATCTCCCTCTAACCTTTCCAGTATAGTAAAATTGATGCCGTCTGCGGTTTCGTTTCTCGGGCACACTATTGATTTCCCTTGCAATGATGCTGCGTCTGGTGTCTGTAACGTTCGATCGTCATATATAAAATTGATCAGTTCCTGAACCGCTGTGTCACTATCGGGAATGCAGTACCTATCTGGTACCTGGACCCATGCTGAATTTTCGAGATCGGCTTCATCTGGCCGGCCAACGGTACCGTTCCCAACCTGAAGCAACCATTCAGAGAATGTTGCAATTTCTTCAGCCTACTGAGGTGTAAGGCTTGGCTGTTGAAGCCGCTTGTTTTGTTTAAGCCTAATGATCTTGAAATACTGCCATAAGTACGACTGTGTTATGCATGAGGAAATAATTTGGTCGTTCGTAGCTTTCTTCTTGACAGGAAGTGTTTGTCTGAAATCACCGCCTAAAATAACAGATTTACCTCCAAATAGACCTGTCGGCGTATCCATTATATCTCTCAATGTGCGGTCAAGCGTTTCAAAGCATTTGCGATCGTTCATGGGAGCTTCGTCCCATATGATGAGATCAGTATGCCTAAGCAACTCCGCTACTTGAGTCTTTTTTTTATACTGCACATTGACGCGTCAGTTAAATCTAACGGTATCTTGAATCTTGAATGAGCCGTCTATCCTGATGGGAGTAATAAGGCAGCAATACCTGAAGAAGCTACCGCCAAGATAATCTTCCCTTCCGACCTAAGTGTAGAAATTATAGTTCTCCAAACGAAAGTCTTTCCTGTACCTCCATGGCCATAAACAAATATGAGCTTCTGCTGTCTATCATTGACTGCATGCGTGACTAGCTCAAAGATTATTCGTTGGTCAGCATTTAGATGGGCCACTAATCTTTCAATTTCACTCCTTAACAATTCGCGATTATATGACCTTTCTTCCATCAGTGCCCTGTTGTTCAAGATTTGCAGTAAGTGAGGTGGTGGCAGATTAAACCCAAAATCTTTTACCGATTTTCCATAGGAAGCAAGGATTGCTTGTAGCTCATACATAAGACCGTCTTCTAAGTCTTCAGCACTGACATGAAGATCTTGTATATGCAAGGCCTCCGAAAGTATTCGGGGAATGTCTTCTGACATGGAACTTGCGTGCGACTGCAGCAATGTGATCGGGCTGGAAACCTCACAAAATATAAGGATTTGACAAAAAAGGTTACGCATGTAAGCTGTAGTTGCTGAGAACGATGCTTCTTCTAAAGCAATGTTCCATTCTTGATTGCCACCTAAAAGTCCCATGGCCTCACACGTGGCTCTATTTGTAGGGTAGACAACTTTGTTAACTGTACAGATGTGGCGGAACGACATTGAACCTTTTTGATGGCAGAGTAATAATCTTAAATAAAACACGTCTCCAGAGTTAGGATGAACATATGTCAATCGTCCAATGGCTACCAAGTCGGCACGGCACCTACGTTGCCAATACTTTCCATCTTTGTGCCACACATATTCTTTCGGAAAGCTTAAGTATGTTAGATGGCGCCCGTCTGTATTGTAAAGGTTGTACCTAAACCATTCAGTGAGTGTCGTCCTTTTGTTATGGTCACTGTCCACAACCGCTTGCAGTCGCTGCTGCCTTCTAAAATTTACCCATTGCATATTTTCAAGGTGAACTGCCAGTATTTGAACCGGCGGATCCCTGCTATGTATGCTGAATCCAAGAATTCTCCAGCATGCCTCATGCGGTCCAATGAACCTTGCATCTTGGAAATTCTTTATTTCATCAATGTGCATTGAACTGCGGCTTGTACTTGCTCCTGTACTTCCAAGCGTCCTTGTAATATGAGTTACTATGCGGTCGGTGCCTTTTGAAATATACTTAAAGAGATATTTTATAAGCATCAACCACTCACAGTACTCAACATTAATATGTGCGTAGAATCGCATGCATAGAGACCGGTTATGTGGCACAACATAACCGTTATCAAGACTAACATTTTGCCTTATCGTGGTTATGCCTGAATCCCTTCTACAGTAGTGCACATATCCTTTCTTATCAATAAATGTCTCTGGACAAAAAGCTTTAGGAAAGTTCTTACTACACACGTCATTATCACGCATACACGGTGCTGATGTATTGACCATCCCACACGGGCTGTGCATCATAAACTCAGCGACAACCCTATAGCCTTCAGGATCGAGTGTCGGGTCTGGTAATTCTGCAGAGACATATCTATCCACATCTGTGTGCGCCTGTACACGGTGGCTTGCTTTGATCCATAGGAGCAAATGACAATGCAGCAACCCTCTCTTCTGAAACTCGACTGTATATAAAACTGCAACAAAACGCATAGTCATTTAGGTATCTCGCAAGTGTACGAATTTGATAGAAAATATACAAATGTAGATGTTAGACGGTACCTGCTTCCACGTAGCCAAACGGCTTCGAATCGCGTAAAAAAGTAACTAAATCATGTATCTTTCTTTCAAAAATCCGATCAACAACATCAGGCCTGTCTGCAACTGTTACGTGCGGGAACTGCTCCATATATTCTTGGATCTCAGGCCAATTCACATTGCACGTGAAAGTGATAAAGAATGATGGGTTCCCGTGCACCTGGCATATAGCCAGAGCATCTAAATAATGGCTATACATATAGCGTGGCCCCCCTGTAAAAGATGAAGGCAGGATTGTCCTTGCACCGACATCTGAACCGTCTTGATCACCACGCGAGATAGCATCATGCAGACCTACCCTATAGTCATTCCGAATATCATCTTGATGTTCTCTTATAAAGTCAATCCTTGATTGCTCAATGCTACAATAAGCTGTCACAACGTATTGTTGAAAAAGGCAGCCACTTCTTGGGAGTAGTCGATATTCATTTAAACGGTCGTGGAGCTCGTATGCATAGTACATCTTCATTGTCATTTTTTTCAGAGGGTCGGACGTTGCACCCATGGTCAATAACATGCGACCCAAATGGTAGCCATCTTCACCGAAGAAAAAAATCAATGGAAATTGCATTGACATATAAGACGCATTTAGCTTGCTCACTTGCTGCAGCGCACCATCATGCTGTTCAACGACGATATCAAACTCAGTTTCCACGTATGGCCCACCTTTAAAAACAATTGCACCAATAGAATCGCCTGAAGGCATTTCATGTTGCCTTGAACCAACAATACCAAACAAACGGACCTTGAATTCTGGAATATCAGCCTTCGCCATTTTATCCCTTGCAGTTCTAAATAACTGGACCAATTCATTGTGCTCGTCTAAGAGTTCAATTAAATTTTCCACAATATCTGGGCGGAGACCCTGGCCAGATCTTTGAAAGTGTTGCAAGCGGTTTGCAACCTCATTTTGCGTGTCATAGATATATAGCTGTAGGAATTGTGGCCGATTATCAGGTGCTGGACAGAGGCTACCTATCCGGTGGTAAAGTTGTCCTGAAATTTTAAAGACATAAGGACCCCGGCCCATGTTTATAGAGTTGTCTGTTTCAGCACCTGATGAGGCGAAAAATGAACCACTTTTAGGGGGTCATTTAAGCCCGGAATTGAATTTATTTGATCAAATATTGCCCTAAATCGTTCCTTTTGTGATTTTAGGTACTTTGGGAGTGAAATCTAGAAAAGGAAGCAATTCGGACGTTTTTGGAGCATAAAAGTGAAGAAAACGCCAAAGACTTAATTTTCCAAGCTGGGAACAGTATGTGCCGGCGTCAAGAGTATCATCCTAACGGCGTCAAGAGTAAATTGCATGACGGCCCAGTACTGAAATGAAGGCGTCACAAGGAAGAGCGTCAAGAGTTAAATACGTGACGACCTGGAAAAGTTTAATAAATGACGGCATCAGATGTAGATCAAGGCAGTCCGAGGATTCTTTTGGCGGCGAGATGACGACGTCACCCCTTTGTTCTTGACGCCGTCAGCCTCAATTTTCTATATATAGTTTTCTAATTTTCATTCATAGAGAGGAACAAGTTTGGAGAAACCCTAAGGCCGAACCATATACGATTTTTACAGGTTTTTCAAGGGTTTTCAGCCCTTGAACCCTTACATGTGTAATTGAGATAAGTGTTCTTTTAATTCAATCAATATGTCTATGTGTTGGTTGTCTATATCTTGTTCTTGTCTTAATTCCATCATGCTAGGCTAGATTTATCTTGTGTTTGCTTAGATCTAATGAAATCTAGATGTTGATTATGTTTTGATTACTTGCTTATGGTTGTATTGGATGAATGATTTCAATGTTAGGCTTAAGAAAACTGGCAGATCTCCAAATGGTAACATGCTTGAACGTCTTAGGAAACATGAACCGATGTGTACTAGGTTTTATTGGTTGTATTTAATGCATGAGTAAATTCTAATGATCCCATGTTAGGAGCTTCTTAGCCGGCTCGACATAGGAGTGAAGTAGGCACTCATAGGATTGGGGAGTTAAGTACGCCACCCCATGAATGGTATTACGGAATACAATCCGTCATCCACGCAACTATAACAAGTAATTAATGTGTAAAAGATATCTAGGGAGTAGTGAAATCTAAGTAAACACAATTTCTCCACTTATTGCTCACAACCTTAGTTTAATTTAGTTTTATTTTCATTTCTAGTATTTTATTTTGATTGCATCTTTAGTATTGGGTTAGTTGACTAGCAACTAATTCCGCCCAAATCCTTCAAACCCGAGATTTTTACTTGCTTTCTAAAAAATACAAAAATAATCATCTCTCATCTTTAGAACTAGTATTTAGGTTTTCTAATCCTAGCGACACTATTCCTAGCTGAAAGATCAATCCCCCGGTACTTGTCACTATACTATACTACAACGATCAGGTACACTGCCTGGTGGGGGTTGTAAGCTTCTCGAGATCCCTCGAGAGGTAAAGCCTGGTGCAATCCCTACGCATCAAGTTTTTGGCGCCGCAGCCCGGGGAATAGTTATTGTCTAGGTTAGAATCTCTTTTTATTAGGTCTACTTGCTAGATTCCTTTCTAGTAAGATTTTATTTCTATTTTTAGGTTTCTTTAGTCTATCTTATTTCTTCGTGTTTTTGTTCGTAACTCTTCACCACCCGACATCATGGACGATGGGAACATCTTTGAACCCGTCATCCCACCACAACAAAACCCACCACTAGAACCTCTTAGGCCCCGAACCTTAGGAGAGTATTCCTGACCTAGCCACCAAGGCTACCGAAACACCATTGAGCTCACCGGAGCCAATGTGACCCCCTTGCGATCTGACACCATCCGGTTGGTGCAAAGCGGATGTGCATTCCATGGACTTCGTTCCGAAGATCCAAATTAACATCTTAAGGACTTCCTTAAAATCGTAGACTCCATAGACCTAGGTGTTGAAACTAGAGAGACAACCCGATTACGCCTATTCCAATTCTCTCTACGGGATCAAGCTAGTCAATGGCTTGAGCGTTTACCCGTGGGATCCATCACCACATGGGATGATCTCACCACTCGTTTCCTTGCTCAATTTTTCCCACCGGGGAGAACTACTAAGCTTAGAAATGACATCTTGATGTTCCAACAACGTCAAAATGAATCTCTTTATGAAGCATGAGCCATTGACCAATCGGCCGGTGGTAAGCTACGTGATCTAAGTGCGGAACAATCATGGGAACTCATAGAAGATCTTGCTCTCTATGACAACGAAAGTTGGAATGATCCCCGTGATTTGAACAAAACGGTCAAGGCAATATCTTTGCCTTCGAATAACTCTAGCACTCCCGACCGTAGGATCATGGAACTTGAGGACCAAGTCAAGTTTCTCATGAAATCCTACGAAGCTCCTAAGCCTTCAAGCCAAGTGAATAAAATCACTTCTTCATGCGAATTATGTAGTGGTCCCCATGACACTCGTGATTGTGTGGAACTCCCCGGAACAGCTTTTGCGGACTACACATCCTTGCGTACCGACGAAGCGGGAGATAAGTGGTACACTTTCAAACCCGAGCCAAACCCTTACGGTGATTCATACAACCCCTCTTGGAAAAATCACCCAAACCTTAGGTGGAAACAAAATCAACCCAATTCTTCCAATCCGCCTAATCGTTACCAACCAAACGGTCCACCCTCCAACCGTACTTTCAACAACAATCCTTCTAACAACTATGGTAGTACCAACAATCTTGAAGGATTGATGTCTAAGTTCATGGCATCTCAAGAAGCTCGCATAGCTAGGTTTGAAACCGAATTCAACCAACAACAAACGGAGATGACCAACAAGATAGACAACTTGTTGAAAGGCCTCAACAACCAAGCGTTAACTACACCTAGGAAGGACACTAGGGACACCAATAGCGGAATCCAAATTAAGGACCCCTCATCATCTAAACAAGTCCACTTTATCAATGTTGTCACCATTAAGCCAATAGATGAGGAGATAGAAGAAAGTGATAAGGATGAAGTTGGAGTAGAAATCGAAACTAGGGATGAAAATAGGGAAGTTGAGGTTAATAAGGAAAAGGGGTTAGAGGAAGTAGAAACTATAGAGACGTACTTTGATAAGTTGCCCACCAAGGAAGAACGGGAATACCATAAGGATTTATTCGATAGTCCCGAGAGACCATATATCCTTGGCACACCCCTTATCAAAATGGGAGACCCCTCTAACATTAACATACCATGCAATATCGGGCACATGCATATATGGAAAGCTTACATCGATCCTAGATCTCCTGTTAACATCATGACTAGGACTTATTATAATTGGGTGATGAAGAAACAACTTGATTTTAGGATGATGCCTAATAAGAATCTGATAAGTAATTTTGCAGGAAGAGTGAAGGGATTGGATGTGATTATAGGCAATCTCACTTATGAGATCGATTTTATGATAGTAGAAGACACTCGTCCGGTGATAGATGCTTGCCTAAGCCAAATAATATTTGGAAAACCATTTGTTGAGCAATACCGCCTTCTCTCTAATTTAGAAAAGGAACACAAGCAAGCGGCTTATTATAGGAATGATGAGGATAGACGTAGAGGAGTAGAGTATGTGAAAAATATGATGCTTGGTTTCTACAAAGAACGCTTGCAACTAGGTCCGGAATACAAAACTGGTTTAGAAGACGACCTAGAGAGTGAAACCAACGATGAGGTCACGTAGTAACCCATGACCTTGAGTCTAGCTACAAGACTCGTAAATAAAGAAAAGCGCTTCTTGGGAGGCAACCCATGCTTTGTGTGATTTTATTTTGTTTGTTTGTTATTTGTTTCCGTATGCATGCTTTATTTTTATTGTTGGTAGATCATGTTTCTAAACTAAAAAGTGGAAATACTTTACTTTGTTGTTTTGGCCTAGTCTTAACTCCACCTAAAGGTATTTTTGCAAAAGATAAGTGTAAGGGGAAACCCCAAATATGTTTTTAAGAAACAAACCAATCATGATTCTCCACAATATTAAATGAACATGTATATTCGTATTTGTCAGAGTCAAATGCTTGTATTGAGTCATAATGAAGTTTTGAAGGATTTTCCAGGAAGTAGGACCAAGTTTTTCCAGAAATTTTCCGGAAACTTAACATAAGAATTTCTGCAGGTCACTTCTGACGGCGTCACGTGCAAAAACCTGAAAATTTTACTAGTTTTATTTTTCTAACGGAGTTTTAAAGTTTTTGTTGAATTATTAAGTTTTATAATCTCCAGGAAATCTGCAAACTTCATTCCACAAGCATTATATCTTACTTTGTTTTCTAGGATTTAGTAACTTATGTAGATTGCCGCCGATTTTATGCGAGGTTGCTTTGTTTATTTTCTCAGGATTTACAGGTTATGTATGATAAGAAGATGATTTATATTCTGGAAGGGAAGCTTTGATTGTTCATTTTCTTGGAGGAAGATCTAACCTGACCACCTTATTATCCATACCGAGCGAATCAGAGGAGTATTTGATTTCATTCTTTTTACTATTTCACTTTTACATTCTTTACTTGAACATTGGGGACAATGTTCATCTTAAGTGTAAGGGGAGGGTAAAATGATGATACCTTACAAATACACTTTCGCTTGAGTTTGTTTGTTTAATGGTAGATGTGTAATAAAACTACGAGAAATACTTGTTAGTGTAATTTTAGCGCCAAATTTAAAATTTTTTACAACATTTAGGAGTGAAACTTTAGCCATAGCAAGCGTCTCATGGATAGGAGATTATATGACTAGCACATAACCGTACCATTCAGAAAAATTTTCCACCCAAATATGTGAGGTTCGCCTTTAGATTTGATAGGAAAAGCATTTACTATTAGTGCTTATGAGTGTACCGGTAGCATTTAGATTCTAGAACTTGCGTTAGTGATGCATCCCGAGACCGCTAGTGAGACTACATTCGTGTAGTAGGATTTACTACATGATAAGAGGCATTAGGATCACCCTTGTGTTAAACCCGTATCATAATTACTTGACCATTTAAGTCATATTACTTGGCTAGTTAAGTCAACTAATTTTTCCCACACCTTAGCGTTGTACTCATTTTTAGTACACGAAACCCCTAGTACACCCCTCCGAGCCTATCTTTTCGTTTCTAACTTTAAGCATTTTACTTAAAGGAAGAATTTGTTACACCCCACTTAAATGTACAACCAAATCGCCTTAGCCTTCCGTGTATGCGCTCATTTTTAGTGCATTATTGTTATTTGTTAAACCCTAAGTTAACTATCTAATTGATTACATGGTTGCTAAGTCGAGTCATATCCTTGTACATATTGTTTTGGGACGATTGGGACTCATGGGTAAAGTACTTATTTTATGGAGTAATGGGGAAGAACATCATTTATTACCCCCATATGTACGTTAATCTTAAAAGTAATCCAAGTGATTTGATTTTCTTAATTCGAGTCATTAGATTAGTTTATTGTAAAGTATGTAAAGATTCAAGTGTAAGGGGAAAAGAAAAAGAGAAAAAACATACGGACTACCATCCCGTTTTATTCTATGTTTATTTTATGTTTTTCTTATTTTTCATTTATTAGCTTAAGTCGAGTCTAGTCTTGGCTTAGCAACGCCATATTGTACATGTAATTAACCAAGATTGTTAACTCGCCACCAGTAAAGACTTCCTATATCCAACAAAACCGTGTATTTCATATCCCTACACCTAACGTTACAACCCTTTAAAAGACCTCTTTGATAGTTTATCCTAGGTGCTTACGCCATGTGGTGGAGGTTTGATCCTTTCCCAAGCCTATGGTAATCTATTTTGCTATGACAGGTAGTGAGAGATGTCTTCCGTTTCCATATTGTAATTTATACTTTATTACACCCGAGAGATGTGAGTATCTAAACACTATTTGTGAGGTGCTAGCATATGACCTCCGTGCTTGTCTTTGGTCTTTAGTGGAACGATTATTTGTTGTAATTACTTTTATATTAGTGTTAAATGACCCCTAACTTGTATTTTGATTAGAATAAAAGCGCATTTTCTTGAGGACAAGCAAATCTCAAGTGTAAGGGTATATGATGAGGCGAAAAATGAACAACTTTTAGGGGGTCATTTAAGCCCGGAATTGAATTTATTTGATCAAATATTGCCCTAAATCGTTCCTTTTGTGATTTTAGGTACATTGGGAGTGAAATCTGGAAAAGGAAGCAATTCGGACATTTTTGGAGCATAAAAGTGAAGAAAACGCCAAAGACTTAATTTTCCAAGCTGGGAACAGTATGTGACGACGTCAAGAGTATCATCCTGACGGCGTCAAGAGTAAATTGCATGACGGCCCAGTACTGAAATGAAGGCGTCACAAGGAAGAGCGTCAAGAGTTAAATACGTTACGGCCTGGAAAAGTTTAATAAATGACGGCGTCAGATGTAGATCAAGGCAGTCCGAGGATTCTTTTGGCGGCGAGATGATGGCGTCACCCCTTTGTTCTTGACGCCGTCAGCCTCAATTTTCTATATATAGTTTTCTAATTTTCATTCATAGAGAGGAACAAGTTTGGAGAAACCCTAAGGCCGAACCATATACGATTTTTACAGGTTTTTCAAGGGTTTTCAGCCCTTGAACCCTTACATGTGTAATTGAGATAAGTGTTCTTTTAATTCAATCAATATGTCTATGTGTTGGTTGTCTATATCTTGTTCTTGTCTTAATTCCATCATGCTAGGCTAGATTTATCTTGTGTTTGCTTAGATCTAATGAAACCTAGATGTTGATTATATTTTGATTACTTGCTTATGGTTGTATTGGATGAATGATTTCAATGTTAGGCTTAAGAAAACTGGCAGATCTCCAAATGGTAACATGCTTGAACGTCTTAGGAAACATGAACCGATGTGTACTAGGTTTTATTGGTTGTATTTAATGCATGAGTAAATTCTAATGATCCCATGTTAGGAGCTTCTTAGCCGGCTCGACATAGGAGTGAAGTAGGCACTCATAGGATTGGGGAGTTAAGTACGCCACCCCATGAATGGTATTAAGGAATACAATCCGTCATCCACGCAACTATAACAAGTAATTAACGTGTAAAAGATATCTAGGGAGTAGTGAAATCTAAGTAAACACAATTTCTCCACTTATTGCTCACAACCTTAGTTTAATTTAGTTTTATTTTCATTTCTAGTATTTTATTTTGATTGCATCTTTAGTATTGGGTTAGTTGACTAGCAACTAATTCCGCCCAAATCCTTCAAACCCGAGATTTTTACTTGCTTTCTAAAAAATACAAAAATAATCATCTCTCATCTTTAGAACTAGTATTTAGGTTTTCTAATCCTAGCGACACTATTCCTAGCTGAAAGATCAATCCCCCGGTACTTGTCACTATACTATACTACAACGATCAGGTACACTGCCTGGTGGGGGTTGTAAGCTTCTCGAGAGGTAAAGCCTGGTGCAATCCCTACGCATCAGCACCCAATGACGTCATTGCGAACATCTGATTGTATGCGCGAATATTTTCCATAAAATGGCGATTAGTAAATAGGTCTTTTATATATTGCTGATATTCACGCTGCCCCTCTAGCCTAGCTTTCCCGCCATTGCAACATTTGTGATAATCAACACGGCTTCTAGTAGAAACAATTTTCTCGTCATACCAGAACCTTGCACCACAATGACGAATAATTTGATCACATGCGCCCATATGCATATATGTATCTGGAGGACCTGCATTAGACACAGAAAATTTAGTTTTTTAACAACTGCCTGTTCAAAATAGATGTGTTTGATTTATTGTGCATATGAAACAGGACAACCGCAATAGGTAACGCACCTTGTCTATTCCTTCTAGTTCTGTTGCGCATATGCGAGCCATTGTTTGATGAAGAACGCATCCTGACTGCAAGAGATAAAACAACAGGTGGTAAGTAAATGCAAAGGTATCCAACTACCCATGTTTTCTGTTATTTTTATCAATTATTTTTTAAAGCAAAAAAACCTTGAGGCCGCCGGAACTGATTATCTACGGCGACATTTACATTGCAGGGTTCTGGAAATGCAGAAGTGTTTTGAGGAACTTCATTAGACGAAGAGCCTTCAGTTTGGAGCGTGAAGGCACGCGTAACACATTCAGGTATAATTCCACTGCAGCTGTCATCCAGCACAAAACTGCCTTCGTTGCCTGTAACAAATATAAATGGCTAAGCTTTTAACCCTCAAAACAACAGTTACAATATTTACTGAAACATAAAAAGAGAAGAAAATTACATAGTAATTCTTCATGGTTAAATTCTGCAGGCGATATACGACGGGTCTGTCCTGAAGCCAACCGGTCTTCATCAGAAAGGTCATATGCTTTTCGCTTCCGTTTATCTTTAAAAGATGTAGGCCCATCTACCTCAGAACTAACCGTTGATTGCCTTTGCTGCACATCAGGCGGACCAACATGTAGAATACTTTCAAAGGACTGACCCAAAACCCCTGTAAAGGTATCACCTTCTTCCCTGCTTTCAGTGTTTTCGCTTTGTATAGAACCACTGCCAGTCGAAAACTGGGTAGTAGCACCCTTACCCCTACACAGCCTCTTACTAACCGTATCTAAAGATACATCAACACCACCTGTACCACTTACCATAGGCTCTGATTCTAAATCTAGAACAGCAGTTCCCTTTTCTCCAGCATAACCACAAAGGTTTATAGATTCTAAAGAAGGTACATAGCTAACCCTACGTATTGCCTTTCTTTTAGTCTTCATATTACACAAATCTAATTATATTAAAGTTCATACAGATACAAGCTGCTAAAGACAGCAAAGAATGTAGGCAGCGCATAGAAGAATGGATTTATGAGCATCATAGATAGAGTGAATATATATATATATATATATATATATATATATATATATATATATATATATATATATATATATATATATATATATATATATATATATATATATATATATATATATATATATAGCAAATGCACACGGATCCAACCATCACCAAGAATGCATGCATGGAAGGCACAAAAGTTCGAGACAAATAACAATAGAACCATGCATAAGTAACAAAAAAAAAATAGACAAACCTCTTTGAAGTGATCCTGAGAAATCTGCAGCTTGTATCTTCAGTTTTTTTCCAGCTTTCTGCCTTTTTTTTTTTTTTTTTTTGTGTTTTTGAAGATCTGAGATTTCCTTTGGCTGTAACACTGAAACTGTGACTATTTGTGTAGCATAGAACCTTCTTTTAGTACTTTTCACACTCAAGCACACGTGCAACATCGTACTAATTGAGAAAACATCCACTCACAACTTGTGATTAGGTAAAAAATTTTAATGGATGTTGAAAAACTATCCACATAGAAGCTGTGATTAGGTTAAAATTTTGAAGCTAAGGCCTTGGATGATTGACACGTCCAAAAGGGCACTGTATTTGCAACATATACGTTTCTATTATTTAGATTTTATAAAGATTGCATGTACGTATACATTCCAGTATACGGTATAAGAAATACTGGACGAAAGTGGGCCAAATCTGGGCCTAAAAATGCAAGCATATGGGCTACCCAAACAGGACACCGTTTATGGCGGGAAAAGCGAGTGTAAAACGACACCGTTTATGGTGGGATTTAATATAAACTTTAATTTTTATCGTTATAATTCGTACTTGACTTTTAACAATGCTTTTAACTTGACTTTGTGTACTTGGAAGTTAAAGCAACCGTGAATGAACAAGCTTTGAAAACTTAGCTTAGAAAAAAACATATGTTACAGCAATGATACAAAGATGATTGATTTGGACATCTAACTATATTTGTGGATATTTTGTCATGATGATCAGATGATGTTATCTTTACAAATGACGTCTCCATCATGTTACTATCATGAAATAAATCAATTTGTATCATCAAACTGCAACTTATCCAAAAATAATATATATAAACAATAGATTTAGTAGAGTAGACTAATAACCTTCAAGAAAATGTACACATCACAGTCAAAGTTGGTACGTACTAAACATGTTGCAAAAATCATGAATCGGTAGTCGGTAAGGCAACCTTTTTGTGGCTTGCAATCATTCTATGCGGGAATAATCGGTGATTAATCGGATTGACATTTCCGAAAAGTTTTTTGTATTTCCAACGAGTTTTTGGTATTTCCGGTGAGTATTAAGGATTTACGGCAAGATTTGTCTTATACCAACAACTTATAATAGATATAAACAACGACTATAAGTGATTAAAACAAGTTTCGACATGTTTATGGTATTTCCAGCCACGATTAATCGGCTTTATAGACTTTTTTTCAACACTACTAAATGTAATTGAAGACTCAAGACTGATTAGCAAATCTTTCAGACATTAGCAAAACTTTCTATATCAATACAACATTATAACGTTAATGCAATCGATTATAAGACCGTCTATAATTGAAGACTCAAGACTGAGTCTTGAGCCAATGAAGATGCGTCTTTATTGTTACAGCGCTTCTACAACACACGTCATCGATGGTAAAAATTGAAGACTCGGTCATGCAGACGACCGAGTCATGAGAGGTTTGTTGCGTGTGTGTTTATTAAATGGTTTTGATGGCATATATATGTGTGTGTTTAAGTGAGGTATATTTTAGTGATTAAGTTGGTTGTGTTATTACACTAAATTAGTGATAAAGATAGTAGCAGAGAGAGAAAGTTAATGTACCGCTAAGGTAGAGGTGGCAATTTGAGACAAAACTAAAAAAAATGGGTTAATTTGGGCAAATTTCTAAAAGATTTTGACACATTTAGCCCCTCATTTTTTTGAAATGGGGATATATTGCATATTTAAAAGTTAAATGAGCACAAACGGTTACATATTTTCTCTCAATTGGATAACATTACAATTATTTTTACGGAAAAACTTATAGATAAAATATATTTAATTTTTTAAATATAAATGAGGAGTTACGTTTGAGAAATTTATTTCGTCGTTTTGATCCCTTCTAAAGAGATTTGTATAACATGTGCTCGTTTGGCCCGTACGGCCGTGCCCATTTAGACCGTGCCCGTTTGAACCATGGCCTGTGCCCGCCCGTTTTGCCACTTCTACGTTTTGGTGACAGTAGCGAATGCGGTATTTGAACCACCTTATTTTTATTACACTTGGTCTAACCGTCTAACAATGAATGTATTAAGTTAGGGGTTTAAAGCAAAAAATCATTGAAGTTCTTGGTTTTGGTCAATTTTGTTGGATGATGGACCAATAAATGGGAGCAATATATTCAGACAAATGATTCACAGTAGGGGTGTGCATGGTTCGGTTTGAGTCGGTTTTTGGCTAAAACCGAAACCGAACCGAATATTTCGGTTTTTATAAAACCCAAAACCGAAACCGTTCGGTTTTTGGCGGTTCGGTTTTTTCGGTTTATCATTGGTTTCGGTTCGGTTTTTTGGTTTTTTCGGTTTCTAACCGTTTATATTTGGGCATGGCAAATTTATACCAAAAAACTTGTATTACATAGAAAATTGGTTATTCTTATTCACTTTTTTCTTGTCAATATGAGCATAATAATGTTTATTGCATAATTCTATAATTACACATATAGGTGAGACACACACACATGCAAGTGAACATACACATAGTATGATCATCGTTATATATTTATTGATATATTCTCAAGTAAATACACGACACGACAAACACGCATATAAACATAAACGTTATGATAAATATTTTATAAATCTACCCACAAAATGAATATGAGTTTTTAAATTTGATTTATTTAGTTATTTATTCATATTATATTAATTATATATTATTATATAATAAAATGGGTTTGGCTCGGTTTTTGCGGTTCGGTTTTTGGACGAAAACCGAAACCGAACCGTATATTTCGGTTTTTGAAAAATTAAAAACCGAACCATCGATTTTTAGTTTCGGTCAATTTTTTCGGTTTAGTTTTTTTGGTTTTCGGTTCGGTTTCGGTTTTTTCGGTTTTGTTTGCTCACCCCTAATTCACAGTCATCGTGGATATACTTTCTTTATCATACTAGTGTTTAACTGTTTATTTAGTGTTTTTGTTCTATAGTAACTCTCGGACGTGTTAAATCTTCTACTTATCCTCTTGTAATGTCGCATGTTGATCATGTAACAATGAGTTTAGTACATATTTCAAAGTGAAGATGAGACCACAACTATGCCAAAAAGAAAATAAAAAATTATTTTTAAAGAACTCTCTTGTTCCTGGTCTAAATAATACAACCGGTACGTGTTCAAGAAAAAAATGTTTATTTAATTATTTTTCAAGAAATAAAAATAAAAATAAAAATAAAATAAAAAATAAAAAAACTTGGTTGTTAGATCCAGGTAGTAAACAATTCAAAGCCATTATCGATCGAGTGTAGAATTTCTATTGGCAGCGTATTTGTAGGAAAACAAAAACATAAAAAAAATGGACGACTAATATAGAATAAAAGTCTTCGTTTGTTATAGATTTATTTGTTTATATGTCCAATTAAATTATACATTTATTTGTTTATACTCCGTTATAACCCATGTGTTTTTTTAACACATGTATACGCAAAAAGTTTTACGTAATTATGTTATGATCCATTTGATCTGTCAGGAACATAATAAACACGATAAATATATTTTAAGTTTGTACGAATATTCTAACATCAACATTATCGAGTATTAGTTGTTTTGTTTACACCATTTAAAATAGTTTAATATTTTTTATATGCTTTATTTATTTATTATCAAACTAGCACTCTTGCATCCTCTTTAACAGCACATTATATATTTCTTTTCCTTCTTTTTTCCCACCCGAATAAACTGAGTTGTTATGAATTATTACAATGACTGATTCGCCAATTCAAATTCAAATTACATACGTAAGGATTTAAAATAATGAAAAACTATAATGTTTATCTTCAAGAAAACACATTTGCTTTAAAACTTACAAAATGAGTAATGTTGCCAGATTAAAATACTTATAAAAGTAAATATAACCTATTAAATATTAAAATATTTAATTAGAAATTAATCGAATAACTTTTTTTACTTTAACTTGGTTCATACTTATATATTTCAAAAACAAAAAATACACACACAAAAATTGACGATAATATATACTAGCCGTTAAACGTGGATAATCATCTATACACAAAACATATAAATGGATAAGGTTTTTAATGCTCAGGTTTTTCAAAGAGTTTGACTCATTGAGTGATATGTAAAACGCCTAACCGGTGAATGACGTTACTAATTCTGACTCTTTTCTTAACCAGTTTAAAATACATACATACTCAATTTTGAAATTGATTGTTTTTACAAAAGGAATAAGAATGACTAACTAAACCAATTTAGTAATGATTATGTTATGATACAAAGGTTTCTGAAGTAGCTTAGTTTTTAGGGTGTTGTTTGGCCAGTTGTAATGGTAAGACCAGAGGGATCGACCTTCAGTCGATACAGGGGACTCGTCCGCTCTTCCTATGAGACAAACATGAAACACGTGTCCTTTGGAAAAGATTCAGTCGTGCAGCGATCGAATGATTTGTGTGTGGGTGGATTTTTTAATTGATTGTTGTGTGGTATGTTTTAATAGTGACTGTCGTCGCCTTATTACAGAAATTTGATCATGCATTTGGTCTTAGAGAGAGAAAGCTAAATTGATGATGAGGTGGCAAAAGTGACCGTGATCGCGTGCAATCACCATTACTACTCCTTTTTATCTCACTAACACATATTTTATTAACGGTACAAGACAGTTGGTACAAGACAGTTTTATCAGTTTATGTTATGTATTTCTTTTTCTTTTATTAATTTGTATTCCGTATTTCTTCTCAAACTTTATATTTTCTATTTTATATTTTTATAATAAAAACAAAATTACAAAATAGAAAATATAATAATAATAAAGAAGTATTGAAATCCATTCAAGGGCGTATGAATATACATTATCTAGTTTTTGTTGTAGAATATGCACCAATAGTATGTGAAATGATAATATTTGAATGATAAAGACATTATTTTCAGGTAAAGAAAAACTTGCCACTGGTATTAAAATACATTATCTTTTGATAATATAAAGTGAGGGTGGTGGCAACCATACCTCCCAAAAAAACCCATACCTCTCAACCCACCAATAATATCATTCCACCTCACCCACACTTTTTTCATACCTCCCAACCCTTTTTTAGTGGCAACCATAGATTTTTCATACCTCCCAACCTACCAACTAATTTTATTTTTTTATTTTTATAAATTATACAAACATAACATTTAAAGAAAATTAACAAGAAAATAGGAACTACTAAATGTAATGGCTGAAGACTAGGTAGTAGCTAAAGACTAGTCAACTTCATTTTTTAATCCATTCAATTAAAAAAACTCCAACAGTGACATATTCCAAGAGGAAAAAAAAAAGAAAAAAGTGTTTCTTCTCTATCTACACACACCTGCACACACACATTATTCAACGAAGGCAAAAAGTTTTTTTTTTTTTTTTTTAACCCCAACGGTCAAATCGTTAACTCCCCAACGTTCATATTTTTCCAACGGATAACTTCTAACCGCGGAGGTGAAAGATGCCGCTGGACCAAACCGTCGGGGCTAACCGCTGGGGTGGCGGCGGTGTTCACCGGCGGTTATAGCCAAACCGCTAGGCAAACCGCTGTGGTTGCCACTACCCTGATAACTATTATATGTCGTGTTGATGTTTCTATCAATGAATGATTCTTTGTGTGAATGATATGATCAAGTATTCAAGTATATTCTTGAAAACAAAATAATAGCTAGATAAAAGTTTTTACAGTATAATAATAAATTATTATTATGGTTGATAAAAAGGATCACATGAATTATGAAGCTTGCAATAAAAGCAGCCAACGCGGTAACCCTGTGAATCACGTCATCTACGCTCACCGTTTACTTTCCGTCACTTGCGTTTTGTCTCTTTTGCCCCTATTCTCCCGCCACTCCATTTTCATTCATATTTTTGTTCTTAGATATATCTATAAAGTATATGTAGGTTAGATTAAATTTGTTTATACGATTGTTATTAATCAGAACACATGTTAAAATTATATATAGGTTAAAAGATCATTGCCACTCAAAACTTATCAAAAGACTAAATTTGCCACTAATATTTTAAACAACCTTTATTTACAACTAAAAAATAAAACTCAATGTTCATTTGCCATTAAAGATTTCTAAATGTGCATTTTAGGTACTTAACTTAACGTGAAAAATATTCCGTTAGTTTTAAAAAGTATTCCACTAACTTATTGCCGCATCATATTATGCAAAATATAAGAGTAAAATTGCCATTATAATATATAAAATAGCTTACTGATAAAAATCTTATCAATGCATTTTTTTTGTTCGGCATATAATTATAGCTTTTTGAATTTGAAAATAGGGTTAATACACACAAATGTTACTAACGTTTTCCATTTTTTTTTTTTTTTTTTTTTTTTTTCAAAGAGGTTACTCATGTAAACGGGTTCGTTAACTAGGTTACTCATGTAAACGTGTTCGTTTAATTAGGTTACTCCCAGGGTGGGCTACCGGGTGTAACGGTTTTTCACTATCTTTAATTTACATTTTTGGTCCCTGTGGCATGGCGGGTATAACGAAATTAGTCCTTAAAAAGTCATTAATGTTTTCAAAGTTAGTACTTTGTGGATAATGTATAGAACCCGATATAAGTATCCGTCTTCTACCATTAATAACAATGGCTCTACCATCATATGTCACACTAGACAAAACATGTTGGCAATCAATTGAACTATAATAAAAAGTACGAAAACCCATTTGGAAAACAAGTTGGTTTCCATGATTTTGTGTGAATACATAAATTATATCTTGGATTATATCAAATACATGTATCCTTATTCCATTGTATTACATATGAACCCGGTAAATTGATTTTATCTTGGATTATATCAAATACATGTATCCTATCTCATTCCTTATATCTCTTTAAACCGAATAAAAAACGTCCCAAATTTATATGAGTATAGAAAGGGTAGCAAGGCAAGATGGGTTCAAGTTTTGATTCGATCATGTTAGAGGCTGTGTAAGTCTCCATAATCAATTCGACCAATCACATTTTTTTTAAGTTCATGCCTTGTTAAATTTTTAGAGTACACTTCACATAAGATGATTAATGAATATAATGATTATAACGGTCAATGATCATTCTGAACGAGGAATTTACATATATATGGCACGTGCAACCCGTTTACTTATACATTATTCATTTGGGTTGATGTCTTGTTATCCTAAAGGAGTAAACGAGTCAAATGGGTCATTGGGTTAAAATTTAGATGTTTATTTAGTACAAAGTATATTTAATCATATTATGACATTAACTATCTATATAAAAATTAAGACAAAAAATGTTTACAGGTCAACCAGTTGACCTCACTCTGCGCAAAAAGTATCTATGAGGAGGTGAAACCGATTTAATATTTTTCCAACCATCTCAATATGCCCCATTTTCGCACCCCTTAAGAAGTGTTGCATTAATTCGTCCAAATAAGTATTGTGTTACACTTACAGTTAGCTCATCGACATCCACAGTCAAGAACATAAGCGAGGATTCGAGAAAAACATATAAAATGTAAAGAAACCTCGTTACGGGTCGCCCACAGGAGAGGATTCGAGAAAAAAAATCTAAGGACTAAATCTGTTAAACCCGACAACCCACAAGGACCATTTAGTAACTTTTTACCTGCTATCATAAGTTGTAATATATGAAGTAACGTAAACAACCGGTCACGCAAACATGAGTAACCTCCTTGAACCAAAAAAAAACTATAGTAACTAAAAGCAAATTTTTGTGAAACTTTAGTAACATTTGTGTGTATTAACCCTTTGAAAATATGAGATGGAGCAATATGGCTTCTAGTAACAACAAAACTCAAGTGGAGCAAATATGAAAAACAAGCTTGTGCAATTGACTTCAATACATCAACAAGGAAAACAAATATACTTAACTACAATGCAAATATTCATTTTATCACATAGCTTAACAATAAGGATAATCTAGCTCTCAAAGTAGTTGCTCAACAATTTCCAAAATAAAAACACCTAAACACTTCGTTTCGTCTCGAATACATGATTTATTATAAGAAAGTGATTTCTAAAGCATTCATACACCAAAAACTAACATGCTGAAATTAGCTACTGTTTATGTTGTTGTTTGGTGGGTAGTTTGTGCCTAAATGTTGCACCAGCAATTAATACACTCGTTCTTATATCTTCTTCTTCATATGCAGGCCTAGTACTCAAGATCGTAACTCTTGTAACCCTAGTAATTTGTTTTGGCGTGATAAATACTGTGACTTGTTTAATTCACATCACTTATAGCGGCAAATTTGGGTTAGGTGGGCTCTAACGGTGAATAATTAGTGGCAAATACATGTTGTTTAAAATATAAA
Source organism: Artemisia argyi (assembly GCA_030686995.1). Classification (NCBI taxonomy): domain Eukaryota; kingdom Viridiplantae; phylum Streptophyta; class Magnoliopsida; order Asterales; family Asteraceae; genus Artemisia; species Artemisia argyi. The sequence continues at coordinate 159,577,454 of CM060706.1, read as the reverse complement.
TGGCAAATTAAGTCTTTTGGTACGTTTTTAGTGGCAAAAATTGTCTTTTAACCTTATATTTACTATTACTTATAGCGGCAAATTTGGGTTAGGCGGGCTCTAGTCTATATAAATGAATGAGTAAACTACACCGTTCGTCCTTGTGGTTTGCGTTGACCGCAGACCTTCGTCCTTTGACCAAAAAAATTGCACCGTTGGGCCTTAAGTCAGACACGTTATGCACCGTTTGTCCCTCCATCCAACGGGGCCACTAACGCTCGTTAACCATAAGGGTATATTCGTAATTTCACATCCATTTTAATATATAAACCATTTAATTACTTATTTATTTCATTTTTACACTAAACTCACACACACACTCTTTCTCTCTCTAAACCCACCGGAATCTTCATATTTTCCAGCAAACACCAGCAGATTCCGGCACCGCCGTCGCCGGAGAATTTTCCGGCGAGACTTTTTATTCGCCAAATTGATAGATCGGGACATCCCCATTCTTTCTGTTACGTTTTAGCTCACGGATCCCCCTACAACCACCTCCACGCGCAACCACAGTGACCACCGCCACCACCGAGACTCTGCCGCCCCCTCCTCTTTGTTTTTCCGACGGTAATCTACCCCTACGCGCCCCCTATCTTCTTTTTCATTAACATTTTTAAAATAACATATATAGCAACATTCAATTCCTAATATGACATAAACTAAACAAGTTGTCAATTAATCATGTTAATGAGTTTATACAGAAATTGCAAAGTTACAAAACCTCATTTTTTTATAGCTCATAAGCTTCAACATAAACTTATTTCATGGCTGAAGAGGTTGTGATGTTGGGATTAGGATTAGTTGATTTTGTTGAGGTTGTATTTCATTCGGATGTGGAGTTTGGATTGGTGAGTGAGCCGATTGGGATTTGGATTTGTCACTTGGATTTGGAGTTGAGATTTAGAGTAGTATTTGGATTTGTTGTGTTAGTTTGGATGTGGATTGGTTGTTTGTGTTTGTGTTTGTGTTTCGGATTGAGCGAGGGTATAATTTTGAAACTATTTTTATTAAGTTTTTTTTTTTGATAGATTTTTTTATTAAATTTTTGAAAATGAAAAGTGATCATAATATTTACTAGTAAAAATGTGAATATAAAGTTTATTTAAGAATGGATAAAAACGGATAATAATGAAAAAAAATGGACGAAAACGGGCGAAAACGTAAAAAAACGGAAGAAAGCGTTAAAAAAGGGACTAAAAGCCACACGGAAACGTAAAAAAACAGACGAAAACGTAAAAATATGGACGGAAACATAAAAATACAGACGAAAACGTAAAAAATGGACAAAAACGTAAAAAAACGAACGAAAACGTAAAAAACGGACAAAAACGTAAAAAAAATGGCGAAAACTTAAAATAAACAGACGAAAACGTAAAAAAATGAAAGAAAACGTAAAATAAACGGGCGAAAACATAAAAAAATGTGAAAACGTGAAAACCGGATGAAAACATAAAATAAACTGGTGAAAACGTAAAAAAAAATGGATGGAAACGTAAAAAAGGGGATAAAAACGTAAAAAAAGGGACGAAAACGGGCGAAAACGTAAAAAAACGGAAGAAAGCGTTAAAAAATGGACTAAAAGCGAAAAATTGCCCCGTTCGTCCTTATAGTGCAAAATGACTATTATACCCTCATAAGCAAACAAGTTAACGAGCGTTAGTCCACCCCGTTAGAAGGAGGGACAAACGGTGCATAACGTTTCTGATTTAAGGGCGAACGGTGCAATTTTTTTGGTCAAAGGACGAAGGTCTGCGGTCAACGCAAACCACAAGGACGAACGGTGTAGTTTACTCTAAATGAATAACCCAAGTTTGATACACAGCAAATTTATATAGCGAGTCAGTCAGGTCAGTTTAATCCATCTAAGCATTTCCATTATAACACGAACATATTATTCTAAATGTGTTATACATATAATGATATAAACGAGTTAGTGAGTCAACTCATTAAACCCATTTAACTCTTTTAAAGTTTTCTAAAAAGAGTTTATGTGTTGACTCGTTAGCTCACTCTAAACCCAAAACAACCTCGCTCTTTAATGAATATGTTGAGCAAATCGATCAAAATACAATCTAAAAACTTATTTATAGTCGAACATAACTCGTCTATTTTTGTATCCACTACAAATCATATTTCGGGTTGAAACAATCCTAACTTTTACCAAACAAATGTCTAGAAAGTTAAAAAATGTAGTATTTCGTATTAAAAGTTTAGCCTTAGAAAAACATTCGCGGAATATACCCCTAAAAAAGATTTAAATGGATAAACCACAATCAACAAAAAACAACCGTGTGAGAAAAATTTACCAAGACAAAATTACCTAATTAACCCACAAGCGAATATACCCATAATTTAGTTCCAAATCCATAACTGATCCAAAAGGCTATTTTAGTAATTTCAAATCCCACCAAAATCCCTTTAAATAAATTTCACAATTTCATTATGCTTCTTCTCTCTTCTTCATCCTATACGGGTTTGTATTTTTCTTTTTCATTTTTCATTCAATATTTTCATCCCCGTTGGATCGCTCTTTAAATAGGGGTTTTTTTATTTCTTTGATTTAAGGAAATTGGTTTCTGGGTTTTGTTTGTTTTTTGATTTTATGAATTGGGTATTTCTCAATTTTGGCTTTTTACGTGTTAATAACCCCAATTTGTGAAAAAGATAGGATTTTTATAAGTTTTTGAAATTGGGTATTTTACTATTTTGTTATATGTATAAAAATATAATCTTTTTGGGGTTATAAGGTGATGGATTGCAGAGTTTATGCAGCAAGTGGGGACCCATGGTTGCAGAGTATAGGTGGGAGTGGGTCAGGTGGGGGTGGGAGTGGTGGTGGAGGGATGTTGGGTGGTGCATTTAGTCATGAAAGTGAGCATGATTTAGCAGCCATGGTTAGTGATTTCTTGGAGAATGGGAGTAGTTGTGGTGCTGATTCAAGGTGTAGTAGTGATAGTGATTCTGGTTTCTGTGAACTTGCCAATCTTGCCGACAAGATTTCGGTAATAATTCGACTTTTTTTTATTCATCAATTATTGCTTTTAAAGTTTTTGTATTTTTTCATAATGTTCTTTAGGCCCCATGTTTTTTTATAAACAATTGTTAATTTTGTATTCTTGTAATGCACTTAGAAATAGCGTTTTCCTTATGATCAATTAGAGTATGCCGTGGTGTTTTTCTGCCAAACTTTGGTGTAACGATGTGGACTTGTTGAAATTAGATGATTATTTAATGTTTAGGTACATTAGGTGGAATATGACAATTTTCTAAGTTTCAATTAGAACATGCCATTAATATGATTGCCGGTTTATAAATTTCGGTATGTTTAGGTAGTAGGTACTAGGTAGGTTTTGTGGAAAATGGCAATCTTGTTATGTATAATCTGATCATGCCATTAGAATTTGGCATAATAATAAGATGGTAGGTTGAGTTGTCCACATTTCAAAATTTTCGGTGTGTATTGTTACTTTAAGAGCCATTATGTATAGTTAAGATAATTACTAATATTCTTGGGTTTTCTTTCTTATAAACTATAGATTTCAACTCTAATGAATACTCTGCAAGAATCAATGAAATTTTCTGCAGTAAACCATGTTATCATTTGACCAACATATCACATAGATTAGTTGCTAGCATAATTCGGATATATAATGCATTCATTGGATTTCTGTGACCATAGGTTGAATATCGTAGACAAGTAAAGACAACCACCAGCTATTGATGACGACTATGAGTCTATGATTAGCGGATACTGTTTCTTCCCATAGAAATGCTAACCTTTTTGGGGGGTAAAACTTTATCCAATGTTACATCCCTTTCCAGTAATAGAGTTTTATGCAAAATTTTATATTATGCCAAAGTTTTAAACAAAGATTGCTTGTTTACTCAGAAATAAGCACTGCTAATTATTGATGGCATCTATTTTGGTGCACAAGATTCCTATATTTGGTCTGCATTGAATTGGATTAAAATTAAGAAGTAAAATTTGTCTTATTGGGATGATGAATCCCCGAAAATTAATAATTTGTAAAACCTGGGAACTAAATTTTTACTATTTTTTCTCCATTGCTTGAATCAGAATCTTGATTTAGATTTAAAAGTCTAAGGGACATCTTTGTCACTGAAGCAATCTTTTGCCTCCAAGATACTCCATCTTATCTAGAACATATCATACTCAGTTTTAGGTCAACTCATTAGATATTGCACAAAATTTCCTTTTCGGATTGTGTTTCCAATACCACATGCTACAAGATCTTGGGCTTAATCTGAAAGAATTGACTTAAATGCAAACAACTTTATTGTTTAATACACTGAAAGCTTGTGAATAATTATTAATCTGTGTTTATGCAGTACGATAAGGTTTTGCTGGACCAACATGGGATTGACATGCTGTCAGTCGTTAACTCTCTCATTGTATCGATCAATTCCAAGGATCTTGACTTCATAAGATGTGGTTCGTGCAATGCTAGTTGCATAAGGTTCTCTCTGGTCAAACGTCTAAGGCTTGCAGGTTATGATGCTGCTGTATGCATATCAAAGTGGCAGGGCAGTGGAAAAGTTCCCGGAGGTAATCTTCAAACTAATATACCTTTTTTAAGTGCGTGTTCCTTTTCTGATGGTGTTGTTGACATTAGGAATATTGAATATAAATGCAGGTGATCATGAATACATTGACATAATAAACTACAACGGTTCAGCAAGTGGTGACCGTTTAATCATTGACATTGACTTTCGAAGTCACTTTGAGATAGCTAGAGCCGTACCTTCCTACAATAGGATACTAAACTCACTTCCCGTTGTGTATGTGGGATCATTATCAAAATTAAAACAGTTTCTTCAAGTGATGGTCGAGGCTGCAAAATCATCCCTTAAACAAAACTCGATGCCACTTCCACCATGGAGGTCACTTGCTTATCTGCAATCCAAATGGCACTCTCCTTATCAAAGACTCGTCCGCCCTGATTTACAAACCATTTCTGGCTCCTTAAGTTTTGAACACAAACGCTGTGTTGGGCACTTGAATCGGCTCAAATCTTCGATCCAGTTCGAGATGGAAACAGACAGGAACCATTTGAAGAAGGTCACGAGTCGAGCTAAGGTTGATAGATGGAGGCTAAGAACACCCTGAGATGTAAAGAATTTGCCACGGTTAAATAATACGGTAATAAGTTAACCCTGTCAAGACAGATGCTTTCTTTTTTTCTGGCCATCAGAGATCCTGTTGGGGTGGCGGTATATTTTTTTTCTTTTTTAGTTTTACACCAAAAGAAATCTGGTGAGTTTATTATTATTCTTTATAGGTTTTTGTGGGTTTATTTTTTCATCCTTTGATGCTAATCTGATCCTCAGTGTTTTGTTATGTGGATCTGGAAAAAGTTTTGATTTGTTTTCATTTTGATTTTTTTTCGGTTGAGATGTTATAAGAGGTTGCTAATGTTTTTGTAATTTACAGATAGTAAAGTTTATTCCATGGATATAATAAAGACTTCGAATATATTTCTTTGTTGGTTTCTGATTCTGCAATTTTTTGAATGGTTTTTTTTTATGGATTCTTGAGATCAATAGCAGATGTGTATTTGTTGACGACTTATGTCATTATTAGACAGATGTTGATTCCATACCATTTTGATTTTCGAATAATTTACTGCTACTCGGTTCCCGAGTGATCATCTAAAGACTGTTGGAAATTCTTATATGGCTATTGTTTACTCGTTTGGTGGCATTTTTGCTATGATTTTGGCGACAATGATGATTAAAGGGGTGATGATGGGGTCTCCGGTCTCCTTGCAATATATGCTTCTTTTTGTTTTTCGCTCTTTCTAGGGGACCAGTGAGTAGAATTTGCTACATAAATCATTATACCATTCTTTATAGGATTGTCGTGGCATCTTCCATAAAGAGGAAAACCTTGTTAGCAACTTCCCAGGATTACCTTGAAGATCAAAGGCTTCAACGGTCAAGTTACTTGTGGAGTGACAGATTTAGCAAGTCGATAAAAAGTACTCGGTGTAACATTTCCTCTTGTGTGAGGGCCAACGCATGTCTTTCCTATGTCTTGGGTCCACATCCTTTGACACTCGAACCCTTTCGTCATCGATGCACCATAGTCTTAGTCGGGTCATGTCATTCGGCCTAAGCACCCAAACCATGTAGTGCTGTAATACATTCATGCCTTCACCCCTAAATCAATCCTTTGAACTTTCTCTATATCCATCATGAACCACAACTTTATCAAGATAGTGCTAGTTGTCGTTGTATGTCATGATTGGACGGATGTCGATTGTATTTGACTTATCAATTGGGCTGGGCACACTTATAACCCCTGCCACTTGTTAGATCAATTTTACATACAAGTTTTTTTTAGGCCAAATCACCTAGACAAAAACAACGGTATAAGATAAAGTCATCATCTAATTGATGATCAACATTCAACACCTAGACAACACTCGAACTAATTAGCACATAACACCCCAACACAACACTTATAAAGATCTCTTAATTAAAATCAAAACTAAAACACTTGCCTTTGGGATCTAAATTTATTGGTTTATCCATTAGTACTTGTTTAACTAGTTATTTCATCTTTAATTATCATTCAAACTCAATACCTTAATTGCAACTAAATGTAGAATCTATCAGCTAGTTAGTTTTGGTAGCATGTTTTCCTGAATCAAGATATACGATATTTATTTCAAAACAATCTTTGCTTTTGTAAAGCCAGGTGTTGTTTTCCTATTTGTTAGTCGACACTCGACACACTTTTTGGTGTTAACATAAAAAACTAAATTTACCCTATATAAAACACATTAAACAAATCATTAACCCATGTACTATTTTCAAAACCAAATCTAACCGTTAGACCTACACCATTTGTCTTAGATCGAGAACTCGAGCTACAAAAAAAGCAACTTCATTAAACCCTCACCAAAACCCACACAACCAAAAAACACAAAAACCAAAATGAACCGTATTCTCGCACCCATCTTCCTACTTATCCTCCTACTAGCAGTTTACGCCAATGCCATTGGCGTAAACTATGGCACACTAGGAGACAACCTCCCACCACCCTCACAAGTCGCACATTTCCTCAAAACACAAACAAACATCGACAGAGTCAAAATCTTCGATGTCAACACAACCATCATAAAAGCATTCGCAAACACAAACATCCTAGTATCAGTAACTGTCCCTAATGGTGACATCCCATCCTTAACCGACCCACGTAACGCAAGACGTTGGATAGACACCAACATTAAACCATACTACCCAGCGACAAAGATCCACTACATATGTGTCGGGACAGAAGTACTTCACTGGGGCCCACAGGATCTTATAGATAACTTAGTACCAGCTATGAAAGTGCTGCATGCTGGTTTAGTGAAGGAGGGTTTTGATGAGATAAAGATATCGAGTCCACATTCTTTGGGGATATTGATGAGTTCGGATCCTCCTAGTGGGGCGAGTTTTCGACCCGGGTGGGATGTGGGTAGTTTGGGTCCGATGTTGCAGTTTTTGAAAGAGACTAAAAGTGGGTTTATGGTTAATCCGTATACTTATTTTGGGTGGTCTCCTGCTAATAATAACTTTTGTTTGTTTAAGCCTAATGATGGCTTGTTTGATAAAGCTACCGGAATAACGTAAGTCTTTTATTATTCTTCATCTTTTTTTAGCAGTCTATAGATGTTGTTATTGCTTTTTGACAAAACGAATAAACTTTTTGACAAATGTTTGGTGATGTTTGAATAAACAACTTTTGATATGTTAAAAAAAATAATAAATAAACAACTTTTGATGAAAATGTTTATCTAGTTGGGGATGTTTGCATAAACTCTAGAAAATTTAGTGGTTTATTACTCGTACTTTATTTGGCTTTACAGTAAAAGGCTTGTGACCTAATGCTACCTCTTATTGTGTGAAAAGCTTCCTAAATTGTTGTAAATTCAAGTCATGCTTGGAATATGTGAGATAGTTTGTGCTTATATATTGTCAAATAGATAGTTGTCGTTCTAAAAAAACTTTATTGCGTTTTTATAACATGATAATCTTTAAAAAAAATTATTGGTTTCTTACGCTTTTATGGTATTAAAGGATAGTCTGGTATCAATTGGGAAATTTAGTCAGTATGCTTAGGATAGTTTTAGTGGCAATTGTGAATAGGTGAAACTAGTATATGTTTGATGTATGTCTGCTTGTTATTTGTTGGATTTTCTGTGCAGTCTAGTGGTGTTTGGGGAATGTCCAAATACTTTAAAACTGCTAATACGTACTTGTATATATTTGTGTTGAAGTAACATATTTCACTTTTTCACTAAAAAACATGATAATCTTTAAAGAGAAATTAACAAGGTTATTTGGGAGCTTAAAATCGGTATATTACGATTTGTGAAGGTAAAAATTATTTTATGAAACATGTTCAAATATGCTAAATGCAAACACACTGTTAATGTGTGTTCATCAAATGATTCTTTAGATATGTCCAAATCGTCAAAACTGCTTAGATGTATCCGTTCACAAAATATGTAGTGTACAATTGATGTGAACAAATCCGGACACTTATTTTCGTAATGTTTTGTTGATATGTTTTCTTTTTGGGATGAATACAAAAGGTACACAAACCAGTTTGATCAATTAATGGACGCAGTACACGTTTCAATGAAGAAACTAGGCTACCCAGATGTGGAAATCGTAGTAGCCGAAACCGGGTGGCCATCAGGAGGCGACCCGGCTAATGTGCACGCAAATCCTACAAATGCCGCACAGTATATAGGCGGATTGATGAAGAAAGTTAGCTCAGGTGATGGAACGCCCTTAATGCCGGGACGAAAGTTCGAAACATACGTATTTGCTTTGTTTAATGAGAATCTAAAAGGTCCATCGTTGGATGAAAAGAATTTTGGGTTGTTTCAACCCAATTTTACTCAAGTGTATAACGTTGGAATAATGCACGCCTCACAGGTAATTTTTTTCTTTTTCTTTTTTGTCGACATATTGTTTGACTAATGTTGTGTTTTCACATGTTGAATTTGGAAAAGATATTGTTAGATTTGTCCTCGAGATTTTGCGTGACACGTTACCACAGTAATCGAAGACACCGAAAGTGGATAACCATGTGCGCTTGTCCTAGATCTAAAAAAGTTTTATTATATGTTTTTAGTAAAAATTGCAACAAGTAAAAAAGTAGTAAATGTTTTATTATTATTACCTTGGTACTTCGTGCGTAGTAGTACGTATTGTGCTGTAAATTTTTTTTTTTTTTATGCATTTTAAATTGGTTAAAAGTTTGGATACATATAAAATCAATGGCAAAGAGTATTTATTTTTGAAATTTGTATAGATCTTAAAGTCTTTTTGAAAAACTGAATCTGGTACAAATAATTGTGGCTGTTTCTATTCATATAACGGGAAGATTTCAATTATTATTTTTAGAAACGTGGCATTTATTTAATGTCACGTAATCTATTCGTTTAAAAATTGTAATAGTACAGATGAATCTTTTTGTCGTTAAGATCTGTAATGAATAATATTTGGAATTTGGAAAAGGACCTAAACCAACTTTTAATGTTTGTATCCAGGGTCCTTCCCCGGCGCCATCGGGTTCTATTGCCGATTCACCAACATCCTCAGCAGATGCACCATCATCCTCTTCCAGTCCATGGGACGACGCACCTTTCTTTAACAAGACTACACCTTTTACGGGCTCGCCGGGCCAAGCTCCACCAGGTTCTTCAACCACCACTGCTCCCAATGCAAATGCAAACGTTCGTGAATCATCTATAGGTACTACAAGCATGGACGTGTTTTTTGCCGCGAGGCATACTGCAGTAATCATCTTAGCTATTTATTTGTTGGTGTAGATCGATCATTTGTATTTGATAACATTATTTTGGGATATTACGTACTAGAAAACATTAGAGATGTAGTCATCAATTCTTTTTGAGACGTGTTATACTACATTTGGTGTGGTATTTACAAGGATTAAGCATAAGGTTGAATAGACAATCCAAGAGAGACGCCCCATGGGAATTAAAGGGATACTAAACACATTAGCGAAAAAGGTGCAAGCAATGCAGCGAATAAGCCAATGCTTTTCAAGATGGTGTAATGGATATCCTTCATCGTTACGTTTATAGTAGTAGTTGCGTTGTATTTGTTTGAATGTAAGTGATTCTCTAATCATCAAGTGTTAGTGAGTTTAAATCGCAATTGAGACAAGTATGTGTAAAATCCGAACGTAGTGGCCATATAAATATCAGGACTAATTGATGATCAAAGTCAAAGCTATAAAGTATATGACGATTAGCATACTCTTAAGACCTTGTTGCCAAGATTAAAATAAGTGCTTAATCAAAAAAACAAAACAAAAGTCATCAACTTCACAAGTGAATCTTATTATTATTATTTTTATTAATTCTACTAAAAAAATGACTATTTGTTAGTTGGATCCTAAGCTTGAACAATGATCATGATAGTCGTGATCGAAACATAAACTAGATAAAACATTTTAACTTTCTATCAAAAGCTAGTACAAACACACCAAGAAAGCCTAAACACAAGATATCATAGTATAATCTTATTTCAATCTTGCTATTGTTTTAGATGTAAATATAGATGTCAAGATTTGCTACTCATCACGAAAGTTGTAGACTGTGTGACGATCAACATACTCACAAGTTTGAACCCCACTCGTCATGACCAAGATTTACTGAAATATGTGTCGAATCCAAAACGAACAAAAAAAAAAGATAAAAGACTCTTTAATCCTAAACAAATTAAAAAGATAAAACTCATAAACATATGAATCTTTTTTGTTTGTTCTTTTATAGCCATATGAATTCTACTTAAAAAATTAACTACTCCGTAGTTTTTAGTCAGATCCCGATTCCCAGACTTGAACAAGGATCGTACTAGTCACGATTGAAACATAAGGATCATACTGATCAAGATTGAAACATAAGCCTAGTTAAAACATCACTGTTTCAAATATAAACTCATGAAATAGGCCTAGTTACAGCTTATTCATTCGAAGCTAACAAGGAAGCTCAAAAGAATTTTTTATAAAATTGTGAAACTTGTTGAGATTTGAAAAAAGCAGCCTAAAACTATACCGACTTTAAAACTTAAACGTTATAAGTCGGAGCAGCTTTAGCTTCTGTTTTAGAGAATATCAACAAAGCCTATCTAGTTTGTGACTATCACCTTCCTATTTAAAACCAACTTCATGTAGCCAACTTATGTTCATATTCCGATGTGGGATAGCTTCCAAATCCATTTTGAAACTACTACTTGTTACACTATATAACTTTGAACTCAAAATCAAAACACACTATCATTCATGTTTCCTTCGAGTAAAAAGAAAGCTAATATAAGAAATGGGGACGACGCTACTATGTGGATCGGAGTATACAACGAGAATCCGTTACCATATCTTATGTCTATCGATGAATTTAATCTTGTTATCAATTGTGGTTGGAACGATCACTTTGATCCTCAGCTCCTTGAACCTCTAACCAGGTTTAATTCACTAATTTTATTCATTATAATAACCATAATAACAAAGTTTGCTACAAGCAATTTAGCATTTACAATGAATTGTGGTCAACCTATAAAGTAAAGACCTCGAATTTGATACCCGGGCCATTTATTCTTAATCATAGTTAAAATAAGTTCAAATAAAATTTAGTGAACGTCAAAGGATCACTCACACAAACATTTTGCAATTGTTATAGTCGAACTTTAACGATCATCTATCTAAAAACCCATGGCATAAGCCAACCAAATTCAACGAGACTAGCATACATTGTAACTGATGGATGTGAAGAGGGGGAAATTTAGATGGCTCAAGTCTGTCCCTTACACAAATGATCGAGGTTCTATAATCTATACCCGAGCTTAAGTACCTAATATCCACACTCATTGACCCTAACGAAATAAAACGGGATACATATAATACGTACTTGTCATAGTATGTTAAGTAGTAGCAACAACAATAAACCAAAACGAAAAATGAGCCTAGACTGATGATTACACGATCAACACACACTCTCAGTAAGAAAATACTTGGTTCGTTAAAAAACTTGCTAAAATTTTGAACTAACATGGTTTTCATCATAAACATACAAAACAGAATTATAATCAACCTCCATACTTAAAAAGAAAAGAACAAGACATTAACAGCGAGATACTCTAGAAAGCAGAATAGCATAGTACGTGTAACTTCAATGGAGTGACTGTTCGAAATATTGCATATGGCTTACTCTTGTCTTGTTGGATATTTGATAGTTTTCGACATAAGGCAACAACCACCATTGATGGAATCGAAAAGCTTACAAATATAATTGGCACAATGGCACCGCGGTCCAATGTTTTAAAAAGCGCGCCTCAGGCGCGCCTACTCCCTAAATCCCATGAGGCTCCAGCCTTTGGGATTTTTTCAGATCGAGGCTCACGACATGCATGAATCCCGTAAAAATCGTAGCGCCTTGGGGATTTTTGCGCTTTTGCGCCTTGTGGATTTTTGCGCCTAGAAGATGTAACGGGGTTTTAGCCTTTTTTTCTTAATAGTAAGATACATTTTGGACTTACATGTTATATACATTAGGCCCTTTAAGTTATAAAGTATCTAATAACCCTAATATTTTAGAAAATAACTAAAGCACACAATCAACAAAGACATATATATTTTTTCTAATCTAATGTCTAAGAATAGTAGCTTATTAACATACACAAATGTTGTTTCTTTAGTGTTAAGTGTTACCAACCAACTATAGATTTGTTGCTGTTGATAGTTGATAGAGATACATGGTAATTTGTTAAATTTTATAAGTCATAAACTCATATATTGTAATGTATATTCAGGTATTTAGGGTAGTTCATGGATTCTGATATGTTGCTTGCTTGATATTTTAGATTTAAATGTAAGATTTGTTAGATGTAATAACTATTAAGTGGCATTATGCATTAAATATTGATATTTTTGTGTAATTTAAGCTGCATAAGTTGTCACATATGTTATAAAAAAACCTAAATGTATAGTGCGCCTCATATTTATGAATCTCGCGCCTTGGTTTGCGCCTCGACTCGAGGCTCTTTGACCCCCTTAGTGCCTTAGTGTGCCTTGAGCCTTTCAGAACATTGCCGCGGTCTATTGGTGGGTATGGGGGGAGGAATCGCACACATGTAACCAAGAGAGGTGCAGGAAAAGTAAAAATGGGGGGAGGAATCGCACACATGTAACCAAGAGAGGTCCAGTGAAAATGGTTATAGTTGCTTTCTTTGTTTTAATTTGTTGATATAGGCATGCATGCTTCCACATTAGGATCTCTACAAAGATTAAGCAAAAGGTTCAAGAGAAGCGATCCCTTGCAAATGGGAGCAAAAATAAAAAGCATAAAAAGAAATTTGGGTCGTTGGATCCCTAACCAAGACCATCTGACGGTGAAGATAGAACCTTCCTCCCTTTTTTTATTAGTATTCTCACTTAGGGTATATTAGTCATCTTAACTCGTTTTTAAATTCCACCACAAACTTTAAACGTAAATAACTTTCAAATGATAAATTTTTACAAAAAACCGATTTCACCACAATTTTTAAAATTTAATTCTCTTTAATTTGGTATGCATTTTAATATATGAATCGCAACTTTTTTTTTTTTCCAACTTTTTAAGTGGTGTTGATTTTCTTGAAATTTTTGGCATTTTCGGCTCTAATTTCGTCTAGTTAAATGGCCGAATTATGCAAAACTTAAAACACGAAAGTTGTAGATTTTTGGCCATTCTTTTCCCAGAAATTTAAATCACTCAAATAGTCAAATCCGATATGATATGAGTGAGATATCGTACATTAAAGATGGCGTCTTAGTCATATTTAGCGCACACAAAGTGTTTGATAAAATGCCTAAAAGAAAATTTTCTTATAAAAATACATTTAAATATACTAATTGATGTACTACAATACATTTTTTGTTATTTTTATTATTTTTAGCTTTTTTTAACTGATGAACAAAGATTAAATGATAAACAAACTAACTGATTAACTGACGAACATTGTGACCTTAACTGATGAACATTTTGATTTCTTTTAGACAATTGATGAACACTATGATAACTGATGAACCTATAATAACTGATGAACGTATGATAACTGATGAACCTATAATAACTGATGAATAATATAGTTTTTTGTTAGAAAATTGATGAACTGATTAACATTATGTTATTTTGTGGTTCATCAACTCTTTTTACTGATAAACATCACTTTTAAATTGACGAACATCACTTTTATATTGATGAAAAAAACGAACAACTATCTTTAATGACAGACAAATGAACAACATTTTTATATTGATGAACAATACTTTTATATGTTGATGAACAAATGAATAAATCTTTTTATTGATGAACGATACTTCGTATTGATGAATGATACTTTTATATTGATGTACAAAAAAATGTGAAATAGTAACTAAGTAACTACACAAGTATTCTTTTTAGAAAACTTCGCCTTCTTAGAGGCCAACCTCCTTTTTGCTTGCTTTCCTTTATAGCAACTTTATCACTAGCCTTCTTAGCGGCAATTTGAGCTCTGATAGCATTGCACTTCATCTGATGAACCTGTGATAAAAGTAAGCAGATAACAAAAAAATCACTAATTGATAAACCTCTGATAAAAATAAGCAGATAATAAAAAATAGACTAACTGATGAACCTCTAATAAAAAATGCACTAAATGATGAACCTATAATAACTGATGAACCTATTATAACTGATGAATCTATAATAACTGATGAACCTATAATAACTGATGAATCTTTAATAACTGATGAACCTATAATAACTGATGAACCTATTATAACTGATGAATCTATAATAACTGATGAACCTATAATAACTGATGAACCTATAGTAACACAGGACAATAACTGATGAACCTAAGATATAACATAATAGCTAAGCTAATATGTTCATCAACTAATAAAAAATAGACTAACTGATGAATCTCTAATAAAAAATGCACTAAATGATGAACCTATAATAACATAATGATGAACCTATGATAACATAATAGCTGAAAATATAACTGATGAACCAAAAAAAACTAATGTTAATCAACTAAAAAAGAATAAACTAACTGATGAACCTATTATAAGTGATGAATCTATAATAACTGATGAACCTATAATAACTGATGAACCTATTATAACTGATGAACCTATAATAACTGATGAACCTATAGTAACACAGGACAATAACTGATGAACCTAAGATATAACATAATAGCTAAGCTAATAACAAAAAAAGCATAAATTGATGAACCTAACATAAAAAATAAGCATATAACAAGGAATGTAATAACTAATGAAGACACACACAAAATCATATAAACTGGTATTTAATCTGTTCATCTACTAAAAAAATATAACAAAAAAGCATAAACAGATGAACCTCGGATAAAAGTAAGCATGTAACAAAAAATCCACTAACTGATGAACCTCAGATAAAAGTAAGCAGATAACAAAAAAATCACTAATTGATGAACCTCTGATAAAAATAAGCAGATAACAAAACATAAAACTTATAAAAATAAAATAGAAATTATCAATAATTCCTTGCTTAAACGCCTGAAGATCATCAATCGCCATTAAAACCATATTTCTATCACATTTATGACCTGAATCTGGTTGAAGCATTTCATCGAGCACTTGGTGTGCATCATTATATCGATCACATTTCAACAACAGATATTGTATGTTTACCCGATTATTATGAAGTTGAAAAGTACAAAAAAAAGTTTTATTAGTTGGTACCTGATGGTGACGGCGTGAAGACAGCGATGGTGATGGAGACAACGATGGTGATGAAGACATTGATGTATTAGATCTGATGATGATGATGATGGTATGAATGGGGATGAGCACATCGTGAAATCAAAGAAATAATAAAAATGAAAATAGAGAACTGAGAAGAGAAAAAAAAAAAGAAACAAGAAAGAGTATATAGCGGGAGGACACAAAATTACATAACTATCCTTTGGGGGAGAAAAGAGCGGAGACACGTGGCAGCATGTAATTTCTTTTTAGGCTTTTTAAAATTTTGTCACTTTGTAAGGGATCCCACACCAAAGGTTCAATGGATAGATAGAACAACGAAACAAACTTTAGATCGCTAGTCAAACATATATATAGCATCACTTTTTCCAAGTTTGAACTTGTAACTATCATCCTTGTTTTATGCTCTAACAGAAGTATTAGTTAAACCCGCGTATAAACACAAGTTGTAAAAATAATATTTTGTTTTCGAATATTTGTACTTAAACTTTAAAGGGAAAGACAATAAATACTTGTAACTAGTCGTTGCATTATAATCCCATGTATATGTTATTCTTATAGACCTGTTATAAACAAATATATACATGAAAATTTTAAATAGTTCTTCGTTAATTACTAAATAACGTTTTACATGATTCTCATGTATAATGTATTCATCTGTTTTATCTAAACGCACAAGCAACTATGCTTCCGACAAACAAACTAAAGAGGTTCAAACCAAGCTATGCTTATCTTTTTGGAATTAAAGACGAGTTTAAGTCTTAAAAAAGGCAACAATATTGAATTTTTTGGCAACAATATTTATGCAAATTGTTATACACTTGTGTGGTTTGAAATTAACTTTACTACTACTTTTATAATGCGTTAGCTTTAATTTTCACGATTTTTTTATTGTTTTTTAATAATAAGTTGATCATCAATGTAGACATTTACATTAAGAATCAGCTTTGGCTTGATCTTCAAGTCACAATTTTCAGTTCCCCTCTTTTGCAGTGTTTGTTTCTATTGTAACTTGTAAGAGTAATCATATGACATAAAAGAATTAAGAGATCGATATAATAATTGCAAGAAAAAACTAACTGGTTCAAGTTTGTGCGGTGTGTGACGAACAAAATACAATGTTTTAGTTTGGACTTGGGCTGGCTTTGATTCCAAATAAGGCTGGATGGATGAGCTTAAACTTTGAAGTCTCAACTAGTTTATTGGGCCTATTATTGGTAGTTTCTTGGGTTTAGCTTCTTGACCACATGTAGTGTGTGAGAACTGAGAACTGAGAAATAATAGATCTGCCCATTTACATATTTTGTCACTTTTTATAGCTAAGCATAAATATCTACCAAAATTAGAGATCGCAATTGCCCAAAATAAAAAAAATAAGCTAATTTTAGCAAATTTGTAAAATATTTAGGCATATCTAGCTCCATATTTTATTTTATTTTTTTTGAAATGAGCATATATTTAATTTTTAAAAGATGGGCACATTTAGCGCCATTTTTTTTTTGCACGTTTTGGGTTTTTCTAAAACAATTCGTATAATCAACGCTCTTTTGGCCATGCTCGCCCGGCGTGCCCGTTTTGGCACCTCTAACCAAAATAGTTGAAAATGTCATTGTATTATTATGTGCATCTGTGTTTAAAGGATCCTATTTTGTCTCAAAAGTTGAGACCAAAATCTGATCAACAACTAAAACTAAGATATATTGCCAAGAATTATGGATGAAAGATCAAATCAATCTCTTTTCTTCATAGGTAGCAGAATTCTTTCACTATAACTTATTTTGCTGGGTTGTATATATACCCCCAAACAAGTATATTTAATAACACGTAAAGGTTGGTCTAGTCTCACTTTCAACTGTGACAAAGGAAAAGCAAACTCTTTGTAAAGACATAATTTGTAGGACCAAACAAATGGGGGTGGACCTTTAAGTGATTAAATAGCTGGTCTACTCAAGAACATGGAAGGTTTCTTTTATTCTTGTGAAATGATTAAAAAGCTCAAAGAAAATTTAAAGGAAGCAACTTTATTCACAAGACTGCTTTCCATCATTTTCGGTGTGCCAAGTGCCAACCTTAATCTTTTTCATGTGTGATGTTTGTCTAGTACGGAGTAATTATTAATGGCTTCCATAATTTGGACGAAGCGTTAGTTAGAAGTTGTGGAACTAAATACTACTTGACAACCTGTTAGAGGGTGTAATAAGGTACCCAAGGCCGCGTTTTTGTTGATGTTAGACGCGTCGACCTTAAAACGATCATCCATAAGCCCACGAGTCTATGGCAAGAAAAAATGAGAACTCAGTATGTGGACTGTTTGCCTTGTGTGTGTGTCATTTTTGTTTTTGTGAGGTATATTATTGTATTTATGTGGGATATGTTTAGGGTGGTAAAGTTGGTTGTCTTATTACACATAAGTTGGTTGTATTGATGTTGGTAACTAGTACATTCAATCTTAGTTTTTATTATAGTTATGACCTTGCCGAGCCTAAACATGTAATTCTAACATTTCTATATAAGTATCTAGTTTTAAGAAAAATAAATGAATGTTTGTTATGGTATTACTATAAGTTTGTGAATTTGAAAGTATATATTATACTAACCCTCCCTATATTGTCACATCAGGAGGATTTAGTCAAAACGTACAACCCGCGATGCACACAATATAAGCCGGTAATGCATCCAATGATTGGATACCCTCCCTGTGAGAGGATGTGGATAACTCACCCCTTCTACAAACACTTATCTGAACTTGGTGAAACATTCCAAACACACTGGAATTCAATACTCCGTATAGTATTGTGGCACCAAATCATCAATGATCATTAGTACCGTACATATTTCGAAATGATTTTTTATAGATACGTTACTCAACTTTCAACTTTATTCGTCTACGTTAATAAATTCTCTTTTTGTGCAACGGGGTATTGGACTATATGGGTTTAATATTCAGGACCAAACTTGTAAAAGCACGACATTTATGTTACTTAGCTTACCCCAAAATATACGTCCAGGTTACTCGGATTACAATGAAAAATATTGAGGTGTATGCTTTCCCAAGTCAATAACTTAAGTAAATAAAATGAAAGTTTGGTAACTTAAGCGAATAAAGTTGAAAAATTGGATAACCTATCTATCTAAAATCCTATTTCGAAAAGGCAAAAACTATGCATGCTAATAGTAGAGGTGTCAAAAAACCCGACCCGACACGAACCCGAACCCGCACAAGCCTATTTGGGTCGGGTTACTCGAGTCAATAATTGTATTCAGGTCAACCCGGATACAAAATAAATATCAGGTATCAGGTTAAAAGTGTTTAGGTAACTTGTGTTTTGGTAGACCCGATTGACTCGAATAAAGGCTTTTTATATTTCTTTTAATAAAAAATTTATAAACTATCTATTTAAATGAATAGGCAATTTTATTACATTTTACTTATATTTGGGTTGACCCGAACCAGACTAACCAAATTTAAATGGGTTCAGGTTTTGGTATGTTATTTTTAGCATTTGACTCGACCCGAGTTAACGCGACCAGCCCAAACCGATTAACACCCCTACATGCTATTATGATATTTCTTTGCTATTGGGACTCTATTTTATTGCTCCCTACTTCATACTTATTTTAAAGTTTATTGATTTGAACACTCTAATTTTTTACTCTAACTTTTGATTGATACATTTAAAATACAAATAAAGCATTTTGTGATATACAACATGGAATGATGGAATGTGATGTGAATCACCTCCCTTATTATTATTTTCTTTCATTTGATATTTCCAATTTTCGTTACTCTATTTTGTCTTTTAAGTGCCAAAAGTATTCGATTTAAGTCGTTCATCTAAATGTCATTGTCTCCTTGATAGCGAAGCATTATCAAACTTTTGATTGAACGTTTTTAATGCTTATCAAGTATCAACCAACCCCCTTAGCTTGGTTTTAAATATATTGGTCAAAAAGAGATGATAGACCTGAAACATTCATGCATATTAGATAAAATTGAATGTGTGTCAACTGTCAACCAACATAAATATTCGATCTACTATGGAGGAAAACAATAAACTTTTTATCTTTCTGAATAGAACTAACAAGTGGAAGGTGCCCGCTTCGTTGCAGCGGGAATTTTCGAAATTTTTTTTGAGATAATCATTTACGAATAGTGTTTGGGCGGGGCTTCTTATTGTGAGATCGTGGTATGTTTTTTGCCGACACGTGTTGAATTTGTTTGAAATAAATGTTGTGTCAAGCTATATTTGTAGTTGTCGTACGACGTCTTTTTTGAAATGAATGTTGTGTCGGGCATCAATGTGTTGCGGCATGACTAATTTTGACCCTTATAGTTTTAAAAGAATTTATGATAATTTTTAAAGTTATTTGAGTAGTTAATGGTGCATTTTGATTTTTTTTTTTTAAAAACTATTTAATTCATATATATTAAACTTCAACATTTTTTTATAAAACCGTGCGTATATCAAAAGTATATCAATATTGGGCTTGTTTTGTTCGTTATCGAGAGACCTTTTTGCCAATATTTTTTTTATTAAAGAAACCGCTACATATTTGTTAGATATTTGCCAAATAATGTTTGTTATATAAGAAAGTCATAAATATTAAGAAGTTCAGGGTGTATTTTGTAAATATTAATAAAATATTTAATTTTTTTTATCTTTGCCCGGAATACTTAATTCGAAAATAATTTTTTATGGTCGGCACGATTTTCAAATTCCCCCTCTTTAGTATATAGGAGAATTAGTTAATGAAAGATAGATAGGGAAATAATTTTGATAAAACCATATATTGGTTTTGTACTTTGTACGTAACAAAAAAGAATGTAATTTGTTATTCTATTGGTTAAAGCATTTGCAATGGTCTTTTACAACTTGAGGTGGGAGGGGATCGGGGTCGTGTGGTTCATAGTCACCACTTCATCTCGTAGTGAAGTCGAGTAAATTAGCAGGATCGTGATACGGAGCCCAATCATGGTTGAGGTTTTGTGTGTATTATGTTTTTTCTAGGGAAATGATATTTATGCCTACTTGACATTTCTACTCATACTTCTACTTACAAGATTATGACAAGTTAAAAAGCCGATAGTTTGGATGAAGGAATATAATAAGCGGAATACACATGATAGATTTTATATAGTATGAGTATAATTAGGAATAAAATGTAGAAGGATATAGTACTACTCTTTTCTTATGCTAATAGAAAGTGAGAAGTAACCGTTATTGACAATTACAAGGTAAAAATGATTAAAAAAAATATATTTTTTAATATGACGTTGAGGCAATACCAACACTGAACAGGGACAAAATGTCACGAGCTAAACTTTAAAGGGACGGGTTCTGCTTGGAAGCGTGCTGAATTTGAGGGTTCTTGTATTATCTTGATGATCTTGTTGGAGTACCTAACGGTAATGTGTAGCACGTGCTACGCGTAAAGGACTCGATATGGTACAAACCTGTATGAAGTTGGGGTAGCTCCCCTTGATGAGTCCCAAGGCAAGACGAAATTAGCAAACCTTTATTATAAGCATGATGGATTACTGGTCCTTACCAGGTTAAGGATGCCACGCGAGGTAGAAAGAATGATTTTGTAACAAATGGTATCAGAGCCAAGTCACACCGAGACGAGCCAAAGCAGAATCATTCATATAGCCCTCCCAAGATGTTGGTGAGGATAACATGATGTCATGTTGAGTACACAATGTCAAAGTCGATGGAAGGCAGATAGAGTAATGGACTAATTTGAATGAATAAGGCACTAAAATTTCTTTAAAAAATATTTGTTTAACGGGCCTTTCAGATAATTAGGATTCAAAAGTATATAAACTATCTAATCTTATTGGGCTAAGAACAATGGAGAACTAACATAAAATTAAGGTTGTATATAAACTATTTTTTATATAAAATATTCATTATCAATCTCAAATTCTTAGCCTCAATGCAAGTCCTCATCGCCACTTTCATTATGTATCTTTCTTATAGCCATGAAAATTTTACAAGGCAAGTACTATATCGACAACACTTTTGTTATTTTTCAGGTTTCCTTTGTGTGTTTTCTAACTATGGATTCGTACCTGCTTTTCAATTTTGAGGTTCGAAGCCTTGCAAATGTAATTAATCACTTTCTAAAGAAATAGTCGAACAAAAAACTAATTTATTGCGTTTTAGACTCACGTTAATCTGAAAATCAAGTCCTAAACACAAGCACAAATTCCCTTTTTATGTATCACAAGTTTGTACGATTTGCAATAAAAAATTATGTTACTAATATAAAGGGTTTGAAAGGAGGTATCTGGAGAGCCTCTCTTAATAGGCTTCCCACTCTGTCTAACCTTGCTACTCGAGGCGTAACTCTCTCCTCTTCCCACTGTCCTTTCTATAATGTGGAGGAGGAAACTCTGGACCACTACTTCATTGGTTGCCCTCGTGTGCTCTCTATTTAGAGGAAAGTTTTGAGTTGGTGAAACCTTGACTTGTCTTTGGTGTTCCACTCGTTATCCATAATTGATATTGTCATAGGTAATTTTAAAACAAGTAGGTGCTCTCGTACTAATAAAGTGTTGAATGGGGTCTTGCATTGTACATGATGAGGCGAAAAATGATCCGTTTTTAGGGGGTCATTTAAGCCCGAATCCGACTTTATTTGATCAAATATTGCCCTAAATCGTTCCTTTTGTGATTTTAGGTGTTTGGAGAGTGAATTCTGGAAAAGATGCTATTTTGGACGTTTTTTGAGCATAAAGTGAAGAAAACGGCAAAGTACCAAAAATCCAAGCTGAAAATACAAGGTGACGGCGTCAAGACCAAACGCTTGACGGCGTCAGACATGAAGAATTAAATATCGAAGGTGGTGACGGCGTCAGATGAACTGGTGACGGCGTCAAAGTGGCCAAGAATAATTTACCGTGGGTGGTGACGGCGTCACATAGGCCGTCATAAGTGGATCAAGGCCATCCGAGGAAGTTTATGGCGGCGAGGTGACGGCGTCAGAATTTACTCTTGACGCCGTCAGAACGATTTTCCTATATATAGTTTTCTAGTTTTTTCATAAAAAAAGAGAGAAGTTTTGGTGAAACCCTAAAGACGATTTTGGTGCCTCTTTCACAGGTTTTTCAAGGGTTCCAAACCCTTGAGACCTTGCATTGTAATTGAGATAAGTGTACTTTCAATTCAATCAATATGTCTATGTGTTGGTTGTTTATCTCTTGTTCTTGTCTCAATTCCATTATGCTAGGCTAGATCTCTCTTGTGTTTGCTTAGATCTAATGAAACCTAGATGTTGATTATGTGTTGATTACTTGTCTATTCTTGTTTTGAATGAATGATTTATATGTTAGGCTTAAGAAAACTGGCAGATCTCCAAATGGTAACATGCTTGAACGTCTTAAGAAACATGAACCGAGGCGTACTAGGTCTTTATTGGTTGTATTTAATGCATGAGCCACTGTTTACAATCCCTATAGTTGTGCTGGGTCATGGTGTAGGAGGAGATAAGAGCTCATAGAGTTGGGGAGTTATGTATGCCACTCCACGAATGGTATTAAGGAATACAACCCGTCATTCATACAAGTGTAACAAGTAATTAACATGTAAAAGATATCTAGGGAGTAATGAAGTCTAAGTAAACACAATTTCTCCAACCACTGCTCACAACCTTAGTTTAATTTAGTTTAATTTCATTTTTTATTATTTTATTTTGATTGCATCTTAGCTTTGGGTTAGTTGAATAGCAACTAATTCCGCCCACTCTTCCAAAACCCGAGATTTTAATTGCTTTCATAAAATATAAAAATACAAAAAGAATCATCTCTCACCTTTAGAACTATTAATTAGGTTTTCTAATCCTAGCGACACTATTCCTAAGCTGAACGATCAATCCCCCGGTACTTGTCACTATACTATACTACAACGATCAGGTACACTGCCTGGTGGGGGTTGTAAGCCTCGCGAGATCCCTCGAGAGGTAAAGAAAGGTGCGATTCCCACGCATCAAGTTTTTGGCGCCGCAGCCTGGGGAATAGTTATTGTCTAGGTTAGGATTTCTTTTTATTAGGTCTACTTGCTAGATTCCTTTCTAGTAAGATTTTTTATTTCTATTTTTAGGTCTTCTTTAGTCTATCTTATTTCTTCGTGCTTTTGTTCGTAACTCTTTACCATCCGACATCATGGAAGGTGGTAACATCTTTGAACCCATCATCCCACCACAACAAAACCCACCATTAGAACCCCTTAGGCCCCGAACCTTAGGAGAGAATTCCCGACCTAGCCACCAAGGCTACCGAAACACCATTGAGCTCACCGGAGCCAATGTGACCCCCTTGCGATCCGACACCATCCGGTTGGTGCAAAGCGGATGTGCATTCCATGGACTTCGTTCCGAAGATCCAAACCAACACCTTAAGGACTTCCTCAAAATCGTAGATTCCATAGACGTAGGTGTTGAAACTAGAGAGACTACCCGTTTACGCCTATTCCAATTCTCTCTACGGGATCAAGCTAGTCAATGGCTTGAGCGTTTACCCGCGGGATCCATCACCACATGGGATGATCTCACCACTCGTTTCCTTGCTCAATTTTTCCCACCGGGGAGAACTACTAAGCTTAGGAATGACATCTTGATGTTCCAACAACGTCAAAATGAATCTTTTTATGAAGCATGGAGTCGATATAAAGACCTACTCCGAAAAGTTCCTCATCATGGGATCGAGCCATGGCTACAGATCCAAATCTTTTATGGTAAGGTTGACTATCAAACAAGGAAAGCCATTGATTACGCAGCCAAGGGTAGGCTAGATAGACTTAGCATTGACGAATGCTGGAAAGTTCTTGAGGAGTTGGCACAATACGAAGAGGAAGGATGGGAGGACCCGATGCTCCCAAGCAAAGCAAAGCTTGATTACGCACGTGCCACCCAAGAACAATTGTTGGGAAGCATCGAGAAACAGGTAAAAGAACTGATGAGTATTGAGAAACTGGCCGCTGAACCCGTGTGGAACCCTAATCCACGTAGGAATACGGTTATCAGCCAAAATTTTCCTGAACGCTCACGGCAAGAGGAATTCGAAGGAATAATGGTAACCTTCATAGATAATCAGGAAAAGCAAATCCAGCACCTAGATGCACGCATGAAAAGCACTCATAAAGCCTTTATGAATTTCGCTGACCAATTCATATCAAGGGTCAAGGAAAAGATCAAAGAAAATTCTACACCTAAAAAAATTGAAAAAGTCTTCGAGGTGTCAACCTCTTTGGTATTTGACCAAGAGGGCAGCGGGAGATTCTCCTCAAAAGCTTTACCATTAACTACCCCCCATTCTCATAAACACCCCCATACGGAGAAAAGCTCGCAAATAAATAGCATTTTCGTTGGATGCTTGCGAACTACATTCCCGATCTCATCCGAAAAACATTCCTTTGGTTTTAAACCCGGTGTAAAGAGTTCACACCTCATAAATACCATTGATTTGAAACCTCCTAGTGAACAACATCTTTCTTCTCACGCCAATGACCCGTGCATAAGGATCAACTTGGCCAAAACATTACCCGACCCCCGATGCTACCTCACCTCTTTCCGCGACAGTAACGAGACATTCGACCCTGGTGGACCTCGTTAACAAAATAGCTACTCATGGGTTTTACTTGTGTCTAGTTATTCACACAAAGAGCAGGGACTAAACTTGAAACTACTCCAAACCTCACTCCACACGGGCATCTGACGGCGTCAGATTTAACCCTTGACGCCGTCAGCTCGACGGATCAGCAATATTAACCCAAAACCAATCACTTTCAAACCATACCCCACAAATCTCACCCAAGTGTTGCTGCTACTCCGACTCTCAAACCCCCAATTCGACATCTTCCGCCTCCGATCTCTACTTTGTAAGTAAGTTTTCTTCATCTTTTCTCGGTTAATTATCCTTAGGACCCGTCAATTTGAAAAACCCCTTTCGCCCGAAACCCCATTCTTGACCCACCATTAGCAAATCGTAATGCCATCCAATTGGTGATTTGTAGTCGTGGGGCTACCATTTGATGGTGTTGTCTCATCCAAATCATGCATTAAAATAGGGAAAACCCATCATGCCTCGGATTCTTCGACCCCCCCCCCACCCCTGTTTCCTGAATTAAGGAGCGTTTGGGTAATGGGTTAAGAGTTTAAAAATTGATTTTTCCCTCGCATTTGCATGGCTATAATTCTGATCCATCTGACGGCGTCAAAATTTACTTTTGACGGCGTCAGATGTGTCTGACTGCATAAAGTTCGTATAAATTTCGCGTTCTAATCGTTTCCATTAACTCCACCTTTTTTCCAGGAAAATGAGCAAAAGGTCTCGCCAACAAAAAGGTAGTTCTTCTAGATCTCAAGGGGTCAACTATGGGGAATTAGTGCACAGTTGGGGGGAATTCAATGATGTGGATACTAGTACCAAGTATGAGGAGTTGTGCAACCACCATATTGATACTGGGGCGGTGGTTGACTGGGATTTTCTGAGAGCCTATGGGTTGGAGGCTGCATTTGTAGGGAGGTTCCGCACAGATGGGTTTGCGGGACCGCAGTGGGAGAGATTGTTTAGGATGAGAGAGACGGTATATAGTGAGTTAGTACGGGAGTTCTTTGCTACCTTCCGTTTTGATCAAGCTGAGGCTAGGGGAGATATGGGGGGCACCACGATATATTTTAGGCTAGGGGGAGAGTTGAGGTCTTGTTCTGTGGCTGAGTTTGGTTGGAGGCTTGGGCTATATACTAGTGAGGAGGTTGATGGAGCTTTTCTGCTGAATTTGCTACATGGAGAGACTCAGCGGAATGAGATGAGGTGTGTTACCTTTTGGCCAAACATAGGGAATGGGGCTTATACCTCGACTACTGGGGCTGCATCGATCAGGGACCCCATTGTTAGGCTAGTTCACAGGTGCATCACATACAGCTTGTCTGCACGTCATGGCACCACTCACCGTATCACTGCTTCGGATTTATTCTACTTGTACACCATCTTTTCTGAGGATGTCTACTGCAACATCCCGTTTTGGGTGGCCAGTTACTTGAGGACCAGTGTGGGTGAGAGGGATATCGACAAGGTTTATGGGGGGATGTTCGTCACACGGTTGGCTCGTTCCTATGGTCTTCTTACTCCTCAGATCATAGGGTACTTGAGCGACTGTGGGAACTGCAGGGTAGTGAGGGCGAAATCCCTTAGGCAGATGAGCATTGTGATGCAGATGGGGGATGGTACCTACATATGGTACGTTGGGGCTGATAATGAGGATGATGATGGTGATGATGAGGAAGTGCCCCAGCAGCATCAGTTTGCCGGGTATGAGGAGGGAACGGCTGATTACTACCGACACATGAGTCGGGGAGACTGGCAGGCACACCAGGGTGCCTGGATGGGTCAGATGGACACGTGGCGAGCTGCTACTGACCAGCGCTTTAACTGGATGTATGATCATACCGTCCGCCAGATGCAGCACCTCTCCACCCGAGATCAGCTTGAGCCTCACCTGCAGATTGACCCCTTCCCAGGCCGAGAGACTGACTACCCTCCCTATGGGTACACTGGACACCTCCCTCCAGGCTATGATTATCGTTTTGGTCCTCCCCCTCAGTGATCCATCTTGATATCCGTGATTCTTGAACAATTTATTTTTGGTTGTACGATTTGAAACATTTGGTTTGTAATAGTTTAGGATTCGACCTTTGTTGGCTTTGAACAATTTTCATTTCTGTTCTTTTAACTAGTATTATGCACGATTAGCTTTTAATTTTTATTGATGATTTATCTTTGCAACCCATGCTTTGTGTGATTTTATTTGTTTGATTGTTATTTGCTTCCGTATGCATGTTTTATTTTTATTGTTGGTTGATCATGTTTCTCTACTAAAAAATGTGAAATACTTTATTATGTTGTTTAGCCTAGTCTTAACTTCAACTTAGAGGTATTTTTGCAAAAGATAAGTGTAAGGGGAAACCCCAAATATGTTTTTAAGAAACTAACCGATCATGATTCTCCACAATATTTAATGAACATGTATATTCGTATTTGTTAGAGTCAAATGCTTGTATTGAGTCATAATGAAGTTTTGCAGGATTTTCCAGGAAGTAGGACAAAGATTTTCCAGAAATTTTCCGGAAACTTAACATAAGAATTTCTGCAGGTCCATTCTGACGGCGTCAGGGTTTGCTCTTGACGGCGTCAGGAGTTAAAATCTGGAAATTTTACCGGTTTTGTTTTTCTAACGAAGTCTTATGGTTTTTGTGAATTATTAAGTTTTATAATCTCCAGGAAATCTGCAAACTTCATTCCACAAGCATTATATCTTACTTTGTTTTCTAGGATTTAGTAACTTATATAGGATGCCGCCGATTTTACGCGAGGTTGCCTTGTCTACTTTTGTCAGGATTTACAGGTTATTTGTGACAAGAAGATGATTTATATTCTGGAAGGGAAGCTTTGATTGTTCGTTTTCTTGGAAGAAGATTTAACCTGGCCAACTAAAATCCATACCGAGCGAATCAGGGGAATATTTGATTTCATTCTCTTTACTTTTTAACTTTTACATTCTTTACTTGAACATTGGGGACAATGTTCATCTTAAGTGTAAGGGGAGGGTAAAAAGATGATACCTTACATATGCACTTTCGCTTGAGTTTGTTTTGTTTGATAGTAGATGAGTAATAAAACTACGAGAAATACTTGTTAGTGTAATTTTAGCGCCAAATTTAAATTTTTTTACAACATTTAGGAGTGAAACTTTAGCCATAGCAAGCGTCTCATGGATAGGAGGTTGTATGACTAGCACATAACAGTATATTCAGAAAAATTTTCCACCCAAAAATGTGAGGTTCGCCTTTAGATTTGATAGGAAAAGCATTTATTATTAGTGCTTATGAGTGTACCGGTAGCATTTAGATTCTAGAACTTGCGTTAGTGATGCATCCCGAGACCGCTAGTGAGACTACATTCGTGTAGTAGGATTTACTACATGATAAGAGGCATTAGGATCACCCTTGTGTTAAACCCGTATCATGATTACTTGACCATTTAAGTCATATTACTTGGCTAGTTAAGTCAACTAATTTTTCCCACACCCTTAGCGTTGTACTCATTTTTAGTACACGATACCCCTAGTACACCCCTCCGAGCCTATCTTTTCGTTTCTAACTTTAAGCATTTTACTTAAAGGAAGAATTTGTTACACCCCACTTAAATGTGCAACCAAATCGCCTTAGCCTTCCGTGTATGCGCTCATTTTTAGTGCATTATTGTTATTTGTTAAACCCTAAGTTAACTTTCTAATTGATTACATGGTTGCTAAGTCGAGTCATATCATTGTACATATTGTTTTGGGACTATTGGGACTCATGGGTAAGTACTTATTTTATGGAGTAATGGGAAGAACATCACTTATTACCCCCATATGTACGTTACTCTTAAAAGTGCTCCAAGTGTTTTGATTTTCTTAATTCGAGTCATTAGATTAGTTAATTGTAAAGTATGTAAAGATTCAAGTGTAAGGGGAATTCTCATCCCCTATGATGTATTATTTTGGATGGTAGGGTAAGAGTGTATGCAAAAAAAAAAAAAAAAAAAAATCGAAAAAATTAAAAAAAAAAAAAAAAAAAAAAAAATATAGAAAAGAAAAAAAAAAAAAGAGAAAAAAAAA
Source organism: Artemisia argyi (assembly GCA_030686995.1). NCBI lineage: Eukaryota > Viridiplantae > Streptophyta > Magnoliopsida > Asterales > Asteraceae > Artemisia > Artemisia argyi. The sequence continues at coordinate 159,547,931 of CM060706.1, read as the reverse complement.
GAAAAAACATACGGACTACCATCCCGTTTTTATTCTATGTTTATTTTATGTTTTTGTTATTTTTCATTTATTAGCTTAAGTCGAGTCTAGTCTTGGCTTAGCAACGCCATCTTGTACATGTAATTAACCAAGATTGTTAACTCGCCACCAGTAAAACTTCCTTTATCCAACAAAACCTTGTAATTCATATCCCTACACCTAACGTTATAACCCTTTAAAAGACCTCTTTGATAGTTTATCCTAGGTGCTTACGCCATGTGGTGGAAGTTTGATCCTTTCCCAAGCCTATGGTAATCTATTTTGCTATGACAGGTAGTGAGAGATATCTTCCATTTCCATAATGTTATATTACTTTATTACACCCGAGAGATGTGAGTATCTAAACACTATTTGTGAGGTGCTTGTGTATAACCTCCGTGCTTGTCTATTGGTCTTTAGTGGAACGATTATTTGTTGTAATTACTTTTATATTAGTGTTAAATGACCCCTAACTTGTCTTTTGAGTAGAATAAAAGCTCATTTGCTTGAGGACAAGCAAATCTCAAGTGTAAGGGTATATGATGAGGCGAAAAATGATCCGTTTTTAGGGGGTCATTTAAGCCCGAATCCGACTTTATTTGATCAAATATTGCCCTAAATCGTTCCTTTTGTGATTTTAGGTGTTTGGAGAGTGAATTCTGGAAAAGAGGCTATTTTGGACGTTTTTGGAGCATAAAGTGAAGAAAACGGCAAAGTACCAAAAATCCAAGCTGAAAATACAAGGTGACGGCGTCAAGACCAAACGCTTGACTGCGTCAGACATGAAGAATTAAATATCGAAGGTGGTGACGGCGTCAGATGAACTGGTGACGGCGTCAAAGTGGCCAAGAATAATTTACCGTGGGTGGTGACGGCGTCACATAGGCCGTCATAAGTGGATCAAGGCCATCCGAGGAAGTTTATGGCGGCGAGGTGACGGCGTCAGAATTTACTCTTGACGCCGTCAGAACGATTTTCCTATATATAGTTTTCTAGTTTTTTCATAAATAAAGAGAGAAGTTTTGGTGAAACCCTAAAGACGATTTTGGTGCCTCTTTCACAGGTTTTTCAAGGGTTCCAAACCCTTGAGACCTTGCATTGTAATTGAGATAAGTGTACTTTCAATTCAATCAATATGTCTATGTGTTGGTTGTTTATCTCTTGTTCTTGTCTCAATTCCATTATGCTAGGCTAGATCTCTCTTGTGTTTGCTTAGATCTAATGAAACCTAGATGTTGATTATGTGTTGATTACTTGTCTATTCTTGTTTTGAATGAATGATTTATATGTTAGGCTTAAGAAAACTGGCAGATCTCCAAATGGTAACATGCTTGAACGTCTTAAGAAACATGAACCGAGGCGTACTAGGTCTTTATTGGTTGTATTTAATGCATGAGTCACTGTTTACAATCCCTATAGTTGTGATGGGTCATGGTGTAGGAGGAGATAAGAGCTCATAGAGTTGGGGAGTTATGTATGCCACTCCACGAATGGTATTAAGGAATACAACCCGTCATTCATACAAGTGTAACAAGTAATTAACATGTAAAAGATATCTAGGGAGTAATGAAGTCTAAGTAAACACAATTTCTCCAACCACTGCTCACAACCTTAGTTTAATTTAGTTTAATTTCATTTTTTATTATTTTATTTTGATTGCATCTTAGCTTTGGGTTAGTTGAATAGCAACTAATTCCGCCCACTCTTCCAAAACCCGAGATTTTAATTGCTTTCATAAAATATAAAAATACAAAAAGAATCATCTCTCACCTTTAGAACTATTAATTAGGTTTTCTAATCCTAGCGACACTATTCCTAAGCTGAACGATCAATCCCCCGGTACTTGTCACTATACTATACTACAACGATCAGGTACACTGCCTGGTGGGGGTTGTAAGCCTCGCGAGATCCCTCGAGAGGTAAAGCAAGGTGCGATTCCCACGCATCAGTACAATATGGAGTATTTGTAAGTGGAGAACATGGTCTTTTATTCGAACAGAGATTCAGTTTTTAAGATCATTGATGAAGATATTTTTCCTGCTATTCAGAGGATGTCGAAGTTGTGGATGTCAGTTAGGATCAAGTCTCCCATGGCTAACTGGAATATTTGGATCTCAAGACCTTTTGACATTTTTGCTAGTTAGTTTTGCTTTACTCTCTTTTGAGATCCCTTGGTTTTGTTTCTTGTTTTTTTTTTCATGTAATTGTATTTTGTTGTACTATTTTTTAAGCTTCTATTTGGAGCCTAGGTTTTTATATATTAGCCTTTAAAAAAAAATGCATTTATTATGGGTGTGAAAATTTTGTAACACTCAAATTTTGTTGTATATATTTGTACATTTTGCTTTATAACATGTATTTGCTTAAAATCTAATTTAAGAAATTTTTAAAAAGTTGTGAAGAGAGAGTCCAATCTCTATTATAAAGTGACATAGATTATTGATTTTTTTTCATGCTATTATAAATTGTATACACCAATAAACCTAAATAAGAAATTGGTTTTAACCAAGCATAAAAATTTTATATATTTAATTTGTTATGTATTTTGGTTGATTCGAATTATACGCATTGTAACAAGTAATGTACATGAGTATATCTAAAAGTTTTGTGTTCCTAAAATATATCAACTAATATAAAGAGAAATAGTTAAGTTATATTGACCCCACTAAAATTATCTGTATGAAGTAAATTTCTACGTGGATATATCATCTCTCTAAAGTATTACTCCGTACTAGGAAAGTATTTGCTATACGAAATGCTATGGCTGACTTCTTCAAATGACTTATTATAACTTGTCAAATAACCTATTCCATGCAAGTAAATCACAATATAATTTGTCAAGTTTACCATTTACTTTGCAATTAATATCAAGTTTAAGTTGTCATATATCATTCTAACTAGGCAATGATTCATATGTATCAAATGAAAAATGATCAATCTTGGTTCTTCAACTATAATAACTACATAAATAGTCAACATTAGTTCTTTATAGTTCGTAAGTTAGAGTACTTTACGAATTATGTAAGATGGAAGCCACTCAAATCAATTTCCATATTACTAACATGGAGCTGGATGTTGTTGAACCTGTTAATGTCGTTCCTTTCGCAGCCGAGGTTACATTTTACCTATTTTTTTCTAGCTATCATATATATTTGCTACATTGTTCTAAAATTTATATCTTATTTGTACTTGTTAGATTGAATCTCGAATACTGAGCACTTTCGGTCCTATGAATGTTGATCAAGGTCTTAGTGAAGCCAGTTAAAGAGTTCGGTCAAGGAGGAGTCTACACCTCAAATATTGTCTACCAAGAAGTTTTACGCGACGAGTAACGTGCATTGTTAGTATCTCGATGTAACGTTTTCTTTTTCAGTCTCATTAAATATTTTTATATGTCGTTTGATAAATGTTAAAATTTTTTGCTAGAGTTGAATTGTCACATGTTACATCTGTTTACAATTGCATTTTGATCTTTTCACGTTCTATTTTTTTTAAACGTTATACGAAACTCTTACTACAATATCATATATCGTTAATTGTCTGTCGTTAGGAACCGCTACCGATAGATGCGAATACTCGCCTAGTTTTATAAAATAAAAAAATTGCATTATTATTAAATGTTGATTTTATCCGGACGCAACGCACGACTAAATTAAACCTCGTTAAATATCAAATTGCAGTACAGTACAACAATTTTGCTTCTTATTAATGGTGAAGGTATCTTAAAGTAACCACAAGAGGCAAAGCCTAGCATTCGGTCATTAAGGCTTTGATGTTCCACGAAGCTAGCACTCTTTTATGTTCAGTACTTCAGTTTCACGTGCTATTATTATTCTTGAGAACCACATGCTCTAAATTTTTGATCTTTTTATGAGCAATTAGGAATGAAGTTACACAATAATATTATATGTTTTTCTTATTATTTATTTTTTTATTATTTTTTATTATTTTTCTTTTCATAACAGTGTCATAACACATATCATTTGTCAGATTTGTGGATCGATCTGATTCCATACTTATACATGATGTGTAAACACATGATCGTTTATTTTCCCACTAAGAAATTATCATCACATGTATAAGATCACATGGTGCGGTTGCGTTATAGCCTGAATACGCGACATATGACGCGAGCCATCATACTGTTGGTTGCGTCGCAGGTGTTCGCGCCGTCAACACCATGCATATATGCGTTTTTTTTTTTTTTTTTTTTTTTTTTTTTTTTTTTTTTTCCTTGTTGCAGGTTAGAATTACTTTTCATTTTTTTTTTCTCTTAACTATAAACCATGTTGATATAATTATGTACCTACTTAGTTTATAATGGTTTGCTTTCTTCTAAATCTAGTCTTTATTGGCTTTACGTTGTTAGTTATTGCGCTCAAGTTGTTACATTATTAGTCATTGCATTCAAGTTATTACATTATTAGAGCATGAGGAGTAATAACGCCTACCATGCGTTTCTGTCGATGTGGCAGCATTTCAATGCCAAAACGGCATTTCTCCCATTTCCATCATGCCCCGCGTTATAACTTGAGTTAGCAAAATAATACTTTGCATTTCATGAGTTTTCAAAACAAACCCCCACGTTGTAAATTGTTCCAACGGCTAGTTTTGTGGGGAGGAAGAAAAAAAAAATTATCGTTTGAATGTACACGGCCTTTTTTTTTCAAAAGAAAATTTTTTTCAACCTTTATAAATAAACAACTAGAACTCTATACGACCTATTCTCAGAAAAAAAAAAAAAAAAAAAAAAAAAAAAAAAAAAAAAAAACCCTCATATACTCATATTATCACAAAAACAAAACAATGTCGGGACGAGACGAACCAAGTTTTTTAAACTTGATGGGTTTTGTAAATGCTTACACTAACCCGAACGTCGGGTCTTCTTCAAATCCTAACCCGAACAACAATAACCCACTTGCTAACTTGACACTCGAACAACAACAACAACAATTGATGTATATGCGGCAACAAAATAACGTGGAGCAACAAACACCGCCAACACCACAAACCCAATCCTCACAAGCGGCGTCTATGGAACCCGAAGCAACGTCTCCATGAAAATCCAAACGTGGAGGTAAACGTATTGCAAAAAAAGGCTAAAAAACTAGACGACGAGGTGTATGATGAAAAAAATTCCGACGTGAGCGAGACTACGTTACGTTGGACACCAGAAGAGGAAGTTTTACTTGTCATGTGTTGGGTTGCCATTTCTGAGGATAAGAATGTTGGATTTTCTCAAAAGGGCATCACTTTTTGGTATAAGGTTATGAACGAGTTCAACCGGAAAAAATTTCAAGTTCGTAACAAAGATATGCTAACAAGCAAGTGTCATACGTTGAATGCAAATTGCCAAAAGTTTCTAGCTGTTTACAAACGTGCTGTACGTTTGAGAAAAAGTGGTGAAAGCGAAGTGGATGATATGAGGCACGCTAGACAAATGTATCGTGACGAGCATAAAGGTGTTCCGTTGAAGCGTGGTTAATTTTGAAAAAGTGTCCAAAATGGGACATGCCGGCACCGATTTACTTAACCGGAGACGTCCCTGGTCAAAGCAACGAAGAGCTATTTGGTGATGATGTACGTCCATGTCCTGCCGGGAAACCAAGAAATTCCAAAAAACAAAAGTCTGATACATCGACTATGTTGAGGCAACATGATCAAGATCTCTTTATGTTTTAATGATGACAAATAAACCATCGAAACACATAAAATAGCAAACGTTAGCTCAAAATCGCCAGAGCCAATGTCTGCTCCTGGCGCGCTGCCAGCGCGTCAACGCGTGGGTGACGCGCCAGGAGTCTGTATTGTTCCGGGCGAATTTTGAAAGTCGGTTTTCCCCTTACCCGACAAATGTGGATCTTTCAATACAGGTATGAATATGTTATGTGCTTAATTGAGAACACTCGAAACGAGTTTTGAGACCTAAGAGATCCCACTTTTAGAACACCCATTTACGGGAAAACGCCAACTCATGTTTTCTAACTATTGCCTCTAGCCAAGGCCTTTCTAAACTTAGGGAGTTTATATATTTCACGTAACATCGTGTTGAAGCATCCATATGCTCATATCCCGTGCTTACGTCTTCTCTAATTACGTAACGGGTTTACTCCCTTATTGGTCAAACTAAGTTAAAGGTCACTTTGTGTAAACGCATCCTTTCCCACTTGGGTTATGCTTTACATCAAGGCAAAGCACTTAACTTGTTTAAACCAAGGTATTAGTTGAGAACGTCGAGTTGTGGAAAGTCACGAGATATGAAACTATGGATTCTCGACGTTGTGTTACTTGAACTTATAAGTAACCTATGATTTTCTCAACTTATAATCTTAATTGTCTAAACCTTTTCTTCTTAACGACAATTAGATTATGTCTTAATCCTCTCTTAATCAATTTATACATAAGACAAAACCAATCATATCCAAATCAAATATTCTCTTACACAATCTCTTACACTCTTACATATTCCCTTATACGCTACATCTAAACCATTCATTCCCTTACAACACATATCATCCCTTCATTTCTAACACATGGAGAATTATTTGAAAGCCTAATAAGGCTCCTCTCATCCTAGCCTTTGATTTCAAATTACAACACATCACAACCATCCATCCAACCCTTCATCACTATATCATCACATGTGCTTGATCTCAACCATTGAATTCAAACTAAACTCATCTCAACCATCCATCCATCCAATCTCTCCTATCTATGCCACCACATGTGCTTGATCTTAACCATTGAATTCAAACCAAAACCATCTCATCCATTGATTTCTCCTTTCCCCCCAAGCAAAGCATATTCCTTGGAATATCCTTTCTAAACCCTAACCTAGGCATCTTTGATCCAAGCCATTCATTTCAAATGAACTCATCTCAACCATCCACATTCAACACATGCCAAATTGATTGAAAACCAAGGGAGGCTCCCTTTGATCCTAGCCATCTAATTCAAACCATTTCATCTCAACCCTCCATCACATTCTTCCCCCCAAGCATTGAAATATTCCTTGGCATATTCTTTCTCTCTTTTCTATGCCATGTGAGGAGATACACCTCTACCCCTTCCAAATTACCCTATCTACACTTTGTACCCTTGGTAATTTGGCTTCTCTTTAAACACTTCACAAAACATTTTCCAAATTGGCTATTTGAGTTGGTAAACCTTAGATTGATTAATGTTAAGGTTTTGTGTGAAGTACAATTGGGGGTTTAGCAAGGACAGGTATTTGTAAGATCCAAACACCCAACACTTGGGAATAATTTACAGACGCCTGGCGCGCTACCCGCGCGTTGACGGGCGGGTGACGCGCCGGCCTCGGTAAATTTTCCCAAGTTTGGGTTCTTGGCCTATAAATACCACCCTTGCCTCTTGTATTCCTCACCCTTACCATTATTCTTTCTCTCTAGATTCTTTCTCTCTAAACACTCTCAAATCTCTCTATCTCTAATCTTGTGTTCTTGATTATCACACTAATATCTTTGGAAGAACACATCTACTTGCAAGGGAAGATTCACAAGAACCTAATCCACTCTTGTGATTGTGTCGAGGGTCTTCTTTCTTATACCCTTTCTATTACAATCGAGTCTCTAGGTTAGGTTAGGACTTGATTGAACAAACATATATTCATTCATTCAATTATTTGTAAGGGAAGACTTGTGTCTTGGTGACCAAGCCTAGATCATTGGGGATCTAGTTGGGGTTTGATACGTTCGGGTGGAAGTCTTGGTAGAGATTTTTGTGATCCTTAGGTAAAGTCGAATCGTGAGATTCTTTTGGGTGGTTTCCGAGAGCGGAATACCGTTGGGGAGTAACTTTTTCTTTGTGAGCATCAATATTGGTGAATATTGGTGGAGTGAATTGTAACGGTTTGTAGTCCACCGAAAGGATTATACTAGTGAATAGTATCGGAGTCGCGGATTCGCAACTAGACGTACGGATGGTATAAACCCCCCATCCCGAACCAGTATATATCGTGGTGTCTTTCTTTACTCGCTTTATATACTTTGGTTGTGTTAGTGGTTGTTTGGATTGATTATACAACCACTTGTTTTTCTTTGATTCTTAAAGCTTTTAAACATTTTAAAAGCCTAAGAAACCGTATTCACCCCCCTCTATGGTTCTACAATTGGTATCAGAGCGGTATACTCAAGTTTTTTAGCGTTAAAGTCTTCCCGAGAAGTCGTTTTAAGTCAAAAACTTCTTTCCCAAAAATCTAAAATCCTAACTAAGATTTTTGGTAAAGTCGAGTATAGATCCATGGCTCAAGAGAACTATGTTGAGGGATGTTCTATGCAAAGACCACCTTTGCTAGAAACCGATGGGCTTTGCTTTTGGAAAACCCGATTCGAGACCTATGTTAGGTCAAAAGATCTTGATTTGTGGGAAATAATTCAAAATGGCAACTTTGAATTCATGGTAGAAGACTCGGAAACAAAGTTGTTGGTGAAAAAGCCACATATGGATCTTAATGATGATGAAAGGAGAAAGCTTGGTAAGAATGATGAAGCCAAGATGTTGATCTACAATGCTCTACCTCGAAGGGAGTTCGAGAGGGTTCGTGTTTGCAAGACCGCCAAGGAAATCTGGCACTCTCTCATCATCACTCATCAAGGCAACTCTCAAGTGAAAGATTGCAAGATCGATTTACTCATACAACAATATGAAAAGTCCTCGATCTCGGATGAAGAAACCATTGATAATGGGTACACAAGGTTCAATGCTATAATCACTAGTCTCACGGCTCTTGATCCTAGCTTCTATAACAAGAACCATGTGAGAAAGTTTCTTCGAGCACTTCCGATGAAGTGGAGGCCAAAGGTGACGGCCATAGAAGAAGCCAAGAATTTGGCGGAACTACCTCTTGACGAGCTCATTGGAAATCTCAAAGTCTATGAGATGATTCTTGAGAACGACAAGGCGAGTACCAAAGACAAGAAGGAGAAGGTTAATTCTTTGGCTCCTAAAGCTAAAGTTACTAGTACTCAAACTAGTAATAATAGTGATGGTCAAGAGGATAGCAATGAAGAAGATGATATGGATGACGAAGAGTATAATCTCATGGCTAAGAACTTTCGGAGGTTCTTTAGGAAAGGTGGCAACTTTGGAAGAAGAAATCGATTTGGAAACCGAGATAATGGTGGAAGAAACAACTTTGGGGGAAACCGTAGTGGTGACAACAAGGTTGGTGAAAGCTCGAAACGCACCTAAGGATGCTACAATTGCGGAGAGAAGGGTCATTTCATCAATGAATGCCCTAAGCCTTGGGTGAACAAGGCATTTGTTGGAGGTGAATGGAGTGATAGTAAAGATGAAGACCAACCAACTTATGACGCTACGTGTCTTATGGCCCAAGAAAAATTTGAGGTATCTCTAAACCCTTCCTCTTCTAATAACTTAGATATTATCAATTTGCAAAAGGAGAATGAGGAATTAGTTAAGTTTAATGATGATTTTAGAAAACCCTTGATAGAGCTCTCAAGGAAAAACGTCTTCTTGAATTCGAAAATGTTAAATCTAAATAAAGGGTTTGTGAACTTGAAAATAAAGTAAAAACACTAGAACATTGCAAAGGGATGATGGAACCTTGTAAAAGTTGTGAAGTACTCACACTTGAGGTTAACTATTTGAATGGGAAAGTGTTGGAACTTCAAAAGGAGTCATTAAGCTTGTCAAAATATAAAAAGAGCACAAACGATTTAGAATAATTAATAAGTCGGCAAAAGGTGTCTCAAGATAAGGGAGGTCTTGGATTTTTCAAACAAGGAACAACCACTCCCATAAGTCTAACAAAACCAATAATGTTCATAAAGGCTAAAGAAAACGAGGCTCCAAAAATCCCTGAGGCTGACGTGCTGGCTAACGTGTCAACGCGCCAGGCCTCTGAGGAAAATTGGACAGTTATCAAACAATGTCATTAAAACAACTATTCCTCAAGCTCCTATTGAAAGTATTCGAGGTAATCAAGCTCCCATTGCAAGAAGAGAAAATCCAAAACAATTTTCTAACTCAAGCTCTCGCTCTCGCAATGGACTTGGATACTCACAACCTCGGGTAAATCAAAGATCACTGTTGCCTACATCTAATATGAGATCTTCTACCTCATACAATCAAAGACCATCTTTTCAAAATAACCAAAGAAGAAATTTCTCTAACTATGATCAAAGGTCTTCTCAATACCAATACTACAATCACCAAAGGAGAGACAACTCCTATTCAAACCAAAACTTCTTTAGACCACAAGCATATTATAACGTTAGACCAAGTTATCAAACTCAAAATGACTACGAAAACAAGCTTTCTATAAATATGGTATTGATAAATTATGTGTCTTACTTCAAGACCCAAGAATGTTCAACTTGGGCACTTTAAATGCTAACCAAAATGGACCCAAGAAACAATGGGTACCAAAGGCATGAGTTGTACTTTTGTTGTAGGTTTGCCTCAAAAGAGATCTACAACCGGATGAGTGGGTAGTGGATAGTGGTTGCACTAAACACATGACCAGGAATAGAAGATTGTTCATATCTTACACGGCGTATAATGGCAATCAAGTCATTTTTGGAAGTAAACTTAACGGCAAAATTGTCGGCAAAGGTAATGTCCTTCATGACTCCATAGAAATTTCCAATGTTGAGCATGTTAGGGGTCTAAGTTTCAATTTGATTAGTGTGAGTCAATTATGTGATGATGATTGTGAGGTCAAGTTTACTAAGGTAGATTGCACTATTAGTAAAAATGGTGTTGTGTTAGCAAAAGGTCATAGGAGAAATAACTTATATACATGCAAGTTAGGTGATAACTCTAAGCAACACATATGTCTTACGTCCATGGTGGATAACTCAACGCTTTGGCATAGGAGGTTAGGTCACGCCAATATGAGGTTAGTCCAAAACCTAGCTTCTAACGAGCTAGTACGGAATTTACCAAAGTTGAGCTTTGAAAGGCATTATTGTGACACATGTCTAGGGAGTAAAGAACAAACCAATAATAGGAATAAAATGGAAGTGACAACAAGTAAAGTTTTAGAATTAATTCATTTGGATTTGTATGGTCCATCTCCGATCCAAAGTTATGGAGGTAACTTCTACACTTTAATGATCATAGATGATTATTCAAATTACACTTGGATATTATTCTTAGAAAACAAGGATGGAGTTTTGAATAAATTCAACATTTTGATAAAGAAACTTGAAAACCTACTTGATTGTTCAATTGTTTTAATTAAAACAAATCATAGTAGCGAATTTGATAAAATGAAATTTGGAACCTTTTGTGAACAACATGGAATATCTTATAACTTATCGGGCCCGTTCACTTCTCAATCATATGAGATTGTTGAAAGAACACATCGTAAGTTAAGAAAGATGAGTCGTGCAATGCTTGACGAGCAATCCATTCCACAAAAGTTTTGGTGTCATGCCCTAGATACTACTTGTTACATTTTTAATAGAGTATACATAAGAAAGGTAATTAATAAAACACCTTATGAAATACTTAGAAATAGAAAACCATCCCTAAAGTATTTTAGAGTATTTGGTTGCAAAGTATTTATACTTAACACCAAAGAATATCTCACCAAATTCGATCCAAAGTCGTATAAAGGTGTGTTCCTAGGATACTCTCAAAATAGTAAAGCATACATAGAGCTTAACAAGGAAACAATTAGGATTGAGAAATCTCTCAATGTGACCTTTGATGAGAGTATGCCCTAGCCTAAATCATCTCCTTCGGTAGAAGATGATGTGATCAACGAACCTTTAGTTCAAGATCAAGAAAGGTCGCCATCATTACAAGTTAATGTCTCGGATGAAGGTAATCCTAAGGAAGTAAGAGAAGCGAGGGCTCATCCTATACAACAAGTCATTGGTGACTTGAATAAAAGGACACTTAGGTCACAAAACAAACAAGTCTAAGTTTTGGCATGACATTTTTCAAAAAGTCCAAATTGCTTTGGGATAGGTTTTGATGCTAAAACATGCATCTTAGGAGAACAATCTTTAGGTGCTATTAGAGCTTATATGATTAAGGCTTATGTGGAGGCATGGATGGAAGATCTAACGAAAGTCTTCCAAGAGAAAAGATATATATCAACTCATTATTCATACAATGATCGATAATATCCAAGTCTCTACATGTCTATACAATGCGCATTGAACAAGAAAAGTTGACACAATTTATCTTGGTTAATCTCGATAATATTAATCTTGTGATTGCTTCCAAGATTAGATATGATACTCATCACAACTCACACTTGTGTTGAATACCTTGTATCTAGCTCTTCTTGTTCACCTTATGTGAAGAATGCATGCTGCATACCCAAATTTAAATAAATAATGCCTCGTTGCTTAAAATTTGATGCATAGCTTAACAATTTATGGTGCATTCTTAATGGTAGGTAGCATATGTATTTTGTCCACATATCACAACTTAATGATCAACTATATCACTCATTGCTCTTTGAATAACTTTTCTCATGATCATGTGATCTAAGCACATTTACCTTTCCTATTCTCTTCCTCTTGATCTTCACAATTTGTACACCTAATGAGAAATCTTAGTACTAACTTTCTTAATACCCATTGGAGAATAAGTGTAATCACTCATATCTAAATCCCACTTTACTATTATTTAAGGATTAGAGATCTTGTCTAAGCATTACACCTAAAATCTCAATATAAGTTAAAAATGAATAACCAACCACTTTCTCCGAACAATGTTCTTGACAATTTCATCCTCCAAAGTAGTGACACTAATTCCTTGAGTGCAAACAATAGAAGTGCAGAAATTGCTAACAACAATGTTGTCCCTCAAGCTACAACCAAGAATGATGGGATAGGAAATGGGTGGTTTATGATAAACAACCAACAACAATATCCTAGGATCAACCTTGAAAAACTAATGCAAGATGATGTTTGGAGCAATCCAAAAAATGTTCAAGCCACATCACCCCTAACTAGGGGAATTGGTGATGAATAAGTTCGGAAAAAGATAAGGAAAACCTTAATCCCAAAACTTCGTGAAGGCAATCATGCAATTTTTGCGAAAATACAATTGACATGCTTAATGCTATTAAGGATCATAGAGAAGAAACCCGTAAAATGCTCAAATCTCTTCATGATGGTGTTAAAATGCTTCAAGCATTAGCCTCAAACATGGCATGCATTGTGCATCAAGATAGGGGTGTTGACACATGTGAGGACAATCTTGTAGTTCACAAGAAATAGTCTCCTTATAACATGTATTGTTTAAGTGTGTTTATTAGATGCTTTATGAGTATTTTGTGTTTCTTGGATCTCTTGGTACCATTATCTTGTTGTAACTTTAGCTTTCATGCTTTATAATAATAACAAATGCACTTCTCTCAACCTTGTCATGCTCAACTATTGGTTATTGGAGTCATATGGGACAAATACATACATACATAACATTGAGCACTAACCCATGTTGCAAGTTTCCAAATGGTGACCTAACTCATTTTGGAACTTTCACATGTGAGGATTTCTTGTTGGTTGCATGTTGTGATTTTTATGTGTAGCTAGGACACCGCAATGGTGAGGCTCTTGACCCATGGATCCCCGCCTTATAACAAGGGGGAGCAACGATCTAGGGGAGCGGAGCACATTTGGGTGCACATACAAGCTTACCCATTTATCCCGCCTTTTTTATTCGAAAAATGGGGGAGAAAGAAAGCAAGAGGCGTGAAGACCATTCAAGAAATGTTAAAGGCTTCACCAAATTACAAAGGCAAAGGTCAAGACGCAAGCTACACCGAAGGCGCGCTTTGTCTTCGCTAAGTTTGGTAATTTTATTTGCTTTCGGTTTTTATTTGTCATCATCAAAAAGGGGGAGATTGTTGAGGCAACATGATCAAGATCTCTTTATGTTTTAATGATGACAAATAAACCATCGAAACACATAAAATAGCAAACGTTTGCTCAAAATCGCCGGAGCCAATGTCTGCGCATGGCGCGCTGCCCGCGCGTCAACGCGTGGGTGACGCGCCAGAAGTTTGTATAGTTCCGGGAGAATTTTGAAAGTCGGCTTTCCCCTTACTCGAAAAATGTGGATCTTTCAATACATGTATGAATATGTTATGTTCTTAATTGAGAACACTCGAAACGAGTTTTGAGACTTGAGAGATCCCACTTTTAGAACACCCATTTACGGGAAAATGCCAACTCATGTTTTCTAACTATTGCCTCTAGCCAAGGCCTTTCTAAACTTAGGGAGTTTATATATTTCACGTAACATCGTGTTGAAGCATCCCTATGCTCATATCCCGTGCTTACGTCTTCTCTAATTACGTAACGGGTTTACTCCCTTATTGGTCAAACTAAGTTAAAGGTCACTTTGCGTAAACGCATCCTTTCCCACTTGGGTTATGCTTTACATCAAGGCAAAGCACTTAACTTGTTTAAACCAAGGTATTAGTTGAGAACGTCGAGTCGTGGAAAGTCACGAGATATGAAACTATGGATTCTCGATGTTGTGTTACTTGAACTTATAAGTAACCTATGATTTTCTCAACTTATAATCTTAATTGTCTAAACCTTTTCTTCTTAATGACAAGTAGATTATGTCTTAATCCTCTCTTAATCCCATTCATACATAAGACAAAACCAATCATATTCAATCATATCCAAATCAAATATTCTCTTACACAATCTCTTACACTCTTACATATTCCCTTACACACTACATCTAAACCATTCATTCCCTTACAACACATCTCATCCCTTCATTTCTAACACATGGAGAATTATTTGAAACCCTAATAAGGCTCCTCTCATCCTAGCAATTGATTTCAAATTACAACACATCACAACCATCCATCCAACCCTTCATCTCTATATCATCACATATGCTTGATCTCAACCATTGAATTCAAACTAAACTCATCTCAACCATCCATCCAATCTCTCCTATCTATGCCACCACATGTGCTTGATCTTAACCATTGAATTCAAACCAAAACCATCTCATTCATTGATTTCTCCTTTCCCCCAAGCAAAGTGATGCGTGGGAATTGCACCAGGCTTTACCTCTCAAGGGATCTCGAGAAGCTTACAACCCCACCAGGCAGTGTACCTGATCGTTGTAGTATAGTATAGTGACAAGTACCGGGGGATTGATCGTTCAACTCAGGAATAGTGTCGCTAGGATTAGAAAGCCTAAAAGCTAGGTCTAGAGGTGAGGGATGATTCTTTTTGTATTTATATATTTTATGAAAAGCAATAAAAAATCTCGGGTTTTGGAAGAGTGGGCGGAATTAGTTGCTAATCAACTAACCCAATAACTAAGATGCAATCAAAATAAAATAACAAAAATGTAAATAAAGCTAATTAAACTAGTGGTGTGAACAATAATTGGGAAAGTTGTATTTACTTAGATTTCATTACTCCCTAGATATCTTTTACAGGTTGATAGTTTGTTACAGTTGCGTGGATGACGGGTTATATTACTTAATACCAATCGTGGGGTGGCGTACGTATTTCCCCATCTCTATAAGCTCCTACTTCACTCCTATGTCGAGCCTGCAAGAAGCTCCTTACATGGGATCACTAGAATTCGCACATGCATTAAATACAACCATAAAAACCTAGTACGCATTGGTTCATGTTTCTTAAGACGTTCAAGCAAGTTACACTATGGAAGTCTGCCAGTTTTCTTAAGCCTAACATCGAAATCATTCATCCGTAACAACTATAAACAAGCAATCAACCCATAATTAACATCTAGGTTTCACTACATCTAAGCAAACACACAAGAGATCTAGCCTAGCATGTTAAAATCAAGACAAGCGTAAGATATATTCAAACAACACATAGACATATTGAATGAATTGAAAGGATACTTATCTTAATTGAACATGAAAGGATTCAAGGGGTGAAAACCCTTGAAAATACTGTTAAAATCATGCTAGGGTTTCTCCAAGTCGTTCCTAAAATTGTCCTCCCTTTATGAATGAAAATTTCAAAACTATATATAGATTTTCCAAGGTGACGGCGTCAAGAAGAAAATTCTGACGCCGTCAACCCGCCGCCCATAATAAAATCGGATTGCCTAGATCCAGATCTGACGCCGTCAAGAGTGATTTTTCTCTGGGCAGTCACGTGTTAAGGGGCCATGATGGCCTATGGTGATGCCGTCATGCCCTAGTGCAAAAACATTCTAGACTGTCATGGACTCCATCCTCTTCACCTCTTGTTTCTCCTCTTGACACCGTCATTAAGAAGCTTGTGACGCCGTCAGGTACTGTTCCCAGCAAGGAAAATTAAGACTTTGCCGTTTTCTTCACTTTTATGCTCCAAAAACGTTCAAAATGCTTCCTTTTCCAGAATTCGCTCCAAAGGTACCTAAAATCATAAAAGAAACGATTTAGGACAATATTTGATCAAATAAATTCAATTCCGGGCTTAAATAACCCCCTAAAAACGGATCATTTTTTGCCTCATCATATACCCTTACACTTGAGATTTGCTTGTCCTCAAGCAAATGCGCTTTTATTCAAATCAAAATACAAGTTATGAGTCATTTAACACTAATATAAAAGTAATTACAACAAATAATCGTTCAACTAAAGACCAAAGACAAGCACGGAGGTCATACATTAGCACCTCACAAATAGTGTTTAGATACTCACATCTCTCGGGTGTAATAAAGTATATATCACAATATGGAAACGGAAAACATCTCTCACTACCTGTCATAGCAAAATAGATTACCATAGGCTTGGGAAATGATCAAACCTCCACCACATGGCGTAAGCACCTAGGATAAACTATCAAAGATGTCTTTTTAAAGGGTTATAACGTTAGGTGTAGGGATATGGAATAGACGGTTTTGTTGGATAAAGGCAATCTTTACTGGTGGCTAGTTAATCATCTTGGTTAATTACATGTACAATATGGCGTTGCTAAATCAAGACTAGACTCGACTAAAGCTAATGAATCAAAAATAACAAAAACATAAAATAAACATAAAATGAAACGGGATGGTAGTCCGTATATTTTTTTTCTCTTTTTCTTTCTTGTTCATAATTTTTTTTTTTTTTTTTTTTTTTTTTTTTTTTTTTTTTTTTTGCATACACTCTTACCCTACCATCCAAAATAATACATCATAGGGAATGAACATTATCCTTACACTTGAATTTTTACATACTTTACAATAAACTAATCTAATGACTCGAATTAAGATAATCAAAACACTTGGAGTACTTTTAAGATTAACGCACATATGGTGGTAATATAATATATGATGTTCTTCCCCATTACTCCATAAAATTAGTACTTTACCCATGAGTCCTGATTGCCTCCAAAAGGTCAACCTAAACTGACCAGGTAATGGTCAACAAGGTCAAACTGCTTAGAATCAATCTCCGTGGAATATAGGGTTTCCCCGGGTCGTTATGTCCCGACGAGGTGTGGATTGTTATCAAACGGGTCTGGATTCAAAGGTGATTTTGACTTTTATATAAATAACTTAACAATTTATTGACAGATATGAATTATATTAGCCTAATGACACATGTCTAAACTTAAAGTAACAGCAAAAACACAAAAGGGCATGCAGAAGCTTCTTAAATCAAACACACCTTAGATCCGATGATATGAATGAAACTAGATGAAACTGGAACTAAGGTATAATCTACCAATCAAAAACTATCTAATAAACCCCAATGAAGCAAAATAAGCAATAAAAAGTAACTAAAAAGCATAAGCTATCACAATCACATATTATGCAATATAATGTGAAAAGTCTTACAAATTTATCCCAGGCAAGAAACTGAGGTACACAAGAACCAAGAGCTATCCTAGCACCTCACCTGAGGTTTCTAAAACCATGCACATCCACAATCCACCATGTGCACCACCTTGACTTTCATTGACTAATTTGGAGCTTTTTGAGCATTTGAGAATGAGACAGTACTATTGAGCTGTGGAGCTCATCAATAGCTATCAGGAAACTAGAATGAGCTCACAGGAACTAATGTAAGCTTATACTCAGCTTATTGTTAGAAAAG
Source organism: Artemisia argyi (assembly GCA_030686995.1). Lineage (NCBI taxonomy): Eukaryota > Viridiplantae > Streptophyta > Magnoliopsida > Asterales > Asteraceae > Artemisia > Artemisia argyi. Next base: position 159,529,885 of record CM060706.1, on the reverse strand, counting down.
GAGAATTCAAGTTATTAATAAGGAAAACCATTACTCTTTGAACAAACATAAAAAGATAAAGCTAAATTTTATTAAAAGAAAGCAGGATTACAATATCTAGAAAGGGATTACACTAGATTAAAACAGATATTACAAATTTTAACCTAAATTACACTAAAATTCCTAATTAACTAACTACTAACTAACTAACTAACTAACTAACTAACTAACTGCTTCATCACTCTTTTTCTTCACTTAAATACACCAAAGTGGGTCCCACGTTCTTTCCCACTTCTGCTTTTGACCCTTGGATATCTTGGATTGATCATGACCAACAAATTGGTTTTTGGCGGGAAATTTGGTCCAAGTGCAATTGGGAGGTTATCTTGTGGCAGGGGAGAAACATTTAATGCATCTTGTTTGGGAGTGGTAGGCAAAGGGAACATGGAGTGGGTTTGCTGAGGTGGAGGAGGGGGGTTAGATAGAGTGTTGCAGGGGAGAACAGCCAAGTTGGGAGGGAAGATAGGTCAACGGGGTTTGACCCCGTTTTTATTACTAAAGGGTGTTTAGGCCGGAGTTGTGCTGGGCCAGGTTTATGGGATAGTTGGGCTTAGGGTAGGGGTATTGGATCAGGGGGCGGGTTTGTTTATTTGGGTTTGGTTTTTGATAATAAAAGGCTAAGTGTCCATTTGGTTTAAAATAAATCACAAGGACCATAGTTGTAATTTTCTAAAAATTAGGGGCTGAAAGTGCCAACTTCCCAAAGTAGTTTCAAAGGACTTATATTGTCAATTGTGAGTAGTACAGGGGTAATATATGTTAAATTCTATTTTTAAAATACCCGAGGACTTGTTTTGCCAACTTTGAAACTTGAGGGGTTAAACTTGTACTTTTTCCAAAACTTTCACCCAAGGACTAAACTTGGCAACTTATGAATTCCCAGGACCAATGTTTACTTTTTTATCCAAAATATTCCACCAGGGACTAAATCTGCCAAAATCTAAAACTCCAGGGACTAAACTTGTGAATTTCCAAAACTTTTGAGATTTTTCACCAAAGGACTAAATATGACAACTTATGATTTTAAAAGGACCTTTGGTGATAATTTTCTATATTTTGAATGACCAGGGACTAGTTTTGACATTTTATGAAAGCTGGGGGACTAAAACTGCCAATTTTGCAAACTTTGTACGTTTTTCATCTGTTTTTACTCATTTTGCATCTAAAACATATAAAACACAATTTTAAAATATTTTCAGTATTTTGATGCATTTCTAAGTGTTTTTGTATGTTTTGCAGTTCAGATTTGACAAAAAATGATGAGTGTTTGAGCACTCATCAATCCCCCACACTAAAATATTGCTAGTCCCTAGCAATAAACTGTTTTGAAAACTTAATGGATTTTAATATCTTTACCAAAAGCCATTACTTCTGGAGTAGCCAAATGTATCAGTTCACGTAAGAACCCACTTGATAACCATGTGATTTTGAGCAAACCACCAGCTGTCAACGGATTTGATTTGTCTTTACCAAAAGTCGTTTGCTTCTGGACTAGCCAACTCTTGATGGAATAGTCAACATCTTGGTGAGCTGATTACCAATTATGGTTTTTCCACTGCCTTTACCACAAGCCATAATCTTGGGGGCTAGCCAACTCTTTCACTTTTTTGGATATGGCGAGTTGAGATACCATACAATTTTGGGCAAATTGCAAGCTATCAACGGATTTGATATATCTTTTCCAAGAGCCGTTTGCTCCTGGATTAGCCAATCCTTTTGTCGTTTAGACTTGGCGGACTGATAACCACAAAAATTTTGAAGCACAAGTGATTTTTTTTTTTTTTAAATTTCTGAGATTTTGGTCAAAAACGGGGGTACTAGATAGTAAAATGTGATAAAATTCGCTAGAATACCCCCCACACTTAGAATGAATATTGTCCTCAATATTCAAAGTCCCGGCTATTATGCCGACTCTTTGAACGTAAAAGGGCAATATTACAATCTAAATGTGGAAACACCATTTTGTATTTTCACTTTATAAGTAACCACAGTAGGGGTAATTCCCCCACACTTAGGGTGAAAACCCTAAGTACATGCTACTGTTTTTGTTTACCGAGGCGCTAGCTTGACTCGACCCCGAATTCATTTGTTCTTGGGGAAGCATGATGTGGAAGAAACAATCTCCATCGGACTTTCATTCAAGATGTTTGGACAAACATTTGAAGCACGTGAAAGTTCCACACCGATGAGATAAGTACCCGGCTTAAAATAGTATAAACTCTAAGCGGTGATGCCGGGGTCAAAGATAATGTCTTTATTCCCGAATGAGTGAAGAACAGGAGAAGTCACCCGATAGGTGAAGAAGGGTAGAAAGATCTTGATGATAATCAAGATAAAATCATCATCATCAGAAAGAGAATCCATAATTGGTGTATCATGAATCTCATCATTTAAGCTCATTTGGTCTAGACATATGGGTGGGAGGGTTGGGATTTTGATATCAATCAAATTCTCAAGGTTGAGAATATTTCCCTCCGGAACACAAAGATCATCTTTGTCTTGATCAAAGTAGAAGTTATCATACTCCGGTGGAGATATGATATGAGTGAGTTCACCGGAGAACTCCTCAAAGGTGAATGAATCATATTCGGGGAGAGAAATTTGAGAATGAGAAGTGGTACTACCACTAATCTTCTCTCCCATATGATCAAAAGTAAAGGCTTCAAACTCCGGAATAGGATCATCGGAGAAAATGTCACTATCCTTAATCGGGATAGGAGATGAAATAGGTTTCATATTGAAAGCCTCGATTTTAGAAATGAGGAGATCGACATTCAGTAATGTTGCACGAAGTGCTTCATCCTTGATTTCAGTGTCAATCTCATCATTCTCTTCTTCTAAGCTAACTAGCTTAGAAGGTAATTCTTCCATATAAATGATGTCTCCACAAGATAACGAATCGTCATCAGTAGAATCGGAGAACATCTCAACATGATCAGTCGGGAAGACAAGAGGAGGAGGGATATCACAAATATGATCAAGAATTCCCTGTGACTCTCTTGGGATTGGAACAAGGTCCTCAACACTAGACTTTATGAATTCGTCCGATTCCTTATCAGGAACAGTGTCAAGATGCTCGTCCCCCATGCTCAGAGAGTGAGTGGGAACCTCGGGTGTGATAAGAGTGGGTTGAGATGGAATCTCATCTGATGAACTGGATGAATCATTATAAAATTGAAGAATGTCAAGTGTATCTTCATCATCACTATCATCAGGAATGAAACGGAATCGAGAGCTAGATCTGGCTGCTTTTTCTTTTTCAATTGATTCCCTAATAGATTTTTCATAAGCATCTTGGGAATTTATTTTAGCAGCCTGTTCTTCAGCTAACAATTCTTCCATCGATTTTTGTTTCGGATTATCTGGGGTGTGTGTGATTCCTTTCAAGTCTTTCACTAAATCCAAAAGATCAAGGAGAAGACTTTGAGGAATTGGCTGAGGTGGAGATTCGTCATAATACGATGTGTCAAAATTGTTACAAGGAAATGGATTCCTTGTTTGACAATCGGAGCTGAAGTGTGGACCTCCACAGTAATCACAACAGTAAAACTGATGTGGCTGTGAGTCGTATGTGCTAGAGTCATAATCGTTATCAGGAAACTGCTCATAGACAAGCGTGTTTCCCGATTGACAATCAGAACTGTAGTGTGAACCACCACAGTACTCACAACAGTAAAACTGCTGAGTATCATGGTGTGGTACCTGATGGAATAAATCAGTCGTGTCATGGTAGGAATAAGGATCTTGGTTATAGACAGACCCCTTTCCTGACTCTACCATGCCACAACTAGGGCAATTACCACCATTATGAGGATTACCACACCAATGGCAATTAAGAAGGTGTGGATGAGACATAGAAAGAATCAAATGGTTAGAGAGGGTAAGGGATAAAGAATCAAAGAGGTAGGAGGGTAAAGATGGATATTTTTGAGATTTTTGATAAACATTTTGTACAAATAAGAAAGAAAATGTTTTTGTGTTTTTTGTGTTCGTTGAAAACTGATTTAAAATGTTTTCGGGAACAGTTTTGTTTTTATAATAAGAAAATATGAACAAAGGATGGTAAATTTTCAAAGAAGTGAATTCCAAAATCACTAATCAGCAAACTATTTTTTAAAATAACGCGCACAACCTCCCCGGCAGCGGCGCCAAATTTTGATTGCCTCAAAACGGTCAACCTAAACTGACCAGGTGATGGTCAACAAGGTCAAACTGCTTAGAATCAATCTCCGTGGAATATAGGGTTTCCCCGGGTCGTTATGTACCGACGAGGTGTGGATTGTTATCAAACGGGTCTGTGATCGGGTGAATGTGGACAAGAAAGGGTTGTGATTGATTACACTAAGGAATTTTGAAAGGAAATAACTTAAATAAGTTATATTAATAAGACTGGAAATTTGGAAAAACCAGAAACGTTCAAAACCTAAAAACGCGTACGTTCAGATTAAAGTTATGTGAACGTACAAAATAAAACGCGAGTTTTATAAAAATAAAATACTTACAAATATGAAAATTACATTTTTACAATCCTAATAATAAAAGAAAATTTTTGGAAAATTAAAATTAATTTTTACACTACTATATTAATTATTATTAATTAATTACTATTTTCTAATTACTTATTAATTATTTAAATTAACCTAAATTATAACTAATTATGAAATCACACTAAAAATATGAAAAATAAATTTGGAAAAATCTAAAATATTATAAAACTAATTTTCAAATTGAAAATATATTTTTCCTACTTTTTTAATAATTATTATTAATTAAAAACTAATTTAAACTATTTAATAATACACTAAATGATAAGAAAATGTAAAATAAGCCTAGAAAAATAAAATTAAAACTTAGAAAAATCTAAGGTAATATAAAACTAATTTTAAACCAGAAAAAATATTTTTAAGACTTTTTAAATAATTATTACTAATTATTAACTAATTATTAATTAATAAAAACTAATATTAATTATTAAAAATACTAAATGAAAAGAGAAAAATATGAAAAAATTACTAAAATTATATTATAACTACAGGAACCTTGGAAAATTATAAAAATGAGATTAGCTTATTGAATAAGCTAAAAATAAGCCAAATGACTTAAATAGAAGCTCTCACTATTTGTATTTTTGGCTTTTTCTGATTTTTATTTTTGAAAACTATTTAAATACTCAAAATATGAAACTTTAATGAAGGGACATGGAAAGAAGCTCAAAATTAAGCAAGTGATAAGCACAAATGCTTAACAGACTAGGAAACAAGCTTATTAGGACTTTTGTTTGAATGAATAAGCTTATAAAAAGCTTCACAGTAACAACCAAGGATGAAATAAGCTACAATAGGAATGAAGAAACTTGAAATGAACAATAACTAAGAGATAAGCACAGATGATAAGCCAAAATAAGCAATAAGCTATATCCAAATACCTGAACCTGAAACAGGTTGGAAAGCCAAACTTTCAGGCCTTGTGGGGCCCACAGGAAAGCTTGGAAGCCCAAACCAAAAGCTGATCCAAAAAACTACCTAAATAAGCTACCTGAAAAGCCAAATTTCAGCTCCTAGATCCTACTATTAAGCACCAGGGGGGGCTGAAGTTGGGCAACTAACACTGAGCTCTCAGCATTCCATGGGAATGGGACAAGCTAGAAGCTATGTGCAGCCCTAGGAATTGAAGTCTAAACCACCAAATAAGCCAAGACACTTGAAGTTTGGCTTATTGGCTTTCCAATAAGCCAAATTTCAAGGTGTAGGGTCCACTATGGAATCCTGGGGGTCCCATTAAAGATGGGGTGTTGGACTGAATATCTGTGCGCAGGGCAACACCTTGCCCTGCAGGTGTCTTTGAGCAGGTGTAGAGCCCAAACAAAAAATCATAAAAATGCAAAAACTATGGGTTCCTAGAGATGAGCTGGTATATTTTTCCCTGTAAAAGTTTCAGAACCTGATTCTAAACACAAAAATCCCCGAAAATCTCCCAAGATCTGACTTTCTTACTCACATACCATTTTGACTTTTTAAGTTTTGATGAGAGGTTGACTTTCTTGAGGTTTGATTGGTTCTGATCAACTGAAAAGGGTATATTAAGCTACTATAAGACTTGTTTTACATATTTCAACCCATGATGTGACTTTATGATAAGAATTGGAACTAAAAACATCAACAGTAAACAATAAGATGGATTCAAAGGTGATTTTGACTTTTATATAAATAACTTATCAATTTATTGACTGATATGAATTATATTAGCCTGATGACACATGTCTAAACTTAAAGTAACAGCAAAAACACAAAAGGGCATGTAGAAGCTGCTTAAACCAAACACACCTTAGATCCAATGATATGAATGAAACTAGATGAAACTGGAACTAAGGTATAATCTACCAATCAAAAACTATCTAATAAACCCCAATGAAGCAAAATAAGCAATAAAAAGTAACTAAAAAGCATAAGCTATCACAATCACAGATTATGCAATATAATGTGAAAAGTCTTACAAATTTATCCCAGGCAAGAAACTGAGGTACACAAGAACCAAGAGCTATCCTAGCACCTCACCTGAGGTTTCTAAAACCATGCACATCCACAGTCCACCATGTGCACCACCTTGACTTTCATTGACTAATTTGGAGCTTTTTGAGCATTTGAGAATGAGACAGTACTATTGAGCTGTGGAGCTCATCAATAGCTATCAGGAAACTAGAATGAGCTCACAGGAACTAATGTAAGCTTATAAAAGCTTATACTCAGCTTATTGTTAGAAAAGGTGAATTCAAGTTATTAATAAGGAAAACCATTACTCTTTGAACAAACATAAAAAGATAAAGCTAAATTTTATTAAAAGAAAACAGGATTACAATATCTAGAAAGGGATTACACTAGATTAAAACAGATATTACAAATTTTAACCTAAATTACACTAAAATTCCTAATTAACTAACTACTAACTAACTAACTGCTTCATTACTCTTTTTCTTCACTTAAATACACCAAAGTGGGTCCCACGTGCTTTCCCACTTCTGCTTTTGACCCTTGGATATCTTGGATTGATCATGACCAACAAATTGGTTTTTGGCGGGAAATTTGGTCCAAGTGTAATTGGGAGGTTATCTTGTGGAAGGGGAGAAACATTTAATGCATCTTGTTTGGGAGTGGTAGGCAAAGGGAACATGGAGTGGGTTTGCTGAGGTGGAGGAGGGGGGTTAGATGGAGTGTTGTAGGGGAGAACAACCAAGTTGGGAGGGAAGATAGGTCAACGGGGTTTGACCCCGTTTTTATTACTAAAGGGTGTTTGGGCCGGAGTTGTGCTGGGCCAGATTTATGGGATAGTTGGGCTTGGGGTAGGGGTATTGGATCAGGGGGTGGGTTTGTTTATTTGGGTTTGGTTTTTGATAATAAAAGGCTAGGTGTCCATTTGGTTTAAAATAAATCACAAGGACCATAGTTGTAATTTTCTGGAAATTAGGGGCTGAAAGTGCCAACTTCCCAAAGTAGTTTCAAAGGACTTATATTGTCAATTGTGAGTAGTACAGGGGTAATATATGTTAAATTCCATTTTTAAAATACCCGAGGACTTGTTTTGCCAACTTTGAAACTTGAGGGGTTAAACTTGTACTTTTTCCAAAACTTTCACCCAGGGACTAAACTTGGCAACTTATGAATTCCCAGGACCAATGTTTACTTTTTTATCCAAAGTATTCCACCAGGGACTAAATCTGCCAAAATCTGAAACTCCAGGGACTAAACTTGTGAATTTCCAAAACTTTTGAGATTTTTCACCAAAGGACTAAATATGACAACTTATGATTTTAAAAGGACCTTTGGTGATAATTTTCCATATTTTGAATGACCAGGGACTAGTTTTGACATTTTATGAAAGTTGGGGGACTGAAACTGCCAATTTTGCAAACTTTGTACGTTTTTCATCTGTTTTTACTCATTTTGCATCTAAAACATATAAAACACAATTTTGGAATATTTTCAGTATTTTGATGCATTTCTGAGTGTTTTTGTATATTTTGCAGTTCAGATTTGACCAAAAATGATGAGTGTTTGAGCACTCATCAAGTCCCAATCGTCCCAAAACAATATGTACAAGGATATGACTCGACTTAGCAACCATGTAATCAATTAGATAATTAACTAGGGGTTTAAACATATAACAATAATGCACTAAAGATGAGTGCATACACGGAAGGCTAAGGCGATTTGGTTGTACAATTTAGTGGGTTGTAACAACTTCTCCCTTTAAGTAAGATGCTTAAAGTTAGAAACGAAAAGATAGGCTCGGAGGGGTATACTAGGGGTTTCGTGTACTAAAAATGAGTACAACGCTAAGGTGTGGGAAAAATTAATTGACTTTACTAGCCAAGTAATATGACTTAAATGGTCAAGTAATTATGATACGGGCTTAACACAAGGGTGATCCTAATGCCTCTTATCATGTAGTAAATCCTACTACACGAATGTAGTCTCACTAGCGGTCTCGTGATGCATCATTAACGCAAGTTCTAGAATCTAAATGCTACCGGTACACTCATAAGCACTAATAGTAAATGCTTTTCCTATCAAATCTAAAGGCGAACCTCACATATTTGGGTGGAAAATTTTTCTGAATAGTACGGTTTTGTGCTAGTCATACGACTCCTATCCATGAGACGCTAGCTAAGGCTAAAGTTTCACTCCTAAATGTTGTAAAAAATTTTAAATTTGGCGCTAAAATTACACTAACAAGTATTTCTCATAATTTTATTACACACCTACCATCAAACAAACAAACTCAAGTGCAAGTGTATCCTATAAGGTATCATCATTTACCCTCCCCTTACACTTAGGATGAACATTGTCCCCAATGTTCAATTAAAGAATGTAAAAGTGAAATAGGTAAAAGAATGAGATCAAATACTCCCCTGATTTGCTCGGTGTGGATAGTATGGTAACAAGGTTAGATCTTCCTCCAAGAAAATGAACAATCAAAGCTTCCATTCCAGAATATAAATCATCTTCTTGTCATACATAACCTGTTAAACCTGAGAAAACAAACAAGGCAACCTCGCATAAAATCGGCAGTAATCTATGTATACTAACAAATCTTAGAAAACAAAGTAAGATATAATGCTTGTGGAATGAATGTTTGCAGATTTCCTGGAGTTTATAAAACTAAAGAATTGACAAAAACTTTAAGACTCTGTTAGAAAAACAAAACTAGCAAAATTTCCAGAATTTTACACATGACGCCGTCAGTAATTAATTCCTGACGCCGTCAGAAGTGACCTGCAGAAATCTTTATGTTAAGTTTCAGGAAAATTTCTGGTAAAACTTATGTCCTACTTCCTGGAAAATCCTGCAAAACATCATTATGACTCGATACAAGCATTTGACTCTAACAAATATGAATATACATGTACATTTAATATTGTGGAGAATCATGATCAATTTTGTTTCTTAAAAACATATTTGGGGTTTCCCCTTACACTTATCTTTTGCGAAATACCTTTGGATGAAGTTAAGACTAAGCCAAACGACAAAATTAATTATTTTCACCATTTTAGTTTTGAAATATGATCTACCAACAATAAAAATAAGGCGTGCATACGGAAACAAATAACAATCAAACAAATAAAAATCACACAAATCATGGGTTGCCTCCCAAGAAGCGCTTTTCTTTATTTATGAGTCTTGTAGCTAGACTCAATGTCATGGGCTATTACGTGACATGGGTGAGTTCCTCGTTGAGGACATCTTTGGGATCAAACTTAGGTTTCAACTTCCTATCGTTTTTCTTAGTACGGTATGACCTTTCAAACCTTTCTCCATCCGGATCATACAAAATCATCTTCATATGCCATGATCCGTCACCTTCCTTAGGTGGCTTGTCCCACCTCCATTTACACTTATCCCCCTTTCTTTTTCACTTGTTCATCTCTATGTTAATAGGCATTACGCTTAAGAACTCAATCATTATCTTAAAGACTACGGGGTCCTCAAAAGGGTCTAGCTCTTCATCTCTAGCTATGAGTTGTTCCACCGAATGTGTTTTATCGATAAAGTCTTTTTCTAGATAGAATGGGCGTTGAGGTCCTATAAAGTTTCTTTCTATCCAAGGTCCATATCTAGATGGTCTCCTATTCATCTCTACCCAATGTGGTGTCGGTTCGTCCTCACAATCGTAGCTATGCTTCTTAACATCATATACCGACCAAGTATCGCCCTCACCTACCGCTATCTTAGACTCCTTACAACCTATCATGGCGCTAGCAGTTGCTAAAAATCCTCTTCCTACTAACAATGGGCATGTAGTGTCACTAACCATATCTAGGACGTGAAAGTCGGCTAAAATAGTTAACTTCCCTACGTGAACAACTACATCCTTGATCATCCCAACCGGGTGGGCAATACTCCCATCCGCTAGACCAATTAAAACCTCCGTCTCCTCTAACTTTCCTAGCTTGAGAGTGGTGAAAAGGGATAAGTGAATCAAGTTGAGGCTTGACCCTAAATCGGCTAGTGTGTCGAAAGCTTCGGATTTTCCTATCTTACAAGGCAAAACAAATATACCCGGATCATCAAGCTTTTCAGGCAACTTGTTTTGAACGAAGGCGGTCCCATTTTTACCTAGTTTAAATTTATCATATTTTTCTAGGAGGGCACTATAGTAGGGAGCACGGGCTAAGACATCAATGACGGGGCGTTCAAGGTGGAGCTCCTTGAATTCATCGTCAAGGTCTTGCGTAGGAGGTGTTTCAACTATGCTTTTGACCGGTTTGATATCGGGTGTTTCATTTGATTGGTCCTTTTGAAGAATTTGGTTTTGCTTGAAACACGTGCTCATTGATTTAACCGAGTAGTATTGCGGACAAGAAGTGGGTGACGAAACTGATGATATGGAATTAACGTTTAGTTTCGGGTTCTTGACCGTGTCGCTTGGGAGTGCTCACATTTCTCGGTCATTGAGAACTTTCAACAATGTGTCAATTTTGGTGGTCATCTCGCTTTGCTTTTGTTTGAAATCGGCTTCAAACTTAGATATGTGAGCTTCTTGAGATGCCAAAAACTTGGACATCAATCCTTCAAGATTGTTGGTACTACCATAGTTATTAGAAGGATTGTTGTCGAAAGTACGGTTGGAGGGTGGACAGTTTGGTTGGTAACGATTAGGCGGATTGGAAGAATTGTTTTGGTTTTGTTTCCACCTAAGGTTCGGGTGATTTTTCCAAGAAGGGTTGTAGGAATCACTGTAAGGGTTTGGCTCAGGTTTGAAAGTGTACCACTTATCTCCCGCTTCGTCGGTACGCGAAGATGCGTAGTCCGCAAAAGCTGTTCCGGGGAGTTCCATGCAATCACGAGTGTCATGGGGACCACTACATAATTCGCATGAAGAAATGATTTTGTTCACTTGGCTTGAAGGCTTAGGAGCTTCGTAAGATTTCATGAGAAACTTGACTTGGTCCTCAAGTTCCATGATCTTATGGTCGGGAGTGCTAGAATTGTTCGAAGGCAAAGATATTACCTTGACCGTTTTATTCAAATCACGGGGATCATTCCAACTTTTGTTGTCATAGAGAGCAAGATCTTCTATGGGTTCCCATGATTCTTCCGCACTTAGATCACGTAGCTTACCACCGGCCGATTGGTCAATGGTTCGCCTTGTGGAGAGATCGATATGGTCATAGAAGATTTGGACTTGGAGCCAATGATCTATGCCATGATGAGGGACTTTTTGGAGTAAGTCCTTGAAACGAGTCCATGCTTCATATAGAGTTTCACTTTGACGTTGTTGGAACATCAAGATATCATTTCTAAGCTTGGTAGTTCTCCCCGGTGGGAAAAATTGAGCAAGGAAACGAGTGGTGAGATCATCCCATGAGGTGAAGGATCCCGTGGGTAAACGTTCAAGCCATTGACTAGCTTGATCATGTAGAGAGAATTGGAATAGGCGTAATCGGGTCGACTCTCTAGTTGTAACATCAAGGTCTATAGAATCTACGATTTTAAGGAAGTCCTTGAGATGTTGATTAGGATCTTCGGAACGAAGTCCATGGAATGCATATCCGCTTTGCACCAACCGGATGGTGTCGGATCGCAAGGGAGACACATTGGCTCCTTGGGCGAGCTCAATAGTGTTTCGATAGCCTTGGTGGCTCGGACGGGAATACTCTCCTAGGGTTCGGGGCCTAAGAGGTTGGTTTGCTAGTGGTGGGTTTTGTGGGTGGTCTTGTTGTGGTGGGTTGATGGGTTCAAAGATGTTACCACCTTCCATGATGTCGAATGGTAAAAGTTACAAACCAAGACACGAAGAATTAGATAGACTAGAGAAGACCTAAAAATAAAAATAAAAACTTACTAGTAAGGAATCTAGCAAGTAGACCTAATAAAAAGAAATTCGAACCTAGACAATAACTATTCCCCGGGCTGCGGCGCCAAAAACTTCATGCGTGGGAATTGCACCAGGCTTTACCTCTCAAGGGATCTCGAGAAGCTTACAACCCCCACCAGGCAATGTACTTGATCGTTGTAGTATAGTATAGTGACAAGTACCGGGGGATTGATCGTTCAACTCAGGAATAGTGTCGCTAGGATTAGAAAGCCTAAAAACTAGGTCTAGAGGTGAGGGATGATTCTTTTTGTAATTTTATATTTTATGAAAAGCAATAAAAAATCTCGAGTTTTGGAAGAGTGGGCGGAATTAGCTGCTAATCAACTAACCCAATAACTAAGATGCAATCAAAATAAAATAACAAAAATGTAAATAAAGCTAATTAAACTAGTGGTGTGAACAATAAATGGGAAAGTTGTGTTTACTTAGATTTCATTACTCCCTAGATATCTTTTACAGGTTGATAGTTTGTTATAGTTGCGTGGATGACGGGTTATATTCCTTAATACCAATCGTGGGGTGGCGTACGTACTTCCCCATGTCTATAAGCTCCTACTTCACTCCTATGTCGAGCCTGCAAGAAGCTCCTAACATGGGATCACTAGAATTCGCTCATATATTAAATACAACCATAAAAACCTAGTACGCATTGGTTCATGTTTCTTAAGACGTTCAAGTAAGTTACACTATGAAAGTCTACCAGTTTTCTTAAGCCTAACATCGAAATCATTCATCCGTAACAACTATAAACAACCAATCAACCCATAATCAACATCTATGTTTCACTACATCTAAGCAAACACACAAGTGATCTAGCCTAGCATGTTAAAATCAAGACAAGCGTAAGATATATTCAAACAACACATAGACATATTGAATGAACTGAAAGGATACTTATCTTAATTGAATATGAAAGGATTCAAGGGGTGAAAACCCTTGAAAATACTGTTAAAATCGTGCTAGGGTTTCTCCAAGTCGTTCCTAAAATTGCCCTCCCTTTATGAATGAAAATTACAAAACTATATATAGATTTTCCAAGGTGACGATGTCAAGAAGAAAATTCTGACGCCGTCAACCCGTCGCCCATAATAAAATCGGATTGCCTAGATCCAGATCTGACGCCGTTAAGAGTGATTTTTCTCTGGGCCGTCACGTGTTAAGGGGTCATGACGGCCTATGGTGACGCTGTCATGCCCTAGTGCAAAAACATTCTGGACCGTCATGGACTCCATCCTCTTCACCTCTTGTTTTTCCTCTTGACGCCATCATTAAGAAGCTTGTGACGCCGTCAGGTACTGTTCCCAGCAAGGAAAATTAAGACTTTGCCGTTTTCTTCACTTTTATGCTCAAAAAACGTCCAAAATGCTTCCTTTTCCAAAATTCACTCCAAAAGTACCTAAAATCACAAAAGGAATGATTTAGGGCAATATTTGATCAAATAAATTCAATTTCGGGCTTAAATGACCCCCTAAAAACGGAGTGAATATTGCCCTAAATCGTTCTTTTTGTGATTTTAGGTACTTTTGGAGTGAATTCTGGAAAAGGAAGCATTTTGGACGTTTTTGGAGCATAAAAGTGAAGAAAACGGCAAAGTCTTAATTTTTCTTGCTGGGAACAGTACCTGACAGCGTCAAAAGCTTCTTAATGACGGCGTCAAGAGGAAAAACAAGAGGTGAAGAGGATGGAGTCCATGACGGTCCAGAATGTTTTTGCATTAGGGCATGACGACGTCACCATAGGCCGTCATGGCCTCTTAACACGTGACGGCCCTGAGAAAAATCACTCTTGACGGCGTCAGATCTGGATCTAGGCAATCCGATTTTATTATGGACGGCGGGTTGACGGCGTCAGAATTTTATTCTTGACGCCGTCACCTTGAAAAATCTATATATAGTTTTGTAATTTTCATTCATAAAGGGAGGAAAATTTTAGGAACAACTTGGAGAAACCCTAGCACGATTTTAACAGTATTTTCAAGGGTTTTCACCCCTTGAATCCTTTCATGTTCAATTAAGATAAGTATCCTTTTAATTCATTCAATATGTCTATGTGTTGTTTGAATATATCTTATGCTTGTCTTGATTTTAACATGCTAGGCTAGATCTCTTGTGTGTTTGCTTAGATGTAGTGAAACCTAGATGTTGATTATGGGTTGATTGGTTGTTTATAGTTGTTACGGATGAATGATTTCGATGTTAGGCTTAAGAAAACTGGTAGACTTCCATAGTGTAACTTGCTTGAACGTCTTAAGAAACATGAACCAATGCGTACTAGGTTTTTATGGTTGTATTTAATTCATGAGCGAATTCTAGTGATCCCATGTTAGGAGCTTCTTGCAGGCTCGACATAGGAGTGAAGTAGGAGCTTATAGACATGGGGAAGTACGTACGCCACCCCACGATTGGTATTAAGGAATATAACCCGTCATCCACGCAACTGTAACAAACTATCAACCTGTAAAAGATATCTAGGGAGTAATGAAATCTAAGTAAACACAACTTTCTCATTTATTGTTCACACCACTAGTTTAATTAGCTTTATTTACATTTTTGTTATTTTATTTTGATTGCATTTTAGATATTGGGTTAGTTGATTAGCAGCTAATTCCGCCCACTCTTCCAAAACCCGAGATTTTTTATTGCCTTTCATAAAATATAAAAATACAAAAAGAATCATCCCTCACCTCTAGACCTAGTTTTTAGGCTTTCTAATCCTAGCGACACTATTCCTGAGTTGAACGATCAATCCCCCGGTACTTGTCACTATACTATACTACAACGATCAGGTACACTGCCTGGTGGGGGTTGTAAGCTTCTCGAGATCCCTTGAGAGGTAAAGCCTGGTGCAATTCCCACGCATCAGGACAAGTCCCCTCATACATGGGTTTGGTCATGGGTCGGTTGGTCGGCATGATTTGTATAACTCAGTCATATACTCGACCGAGTTCTCTCAATTTGTTTGTATAAAATATATAAGAATCAAATAAACGCAGCGGAACAACATCACCCACACGGATCTCATATAGCCATATGATCAATCAATAAGATAAACAAGATAGTTATACCTTTGTAGCGTGCACCGGGAATCACCACCAATACCAATACCCACGAATGGAATGAGAAACCCAAATGATCAATAAGGTTGATCACCTCTATGCTAGATCCACACTACACGTCACCGATCACCACCCGATGCTAGTCTTGACCCCGTAACACACGATCTAGCCTTGAACTACATTAGAATAAGGTAAGATGAGATCAAAAAACACCAAACCCTCATATGGTTGAGTTTTATTTCATGGCTTTTGAGGAGAGGAAGGAGGAGATTTGTGGATATTTTTGTGTTCACACGAGGTATGTTTTTTGTGGTGATCACGGTCACCTTATTACACTAACTTATTCATGAAGAAAGTTTTTTTTTTTTTTTTTTTTTTTTTTTTTTTTTTTTTTTTTTAGCTGGGATTTTAATAAAACACCGACTCCAAGGAGGATGCCAAATAAGAACAAAGGAGAATGTACAACAAAGCCGAGAGGCAACCAAAACCAAGAAAGAGGAAAACCAAAACTATACTATTAAGAGAACAAATTAAAAAGGGAAGAGATTCAACAACTCCGCGACGTAGGTTTTAGAGAGCGTCGAGCCGAAATCCATGTCTTAGAAATCCGTTGGAAAGACGGGAAGATATCTTCTTCTTTAGCACATTAAACGCTATCCAAAGGAGAGTTGAGAACTTTATTTCTGCACTTCCATATCGCCCACTTCCATATCACCCATTAAGTGCATTGAAAAACACCCTGAATGACCTTTTTAAGACGAGGGCAACCACAAAGTTTAGAGATCCCAAAGCTATATCATTAACATTGAACGATGGAAAAATAGTGGGAGGTAGATGCCACCAACTCCAAACCCTCTTCCAAATTGCAAGAACCCAAGGGCAGTTAATTAAAATGTGTTTCATATCTTCTTCAACGTCATTACAAAAGGGCAACAACTTAAAAGAATGTTAATAACTCGGGTTAAAAGATTAGAACACGTAGGCAATCTATTTAAAGATGTCCTCCAAACACAAATGTTTACTTTTTGTAGTCAGTTGGCGTTGAGGTGTCAATGGTGATCGTGGTCATATGCAGTCATCATTATATTCAGCTTAAAAGAGGTTGTTTTTTGGCTGTTATAAAATGAAAAACTGACTTAATATTACTTTTTGTTGTAACACGAGTTTGAGGAAAGAAACCGCATCTAGTGCTCTAAAATAGTTAACACACGAAATCACATAAGCAAAATAAAATCCTTTCTACAATTATGTAAACAAGTTTGTATATAACTCAAGAAACCATAAAAAAGGTGTACTTTTTTACTTAAAAAATAAGGAAAAGAAAATTTAAAAAAGCTTCACATTGGACTCTTATCATTCATCACAAACACACTTTCACAACCACCAAAGAAAAAGCTCACTTCACCAAATATATTTACTCACTCTCTCTAATATCACATTTCCACCACCATCAACCACCACCACATCCATCACATCAAACAATGGATTTTCTAAAAGAAACAACTAAAAACAAAAAGAAGAAACCAAAACACAAGCACCCAAACAACCAAACATCATCCTCAGCCTACTCATTCAAACCTTCATCAGAAGTCAAAGGTTTAAGATTTGGTGGTCAGTTCATAGTCAAGTCCTTCACCATCCGCCGTGCAAGACCACCGGAGCTCCTCCGTCTACTGTCACTCCACCACCAGCAACCACCACCTTTAATCTTCCCATCAACCACAGCTTACGTACCAACCAACTTCACTATCTTAGCACACCATGCATGGTCAACGCTGACCTTAGGACTAGGTACTAAGAAGTCAAAGGTGGTATTATTTGTTTTTGAGTCACAGAAAATGAAAACCGAGCTGGACCGGGTCTGGCCTGGTGAGTTGCCATTAGGTGAAGTGAACCGGAAGATGATAAAAGGGCAGACCGGGTGTGAAATGGCCCGGTTCAAGTTTAGAAAAGGGTGTATAACGTTTTATGTATATGCAGTTAGAAGAAGTGGGAATATTGGATTTGCATGTGCTGATGATTTGAGGCTTATTTTGGAATATGTTGTGGCTTTGAATGATTTTATGGATCATACTGCTATGCTTGCTATGCCTAATCAAAGAAATATTGGGTTTAATCCTCATCAACCTTCTGCTGCTATGGCACATTAGCTTTTTGGAAACAATTATTATTGTATGACCTACTTTTTTTTTGGGAAACAAGTATTGACTGAAAATATTTTAATTTCTTGTATCTTTGGAGGGATTTTTTTATTAAATTTTTTTTGTGAGATTTTATATCTTTTTGTAATTTGCAATATGTTTAATGTAGCTTTTAGGATCAATAAATTGGGTGTGACAATTGTTCTAAATGTTGAATCCTATGTGTTATTGGTTCGAGTTCCATTATTTGACAACTTGTTTAAGAATTACTAGTACAATGTGACTTAATAAGTGTGATGGCTAATGGCTTCTTAATATCTTGAATTATTTTGTTTGCTTTTTAGGCAAAAGTGTTATGATTTCATTAAGACATTGGTTACATGTTTTAGCTTTCTAGAAGACAAACAAATCTACTTTGGTTGCTAAATAAGGGTGATGCTGTTTTATTAGTTTTATGTTAATTTTTTTATCAGTGGTATCACAATAGCACCTAGTATAACGAAATGTATGTAACTAGATGTTGTTTAATGGGAAATGGTGCATGGGTAATCATCGATCTGTAGCTAGCACTGCAAATTGCGCATTTTAAAATCGTCGGCAGAATCCCAAAGCATGAAGACAACTCTCACTCTGACTTGTGTTCCCTTCCTCATTTATTTTAATATCTTATTTGACGGATTTTTCTTTTCTTGTTGTTGAGCGGATTTATTACGACGAGAAACTAGTATGAGCATTTAGTAACTTTCATAGTTAATAGCGACGTAGTATGAGACTACTTCTTATAAATAGTACCTATAAATTTGGTAGTTCTTATATTTGGTTGGACCTTTAGTAGTAGTCAGTTGGTGGGATGCCTAGTGAGTAGTAGTACAAGATCTTGGTTTATATTATTGAAATATGTATGATTTGATTTTTGTTGGTATCCTTGTGCATTTGATTCAGTTGAGGATGTAGGTGGGTTATTTCTTTGTCGTTTACGTTTCATGTACATCTTATTTTCTGCTTGATAAGTTAAACAAATCCAGTGGTGTCACAAACTATAAAAACGCGGAGTCAAGTCTTAGAAGATCTATTTGGTTATCATACTTTGATAATATCACCATGAATAGTAAGAAAACGACATAGACAAGTTGACGTTACATCACATTGTGTCCCTTGTGGTACAAATTCTACACGGTTTTGAGGTTCTATCAACAAGTAAATTAATTGTGAAGCAAACACAAACAACACCCAACTCGTTTGTCAGTAAACATAAGCAAAACCTATGAGCAAATAACACCTCTGATATCTGAATACACTTTAAAGCTAGCTCAGATTAACCAAACATTTATGGCCAAGGACCACACAGGAGCATTCAAAATGATTGGACTTGTAAGTTGTAGGGTTAATTATGGCAAAACGTACTATACTTGCCCAAAATATTAGTTTTGAGTAGTGAACAAAAAAAAAAAAAATCTTATCTAAGCACTAATGTTGACACTTTTGTCTTTCTTTAAGTATTATGACAGTTTTACCCTTCCAAATTACATAAATGGTCCCTGTTGGTTGCGAAAATTGCATCCACCGTCCTTAGCCTAAATTACATAAATGGTCCCTGTTGGTTTGCGAAAATTGCGTCCCCCATCCTTATTCTCTTTCCAATTCTTTTTTCCGAAATTCTTATTTTTCTGATTTTTTTAAAATTCTTTTTTTTAATTTTATTTAAATAATTTCGAAAAAAATTCGTGAAAATTTCGAAAAAAAAATATTTTTGAAAAAAAAATATTTTCGAAATAAAAATATTTTCTAAAAATAAAAAAATATTTTCGGGAAAAAAAATATTTTCTAAAAACAAAAAATTGGAAAAAAAAATTATTTTTGAAAAATGAAATATTTTCGAAAAAAAAATTGGAAAAAAAATATTTTCGAAAAATTTGAAAAAAAAATATTTTCGAAAAATTTGAAAAAAAAAATATTTAAAAAAAAATATTTTCTAAAAATAAAAAATATTTTCGAAAAAAAAATATATTTTCTAAAAACATAAAATTGAAAAAAAAATATTTTTGAAAAATGGAATATTTTTGGAAAAAAAATTTTGGAAAAAAATATTTTCAAAAAAAAAAAAAAAAAAAAAACTATTTTCGAAAAAAAAAATTTTGAAAAAAAAAAATTTCGAAATAAAAATATTTTTGAATAAAAATATTTTCAAAAAAAATATTTTCTAAAAATAAAAAAATATTTACGAAAAAAAAATTTTCAAAAAAAAAATTGGAAAAAAAATAGGGACGTTAGATGCAAATTACAAAAACTTAAGGGTAAAATGGTCTTTACAAAAAAATTCTTTGTCTTTACTACTCAAATAAAGACAAAAATGTCAACATTATTGCTCAGATAAGTATTTTTTTTTGTTTGCTGCGCAAAAGTGATTTTTTTGACAAGTATAATACGTTTTGACATAATTAACCCTAAGTTGTAACTAGGGGTGTTCATGGTTCGGGTAATATAAACCGAATAAACCAAAACCGAATCGAAAAAAAACTGAACCGAACTTTTAACCGAACCGAATTTGTCATACCGAACCGAACCGAATTAAAATTTTGGTTTTCGGTTTGGATATGAGTTTGACTATATGAACCGAAAACCGAATTTATATAAATATATATATATATATTTTTTATATATTTATATTATTTTATATATATAAAATGTCTATTAAAATTTATACTAATATAAAAAACACTTTTTATGCTTCAAATATTTCTTTTTGCCAAAAATATATATAATTAAATTTTAAAAAATATATAAATAGTGTAATTCAAGTATAAAATTCAGTTTTCGGTTTTAACCTATAACCAAACCGAACTTTGGTTCGGTTCGGTCATAGATATTTCCGGTTTGGTTCGGTTTTCGGTTATGACCCAATTTTTTTTTTAAACCGAACAACCCGAACTGAATAAACCGATTAACCGAGAACCGAACCGATGAACACCCCTAATTGTAACTGCAGTTGTTAACTATTGGTAAGTCCACACCTTAAAGCTAGCCCAAATAGCATGAGCCCAGGATTCAATTGTCAACATTACAGTTTATATTAGTGTTCTATGGTGGTCCAATAGGTCGTCCATCATCTATTACATTTTTGTAGAAACAAAATGCAGTTTTCATCATCACAAATTAAAAGCAAAAATTTTATTGGTCCCTTATAATACCACTAGGCTTCAAGCTTTACACTAGCCTAGATAGCACAAGCCCAAAGAAAGCTTCACTTAAAAAAAAAAAAAAAAAATGAAGCGCCCACCGTGGGGCTCGAACCCACGACCACAAGGTTAAGAGCCTTGCGCTCTACCAACTGAGCTAGACGGGCTTCTTGTTCTGTTTTTATTTATTATGAATAAGACTATTTGTTTCCTCTGTCCTTGCGTGTTCTTTAGGGCGTGTAACAAGTTGTTAAACCCGATCCATCAAACCTTCTTCTTCTTCTTCATTGTACCCACAAAAAAAGAAAAAGAATGGAATCATCATCAAGTGCAATATTGGATTGGTCAACGATAATTCAGTCAACGCTTATCCTAGCTTCAGTCGTACTGATACCTTTAGCAGTTGCTCTTATCATCGAAACATTCAAAAGAAGATTCAACCACAAGTATATCTTGTTTAAACCCTAACTATAATCTTATATATTTTAATTTCATCACGTGCTTATTAAATTATTTAAATTTTGGCAGTCATCTTGAAGCTCATCGGATCTTCGAAGATCCCAATTCGTTAAAACAGGTATTATTTTATATATAACTGTTTTCTGTTAGTTAATTTCTTAACTTGAATTTGCTATTTATGTTTTTTTTTTAATTGAATTGTTGTTAAACAGGTGAAATGTCCTTATATATATGATCCAGCTGAAAAGTATATTTCCTTGATTGTTCCTGCGTATAATGAGGAACTCAGATTGCCTGCTGCTCTTGACGAGACCATCAAGTGCGTAAATATGTCGTTTTTTCTTTTCGCATTACACTTTTTAACTGCTGTTGTTGTCCCAAGTTTGAAAAAAACAATAAAAATATTTTACGTGTTTTCCAATATTCGTATATGCTTATGATTAGTTGGAAAACCCCTTGCCTCTTAACCTAGAGGTCAAGGGTTCGATCCTCACTCCCTACAAAAGGCCGGAGGTCCTTTTCTACCTTAGGTAGAACCGGAAGCAGCCTCTCTACCTTAGGTAGGGGTATGGTTGTCTACGTCTCAACCTCCCCCATACACTGTGGAATACGGTATTGGGACCCATAACCCGTGGAAGACGGTATTGGGAGTTACTTTACTTTACTTTACTTTACTTTTGTATATGCTTATGATTGTTGTGTATGACTTGATTAGTTGATTCTGGTTTTAAATTTTTATGTCTAGTTATCTTCAAGAACGTGCTGGAAAGGACGAGTCATTTACGTATGAGGTATTGTTTTCATCTTTATTTGTCTTCTCATTGTTTGGTGCTCTCATGACGTACGCATAATTGCTGTAATGTTAAGCTCTTTATCGATGTAATGTAGGAGATTCTTGTTTGTAGTATTGACTTTGAAAGTTTAGGTATTACTAAATACAGATAAATGTGTAGGAATTTGATAGGTATTTGGTCCGAGCTAGTGTGTAAACCATATATGAGGCCCAGACCCGAGGGTTGCTAACAGTAAGTTATGCATAGCAGCGCAAGTATTATTGTTGTTGATGGAAACAATACTGTGCAAGTTAGCCGACTGAAACTTACAGAAATGGGATTGTGGACGCACTTACCGTCCCGAATTTTTTTAACCCTAATCTCCTGGATGTTACAGATGAGTGATAACGTCCTATTTGTTGGTGTTGTTATGCTTGGAATTCTCTATAATCACTATGGTAACAGTTGTTGAAGAAGCAGCAATGTGTATGTAAACAGACAACTTAAGTTGGATGTTGCAGAAAGTTTATAAGGGTAATGAGCTATGAGAGAAGTAAGAACATAGGAAATAGCCATTCTTAAGAAGTCATATGCCTATTAAGATTCTAAATGGCTTTTAACAGTGATACTTAAACATCTATATTAGATCCACTTTGAATCTCAATGGTGATATTCATCCACGTCCACATTCTGTTTATCTTTATGATCATTTATTGACATCCGTCTTACTCTAGCATTCTTTTGTTGATCATACGTGCAGCTTGACTATGTTTTGCAGTTTTGGATAAGTTTTGACGTACATCTTAGCAATTTTTTCCTGTAGATTAGTCGTGCATGAAGCATATCATTCATAAAACGATCTATACTACAGAGCTAATTTTATAAAATTTGTAACTATACTGTGCCGTGCATGTAAGCTTCTAAAATATGAAACTGAACTTTGAGCAGGTGATAATTGTTGACGATGGAAGTTCTGACGGAACAAAACGAGTTGCCTTTGACTTTGTGAGGAAGTATAAGGTAGACAATGTTAGAGTAGTTCTTCTTGGAAAGAATCAGGGAAAAGGAGAAGCTATAAGAAAAGTGAGTTTAATCCATATGATTCATTGTTCATCTTTATGATGTGCCAGGTCTTTCTAATGTCCCTATACTGATTAAAGCTTCTTGCTTTTGCGAAAGCATTGTAAAACAGGGAATGCTTCATTCACGGGGCAAACTACTTCTGATGCTTGATGCTGATGGAGCTACCAAAGTCGATGACCTAGCAAAGCTTGAAAATCAGGTTGGTGTTGGTAGCAGTATGTCAGAATAAAAAGTCTTGAATATGTTTAAACGTGTGCAATTTTAAGTCATTTATTTTTGAATGGGTAGATATGGGTTGTTTTTTTATCCAGGGGTGCCAACTGGGCAGGTTGGGTGGGTTCGGTAACAGGTCAAGCCAAGTAATTTGGTTCAGGATGGGCTGGCCCAATTTGCCCGAAACAATTTTTAGGTATAAGATGTTTGCAGGATTATAAGCTACTTTTTTTTCTTTTTTTGGGGGGGGGGGGGGGGGGGGTATAACGACTTGTGAGGGATTTCCAAACAACCCAAATAATATAGTTCTAGTAATCATATTTTCCTGACATTAACTATACAAAGTAATATTGAAAAAAGAGATTCCATTTAATCCAACCCATTTTTGGCCCACATATTACCCTTTTTGACCCAAACCACATCTGACCCAGTCAATTTGCCATCACAGAAGTGTGGCTCAGTGTTTTGAATATAGCAATTGATGTTTTCTCTGTTAGATCCTTGCAGTTGCCAAGGCGAAACATCAGTCGACTGGAGAATCAAGTGAAGTCATAGAGGATATCCCTATTGTGGCATTTGGTTCTCGTGCGCATCTGGAGAAGAAAGCTCTGGCTACAGTAAGTTACTCATATTTATTCTTCATCTTTTTGTCATTTAGTTTTCTTTCCTGAACAATTTCACTTTATGCTTCAGAGGAAGTGGTATCGCAACTTTTTGATGAAAGGGTTCCATGTTGTGGTTCTCCTAGCTGCTGGTCCTGGAGTTCGTGATACACAGGTAATCGTTCTTCAGACTTTTGTTTTTGATTATGATTTTTTATATCCTTTTACAATGTTGATCTGCTGGATTTATATTAATACAAAGTTTGACATGTATGGCAGTGTGGCTTTAAGATGTTCACAAGAGCTGCTGCAAGGAAGCTTTTTACTAATATTCGTTTAAAAAGGTACGAAATTTGTGAGCATGCTTTAACTTGCTTCCTGTTTTTAAAGTAAGTGTTCCTGGGTGGATATAGGCAGTGTTCAGAATTTAGATAAAAGAAAATTGGCATAAATAGACGAGTGATTTAGCACATTAGCATGACATACCCGATGTTCTTTTGTAAAAAGCTTATTACACTTTCTTATGCTTTAACATGCTTATAACAATTCTCTTATAATCGACCCGGTCCGGTTTGACCCGTAAAGAACCTGCTTTGAATTTGACATGTTGTCCAACCCACCAACCACCATCCTGCCGCACCTATGTTATAGCTACTTTTCATCTAGTTCTGGTGTTTGTCTCTTTTATCGGTGGATCTAACACTTCATTTATGGTGTCTATACAGGTGGTGCTTTGACGTCGAGTTAGTTTATTTGAGCAAATTCTTTCAAATCCCTATAGTAGAGATATCCGTAACCTGGTCTGAGATTCCGGGATCCAAGGTGAGTCCATTAAGCATCCTGAACATGGTGTGGGAAATGGCTCTCATGTCTCTGGGATATAGAGCTGGTATCTGGAAGATATCCACTCGAGAATCTTAGTTTAAAGCAGGCTAGGTTAATCGACAATTTTCCTCCACCCTGAGCTAACGTTCTTAATCGCCAGTTTTTTCTGATATGCATACCATCAATTGTTATTTCTCATGCAAGTTACATTGTCCAGATCCGTTTTTAGTGCGTATTTGAAGAAATCTCATTATTCTTATACCTATCAGAGGTTTTATATGTAAGGAAATCTGTACACAGACTAGCTGAATTTTATGTATGTTGGAGACATTATGAGTGATAGTTATTAGTTATACCAGTTAAAAAGATGACTCGTTTACTGTTCTCTCTTCGACATCTTTAACTCATGTTTTGATCCTCAAGGATCCTTTCACTCAATCATCATTGGTAATGTCTTTGGTGGTGGGGTGCTCTACAATCTATTACAGTAATATTCTGTATCAAATCAATATATGTTGTTAAAACATGACATAATAGTCCAACTGTTGTCTAAATTAGTAGTCCTGAATTTGCACCGAAGGTTACCAGTAAAAACTTGAAATTTTGGATGTCGTCATCGTGTTTTTACTCACATATATACACATCCTTTTCAAACTTTTCATAAATTTCTACTTCACCAGATTGTATATTTTCCACCTTCATACACACAAGGGCAAATACATTCTATACCGTTGAAAATAATATATCGTGGTCACTTTGCGTAGGTACTATGCTAGCCAAGTAGAATATTTGTATGCATCAGCAAAATTAATGTACATATCGCCTCAAGACATGCGAAGTAGTTGCTTTCAATCTTCAAAATCAAATGGAGTAGTTTTTGTCAAACAACAATCCTTCTCGAGTTCTTGCATGTTAAAAAACGCGACATGGTTAAGTATAGATAATGAATTCATGAATTTAAATATTGAATTAAGATATCACTAGAATGAAATGTTGCATTGCTGTCGCCTCTATGGAACTATGGAAGATGTATAGTATGGGGCATATGCAGTGAAAAAGCTTCTAGGACATTCATTTATCATAGTTAAAAGTTAAAAAGTAGGGTTGCGTTTGTTTTTTCAGAAGTTTTATGTCTGATCTGTAAAACCATATCTACAAGAGAAGAGGTTGATCTGAAGTCTTTAACATACAAGAAGTGATAATCAGACAAAAAAAAAAAAATAATAATCTACAAAATTGAAGAAATAAGTCGTTTTTGTCTCTTATGTTTAAAAATAAACACACTTCTTTCATTTCTTCTTCCCGCTTGCAAACATAAGAAGAAAAACAAATTTACTTTTTTCATTTCCTCTTTACACAGACAAAAGTGAAAATAAATGCTTCTTTATAATAATAATAATAATAATTAAAAAAAAAAAAAAAAAAAAAAAAAAAAAAAAAAAAAAAATCACGCGGCCAAATGTTTTTTTAATTGGGAAGGTGGATGAAATTATTTGAGTAAAACGTAAAGCAAAGGGGACCATCTCACCAAAAGTTTTAGCAAAAAGAAATCTCCAAATGTGCACCCAATTATTCCCAACTTCTTTGGTGAATTTTAAAGCAATGTCAGGGCATTGCTATCAGAAATTATTGCTTATGAATGTGGGGAAGATAAATAAATTATGGACATATGGAGTCATGCGTACAGAATACAGTTAGGATCAAATATATCTAAAAAAATAGTTAAGTGGTCCTAGTATACGCCATTGCTGCCTTTCGATTTAGTGAGAAAAGACATCAGCAACCAGTATTTGGCTCGTTTTCTTACACGTTCTAACACATAAGGGGTGCAAAGACTAACCATAACAGGCATTTTATTTTGAGCGTTTCATTTGATAAGATGATATCTTGTAACCAAACTTCTCGTCCGAGTGTTTCAGGAACAATTTAAGACACAAAAGTATTGGCCAAACATTTCCAAAAGTGAAAAAATACTGAAACATGAGTTGTCGACATTTGGATGCAGATTTCTTTACAAAGCAAAACAATGCAAAACTTGTGCCGATAAAAAGCATGTTGTTATCTGATTTAGCCAAATGTGCAGTTTATGAAACAACAATGCAGATCTGTAGAGACAAACCAGATTCATTGCTAATTTAGCATCACCATGGTAAATTTAAAATTGTATGCGGAGTACTATTAAAAATCTGGTCAACAAATTAACATAAGTCATTGTAATGAACGACTTAATGGCTAAATCCAACCTATTGTAGCACATTCAGAAGGGCAAGTATAACAAATGAGAGAATTTAGATGAAAATGAACTTGTGAAATGATTCCATTAACTGTGAATGAAGGAGTACAAGGGTATATATACAGTTACTGTTACATTGATCTAATCTAACTAACTGTTACAAGCTATATTATATACAAGTTAACTAGTACAGACATATTAGAATGGATGCATCTTTTCCAAATGAGCTTGATGTCTTGTACAGTAAATGGTTTTGTCTTGAACTTCATCACTGCTGCTACTTGGCTTGTGGCTTGAACTTTTGACTGCAGAATTGACTTTGGTGTATGCACCATTATCCCCCCCACAAGTTGGCAGTGTGTAGGGATCACACATGCCTAACTTGGATAGACATTGATGAAAAGGATAAGTAGGAAGACCTTTTGTTAGGATGTCTGCAGCTTGTTGATGTGCTGGAATGTAGGATATTGAAATTTGCCCTGCTTTGATTTTGTCTCTTACAAAGTGACAATCAATCTCAATGTGCTTAGTCCTAGCATGTTGTACTGGATTTGAAGCAAGAGAAATGGTTGAGATGTTATCACAGAAAATCTTCACTGGAGTTGGAATTTGAACTCTGAGATCATTGAGAAGAGAACATAACCATGTAATCTCACAAGAACAATCTGCCAATGCTCTATACTCTGCTTCAGTTGAGGATCTTGATACTACTGGTTGCTTTTTAGAGTGCCAAGATATGAGACTATTTCCTAAAAAGATTCCAAAACCTGAAATTGATCTTCTTGAGGATGGGCAATTGGCCCAATCACTGTCACAGTAAGCATGAAGTGTGAGAGGATTAGACCTGGGGAAATATAAACCTTGACCTGGACTCATTTTGATGTATTTGATAACCCTATGTAGAGCTTCCATATGAGAGGTGTGAGGCTTTTGAGAGAATTGACTGAGTAGTTGTGCTGCAAAAGCTATGTCTGGCCTGCTGATTGTAAGATAAATCAGCTTGCCAACAAGAGTTCTGTAGAGTGATGGATCTGAAAGTTGGTCACCTTCTTCATAAGTAAGCTTCTTTCTTGAGTCAAGTGGAGTTTTTGCAGGCTTGGCATCTTGTAGATTAGCATACTCAATAAGATCAAGTGCATACTTTCTTTGAGTCATGACAAGACCAGTTGAATTTCTCAGAAACTCTATGCCAAGATAATAATGCAATGGTCCAAGATCTTTGATGCTAAAAGCTTCATGAAGTTGAGCCTTGACTTCTGAGATCAATGTATTGTTGTTTCCTGCTAACAAGATGTCATCAACATAGATCAAAAGGATCAAAGTATCTGTACCTCTGTAGTAGGTGAAGAGAGAGTTGTCTGAGTGACTTTGTGTGAAGCCCAGGTTGAGTAGAAAGGTAGTGAGTTTGATGAACCACTGTCTGTTAGCTTGTTTAAGGCCATATAGTGACTTCTTCAACCTGCAAACTGTGTTGGGAGGTAGGTTCTTTTTGTATCCACTTGGCACCTTCATGTATACTTCCTCAGCTAGGTCTCCATGCAGAAATGCATTGTTGATATCAAGTTGTTGAATGAACCAATTGTTGATGGAAGAGAGAGCCAATAATGTTCTGACAGTTACCATCTTTGCAACTGGGGCAAAGGTTTCTGTATAATCAATGCCTTCTTTTTGGTTGTAACCTTTTGCAACCAACCTAGCTTTGAACTTAGCAATAGAGCCATCAGCATTATACTTAATCCTATAAACCCATTTGTACCCAATGGCTTCTTTGTGTGCAGGAAGTATAGTGAATTCCCATGTGTCATTATCTTCTAGTGCAGTTATTTCATTGTCCATAGCCTCTACCCACCTAGGATGCTTAGATGCTTGAGTGTAACTGGTTGGTTCAGTTTCATGAGTGATTGAGTTGATGAGATGGAGCATGTGAGTGTTGTGAATGTTTTTGTAGTTGATGAAATGAGAGGTGTGATGTTTTGATTGAAAAGAGTTGGTGGAAGGTTTATAGTGAGTGAAGTCTCTGAGTCTTGAAGGGGTGAGTTTGATTCTAGTGGATCTTCTTGGAGGTGGTGGTGGTGTTGGTGGTGGTGGGGTTGTGGTTGATGTGGTAGATGGAGAAGGTGTGGTGTGAGGTTCTGAGTGAGATGAAGATTCTGATGATGTGGGAGTTGATGAAGTTGATTGGGAATGGTCCTGTGAGGATGTATCCTGTGAGGATGTAGGTGTGGGGGTGTTGGAAGCAGATGTTGTTGATGTACTTGATGAGTGTTGTGGGGAAGGAGTAGAGTGATTATGATTATCAGATGAAGATGAGGGTGAAGGAGTTGGTGTTGTAGTTGTTGATATTGGAGGTGATGGATAAAATGTGTTGTTGGAAGCAAAGATGTTTGGTGGAGGTATGGAATAAGGTGTGGCAGTGTGAAATGGAAAAATATGCTCATGAAAGATTACATTTCTGCTGACAAAAATCTTTTTGGTGTTCTGAGATAATAATAAATAGCCTTTTTGATGTTCTGGATAACCAAGAAAAATGGATGGAATAGCTCTCTTTTCAAACTTATCTGGTGTGTGTATGGAAGCATAGGCTTGACATCCTATAATTTTAAGATTTTGAAGATCTGGAACAGTGTTGTGAAGAGTTTCATAGGGTGATTTGTTGTTTAAAACCTTTGAGGGAAGTCTATTGATTAAGTGAGTGGCTGCCATGAGACAATATCCCCATAGATATATTGGAAATTTTGCTTGAAAATGAATGGATCTTGCTACTTCCAGTAGATGTTTGTGTTTCCTCTCTGCCCTTCCATTTTGTTGAGGTGTGTTAGGACAAGAAGTTTGGTGTACAATGCCTTTGGTTTGTAAGAAACTGGATAATGAATGATTGACAAATTCTGTGCCATTATCACTTCTCAGTGTTTTAATGTGAGTGTTGAATTGAGTTTTGACATGATAACAGAAATTTTTGAATGTTGAAGTTACATGTTGTTTGGATGGCATTAGAAAAGTCCATGTGTATCTTGAACAATCATAAACAAGAGTAAGAAAGTATTTGCACTTATTAAGTGTACTGTGTTTGTAAGGCCCCCATGTATCAGCATGAATTAGTTCAAAAGGTTTAGAAGCATGAGAAGTACTTGATGGAAATGGTAATGCTGTTTGCTTAGAAAGAGGACAAATGGTACAATGTAAATTTGATACATCAGAAGTGAATGAGGGTAACTGCTTTATTTGTTTTAATACATGAGCAGATGGGTGTCCTAATCTAGCATGCCAGAGATGTAAAGTGCTTGAATGAGATAAAACTGTGGTGGGAGGTAGCTGAGATGATGGGGAAGAGAATGAGCTGGTGTTGTTCTCTGGTTTGATGATGTAGAGTCCATCAGATTGGATTCCATGGGCAATCCTCTGATTGTTGCCCTGAAAAATGCATGTAGAGTGATTAAAGATCACTGAAACATTGGTTGTTTTGCTTATTTGGCTCACAGATAGTAGGTTGTAGGCAAAGGAGGGTATGTATAATACATTGTGAAGAACTAGGTTTGGTTTAATCCTCACAGAACCTATGGTTGTGACTGTAACAGTGTGTCCATTTGGTAGTGAAACAATGATAGGAATTGTGCATTTGATGATGTTAAACATGAGGGATAAGGCTATGCAAATGTGATCAGTTGCACCATTATCTACTACCCAAGCATCTTTAAACAATGAAACACAAGAGGCTATGAACAAATATCTCCCTGCAGCTAAAAGTTTATGATCACACTGACCTTGGTTGTTCTGAAGCATTAGCATGACTTGATTGAACTGATTTTGCAAAGCATCCAATTTAGCATAGACTGCAACATCACTTTGGGTTCCACTTGTGCTAGCTTCATTGACATTTGCTTCATCTTGTCCCACTGTTTGCCCTGTAACCATATTAACATTCCTTGGCTTGTAGTTGTTGTTCCTGTTTGACCCATTACCAAAACCAGATGCTCTGTTTGACCCATTTCCATTTCCATTGTTGCCTGGTTTGAATTTACCATGGAAGGGGTGACCAATGGGATATCCTACAAGCTGATAACACTCATGTTGATAATGTCCTTCTTTTTGGCAATTACCACAGATAATGCCTGGTTTGAATGCACTTTTTCTATTGTTTGGGACAGTGTTTGATCTTGGATTTGACTGTTGTCTGTTGGTTGATGATGTGTTGGTGTTATTGTATGATCTTGGATTGGTGAAAGTGTTCATCACTGTGGGTGAGATATGAGATGGATTATTGGATTCTCTTTGCTTCTCTTCTTGTCTCAACATAGCATATGCTTTGGTTGCATTTGGTAATGGCTGCATAAGGAGTATCTGCCCTCTGATATTTGAATAACATTCATCAAGCCCCATCAAGAACTGTAACAACCTCTTTCTACCTTCTCTTGCACCATTTAATCTCCCATTTTCACAAACACAGTTGCAAGTACAGATGTATGGAGCCTCCAATGCATCAATTTCATCCCATAAACCCTTCAACTTTTGGTAGTACACTTCAACAGATGTATTCACTTGCTTCAGTTGTGTGATATCATTGGAAAGCTGATAGATTCTATGGCCATCAAGTTGTGAGTAGTGTTCTTGAAGTTCTAACCATAAGGCTGATGCAGAATGAACAAAACTGAGATTGTTGCTAATTTGATCACTGACAGTGTTTAGAATCCATGAGATAATCATATCATTATTTCTCTCCCATAATGCTCTGAGTGGTGATTCATTGTCAGGTTCTTGATATTCTTTGGTGATGATTTTCAACTTGTTCTTAGCATTGAGAGCAATCATCATGGATCTTCTCCATGAGCTGTAATTTTCAGATCCAGTGAGTTTCTTGGAGATGAGAATGAGACCTGGATGATCATTTTGGTGTAGAAAGAGTGGATGGTTAACTGATGTAGTATCCTCAGTGTTTGTTTCAGTCATTTTTGCTGGTTTTTGGATGATTGTAAGTAAAATTGAATGATGATGATGAATTAAGATGAATTCTGTGATGATTTTGATGTAATTTGATGAAAATTAGAGTGATTTTGATGGTGATTATGAAGGTTTTTGATGTTTGTTAATGGCGGAATTATGGAGGGAAAGTTTGTTGAAAACAGTTATTGATGATGGTCAAAGTTTGTTATGACAGTCAACGGGTAGTTTGTTGTGGTGGTTAGTGATGGTCATGACAGAGGACCATTGTGGTCTGCTCTGATACCATATAACAAATGAGAGAATTTAGATGAAAATGAACTTGTGAAATGATTCCATTAACTGTGAATGAAGGAGTACAAGGGTATATATACAGTTACTGTTACATTGATCTAATCTAACTAACTGTTACAAGCTATATTATATACAAGTTAACTAGTACAGACATATTAGAATGGATGCATCTTTTCCAAATGAGCTTGATGTCTTGTACAGTAAGGTGAAGTATAAATTCCAATGGTTTTGTCTTGAACTTCATCACTGCTGCACTTGGCTTGTGGCTTGAACTTTTGACTGCAGAATTGACTTTGGTGTATGCACCATTAGCAAGAAATGGCATATGGAATGCATGGAGATCACAGAAAGTTCTTTAGAATGAAATCTTGATGATATAACGCCTCTAAAATGAGATTGAAATGAAATAACAAGAGTTGTCTCACTCGCTCTCAACCCAACATGAAAAAACAACATATATGACATAACATGTAACATGTGAAAATTGAATGTTGAAAGTTGAATATCTTCAAATACGACTTAGAAACACTTCCTGTGCACGATTGATGGACCAGACTCGTCATATTCCGCTTTTGCAATCCACATCTGCATCATTTATACCACCCAATAGTCAGAAACAAAGTACAAATAACTATTTACAAATGGGAATAAAAAGATGATTGCAAAACAAACCTGCTGGAAGGTGCTGAGTGATGCCAAGATGGACCCTCCGATCTAGACACTGTACTTTCTTTCCGGTGGTGCAACGACTTTGATCTTCATGCTGCTTGGAGCCAAAGCGGTAATTTCCTTGCTCATTCTATCAGCAATACCGGGGAACATAGTTGTACCTCCACTGAGCACAATGTTTCCATACAAGTCTTTCCTGATATCCACATCACACTTCATGATGGAGTTGTATGTGGTTTCATGAATACCTGCTGCTTCCATTCCGATCATGGATGGCTGGAACAAGACCTCTGGGCAACGGAAACGCTCAGCACCGATGGTAATGACCTGCCCATCAGGGAGCTCAAAGCTCTTCTCGACAGAAGAGCTAGTTATAGAAGTTTCGAGCTCCTGCTCATAGTCGAGAGCAATGTAAGCCAGCTTCTCCTTCATGTCTCTTACAATTTCCCTCTCTGCTGTAGTGGTGAAGGAATACCCATGCTCGGTAAGGATCTTCATTAAACAGTCAGTAAGGTCACGTCCAGCCAAGTCCAATCGAAGAATGGCATGTGGAAGGGCGTAACCCTCATAAATTGGGACTGTGTGACTCACACCATCCCCTGAATCAAGAACAATACCTGTACCAGACAATAAGCGATGAGAGTGCTATACTGACTGAATAATCAGAGTTAAACCAAAAAGAGTGTGGCTATTATAGGGTATTATAATGTACTTTTGAAAAGTGATAAAGTGATATTGAATAATCAGAGTTAGACACCTATAAAACAAGTTGTAGAACATAGTGTTTGTATATACTTCTGTTTGAAATTGTAATACTTAGATATCTTAGTGTTTTGTATATTCTGATTATTGGTGTAATTAAACAGATATTATGACCAAAATGAGTGAAATTTTATAAGGGAACAAATTGTCACATAGGTTTAAAAGCGGTGATTAAGATAACCCGAAACTATTATCTGACCCCAACGTTAAAAAAAATCAAAGGTTCATGTAAACGATAATACATCCCTAAAATAAAAATCCATGTGAATGATTCCAAGTAAGTTGACATTAAAATGGTAAGTGTCAAAGATGCATATTGGATCAATATACAAAATTTGCAGCATTTGAACATCTTATAGCAGGACGATGAGATGCTTACCAGTAGTACGACCACTAGCATACAGGGAAAGAACGGCTTGGATGGCAACATACATAGCGGGGGCATTGAACGTTTCGAACATTATTTGGGTCATCTTTTCACGATTGGCCTTAGGATTCAATGGTGCTTCGGTTAGGAGAACTGGATGCTCTTCTGGAGCAACACGGAGCTCATTGTAGAAGGTGTGATGCCAAATTTTTTCCATGTCATCCCAATTGTTGACAATACCATGCTCAATTGGGTATTTTAAAGTCAATATACCTCTCTTGGACTGAGCCTCGTCTCCAACATAGGCATCTTTTTGGCCCATTCCAACCATCACACCGGTGTGACGTGGTCGGCCCACAATACTTGGGAACACAGCCCTTGGAGCATCATCTCCAGCAAAACCAGCCTGTTAGAATAAATATACTTGGTTAGACTACCATTAAAAAGCTTCCAACTCTAACTATGCATAATGTGCAGGTGACCATGTATCTGAGCGCATGTGGAAAGAGAGATGCTAAAATGATTACCTTAACCATTCCAGTTCCATTATCGCACACAAGTGGCTGGATATCTTCTGAATCTGCCATTTTATGCTAGCTACAGAACCAAACAAAGCTTTAATCAGCAAGTGCCTTTTTTCATAATACTGCACACTTTTTAAAATAAGAAAACCAAAACCGGCTAGAACATCCAATTGTGAATTCCACACAAAATACTAGTTGTACAACTTGAAAAGGCATTCCTAACATTGCTTGGCAAAACATAAGTCCATCATCGTAGTTGCACTAACTTCTGATTTTATCATCTGTTTCTAGTTTCTACACCATATATTCACAGCAATTTAGTCATTTTTAGACAGCTTTAATCTTACCTAACAAATCACTAGCTGTCAGAATAAAAGTCTTGTATATGTTGAACGTGTCTTTATTTAATGGTTACAATTTTGAGTTTTCTTGACTTATGAATGGGTAGATATGGGTTATGTATTATCTGGGTTTGCCAACTGGGCAGGTTGGGTGGGTTCGGTAACTGGGCAGGATGGGTGGGTTCGGTAACAGGTCAAACCAAGTAATTTGGTTCAGGGTGGGTTGGCCCGAAACAATTTTTAGGTAAAAGTTGTTTGCAGGATTGTATTATTTCAACAATAAACTACTCCTTTTTGGATATAATGAGTTATGACTTGTGAGGGATTTCCAGACAACCGAAATCATATAGTTCTAATAATCATATTTTCAAAACGCTAATTATGTAAAATAATCTCAAAAAAAGAGTTTCCATTTAACCAAACCCATTTTTGGGCCACACATCACACCACAGATTACCCCTTTTGACCTGAACCGCATCTGACCCGGCCAATTTGCCATCAACAGAAGTGTGGTTCAGCGTTTTTGTATATAGCAATTGATGTTTTCCCTGTTAGATCCTTGCAGTTGCCAAAACGAAACATCAGTTGACTGGAGATTCAAGTGAAGTAATTGAGGATATCCCTATTGTGGCATTTGGTTCTCGGGCGCATTTGGAGAAGAAAGCTCTAGCTACAGTAAGTTCCTCATGTTTATACTTTATCTTCTTGTCATTTAGCTTTCTGTTCTGAACAATTTCATTATGCTTCAGAGGAAGTGGTATCGCAACTTTTTGATGAAAGGGTTCCATGTCGTGGTTCTCCTAGCTGCTGGTCCTGGAGTTCGTGATACACAGGTTATTGTTTTCAAACTCTAGTTCTTGTTTTATTAATTTTTTTATATTTTTTGTTGTTGACGTGCTGGATTTATATTAATACAAAGCTTGACATGTATGGCAGTGTGGCTTCAAGATGTTCACTCGAGCTGCTGCAAGGAAGCTTTTTACTAATATTCGTTTGAAAAGGTATGAAATTTGTGAGCATGCTTTGACTTGCTTCCTACTTTTAAAGTAAACGATCCTTGGTGGATATAGGACAGAGTTCCGTTTTGTTGCCTCAACCTGGGTGTAATGTTCATCGCTAGTGAAGAATAAAAGTGGGAAAAGGAAACATTACTTTCAGTGATCACTATCAAATATATGCTCAGTTCAGAATTTAGATAGAGAAAACTGGGTGAATAAAATAAATTTAGGGGAATCATGACCCTGAAGAAGTGAAGGCGAGATGGAAAACTAAAGTAATTATAGACGAGTGATTTAGCACATTAGCATGACATACATCATTTTTTTTTTTTTTTGTAAAAAGCTTATAACAACTCTCTTATGTTTTAACGTGCTTATAACAATTCTCTTATAATCAACCCAGACCGTTTTGACCCGTAAAAGTACCAGCTTGGAATTTGACATGCTGTTCAACCCACCAGCCACGCATCGTGCCGCACCTATGTTATACTTGCTTTTCATCAAGTTCATGGTGTTTGTCTGTTTTATTGGTGGATCTAACACTTTGTTTTTTGGTGTCTATACAGGTGGTGCTTTGACGTCGAGTTAGTTTATTTGAGCAAATTCTTTCAAATCCCTATATTAGAGATATCCGT
Organism: Artemisia argyi; assembly: GCA_030686995.1. NCBI lineage: Eukaryota > Viridiplantae > Streptophyta > Magnoliopsida > Asterales > Asteraceae > Artemisia > Artemisia argyi. The sequence continues at coordinate 159,493,389 of CM060706.1, read as the reverse complement.
AACCTGGTCTGAGATTCCGGGATCCAAGGTGAGTGCATTAAGCATCCTGAACATGGTGTGGGAAATGGCTCTCATGTCTCTGGGATATAGAGCTGGTATCTGGAAGATATCCACTCGAGAATCTTAGTTTAAAGCAGGCTAGGTTAATCGAAAATTTTCCTCCACCCTGAGCTAACGTTCTTAATCGCCAGTTTTCTCTGATATGCATACCATCAATTGTTATTTATCATGCAAGTAACTGTCCAGATCTGTATTTTAATGCGTATTTGAAGAAATCTCAGTATTCTTTTACCTATCAGAGGTTTTATATGTAAGGAAATCTGTACACAGACTAGCTGAATTTTATGTATGTTGGAGACATTATGATTGATAGTTATACCAGTTAAAAAGATGACTTGTTTCAAGTCATTGTTTGGTTTCATCGTACTGTTTCGACATCTTTAACTCATGTTTTGATCCTCAAGGATCCTTTCACTCAATCATCATTGGTAATGTCTTTGGTGGTGGGGTGCTCTACAATCTATTACAGTAATATTCTGGATCAAATCAATATATGTTGTTAAAACATGACATATAGTCCAACTGTTGTCTAAATTAGTAGTCCTGAATTTGCACTGAAGGTTACCAGTAAAAACTTGAAATTTTGGATATCGTCTTCGTGTTTTTACCCAACATATATGCATATCCTTTTCAAACTTTTCATAAATTTCTACTTCACCAGGTTGTATATTTTCCACCTTCATACACACAAGGGCAAATACATTCTATACCGTTGAAAATAATATATCGTGGTCACTTTGCGTAGGTACTATGCTAGCCAAGTAGAATATTTGTATGCATCAGCAAAATTAATGTACATATCACCTCAAGACATGCGAAGTAGTTGCTTTCAATCTTCAAAACCAAATGGAGTAGTTTTTGTCAAATAACAATCTTTCACGAGTTCTTGCAAAAATGTGACATGGTAAAGTTCAGATAATGAATTCATGAATTTAATTATTGAATAAAGATATCACTAGAATGAAATGTTGCATTGCTGTCGCCTCTATGGAACTATGGAAGATGTATAGTATGGGCATATGCAGTGATAAAGCTTCTATGACATTCATTTCATATCATAGTTAAAAGTTAAAAAGTAGGGCTGCGTTTTTTTTTTTTTTTTTTTTTTTTTTTTTTTTTTTTTTTTTTTTTTTTTTGGATGTTTTATGTCTGATATGTAAAACCGCAAGAGAAGAGGTTGATCTGAAATCTTTAACATACAAGAAGTGATAATCAGACCCAAAAAAAATAATAATAATAATCTACAAAATTGAAGAAATAAGTCATTTTTGTCTCTTATGTTTAAAAATAAACACACTTCTTTCATTTCTTCTTCCCGCTTGCAAACATAAGAAGAAAACAAACGTACTTCTTTCATTTCCTCTTCACGCTTACAAACAAAAGTGAAAATAAGTGCTTCTTTATAATAATAATAATAATTAAAAAAAAACGGCCAAATGTTTTTTTTTTTAACTGAGAAGGTGGATGAAATTATTTGAGTAAAACGTAAAGCAAAGGGGACCATCTCACCAAAAGTTTTAGCAAAAAGAAATCTCCAAATGTGCACCCCATAATACCCAACTTCTTTGGTGAATTTTAAAGCAATGTCAGGCATTGCTATCAGAAATTATTGCTTATGAATGTGGGGAAGATAAATAAATTATGGACATATCGGAGTCATGCATACAGTATACACTTAGGATCAAATATATCTAAAAAATAGTTAAGTGGTCCTAGTATACACCATTGCTGCCTTTCGATTGAGTGAGAAAAGACATCAGCAACCAGTATTTGGCTCGTTTTCTTACACGTTCTAACACATAAGAGGTGCAAAGACTAACCATAACAGGCATTTTATTTTGAGCATTTCATTTGATAAGATGATATCTTGTAACCAAAATTCTCGTCCGCGTGTTTCAGGAACAATTTAAGACACAAAAGTATTGGCCAAACATTTCCAAAAGTGAAAAAATACTGAAACATGAGTTGTCGACATTTGGATGCAGATTTCTTTACAAAGCAAAACAATGCAAATTGTGTGCTGATAAAAGCATTATGTTATCTGATTTAGCCCATGTTCAGTTTATGAAACAATGCAGATCTGTACAGACAAACCAAATTCATTGCCAATTTAACATCACCGTGGTAAATTTAAAACTTTATACCATTTAAAATCTGGTCAACAAATTAACATAAGTCATTGTAATGAACGACTTAATGGCTAAATCCAAAACCTATTGTAGCACATTCAGAAGGGCAAGAAATGGCATACGGAATGCATGGAGATCACAGAAAGTTCTTTAGAATGAAATATTGATGATATAACGCCTCTAAAATGAGATTGAAATGAAATAACAAGAGTTGTCTCACTCGCTAACCCAACATGAAAAAACAACATATATGACATAACATGTAACATGTGAAAATTGAATGTTGAAAGTTGAATATCTTCAAATACGACTTAGAAACACTTCCTGTGCACGATTGATGGACCAGACTCGTCATATTCCGCTTTTGCAATCCACATCTGCATCATTTATGCCACCCAATAGTCAGAAACAAAGTACCAATAACTATTTACAAATGGGAATAAAAAGATGATTGCAAAACAAACCTGCTGGAAGGTGCTGAGTGATGCCAAGATGGACCCTCCGATCCAGACACTGTACTTTCTTTCCGGTGGTGCAACGACTTTGATCTTCATGCTGCTTGGAGCCAAAGCAGTAATTTCCTTGCTCATTCTATCAGCAATACCAGGGAACATAGTTGTACCTCCACTGAGCACAATGTTTCCATACAAGTCTTTCCTGATATCCACATCACACTTCATGATGGAGTTGTATGTGGTTTCATGAATACCTGCTGCTTCCATTCCAATCATGGATGGCTGGAACAAGACCTCTGGGCAACGGAAACGCTCAGCACCGATGGTAATGACCTGCCCATCAGGGAGCTCAAAGCTCTTCTCGACAGAAGAGCTAGTTATAGAAGTCTCGAGCTCCTGCTCATAGTCGAGAGCAATGTAAGCCAGCTTCTCCTTCATGTCTCTTACAATTTCCCGCTCTGCTGTAGTGGTGAAGGAATACCCACGCTCGGTAAGGATCTTCATTAAACAGTCAGTAAGGTCACGTCCAGCCAAGTCCAATCGAAGAATGGCATGTGGAAGGGCGTAACCCTCATAAATTGGGACTGTGTGACTCACACCATCCCCTGAATCAAGAACAATACCTGTACCAGACAATAAACGATGAGAGTGCTATACTAACCGCATAATCAGAGTTAAACTGAAAGTGATCAAGTGATATCGAATAATCAGAGTTAGGCAGCTGTAATACAACAAGTTGTAGAAAAAATGTTTGGATCTGCTTCTTCTGTTTGAAATCGTAATACTTAGATATCTTAGTGTTTGTATATTCTGGTTATTGGTGGAATTAACAGATATAATGACCAAAAAAGAGTGAAATTTTGTAAGGGAACAAATTTTGTCAGATAGGTTTAAAAGCGGTGATTAAGATAACCCGAAACTATTATCTGACCCCAACATTAGAAAAAATGAAAAGTTCATGTAAACGATAATACATCCCTAAAACACAAATCCATGTGAATGATTCCAAGTAAGTTGACATTAAAATGGTAAGTGTGAAAGATGCATATTGGATCAATATACAGAACTTGTAGCATTTGAACAATTTATAGCAGGACAATGAGATGCTTACCAGTAGTACGACCACTAGCATACAGGGAAAGAACGGCTTGGATGGCAACATACATAGCGGGGGCATTGAATGTCTCGAACATTATTTGGGTCATCTTTTCACGATTAGCCTTAGGATTCAATGGTGCTTCAGTTAGGAGAACTGGATGCTCTTCTGGAGCAACACGGAGCTCATTGTAGAAGGTGTGATGCCAAATTTTTTCCATGTCGTCCCAATTGTTGACAATACCATGCTCAATTGGGTATTTTAAAGTCAATATACCTCTCTTGGACTGAGCCTCGTCTCCAACATAAGCATCTTTTTGGCCCATTCCAACCATCACACCGGTGTGACGTGGTCGGCCTACAATACTTGGGAACACAGCCCTTGGAGCATCATCTCCAGCAAAACCAGCCTGTTACAGATTATAAACTTGGCTTAGACTACCATCCAAAAGCTTGTAACTCTATTTGTGCATAATATGCAGGTGACCGCGTATCTGAGCGATGTGGAACAAGAGATGCTGAAATAAATACCTTAACCATTCCAGTTCCATTATCGCACACAAGTGGCTGGATATCTTCTGAGTCTGCCATTTTATGCTAGCTACAGAACCAAACACAACTTTAATCAGCAAGCGCCTTTTTTTACATGCATAATGCCACACACTTTTTAAATTAAGAAAAACAAAACCAGCTAGAACATCCATGAATTCCACACAAAATACTACTTGTACAACTTGAAAAGGCATTCTTAACATTGCTTGGCAAAACAGATAAGTCCATCATTGTAGTTACACTAACTTTTGATTACATACTTGAACAACATTTATCATCTGTTTCTACAACATATATTCACGGCAACTTAGTCGTTTTTAGACAACTTTCATCTTACTTAACAAATATCATGAATAAAAGTTTAAATGTAAACATTTTTTCTGCAAGATTGTTCTATATTCATCTGTTGTCGCAAATTCATTATGATTAAGCAATTGATAAATATTTTTGTTTAAATGTATTATATAATTGTGTGAAAGTAACCTGAGAGACTTCTTTTTTCATTTCAACTATCATATGCCCAATAGAAACTATATCGCTAAACCAATAACAGGATTAACATGACAGGAGAAGCTACAACAATAAAGACAACATGTAATAGCTATTTTCAACGGCCCCCTATATAAGACAACATGGTATCTAGCAAGATTAAGATGCTCTTGGCTGACTAAGATAAAAAACAACTATAATACCAATATTTTATAATTAATATACTACAAGGACTGCAACAAGGTCGGCAAAAACGTTCTGTGCAGTCATGGCTTAGCCCGCCTAGGTAATTTTCAAAGCATCTCATTATTAAATACCATATAAATATAAATAAATAATTTTTGAATACATAAACTCAATATTATTATAGTATCGAAATGAATTGTCTTAAGTCTTAACCAAACACCCAAAGCACGCAGTAACAAGCATTTTAGACGCAATTTTAAAAACATCCATAGAGAGAAGAAAATCATCATCAAATTCAAAACAAATTTTCTATATATAAAACCATTAATGCCCTAAACAGAATCACACGGCGATTCCTAACGCATCATTCACCTCTAACCACAACATCTAACGGAAAATCAAAATTCTGTTTATAGTCTTTTCAAATTTTCTAAGCATATTATGAATAAAACTAGGGCATCAAAGCACATTACAATTTCGAAAGCGCTAAATGCGTTGCGGTTCCAAATTATAAACAATTCAGCAAAAATCATAATAGGCAACACTCCTTTAATAAAACATAAATTATCAAATCTAATAGGGCTAATGATTTGAAAATACATCTAACTTGTCAATTTTTGTTGTTACAGCTCTCGAATTTCGACCTTCGTGTGTATTTTGTAACCATTTTGCCCTTACTTATTTCAAATTTCGAAGGGTCAAATGGTCATTTTACATGCACAAAATACAAAAAAAAAAAAAAAAAAAAAAAAAAAAAAAAAAAAAAAAACTTTGGGTTTTAATAAAGAAAAAAAAGATGACTACATGTAACAACAAAAATCGACAATGTAGATGTATTTTCAAGTCATTAGCCCAATCTAATAATAGATCATCATATATCGAACAAAACGTTGTACGATAGATGCAAAATGTCCACATTGATAAAATAACAAATTCTTAACATGAAGAAATTATACATAAAAGTGATCTATAACGAATAGAGTAACGGGGATCTAAAAGAAATGAATATACCTTTGCGGGGGTGATTATTGAAGAATGATGTGTTTGTGAGAGAGAGATTATGAATTTGAAAGCAACAGAAGGAAGGAAGCTCCAAAATTAAATGGAAAGAAATGCGTTTGTGAGGGAGAGAGTTATAACAGGGGAGACTTTTAATCTCAACCGTTGGATGACCGATGGTGGATTACACGTCCCCTCCTCCTCTCTTTTTTACTATTTTCTGTCATTGAAAATACGGACCTTTTTTTTTTTTTTTTTTTTTTTTTTTTTTTAAGTGTTAAAATTTACTCTATGAGAAATCACATGTGATTTGTTATTTTCAAATTGTCTATGATTTTACGAAATCACATGTTATTTTAACATATAAATCACATGTGATTTTTCGATAAGCAAATTTTAACACCAAAACAAAACTCGAAGAAAAAAATGTTCGTCGAAACTATATCGAATTGTCTGTCTACCGAAAGATAAAAAAATTCTCGTCGTGATGGTATATTTTTAGTTGCTTAACGATTTACCATTTCTAAGATATTTTATTTAAAAAAAATGAAAAATGGTTTTTCATTAATTTTTATAAAAATTAGATGAATATTATTGATTCATTGGATCCATGAAAAATAGAGTTAATTGCATTTTTGGTCCCTGTGGTTTAGCCAAATTGCAGATTTGGTGCCCAACTTTTTGAAAGTGCACCAGACGTCCCCATTTTCAAGTTTTTGTTACATTTTTGGTCCCTGGGCCCACACACCGTTAACGCTGCTCTGTTACTCACCCCATGTGCGTTGCACACGAGGGTTTTTTTTGTCATTTCACTTTTCTTTCTTTTTTATATAAAATCCACCCCACAACTCTTATCCCCACTGTTTGTCCTCACTATTCATCATCATCAACACCAAGACTCTCTCTTCCTCACCTAAAAACCCTAGCCGCCCCTATACATCTACCTGCAACCCTCCACTGCCACCCTTGACACCTCATCGCCACCACCAATCCACTCCACACACCCTCCTTTTCACGATCTACAAAAACACGCGCCCTCAAACTCCTCACCAACTCTCATTACTACGACAACGCGTCACCTCTTTTGCCCTACCACAACGCGTCACCTGTTTCTTTTTAATGAGTTGACTCGTGACAGCGAGTTACTAGTTGAGTCGTCTTAGTTCGGGTTTAACTAGAAAACAATGGGAACAAAAGATTTATGTAATAAAAACAAGAAATAGAAACTAGTTTGGTATCCGTGTTTGATGTTTGTGTGTGTCGAGTCTAGTAACCGTGTATGATTGATGTTCTTGTTATTGTTGTTTATTTTTATTTTTGTTTGTGCTTGGATGTTATTATTTTGGTCTGTTTGGTTTGAAGCCATGAACTAGGACTTGGTTTTCGATTGTTGGAGTTATTGTTGGTGTTGTCCAAGAGTTTTGGACCACACAGGGTCCGTTTGGTTGAGTTTGGTGACGGGAAAGACTAGGCTGAGACCATTAAGGTCTCGGCAATGAGTGATGTTGGTTGGTTGTTGTTATTGATAATGGTTGTGTCGATGGGATGCTTGAGACCGATTTTGCAATTTACTCTTTAATGGTTGTGTTGATAATGGTTGTGATGATGATGATGATGAAAGTAGGGTGGATTTTATATAAAAAGGATAGAAAAGTGGGGCTTTGTATTTTAGTTAGTGAAATGACAAAAAAAAAAACCCTCGTGTGCAACGCACATGGGGTGAGTAACGGAGCAGCATTAACGGCATGTGGGCCCAGGGATAAAAATGCAACGGAAACTTGAAAATGGGGACGTCTGGTGCACTTTCAAAAAGTTGGGGACCAAATCTGCAATTTGGCCAAACCACAGGGACCAAAAATGCAATTAACTCTGAAAAATATAATTGATCTCAACTCTATAATACAATGAGATGTATAAAACATCAAAATAAGTGTGTTGTTATGGTGTCATCATGTTAGCTCTTAGTAATTACATCATCTTAGGGTGCGTTTGGTATCTCATTATTTGAACGAGACTATAACTATAAAAGTAATTAAAGATGTTTTTTTTTTTTAAGATGAGGAGCCCACCACTATGATAATGAATCATAGATTTAATTCATACTTCATATACATCAGGAGAGCTAGGTATGAATCTTTTATAGGTGAGGGACCCACCACTACTATCAAACTCATACCATTATCATTCATGACATCATACCAAACGCACCCTAATAATTAAACTTTTATCAATTACATGATATATGTTTATAAACGTATTATATACTCCATCCGCCCCATACTAAATGTCCTGTTTGAGTTTTCAAAATTTTTCTTTCTCAACTTTAACCTTAAATATTTGTGCTTGTGTAATATAATACTCTGTACTTGATACAAAATATATGAATGAATTAAGGGTGCGTTTGGTATCCCACTATGGGAATGAATCAATGACTTTGAAAGTCATAGATGTTGTTTGGTTGGTTATGAGGTCCACCACAATGGAATGAGGATACCCATTACATGATATATGAGGCCCACCACAATGGAATGAGGATACCCATGATATGTGGGTTTCCTCATAGGAGTATGATGTTGTGGGTATGTGCATAGTTACCGAATTCGCTGGGTGAAGGACGAATTTAGTATTGGATCGAATTGTACCAATTCGAAATTCACTGCGTTCCAATTCGATGCGGTACGATGTACCAAATCGAAATTCGGTGCGTACCATTAATTGCAAATCGGCGTTCCAATTAACTACAATTCGGCGTTCTCCTTTCATGAAAACAGTCCCGAGAAAAAGATAAAATGAATAAGAAGAAGAAAATTTTTTTGACTGTTGCTTTCTTGTTGTTGGCTGCGGGAGGAAGAAGAAGACGGTCAAAAGATAGGTTTTATAATATACTTGGGCTGTTAGGTAGCTGTTGTTGTTGTATAAGTTAATAACTTTTTCAGCCCACCCATTTCTCCTTTCCAAGCCCAACCCATTCACTTTATTAGTTTTGTAAGTGTTTTAGTAATATTGTTACAATGAAAAAGGTTGAGGTCCTTCTATTTTTACTTCTTATTTTTAAAACTTTTATTTTTTCTTTCAGTAAATTTATCACGTGTAAAAAAAATTAATACTTTATTAGTGTAAATTTTTTTTAAGACCTTTATTAGTGTAAAAAAAAATTATCACGTGTATTTGATTTTCAATTATTTTTTTTATAACATATAATTATGAATTATAATACCCCGTGTCCCCGAGTCCATATTCAAAATTTGGACTCTTTCAAAACGAGTCTACGAATCCTTGAAATTATATATTGAAAGGTCCGACCCTTGGACACGTACCCGAGTCCGACACCCATACCCGAATCCGAGCATCCTAGCATTCCATAATTCCAATACAATCAATCAATTAACTACAAATCAGCGTTCCAATTAAATACATTCCATAATTTCCATTATTCCAATACATCAATTAACTACAAATCAGCGTTCCAATTAAAATACATTCCATAATGCCAATACATTCCATTATTCCAATACATCAATTTACAAGTATAAATACATCCCCTTAACTAGTATTACGTTGCAATATGTTTTTCAAATTAAGTTTTTGTTTTGTATGGTACAATGAATTTCGAATTTTAATATACGTACCACTTCGTACCGTTTCGTACCGAAATGAACCTACCCCCCTTCGTACCGAATACGTGACCTATAGCGAATTGCGTACCCGAATTTCGTATTCGTACCGGAGCGTACCGCGTATTAGGTAACTATGGGTATGTGGATACCCATGAAAAGTGATATCTACATACCCATTTTCATTCCACTTTACTCTCAAACATATACTTATAGTGATTCCATCAAGCATACCAAACGCACCCTAAGTTTTAAATGTATTTGCATTGCTTATAATTTTTATCAAATACTGTATAACACAGGCAAAAATATATAAAGTTAAAGTTGATAAAAAAAATTGAAAAGTCAAACATGAACATTTAATATGAGAGGGATGGAGTAAATTATAAAAGATGAAATGCAAAATGTAACAATCAAATGCTAGTTGACGTTGTCTGGTACATCTAAAGACAGTGATGATCCAATAGCAAGAAGCCTTCTTATTCACATTATATTTCGAATAACTTACCAATTAGATATATATTATCAAAATAAATTTACTCGTCAAATTGCTCTTTTTAATTTAGATTAGTTCGTACGTAACTATTATGGTGTTAAGTTGAATCATGGGTTAAAGGACTATAGATTCATTTTTAGATCTATATTTATTTTTACGTTAAGTTCGGTCCTTTAACTTTAAATCCTGAATCCGCCCTTGTATATAAAACGAATCAAGGACGGGTCCAAGATTTTTTAGAGGGTGTTGCACAAAATATTTTTTATGACTATGAGTACTAAAGTTGTCCGATAAAGAATTTATTAGGTAAAATCGGGTGTTGCACCAGCCCAGAAAAGTCACATTTTATAAAAAAAACTACACTTCGTGAACTAAAATTGGGTTTGGCCCGTGTCACACCCGGCTCCCATGTGGGTCCGTCAATGAAAACGATGATACATATTACTTATAAACTACATTTAAAAACGATGATACATCGTTACACATTATTGTAATCATATATCGTAGTATATGTTACTGATATATATCTCTCCCCAGATCATAGCATAATTTCTTAAAAGAGAAAAGATGTAATTGTGCACTTTTGGTTACTAAACAAATCAAAGGTACCCACTAACTGAAATTTGGTTGTTTCAATAAAAAGCAAACATATTTTTTGGTACCCATAAGGCCATAACGATTTGCCACTATAAATCAGGCTTGCAAAGACTTAAATCCCATGTGTTGTGTCTGAAAAAAGACATCAAAAAGTGGAAAATAAACACAAAGCTATATTTATGCAATTATTGTTATGGGATTCAAGTCTATTATAAAGAAAGAAATCGATCAAACGGGGCCAAAACATATATAAAATGTCCTAGCTTGACCTACTTGTGGTTTGTAATGTCAAAGTATCTATTTTTTTATATAAAAAATCAAAGATCATTTGTATAAAAATAATATTCTACTTTGGATTTATTTTTCAATTATTAACGGGTTCTATTGACATTTAAGCGTGATATGCGCTATTTACAACGCTCAAGTAATTAATTTATGTGATAAAGAAACAAAGTTGTAACAGAAGTTTAAAACTAAACTTGTATGTTCAAACTTGATAAGTTCCCTTGTTATAATGACTCAAATACAGGCTGAAAGACTCATGTATGGTTGTTTTTACATGTTTAAATGATGAAGTTTTTGCATAAACCTTATAGATGACTAGCATGGTACACGCATAAAGTAACGGCGATACCACATATGCAGTTTTTGTCATATCTTGATTTTTAAGCAGTATGCAATGATAGTCGGTATTTGACGGTTTACCGGTTTAATAGTTCTAAAAGAGTAAACGTGTGTTTTTTTTTTTTTTTTTTTTGTAAGGTAAATTTCATTAAAAAACCGCCACAAGCGGTCCTCAAAGCAAGGACCCCGGGCCAACAAACGACTTACATCAAGACTAGAGGGTACTTACACCATAAATTCCAATCCATATTTTTCATTCTAGCCCTATTACGAATCCAAAAAAACGAAGTGGATTTGATGATTTCAACGACTTCAGAGACTCTCTTCGATTTATCCTCAAAAACACGCTTGTTCCGTTCATTCCAGATCGACCATAGAGTTGTAAACACTATACCTCTAAGAGCATACTTCTTCTTCTTCGATATCGAATGCGCTTCAACGAACTCCAGAATATCTTTAACATCAAACGCAAAAAACTGACCAAGACGGCACCAAGAACTGACTTTATTCCATATCTCTAAGGAGAACATGCAGCCAGAAAATAAATGCAAAGCTGATTCTTGATCCGATTGGCAGAAAACACACGAAACATCTCGAATAGGGACCCCACGTTTCATAAGCTCAATATGTGTAGGAAGACGATCGCGAACTGCTCTCCAAACCATAATTTTGCACTTAAGAGGAACCCAACCTCTCCATTTTATAGTCAGACTTGAAGACGGATTTAAATCGGAGTATAACACCAATTTAGCTGATTTAACAGTGAAATTCCCGCTAGCATCACCCTTCCACTTCCATGAATCCAAACCTCCTATCCACTGGAAATCATAAAGATCATCCAGCAGCTGGAAAAGTTCCGAGACAGCAGCTGCAGAGGATGGGTTTGAACGCCAACCCCATGTAATTACTTTTTCACCATTAACCATCTTCAGCCGATCACTAACATTAACCCACTTGCAGGATTCCAACTTGAACAAATTAGGATATAGAGTTCGTAAAGGCTGCTCACGCAGCCATGTATCACCCCAAAACAAAGTGGCAACCCCATCCCCAACTGTACACGCGAAAAAGCTGTGAAGAGGTTTACCATCCAACAACCTTTTCTCACCAATTTTAACGATATTCTTCCAGCAACTACTAGCCAAAACGGAGCAAGGCATCATAGTCCAGGTTCGAGAAGACCCATTGCATCCCAAAATGACTTTTTTCCATAGACAATTACCTTCATTTTTAAATCGCCAAGCCCATTTTAAAAGAAGCGCTTCGTTAACCATTTGAAGCTTTGAAATCCCAAGGCCACCATCTTTTTTAGACAAAGTAACAACTTCCCAAGCAACCCAAGGAATCTTTCTATCAACACTCGTACCCGCCCATAAAAAACGTCGCATAATAGATTCAATATTATCAATAACCGCTTTGGGCGCTTTATAGAGAGAAAAATAGTATAAAGGAAGGCTTTCAAGAACCGCTTTGATAAGGATAAGACGTCCACCAATAGATAATGATCGAGCTTTCCAAGATACCAGCCTATTCTTTACCACTTCGACAACCGGGTTCCAATTAACAATCCGAGACATGTTAGCTCCCACTTGGATACCAAGATAAATAAATGGGATAACGCCTCTTCTACAGCCCAAGACGTCCAGCATATTATCCACCTCACCGTCTTCAGTACCAACCCCGTATAAATTCGACTTATGAATGTTAATGCGAAGACCCGAACAAATATGAAAGATCCGAAGAATTCTGGCTGTACTTTGAATGTTTTCTTTTGACCACTCCCCCAAGATCAAGGCATCGTCCGCATAAAAAAGATGAGTCATAACCTCATCATTATCTGCAAATCTAATACCTTGAAATTCATCAATCTCTTTCGCCTTCTTTAAAATACATGATAAAGCTTCCATGACCAAAAGAAAAAGGAACGGGGAGATCGGGTCTCCTTGTCGAAGGCCCTTTTCGCACTTAAATTCAAAAGTAGGCGACCCATTTACTAGAACCGAAGCTCTAGCAGAAATAAGAATACCCTTAATCCAAGAACACCAAATCGAAGGAAAACCCATCTGAGACATTATAGACAGCAAGAAGTTCCAGTTAACATTGTCATAAGCCTTCTCGAAATCTATTTTAAGTAAAAATGCCTTACTACCCCTTTTCTTAAGCCATTCTAACAACTCATTGATAACAAGTGGGCCATCAAGAATATATCGACCAGCCAGAAATGCCGATTGTGTCTCAGAAATAACCTTACCCATGACCTTTTTAAGACGATTCGCAAGGATTTTAGAAATAACCTTGCTAATCATCCCAATAAGAGTTATAGGTCTATAATCCTTTAGCCCTAAAGGCGTTTTAACCTTGGGGATCAAAGTAATAAACGAAGAAGCGCATCCCGGGTTAATGAAACCAGACCCGTGGAACTCCTCCATGATACGAAAAAAATCATCCTCCAACATGTCCCAGAAACGCTCCGGGGCCTGACGGTTTCAATTTTCGTTTTGAGTAAACGTGTGTTTAAATTTCCGTAAAATATATTAATACAAATATAGATATCCATAATTATATTCATTTGAACTTAGTAAAATTGAATAGTTATTATAAAATTTACAACCATAAATTTGTATTATTGTAAGTTTGTAACACTTATTTTAATACTAAAATTTAATGTGTCATTAGTGTACATTATACTACAATTAGTATAGTGTAGGATTTAATTATATAAATTTCAAAATAAGTAAGTGTGCTGACTGAAAATTTTAAGACTTTCTTATTTAGCAGGGTCCCAAATACTTTATTACGGAGTATGCATAGATACTTCAAAGTTACTCATTCAACAAAACACATTTAAGATCCATTTTGTTCCCAATTGATACTCAATTAAAACTTTAACATTTTCTGATCTTATAAACTTTAAGAACCATATTACATTTTTCTTATAAAATTGATAATAAAGAGATTGATGTAAAGGGAAAAGGTTCCAACTTCCAACTTCCAACTAGATTGAAAAGCTTTTCTTTTCATCCACAGTTGGCAATCTTGAAAAGATTATATATGTAAATCAAATATTAAATAATTCTAGTTGGAAAGCTTTTCTCTTCATCCACAGTTGGCAATCTTGAAAAGATTATATATGTAAATCAAATATTAAATAATTCTCATAATCACTTTCATCATATATCCACCCTCCCACTACCACACCACACCACACCACCAAGGCTGTCATGTGCTACTTATGTATATGTGTACAGAATCTTGCTACATGTATATTCTATTGGAATTTGATTGTCTTGATGGGGTTGATATATACATGTTTTTATATCTCTTTCTTTACTGCATATAATGCACACAAAATTTTACTTAAACTTAAAATTTTAAAATTGAATAATGTTTAATACCTATAATACCTCTTTAAACTTCAATTTCTTACTTAAATTTTAAAAAATATATATATATTGCCTTAGAAAACATGACAAGTTTTTTAAATATGGCAAGTGTTTTTAAAAATAGGGTCATGCAATAAACCGTACATCTCATGATTAAAATACCATGTAATAAACTGCACTGGGTCATGTAATAAATCGTCCATCATAAAGCCAATCCCATGTACTGAGAACTTCGAATTCCTTCAGAACAGAACATTACATTTTAAAAAATACGGATTCTATGTAATAAACCGTCCATCTCATGATTAATGTTTAAAAAAAATTAAAAATTGTCCTAACAACTTTTGACAACTATGTTTTTAATGTAGTTTCTAAATCAAATGAGGAGACATTTTTTTATTTAATTCTAACATTAATAGTTTTAAAAAAATCATTCAAATCTCCGCTATATAATACACCATAAACTTCTTTTTACTATTGTGTTAATTTATAGTTAAGTTGATATAGATCATAAGTTGATGAAAATGAATGATGAAAAAAAAGTTGATGTTATTGTTGCGCAATTTTCAAACGTAAATGAGGTTAGTATAATGTGATCTTTTATTTATTGTGTTTCTTGTTTTAATATTCTACATTCGTATTTCTTTTTCGTATATTTTACAGATCTATCTCATTCCTGCTTTCAATACCGCTTCCAATCCCAATCCGTTTTTCAATACCAAGGTGCGGAGGCGGTATATCGAACTATGCAAGACATTACTAGGCTCAAATTTCCATCCGGTGGCAAAATAATGGTTTTAGGAGGGGATTTTAGACAGGTTTTGTCGGTCGTTAGACATTAGACATGGAACACGAGCAGATTGTAGATTCAAGTCTACGGATGTCACATCTTTGGCCTATAATTTAAAAAAAATAAAATAAAAATGAGGATAATCTAAAACATGAGGGCACAAACAGATCCATGGTTTTCAAGCCTTCTATTACGAGTCGGTGACGGATTTGAAGACATCGATGGGAACTATGTACGCATACCTAATGACATGACCATTCCATACAGTGATGAGTCTACCTCAAAGGATTCATTGATCAATGAAATATTTCCTTCCTTAGCCACCAACGCTCATTCAACCACTGATATAATTTCAAGAGCAATCTAATCAACTAAAAATGAACATGTTGACAACATTAATGATTAGTTGATTAACAGATTTCCGGGCAAAGAGAAAGTTTACTATAGTTTTGATGAAGCAAATTACGACACGAACAATTTCTATTTTATGGAATTCTTAAACTTGCTCAACGTTAACGGATTGCCCCCTCACTACTTGCGCTTGAAAATTGAATGTCCGATTATTCTTTTAAGGAATCTCGATTCGTCAAATGGATTATGTAATGGCACGAGGTTGATATGTAAACGTTTTGATTCTAATGTCATAAATGCTGAGATCGTTGTCGGTCAGCACGCTGGAATTAGAGTGCACTTACCGAGTATTCCTCTTGCTCCATCTGAAGAACACATGTTCCCTTTCAACTTAAGAGAAAACAGTTCCCTGTGCGTCTTAGCTTTGCGATGACAATCAACAAAGCTCAGGGCCAGACAATTCTAAATGTGGTGTCTATTTGCCGGACTATATTTTCTTGCATGGTCAACTTTATGTTATCACGTAGAACTTACAAATGTATTAGTGAAGCCTGTTCAAGAGTACGGTCAAGAAGTAGTATGCACCTCAAATGTCGTCTACCAAAAAGTTTTACGTGATGAATAATGTGCATTGTTAGTTATTTCATAATTAATGTAATGTTTCTTTTCAGTTTCACTAAGGTTTTTATATGTTCTTTGATACATTTTTTTTTAAGTATTTAAGTTGAACTATCGCATGTTACAACATGTAACACCCCCAAATTTAAGTTTGTCGCAGCGGAAAAGTAATTTGGGTGTTACGGTGAGGATCGAAGTTTTAACCACATAAAACGGTTTAAAAGAAACGTTTTGAAAGTTATTTGTCATTTAAATAATAATTTTGATAAAAGATGAACCATTTGATTTAAAATCTTATGAAAAGATATAAAGGCTTGTAAAAATGACAAATTTGATTTTTACACCATTTTAATTTATCAGAGTAATAAATGCCCACTCCGTGTCTTGTCCTGCTCCGTTAAATTACCTGAGATACACAAGCTTAAAAGTGTCAACACAAAGGTTGGTGAGTTCATAGAGTTTTAGGAAAAACCTTTTATTTTGTTAGATTTCAGGAATATTTGGTATTAATAAAATACAAACAGTAATGAAACAAGTATCGAGTATATTCACAAATAAATCATATAAATATTCAATCACATTCAATAAAGAATCAATAATCTTAACATGAGATGGAAACTCATGATACTAAATCAATCATATATACAATTCACGTATGGTCAAACCTATACAGCTGTATCTAAATATATGTTGAAAACATACATTTTTCCTTTATAGATATTGCACCAAGCCTCATGACACGCAAGACGTTAACAAAGGGGGTGTTCTATCAAATCAATGACAGATTTTGCCCTCTATTCATAGGTGATTTGCCAATTCCTATTTGTCTCAAATATAGTGTATCACGACTAATACGACTAACCACATGCATAATGGCATTCCGTCAAGTATTAGTGGGATCGGAGGTCAATCCGAAACAGGTTTCGAATCTGTTCACTATATTCGCGCTCACATTACAGTGATTAATGGCTCATGATTGAGGGACTATATGGGGATAAGCTAACTTAGGCAATATCAAGGACTAATTGGCTCATTTAGCATAACATCATGTAATCAAGTACCGTATCACAGAAATATCAATTTTGAAAACAGTATCGTTTGAGTATCAGAAATTCAGTTTGAAAATATTATCGTTTGAGTATCAGAAATTCAATTTGAAAATATTATCGTTTGAGTATCAGAAATTCAGTTTGAGTATTTCGCCAGTAACATATATATATCACATATCACAATAATCGAATTGGAAACATTATTATCAGAGTATCAATATTTCAGTCAAGTAATTCATCAGTAAAATATATATATTACATACCACAATGATCAAATTGAAAGCATTATTATATGAGTATCAGTATTTCAATTAAGTATTGTATATATTACATTTCAAATCACAAATTATATTATTTTAATATCAATTAGGAAATTGATTTAAATCATGTATTTTATTTCATATACTTATCAAGTTATCAAAGTATATGTAAGCATGTATCTCCCTCAATGAGTTTAAAAACAATTATTGGAAATGGGGCTATGACTCTCCTGGATTGATTTGGAACTGATGAAAAGTAAGATAGGATGAGATTTATGAAAACGATTATGGAAACGTCTTTGACACAGAACTTGATAAATAAATTTATCAGAGAATATAACCAAATACTATTTGGTAAATACGAACGAATAACGAATAATATTTATTCGTTATGACGAATAGATGATATGCAGTGAAATTATTATGTCATGCATGATATGTTAAAATACTTTATTTAAAATATCCATCGTAGTTTTACCTTTTTAATTGTAAGTAAAAATATTAACGTTTTAGATATCGTTATATATATAAAATTAATGTAAAAATAAATAAGATATATATAAAACATAATAAAATGCATATGACGTGATGGTTGCCGTAAAATAGTAATTAAAATAAGAATGTCAAATAAATTATGTGTAGTCCTTGTCCTTTTTCCATTTTTACACTTTTTATACTAACGGCGTTAGCGTCACACCGTTAGTCCTTTTTATATATATTTTACAATTATAGTCCACTACATGTCCAATATTACAATCTAATCTTGTAACAATCCTATATTATCAATTTTTATCCTAACTTTCTGTTTCTACATTTTTAGTCCTTTCTTTTCACAGTTTTCACTTTTAGTCCCTATAGGTATCGTCGCGTTACATTTTTAGTCCAAATTTGCAAAAATGATTACAAAAATTTTATAAAAATTTCTGTAGCTCCTTTTATTAATTTCAAGCTTATTTCAACTGCTTATTTTATGAAAAGCTTATTTTTTTAGCTTATGGGTCTTAATTCGAACTAAATAAAAGCCCATTATAAAAATTTAGAGGCGAGGGCATAAAAAATGTTTTGGGCTTGAACTTGGGCTTCTTTTGTGATTTCAAAAATATATTTTATGGGCCCAGTGGGCTGTTAAATCGTTAAGTCTTATTGGGCCTTGGTTAAGCCCAATCGACAAAACATAAGGTTTTTAGTATAAAACTTGGTTTGAAAATCCGGTTCATGTCGATTTAATTTGACTCGTTTAGAGTGTCAAAACGTGATTATTTTTGTAAGTTGTATAAACGAAATTATTAGTTTTCTAGGTGGTCTATTAGTACATAGAAAAATATGGTACGTTTGTTATATGAAATAAAAAGTTATACGATGCGTTTGTAGCATGTATGAACCCGGTATATATTTTGAAAACTATGAAATATTTACCAAGTGTTTTTGGTAATTTATACGTGTGCAACATGGTTCAATTTAGGCTCGTTAAATGCATGTATCATTAAAACTAAAGTGAAATTTGTATGCTACGTGACTCCTAGGCCTTCCAAGATAGAGGCTAGTCACATTTCGTGTACTAAGAATTAATATATACGTGATATATATGTGTAATTTGATATACGTTCGTAACAAAATATACATGGTGCATGATATAAACTTAACGTGTGATATGAAATGGAAATGAGTAGAAGAGACTTACAAACACCTTAGAGGTGATAAAGAGGTCGAGTGTGGTAGAATGGAACACAAGAAAATCACGTTTCACTATATAACCCAAACGTTATATATTAATTATCAAACCCGATTTCCTTTCCTTGCTTCCAAATAATTACCAATCGACTTGTAGGTCTTGTGAGGATAGTTTGAAGGACTAAATAATGCAGTGAAAGAGTATGAGAATGGAAGGAAACCAAGTGCATGCATGGTTCATATATATGGTGCCAATATATCACACGTATATGTGATAAATTTCAAGGAAACCATACGAACTATTCCATGTCAGTATCTCTTGGCTTCAAGGACGAAATATATGATTATATTATGGGATGTGAGAGCTAAATTCATGGGATGTGTCTTGGTGATTCATTCACTATGTCGACACATATATATATCCATAAACGATTTGCTTAAACCTTGTACTACTCGATTTTAGCTGATCATTGATGATATTTGAACATGAAATTAACTTAGAAATATTATTAGGATCATTTAAAAACAAACGGGGATTAAAACGGTTAATATTTGAATAAGTTGTGAATCGGTTTGGTTTTGTACGAGTCGAACACTTTGCCTCTTAAAAACGTATCAAAACTCAACGTATGAACTTGAGATTCGACACACTAATAGTTGGCTAGGAAGTTAATGAGAATGTGTAAGAATATATAGGTGTCGTGTGTACAAATTAGAAATGAACGAGGCGTTTTGAAGCATGACTAGTCGATTTGTATTAATTATTTGTAATGAATTTTGGGTTAATAACTTGGGCCGGTTGGGCTTAGGGAAGAACAGGCCCGTTTGGTTTTGTAATTTGTTAATTAATTAGGACTAGTGAAATTAATATTTTGTTAATCGTGTCGAGAACTTGTTTTGTCGTTTGACGAATTTGGCAATATCGTAATCGTGACCATTTTAATATACTAAGAAAATTTTAAATTTCCCCGTAAAAATGGTGATTACAATAATGTCAAAGATTATTTATTAAATTAACTGAAGTTAATTATACGAATTTTGGCGAGGTTTTACACAACATTTTTCAATTACATTTTGATTATTTTACGTTTTATGTATAAACGTTACACGAAACACTTAATTACGTTATCACAACCATAATTGTTTGTCGTTAGAAAATCTTGTTGTTATGCACGAATACTCGCCTAGTATATATGTATTGTTTGTGTGTACTTAAAATAATTTTATTAGCAGCTAATATTTTTTAAAGAAAATAGCATAAAAGAAGACCTCATATTTCTATGATGATAATAAATCTGCAATCTTGGGTCTTCCTTCCTTACCATTTCTTGAAAATAGACTCTAAGGAGGGTGGCAGTGGTGGGCGGTATCACCAACGGCATGCCATTGCCGGCGGTAAACACCGCCGCCACTTGGCCGGCATGCCCAATGGCATAGCTCCAACGGCATATATTGCCTCAGCGGTTTGGAAATTTTCGATGCAAAATGTTACCGTTTGTAATTAGTTTTTGGAACGTTGGAGTTGGAGGAGCGGTGCAAAAAAAAAAAAAAAAAAAATCCCTATATATATATATATATATATATATATATATATATATATATATATATATATATATATATATATATATATATATATATATTAAACTAAAACACATACATTTTTAACACAAACAATACAATTCACATATATAACCAATTCACATATTTTTACAATGGTTTTATTATCTTCTTCTTCGTCCGACTCGATATTGAGTCCCGCCGGCGAATCGTCTGAACTAGTGTCATCCGGTAGCACCCTAGAAACCTTATTAGCCGCGTACGATTCAATTGACGACACGGCAAGCTCTACCGAAATTCAGGAGTATGTAACCTGTTTTCGTGAAGAAGCTTTACGAACCCTTATGAATGATTATTTCGTTGAACGTCCAAAGTTTAACGACGAACGTTTTCGTGAACGGTTTCGTATGAATAAAAGCTTGTTTTTAAGAGTTGTTGCTGATGTTGAAGCGAATTTCGAATGGTTTCAAGAGGGTTTAGATGCGAGGGGAAAAAAAGTTTCACGGCATTACAAAAATGCACATCGACCATTAGGCAACTCGCAACGGGTGAACCTCCAGATAGATTTGATGACTATTTAAACATGACGCGCCGAACGTCAGGTTATATATATTTTTTAAAGTTCTTGTTATTAATTTTTTATAAAGTTATCGTTATATATATTTTTTAAAGTTCTTGTTATTAATTTTTTATAAAGTTATCGTTATATATATATTTTTTTAAAGTTCTTGTTATTTATTTTTTATAAAGTTATCGTTATATATATTTTTTTAAAGTTCTTGTTATTAATTTTTTTATAGGAGAATGCCTTGATCATTTTTGCCAAGCGATTATTCAATTATATGGTCGAGAGTTCTTACGTAGGCCGACATCCCATGACATTGCACGCTTATACGAGTTCCATGAAGATAAACATCACATTCCTGGAATGCTTGGTAGCATTGATTGTACACATTTCCCATGGCGTAATTGTCCTAGACATTTGAAAGGTCAATATAAGCGAGGTGATCATCAATACCCAACTATTATGCTTGAATCCGTCGCTTCATACGATTTGTGGATTTGGCATTCGTTTTTTGGTCCTCCAGGTGAAAACAACGATATCAATGTTTTGAATCAGTCACCATTGTATCTTACGGAGCGAAACGGAACGGCGGCAAATAGTTCATTTCATGTAAATGGACAGTTTTACAAACGTGGATATTATCTTACCGATGGAATCTATCCTACATTGTCAACGTTTGTTAAAGCATATAAGCATCCGGTTGAACTGAAGGAAAAGAGATTCAAGAAGCTACAAGAGTCTGCAAGAAAAGATATCGAGCGAGCTTTTGGTCGTCTTAAAAATAAATGAATGATTCTCGCTCGTCCTCTCCGGGCAATGTCGGTTGAAAAGATTCGACAACTCGTTTATACGTGTATCATATTTCACAATATGATTTTAAAAGACGATCGAGTTGCAATATCACCGGTTCATATAATGGATCCGCCAGTCGCGCCAGTTTATGACGATAGTGTATTACCGGAGTTAATCGACGAACAAATCCATTACCGACTCCTATATGATCTTACGGACCACGTAGAGGCTCAAAACTTAACATATTTCGATGATTAGTTATTTCATTTTTTTTAAGAATAATGTAATTTTTTTTTTTAAGTATTATGTAATTTTCTTTTAGTTATTAATGAAATATTTATGTTTTAATTTAATTCATGAAAATAAAATAAAAAAAGTTGGGAGGTATGAAAAAGGCATGGTTGCCACTAAAAAGGGGTTGGGAGGTATGGAAAAAGTATGAATGAGGTGAAATGAGGTGGAATGATATTATTGGTGGATTTGGGAGGTATGGATGATTTCGGAAGCATGACTGCCACCATTCTAACCGTCTAGTTAGCGACTTATAACTTTTCGCATTTCTTGAAAATGTAACAAATGAAATAAATGTCTAACGCCAGTACGCCACCAAAGAGGATCGATAATTTAGGGGCCGTTTGGTTTGTTGCTATGAATCATAATGGGTATCATATTTGGTATTAGGTAGAATGACAATCGATATAATTAAGTTTGTCATTACCAATGTAAAATGTTTGGATGACAAAATATTGTATGAAAAAGTGTATAAATATTTGAATTTTGTAGTTGAAAAAAAGAAGAGAAAAGTCCAAAATACATCCATGTGCTTTGCCAAATGACCGATTTACATCATTTTTCTTTTTTTTTTGAACAAAATCATCCACCGTTAGTAAAGTTGGCACAAATACATTCCCCAGTTAGTAATATCAGTTACTATGGACTAATGATGCAAATGATTTTCCGTTATCTCCTAACAAGAGTTAAAATAGTTGCATCGTTAGTCCTCATTGAGTTAAAATATTTGCATCGTTAGTCCTCTTTGACAATAGAGTTAAAATATTTGCATCGTTAGCCCTCATTAAGTTAAAATATTTGCATAAGGCTATGAGGTATACAACATGAGGCTCACGGAATGAATTCCATTCTTTGATACATAAAAACTCGACCAAACATTTTGTATCACTATCATTGTCATTGTATGATTGGAAAACCACAAACCAAACGGCTCCTTATAAACACAGAGGCAAGAAGTATTTGTAAGCAAATTCAACAAAGATTTTTTTGCTGTCTTATACTCTTACTGTATCAATAACATATCCTTATTTTGCCAAAAGACACAAAACCTATTTTAAATATAATGAAAACACCTCAAGATTCTGCAAATTTGGAAAAGATCCAGATATTACATAAGACAAACTCAAAGGAGCAAATACAAATCAGCTAAATTTAAAAGCCATCTGTGTCAAGTCCACATGGGAAAAGAACTTGGACCTAGGAAAATTAACCGTAGAGAAGCTGATAATTCAAAAATAAACTTCTAAGAACGTAAGACATCTGATTCTTTTAAGGATGTTGAGTAGAATGAACTCATTGTGCGACCAAATAGCTAATAATCCAGAACCCACGATCCATGTTTGTAATCACTTAAAAGAATGGAGGCAATATAATCCATCGGCGGGGATACTTGGGTCTTCCTTCCTTACCATCAAAGAGCTGCAACAGAGACATGACCAGATGTTATCAGAGCAAAAATCAAGAACGATTATTGAGCATATAATGCATTACATATGTTCTGCTTGGTTTGGAGTATAGACTATAGACAGATAATTGGTTTAACAAAATTAGGCTCCTCAAATTTGCTTTGATTGGGTAGGGACTAGGGACGTATTTGTGTGCAGCTTCACTCTTTGCAATTTACCGAAATTTTTACATAATTTAAATGAGGGACTCAAGATAATAAATGTTAAATTGTTTTGAAAATTAATATCGAGTCAAATCCAATCCCAAAGTTAAGAGCGGGTTGGTTAACTAGTCAAAAGGGGTCAGGCTGAGAGTGTCATTTTATGACCAGTTGGGTTGACCCACAGCAAATTTTGTTCAAGATACACGAGAAGACATTAAACGAAAATTATTTAACTTTCTGAATAAATGATTCAGGAGGTTGGACGCAATTTTCAAGTATTCTAATAAATAATGAATATATTCGACTCGAGCCACCTTAATTTTTAATTTGCCAAATCTGACTAGTTTGAGACAAAACACAGACCAAATCCATGTACTCATAAGTATACGGGTCAAAATTGCGACAAACAGAGCTACTTCATCCAGTAAAAAAGTGAAGAAAATTACCCTCCTGAGACGACTATGCTTAGCCATTGCCCAATTAGTCATGATGGAAGCAGCAACCACCAGAAAGACATAACCGGCAACAGTCTGAGTTGCAATATTAAAGCCCAACCACTGATAAATCTCGGTTGTGTAATTTGCACAAGTCACAATATTGAACAAAAACCCTCGAGGGATTTGGTATCCTCCAGGTCCATTGGGGCTGCGGAGATTTCTCAGTAAGATGTGGCAATACAAGTTTGCAACTTGCATGATCGCCCCAAATCCAAATCCGATCTTCATCTGAAGATCGCTTACGGGTGTGTATAGAGGGTGATTAACATAATAAGCAATATAGCAGCCGAAACTCCAGTAATAAGCACAGTTTCTAAAGACATTTGAAAGAGGTGAGGTTGCATGACTGAAGCGGTGCACAAAGAAGGTCTCCATTATACGTTTGAAATAGTGGAAACACCAGTAGTATAATGCATATGTCTGAACTGGACGCATAACATGTTCACCCTTGTATCCAAAAAACTCGTACACTGGGAAGTAATAGAAGACAGGATAGAGGATCAGTGGTCCCAAATACTCAAAAAAGAAGAGTGTTTGATACGAAACTTGTGGACCCAAGTCCTTAAAAACTACAGTAATGGTGTCAGAACTTCCGCTAGTATATTCTTTAAGGCTTTTCTTGCTTTGAAGAACGATAGGCTTATCCTTTGACCCCGCTTGGACGGGTAGGGTCAGGCGCTGTCTGGAAGGATAGTATTTCTTGGCTGTAAACAGAAGATGCATATGAGTTTAAACTAATAATACATAATAAGCAAGAGAAGTAACTTGTAACTTGTAACAATAATTCGTATAGTGCTAGTTCAATCTAGATGGCTATGTTGCAAGGATTTGTGCAAGGGGGATGTTGGTGCATGGTGGGTGGGTGCTAGAACTTCCACGTGCGTTCACACCAAAACAGACACATCTTTAACCCTTAGTTCTTATCCTTTTTTCGTTCTACTGGATGCATCCATAATAGTCTAATCTGTCTAGGAAAAAGAGGTAATCTGCATGGCCTACTGTCACTTCCTCCATTGTGTACAAGCATAAAATGTACCCTTTACTTTGCATTTTTATCCTTCACTTTAATTTAGAATCGTGAACTTCACTTCTTGATTCTTTAAAGATTACACTTTTCGTGCCCTCTAGTAATCTTGCTGATTCATTAGGGGATGTCATCAAAAGCCACAACCAGGGAGCACCCCCCATATACCCCTCTGACACAGTTTCAAACTTGCAGATGCAAATAAATATATTGAGGGCCTGACACAGTTTCAAACAAATATATTGAGGGACAAACTTTGCAATTTTTTTGGTGGGTGATATTTAACTCATAAACTTATCCTAAGAAAATTCAAGCACTCTATTAATGACAATTATTGGAGGGTGGCAGCTATCTGCTAGCGTTCCTGTTATATCCCTGTCTTGAAGTACCCAATAAGGACTTGGATAAGGTTACAAGAATTCTACTTTCTAGCTAAGTGGCTATCATCTCTTTGGACCAGAGAGAGTACAAACCAAGCTTGTGGATGTCAAAGATCCAGTACAAACACGTATCGTAGATAGCACCTCAAAGAGGCAACCGATTTAAGACTCTGATTCATAATTCCCGATACTAAACTCTAACTGATCACATGTCATATATCAGCCTAACTTACAAACATGCCAGGTGTCTAGTTTCCTCTTTACTTTAAAAATTCAGTTTCAACATAATTTATGATGGGAAGAAGTGCTTAGGTCAGACACCATCAACAATTTAAACAGTATTTTTCATATACATACTCGCACGTGGATTGCCTAACCTAGTGTTTTCGATATGCAGAACTGATATGCATTGCAGAAGTAACGTACAAACAACTGTACTGTAGCATATTATTAGGTGACATTACTTTTAGTTCTTATGATACTAAAAACATTTGATTCGATTTGAACTTGATGGGTTGGACTTACGAATCAAGATGCACTATCCTATGAATATCGCTATAAGGGGGTTGTTTCGGATTGCTCAATGAAACCCTTTGGCTGTTTTTGAATAGTCAAATCCATAAGTTTTAATAAGCAACTCATATTATTCATACAAATGCTTATTTCAGCTTCAAGTAACCAGATACAAATTATGGATTATCAAACGCCAAACAAAACTAAATAAGCTGTTCTGATGGGTGTCTGGATATTCTTATATACCCTGCTTATGGGCTTATTTGAATTCCGAAAACCCGATAAGCTCATTTTTTATATACCTTATGAGCTTTATCAACTTGAGCTTATGTACATAAATAAGCTCATAAGCTGATAAGCTTATGAACTTAAATAAGCCATAAGCTAAAGTTAATAAGCTCATAAGGTATATAAAAAAGTGAGGTTATCGGGTTTTCGGAATTCAAATAAGCCCATAAGCAGGGTATATAAGCAAATCCAAAAACCTCCTATGAATAACAATTACTACAAATAAACTTACTTTTCTGATGAATAGCATTCTGCAAATCAGCAACAGTAGCCTAGAAATAAATAAAAAAGACCCAAAAATTAATCTAATCAGATCCTCAAAATTATATAAAAAAGAATCACACAGAATATATAAACTTACAGAGCTATCAAGGGTAAGGCCACCGTTAATTAACTCCCTGCCACTGCGAGTAGTAACAACTACCTTCATCTTTCCAACTAAACGGAGAAAACAATGCTAAAAATAAAAAATTGTTATAGATCTATGAAGAAATTTGATGAAATGTAGGTATGGGGTTTTATGGGCGAGTGGTGTGACTGTGTGGTATTAATTAAGGCGTCTAGTTGGGAGTAGATGACCCAACTGCTAACGATTTCTTATTTTTTGAATAAATGGTCTACCTATTTTTATCTATCTTATTTATTGCTACTCCCTAATTAGTCTCACAAATAACACATGTTTTAGGAAAGGCATTCTCATTAGACTAATGTTAATGGCAAATATTCCGAGAACCGGAACTGTACCGATATTGTACTGAAATGGTACTGATCCCGATATACGGTACAGTATCGGGACTACCGGCCAATCCTATACTTGACCGATGTGGGATCGTAACATTATAACCTTCAACTGATCGAGTTGGTAACCGCGTCCCCCACTAGCTCAACAATAAATGACCGAGTCTCCAAACCAAATGAATGTTATTGGTTTGCTACTCGACCACACACTTTTTTTTTTTTTTTTTTTTTTTTTAAATGTTTTTATTGTGGTTGTGGTCGCCTTATTACTTGTTTATGGTCTGTGTGTAGTGATGGACAGAGAAACCTGAGTTGACGCTGATGCGACAGAAGTAATCACAGAAAATTATAGTTCTTATTGTTTTCTTTCTTATTTTCTTTAAAATATGACAATTTTGTAATTTTTACTATCATTACATGTAACTTGTTATATTATATACAACTATACTTAAAAGAGGATAAATTTTTATTTTTTAGTATCATTAGATGCAAACCGAAATGAAAAGTGATACTATTGTTTCAGGAGTATTTATTTTTCAATTTCATTTAATAACCCGTCATGTACGTGGCATTATAAGGTTTTCAAGATCAGGATCCTAATTAAGATCGTTTTTGTCTTTGCAAGATCTTGATCATAAGATTGGATCGGGATCCTAAGATCCTACTTTAATGTCATTTTTTAATGATCTTTGTAATGTTATTCAAATATACAAATTATTATATATTATAGACACGAAATTATATGATTGTTTCATGGAAATGTTGTCCTAAATTATGAATATGAAATGTTTAAGAAGAATCACATGTTGTTTTTTAAATTATATAAAAACATAAATCATAAATATTTAATATTTTAGTTTGCGGTTCGAGAAAACTAAGATCGGATCGGAGTAGATTTTAAGATCCTATGGTTATGATCGGGATCCTATAAGATCTTAAGCTTGTTAAGATCTTACATAAGATCCTGATCGTTTTTGCTTTATAAAATCGTAAGATCATAATATCAGGATCGAGATCTTAACAACTATGCACTATATATACCTATGGCTTTTCATTATTAATCGATGTTAGGCTAAAATTAGTTTGGAATTTGGAGTTGATTTTATCATTTGTACATTAGACAGTGATGAAAGTGGAATATTTATGTTGGGAGTGTTAAAAAGTTTAGTATTGATTTTGGGGGGCCAAAATATTGGAAATTAAATGTTTAGCACTACCATTTTGAATATTGTACTACAGTAATAACCTAGTACAACTTTTTGAGGGCACGGGGCCTCGGTTTGTGTTGACGACTACTTTCAACTTAGAGTTTAATTCGGCATTAAGAGGACCATATGTGCAAGAGGCATAGGACTCATGTAATAGTAAAAGTGACACCACTTTAACATTTTAACTAAGAACATATAACTCATCATAAAAAGACCTTCATTTCATAACTCAAGTTAGGATATCTTATGGCTCACACTCAACCCAATAAAACACCAATTAAAAATAAATACTACAATAACTAAAAAATAAAAAAGGCGGTTGTTAGTTTTGCCGCAAGACACTATGGCTTAGGGTGGGGCTGGTGTTATATGGCTGAGTTATAGAGCATTAGCCAACACTATAACTCAGCATACCGAGAGCTCTAAGAAATTTGATTCATGCAAGATTGAGCCTCATGTCCTTTAAAACTCGACTAGAACTTGATCAAGCTTACGTTTCAAGTTCGAGATTTGATAAATAATTGTCATGTCGAGTTCGACTCAAATTGTTTCGAATACATATTCTTACGTACTAAATATAATTAAGTAATTATATATAGGTAAAAAGGTAAAGTGTAATTTGACTTAAGTTTGACAAAGCTCGTGAGCCTCATCCACCGATCATTTTGGAGCTTGAACTTAACTCAAAATTTTACATGAATAGCTCAAGCTTGGCTCATTTAGATCGTTTTTTTGTGTGCCAATATTGAATAATATGCGATATCGAATTGTCTCGCCTCATTTAATCCTTGTCATGTCTCTTAGTATAACGTGTTCAACATCTATTGATATATGACGTGCATTGTTATTCATGCACACGCCCGTGATCTTGCCAGTTGCGGAACCAGAAAGTTAAAGGATGGGGCAAAAAAAATTTACTTTGATAAAAGTCGTTCTGCACACAAAGATGAAGATGAAGATATAAGGTTTTTATATTGCCGGACTTTGTGTGAGGGACAATTTGGTTTTATGGTAGATGACACTTTAACAAAAAGACAGATAATACAAAAAAAGTTACACTAGAAACTTGATTTTTTTGACCAAGCATGGAAGACAATGCCCCTACAAAGATGCATGTTAGTTTCTCAAATAGTGTCAAGTTGGATGAAGTCCATTCAAAGAGTGTGTGCATTTTACACTGTCAATAATTCAATGACTTGGACCACTGGAGCTTGTTATCTTACATCACGTTCTAACATTCATTTCATTGTCCAGAACCACCACATCATGAAGATTGCACACAAAGACTAAAGTTCCAATAAAAACAAGAGACGCCACTAAGAAAATTCTTGTATTGCATCAAATGTTTACCTTTTCAAGCAACCACGTACTACACAAGAAAATTCTTATAATTCCGCGCACGCGAGGGTTTTTTAAAATTTTTTGAATCATATATTTTTGTTTATTAAAAAACAAATAATTTAATCTTTGTTTTGTTTGATTTATTATGTTTAATTATAGTTTTTTATTATTAAAGATAATTATTTAAAATTTTTAATCCTATTATTAATTGCATCTTATCTATATTTTTTGTATTTATCTTCTACTTGTGTTATGGATAAAAATAAAATGTTACCAAATAAGAAATAATATTTTTTTAATAAAATTATTACTAAATAAGGTATGAATCCATATTTTTGAAATGAAAAATTCCCAATAAGGTTTGTTTTATTATATAAGAGATTTTCCCCACCATTTCTTTTTCTTTGTTTGATGTTTTAGAAAGCAGTATTGCCACAAAAGCGTTTCTTTTCAACAAAACATTATTTTGATCACTTCTCATTAAGTATATAAACATCAAAAGCTTAAAGATATCGATAATATCAAGTGAAATAAACGAACTAATTTAGCCATAATGAGTTTGTTGTCAAAAAGGAAAATATATGATCTATTAGACCGAGTGCAATGGTCGGTCGATATTTTGGTCAGTCGACCTTACCGATGCGTCGCGACCCATTACACACCCTCAAAAGGGACGCGTTCAAAATGGATTGTGTGGGCTGTTTTATCTAATTGTTTTTGTGGGATATGTTTTTTATGGTGTCTTCAGTCTCTTTGTTACACTATTAGTCATGTATCACTAACGTTAGTTCCTCAATATATTGTACGTTGTCAGGGTCATGTATACTTCAATGATGTTGATACAAAAGTTGGGCGTTCCTTGTTTGGACTCTTGTTCTCGTACCAATTAGATCTTAATGCTTGAGACCTGCACACTAAAAAAGCAAATATCACCGTTAGGCTTATCGTGGGATTGTCTCCCACGATTATCCTTCGGCGTGAGAGTAAGTAATCGGTTTTAGGGTTATAGTGAAGAGTTAGGGTTTTTAGATGATACCTTAATGAGAGCCGTGATATTCTTTATATACACACGAAATCCTTGTTAGTTTCATGTTCCTTACTCTTCGACGTATCTCGCCTTATACGGTCTATTGATCTTTATCCATAAATAAGAGATCATTATCAACACCATAAATAATATTTGAGTTTGGGCTTTTATTAGCCCAAATCGTTATTATGATAGCCCACGCATGATGGGCTTGAGTGTTAGTAGTGTCCATTAGTCGGGTTCGTGACCCGAGTGCGGACTATACGTCATCAATGGACATTTTTCACTTTTTGTTATAACAAAATAAAACCAAACCATAAATTGACACCATTTCAATTCTCAACTGCACGTTTCTTGGACTAGTATATTTATAGCTTTATACATATTGTTTACTTGTTTAGACACGGCCTCATAAGATAATTATGGTTTGTTTAAAGTTGTTTTCATACATCACACTTAGGTATCACTATATTTCGTTGACGTGCATTTGAGAATTTAAGCAAATCATTAATCGTTTTACTAGTGTATAGCTTTTATATGGTTGAACCTTTGTAATATACTACACTTTATCAATGAACTTCATAATCGTTGGTAAAATTTGTTGGTAATCAGTTTACCCACAACAAACTATTGATGGTAGTTTGTTTTACAATTTTGCCAGCAAAATTATAGCAAAAAGACGCTGGTGAAAGTGGTTAGAGTATTCCCTCCAAAGTACCAACGAATTTATCAATGTTTTTCTCATTGAAAAATGAAGAGATCTAGTTCGCATAATCTCGTTGGTAAGCTAAATTTTGCTAACATTGGTTGGTGATGATAGATTTTTTAGTAGTGATACATGTAACGTGATTTGTTTCACATTTGAGCATACCCTAGTTGTGAAGTATCGCATTCACCCTTGACAATCATTGCAAGCCTGTCATTATTTTTCACTACCCTTCATTTTCTTTCACGTTCTTCCCTATATTAAAACTTGAGAGCAGTGTTAGTAAATGGTAAAACTATCATTCTGCAAAATATAAGAAAGAGAGAGCTATAATGATGATATATTTTTTTTTAAAATGTGTGTTTTTTTGTCAGTTGATAATTATTTTAAAACGCAAGAAGTAATATTTATGATTTGCAAAATAAAAAAAGCCCAATGACTCATTAGTCCTCTTCATTTCCCCTCATTTTATATATGTACACACTCAAACACAAACACACACAATTATATTCAATTTAGGAGAAGAGAAAAGGGAAACGAGATAACAGGGAGGGTCTTATAACGCATCAATGGCATGAGGTACGGTACGCATGGTGGCGCCATAAACACTATAACACGCCTTAACAAACCCTATGACTCTCCCTCCAAAAACATTCTTGAAAACTACAATGAAAAATCCATTTGCGCTATTAAAAGATTATATCCATCATAGCTTTATGGATCTATTTTCGATTACAGCATATACCACCTTATTCTCCATTTCCACAAGCCCCAAAAAGTGGGTATACAAATTAACAATGTTTTGAAATTCGGTTAGACCCGGCAAATTCAACCGATTTCGTTGAGAAAAAAGGCCAAACTAAACCAGGTTGTTTATTTTCGAAACCCAGTCAAATCCGTCGGGTTTAAGGCGACCCGGGGTCAACCCGATTTTTGAGACCCGAGCAAGTTGTGATTAATTTTTTTTATTAAATAACAGGAGTTAACATATCTAATTGCGAAATAACACAAGTTAAACTGGTAATATGGTGAATCGGTGACTCAATCAAATCAACTAAAGACCCAGTTTTCAAAATATTGCACATTACAAACTTCTTGATATAAACTCTAAATCCGACCAGAAATAGGAGAGAGATCCTCTCAAGTTGTGTTATATAACTTGAGTCAAGTTAGACAATTGTGAGCTATTAGATTTGATCCAATCGCTCAAATCAAAATAACTTCTTTTGATTTGAGCCATTGGATCAAATCCAATGACTCATAATTGCCTAACTTGACTCAAGTTATCCTCTTAACTTGAGAGGATCTCTCTCCCCAGAAATAAGCTTAGCAAAATACACCCAAATTACCTTGTCATATGCAAGCAAATATACCGAAAAAGGTCTAGGCATTAAAAAGAAATAAGTTATTTTCTTTTTACTCCTTTAAGACATGCAAATATACATTTTAAATAAATAAACAAAATGCGTATAACAACCTTTTATTAGTACAGTGCAACGCATCTCATAAGCACCCAAAATGTGATATAACACAACAGTAATGGGTGGTCTAAGACCAGGTGTAATGGTGGTTCTCACCACCCGTGATGCACCTCCACCGCCACCATTTTCGGTTTGGTTTAGTATAAAGTATAAATTTTTTACGTGTTTGGTTATGTGATGACCGCTACGTTTTTAAAGGTGATGATAACACTGCGTTAAAGAAACTAATGTGACACTAAGGCTCTGTTTGTTTATTTTTTTTATTAAATCATGTTAATTAACAGATGACTTAATGCAGAAAGCCTTAGTTTTATTACTTAATATTTTCAATCATCTTTCTCTATTAAGTTATAAACAAACAGTTTTTATATGACTTAATTAATTCAGTTTTTTTTTTTTTTTTTTTTTTTTTTTTTTTTTTTTTTTTTTCTATTAAGTCAATTAAGTTGAAATCAAACACCCTCTAAGCTCAACTAAATAAACTTCCCATAATACAAGTAAACGTCATTTCCTAGAAACTTTCCCATTTTCAATGAAAAAAAATAAAAAATAAAGGAATATATCTTATACAAATATACGAAATAAAATAAAATAAAAAAATAAATAGAAGAAAGAGGGCTAAAATTAAACCTAACCGGAATCGCCGTCCTGATCCATCCACCACCACCACCGTCAGATCCTCACCGGTAACAACTTACTTTAACGCCGTTAATTCATCTCACTTAATCCGTTAGGGTTTCATTATCTTCTATATGTATAATACATCGACTCACATAAGCTCAATCAATCAGTGAAATCGAACTGTTTATTTGTTAATTGAACTTGTTGCTAGCTAGTTCTTCATCTCAATTTGTTGAATATATGCTGTTGTGATCGGTTTGTTATTTAGATTGATGAATGAATTTAGTTTTAGTGATTGATCTGATAGTTTGCTTTGTTATGTGTAGTATTAGTGAATTACGCGCAGCGCGTTGAGTTAAATGAGCCTTTTTTTGGATAGATTGATGAAAAAATGAGGGTGCTTTTAAGCGTTAATTTGTAGAAGTTTGAAAAGGCGAATGTGAGGCTGTCTTTGCTAGGTAGTATGAATATAGTGTGATGCGAATTAGGGAGAAACTCGACAAACTTATGGTTCGGTTCTAGATTGTTTGAAGTTACATAAGCCTTTTTTGTGGATAGATTGGATAAAAACGAGGTTACTTTTAAGTGTTAATTTGTGGATTCATGATAAGGCGAAGGTATTTGCTAGGTAGTATGAATATAGTGTGCTTCAAATCATGGAGGAATTGACAAACATATGGTTCTTTTGTAGATGGTTTGTGTTGAGGAATCGTATAATAAATTGATTTCGAATGACCAGAAATGTTTGGCGTTTTTTTGGTTAGTTGCTGTAGCACTTCTTATAGGCTGTTTTGTTTGTATATGTGTAAAAGAGATGAACAATAAACATTTGTTTGTGCTAAAGTAGTGACCTATGGATTTACTGATGATTTGAACAACTTAAAGGTCATAAATATCCTCTCGATATGTATGTTGTATACTTGTATAGACTTTAAAAGTATATAATAATATTTATAAACGTAAGGACATAATGTTTGGCATGTGATTGTCGCTAAGAAGTCGTGTCTGCTGAACTCTTTTGGTGCTTAAACTTCTTTAAGATAATAGTTTAGTTTATATACTGATTGCTTATGCGATGTCGTTAAGAAGTAGCAATTTTTGCTGACTTGAGGGGGAATAACTGAAGCATATATGTTTGTCCTAACTCCTAAGGAGAGTTGAATTAGTAGTTCTTCATATGCTTAAAAATATAACAAGGCGTAAGAAGCAATTTGGTATTTGCATGATCTCAATAAATCAGTGAGTCCTTGCTGGCTATAAATTACATGATGTTATGAAGTTTAACGTTTTACTTCATTCGGCCTTGTGAATGTATATTGCTTAAGCTTATAAGCATCAGCAGTTCTTAGCTATACATCTTTGTGATAAGCTACGGCAATCTAATTGTTTTTTTTAATCCTTGGTATTTTGAAGCATTTTAAATATTATGTTTTAACATATCTTTCTTTTGCTACTTTAGGCCTAGAATGACCATATGATTTTACGGAATCTTGTAATGTTTACTCTGCTACACAATCCTTAGAGTTTCATACCTTGATATTATATGTACCAACTCGATACAACTATTTTACCTAAACCGTCTCCCAGGTTTGCCGTTTGTAAACATTTTTTTGTTTATAGGACCAAAAGCATGATATTACAATTTTTCTGTATTATTAGTTGTTATAGATCTCAACTAAGAACAAAGCTTGAGCATTGATATTACCTCATTAATTTTTAGCAACTTTGTCCATATTTGAAATTAGAGGAGATCGTTCTGACCTTGTTTTACTTATGAATGGGCTGATTAGCTTAGACCTGACGGGTCTGACTGTTGAATAAGAACATTTTGCTACAAGGGAAAGGGGTTAAACAGGTTGAACAAGTTGAAGGTCATTCAAAAATATATTTCCGTCTTGCAACCTGCTTACATCTTTTATTCTAAAGTATTAGATTATTTTCGTAATAACATAGTTTTTATAAACCATCAACTATTCTATGAAAAAAGTGGCAAGATTATCTATAGGTCAGCCTGACTTGGCCCATACAAAAACATCCCACTTTGACCAGTTACTCGACCTGATTGTTTTTGCCACCTCTATTAGAATCGACTTATATGTTACTTTACTTGCTGTGAGTTATGAACTACACTAATTTATAACCATTTTGGTAGCAGAAAATGATTGGGAAACCTGCAACAGCTCTTTTGTACTCCCTACTTAAAGATGGTGAGAAACGACCCTTTGAAGAAATTATAATCGATTTCACCTCCAAATTCCCCCGCTCTGTACACCTACAGGTCTGCTCTTCACTCATCATTCTCTTGGAAGACACACCAAAATTTCTGAAATCCACTGAGCGTTTGGTTGCATTTGCATTAATTCATCACGCATATTCCTCCCTTCAATCATCCACCAATCCGTACCTTTCTTTGCTTATTAATACTGCAAGTGATGAAAAAACTGAAATTGCCGAACGGGCATTTATCCTTAGTCTGCTAAGCACCAAAGAGTTTTTGAAGTTGTCAGCTGGAGATTTTATCAGTAAATTTGATCCTTCATCTCACAGTTTCCCATCACTTGATCAGCTACTACAGCAGTACCGTAACAAAACTCACCTGGAGCCATTCAATTGCTACTTCAAAAACGCAGCTATAAAAAATGTGATACCTGACCCGGATCTTCCTCGTGGGTGTGACGTTAATTCCTCTGAGTTTGACATCCAGCCTGGAGTCAAACCCAAGATCGGATCCGGTGACAGAGACGAGTTGTTAACCGGCCTAATACAGACTTCATCATTGGAAGGGCTATTTCCTCACTGGACCAGACCCTGCCCACCTAGACTCCCAGTACTAGAAGGTGAATTGGTTTGGGTTAACCCCAACAACACTCACGAACCACTTTGGGATTTTGGGATGTGTGCTGACACGAGCCGTGGAACAGCTGTGCGTGACCTGATTGTGAAAGCAATGAAAGGCCCGCTTGCTCCATCCCAACAAGAACAAGTTTTACTTGAGTTAACATCTGACCCGAAACTCGTGTATCACTGTGGATTAACTCCAAGAAAGCTACCTGAATTGGTGGAGAACAATCCATTAATAGCTGTTGAAGTTTTAATCAAACTTATGAATTCACCTGAAATTTCTGAGTACTTCACAGTTCTTGTGAACATGGATATGAGTCTTCATTCGATGGAAGTAGTAAACCGGTTAACCACAGCTGTTGAGTTACCATCTGAGTTTGTGCATATGTACATAACCAACTGTATATCGTCTTGTGAGAACATCAAGGATAAGTACATGCAGAACCGACTGGTGAGGCTTGTCTGTGTTTTCTTGCAGAGTTTGATCAGAAACAAAATTATCAATGTTCAAGATCTTTTCATTGAAGTTCAGGCGTTCTGTATTGAGTTTTCGCGGATCCGAGAAGCAGCAACTTTGTTTAGGCTTCTTAAAACCTTGGAATAGAATAATGATTGGTTCTTAGTTTGGTCTTTTTTGTTATGTCTCTCTTTTGTAGTTCTGCATAAAGATTTGTATTTTGGAAATGAATATTTTGGTAATGGGACTGGATAGTTGGTTCTTGTTATCTTTTTCCTATAATATTGAAATTAGTAATAACAGATATAACCAAATATAATCTATTGTACAAGAACATTGCTGGATCATTAAGAAGATATGCAACTTATGCCAAGTGTTTCTGTGTAAACTGTGAAATGTACTAAACATGTGTCATTGAGCTGTTGGATGTAATACATTTGGCTTTTTTTTATTATGGCATCACTTATCACTGAAATTTGTATGGGCTTTGTAACGTATACATCTGTTTATAAGTTGCATATCTTCTGTGCATACCGATTCATTAGTGATATATGTTGCATATCTTCTCAATAATCCAGCATACCGATTCATTAGTGTAAACATGTGCATACCAATTCATTAGTGTTTCTGAGCTGTTGGATGTAATACATTTCCCTTTTTCTGTTTGTAAACACATACACTGATCTGTATGCCTATGTGGCAATGTGCACACACATCTCTTCTCAATTGGTATTTGGTAGTGTGTATTGAGGCAGTGAGGCCACTGGCAACCGTGTTTGTTAACTGAATCATTTGAATTTCATCTTTTAAGCAAAATGTTTTATTTTGTTTCTTTTAGATACCTCATAACTCGTGCAACTAATTTCATATGATTGTGATTCATGCTAGTTATACGAGATCATTGTTACAACATAAGTTTATTTAGAATTTATAAACTTTTTTCATGCTAGTTGTTTACACTCAGTGGTAAAAATGATTTAACGCTACTTTCTTTTGGGAAAAGTCATATAAACTTTGTAGATTTATTTTTTCACTCAAGTTCATTGTTAGTAACTGGCTAATGAACATGTCAATGTCTTAGTATTTACTTAACATATCTCTCTACTAAGATTACTTAAAAGAGTTTTTTTTTTTTTTTTTTTTTGAAATTTTGAATCTTTAAACTTGAATTAATGTATTTTGCCTAAATTACCTCTAAATATCTCTTAAACTTGGCAACTTTTAAAACTTGACAACTGTTTTTCTTGATCAATTATAAACTTGACAACTTTTTAAAAACACACTATATTAATTTTAAAAAACACATGTTTTGCATCATCGATCGAATCAGAATCATGATTTCACAAGTATAATTATTCAGCGCTATACACCGTTGCCTTGTGGGTATTCGTATAGTCTTTTTAATAAATACAAATTATTCATATTTTCTTACACTTTTACAAAACAATCATTTAGATTATTGTGGCAACCATGTAACTCATATTAATCGGTCACCGATTCATTAGTGTATATATATGTGTCATGTGATCTAACACGACACTTCAAACTCATTTCTATAAGTTACTTTTTCTGACAATTTTTTTCACGTAAACAGGTCTTTTATAAAACTGAGTTGAAAGTGACGTATATGATGGCACGATACATGATTTGAACACTTTTATAAGGCTAGACACAATAAGGTAATCGACCGACTCGGTCCATTGGGTCACTGTCGCTCGACCCTTTTGTGGGATTCCGGTCGCGACCGACTGCAAGGAAGAAAACAAAGGAACTCGGTCGTGATGGAGACCGAGTGCTAGTTTTTTTTTTTTTTTTTTTTTTTTTTTTTTTTTTTTTTTTTTTTTGATCCGTTTCATGCGTTAAAAAAAATTATACCGTTATTTACTTGGTCGCCCTTACTGGGACACTGAATCGTCTGCAGGTCGCTGGAGAGAGAAAGCTGACGTGGCAGAGAAAAGGAGAGGGATTGACCCTCCTTATTGTGTCTAGCCTAAGAGTAAGCGGTTGATACATACGAGGTACCTAGTTACAACATAATCTATATGATTGTACAAGTTTTAATGCACAAGGTATACTGCATATGCATGTTTTGGATATATATGCAATTTTGTATCTTTGAAAAGATACACATATATACATGCAATTCAAAAGTATGATTACAGTCATTATCATAATTGGTTTTTTAGGGATATATTATATGCCACATAAGCATTCGCAGGGTGCCACATCATTGATTTATTTGACATCATTAATGACGTAAGCATTAACAAAATCGTCTATTATATAGGTTTTGATGCCCCACGCCCCTATCCAAAGGGGGAATTGCATAGGTGGGACATTTTCACATATATCTCTTCAAAATGCAAAATTGCATATACATATCCATAACATGCATAAAAAGTATTATAAACTGTGCATTAAAAACTTGTACAAAAGATATATATATATATATATATATATATATATATATATATATATATATATATATATGCGCAATTATTTACCTTTGAAGGGATATCTATAATACTATAAGATTGTCCCCTCTAATTGAATGTGGAGGCGTCAAGATTGCATAGAGTACAAATTGCTAATGCTTTTCATGATATAAATTCGAGTTTTTTCTACATTATTTTTTTCTAATAATAATTACCAGCATATGAAGAGACCTGTGGGTTACTATAAGATTAATCCCTCTAATTGAATGTGGAGTCATCAAGATTGCATAGAGTACAAGATATCTAATGCTCGAAATTCAATACAGCCTCATAATAACTATACAATCATGAAGGAGATGAAGTGCAATGGTTGCCCGAATTGATCACATGGCATTTAGTATAGAATTAAAAGTCGGTTAGATTAAGTGCAAGGGTTGCGAAAGGTTGCAAGAATAATTAATGATTTAACCTAATTCATGCCTATATAAACCGGCCAAAATCACATTTAGTATGTACATTTGAAGATGATTCACACATCTTTTAGCTCTTTGATTGTTGGAAGAGGTATGTAAATTCTCTTTTGCAACATTTTGGAGATGATTCACACATCTTTTAGATATTTGTAATTAACTTGGTTTATTTATTTATTATTTTTTTTTAATTTTTTTTTTTAATTTAGTTATCATACGCAGGTACCATGAAAATCACACAAGATCATGCATGCTCAGATAAATGGAACCAAAGATTGGGATACCAATTATTTTCTTTGTTTCTTACATATTTAGGTGATTGTTATAGATAAGCATATATACAGATACATGCATTATGTTAATGCATTTTCATATACAAGTAATTTATGTGCATTTTCTATTAATGTAGCTCACATGTGCGAATTGATTCAAGAAAATATGCACGAGCATGTATGTAAAGCAACATTTAAATGGTTAAATGATACTTTTTAGCGTCATTAGTTGTAAGTAGTTAATTTCGAATGCTCTTTGAGAAATATTAGAATGAATTTATCGTGTGCAATTGAATTATTATTGAAAAGAAGGTTCGCGCATCGCAAAGTGTTTTTTTTTTCTATATGTAGAATCATTAGTGAGAAACCAATATTTACGCCCATTAAATGAGTTTGCCATAATAGCAAAATACGACATATTAAAAATATCATATTGAGTAATGAATAGAAAGAAAAAAATACATAATTTTGACTTAAAGCTGTTTGTAAATTATATTATAATATCAAATAAAAAAGTTGAGTTTTAAACATAAGCAAAAGTTCAAACTTTTATCGAAAAACAAAACCGGTGCATTTAATGTGAAGTATATACAACATCGAGATGGAAGTGCAAGGCTTCCGCAATTGATTACATGATATTTAGTAGTTAGTATAGAATTAAAAGTCGGTTATTGATTGAGATGAAGTTGAAAAGGTTGCAAGAATAATTGATGATTTAACCTAATGCAATATATAGATATCTGTATTATGTTAATGTATTTTCATATACAAGTAATTTATGTGTGTTTTCTATTGATGTAGCTCACATGTGCGAATTGATTCAAGAATATGTGCACGAGCATATATGTAAAGCAACATTTAAATGGTTAAATGATTCTTTTTAGCGTGATTAATTTATGTAAGAATGCAACTTGAATAATGAATATAAAAGAAAAAGTACATAATTTTTGCTCGAACCCATTTGTAAATTAAAAAATTAAGTTTAAGACATAATAGTGGAGTCCAAAGGTTTTAGGAATTATTAATAGTGTGTTAATTAATATTCATTTGGTTAGCTATTTAGAATTGAGTTTATTGATAAAATTTATTAATATTAGTTAGACTTCAATGTTAATTTTCAATGAAATTAGTTGTACAATAAAATGAGATGAAGCTAAAAAGATTTGTAACGATTTTTATACAGTTTA
Organism: Artemisia argyi; assembly: GCA_030686995.1. Classification (NCBI taxonomy): domain Eukaryota; kingdom Viridiplantae; phylum Streptophyta; class Magnoliopsida; order Asterales; family Asteraceae; genus Artemisia; species Artemisia argyi. Next base: position 159,451,671 of record CM060706.1, on the reverse strand, counting down.
TGTGGCATTATTATATATACATTATTACACAAACTTTAACTTACAAACTTAATAAAGAAAATATTTAACGCACATTAAACTATGACCAATTAGATAGACCCCGTGTGCTCATATTACCATGCAAAAACCATATAATGGACAAGTATTGTAGGGCTAAGTAATAGACCAAAAGAAACAAAACATTTTTTTATCATCCAAATAAGTAATAATCCAAAAGAAACAAAGCCATCACAACTTAATAACCAAAAGCCCATTTATAAAATACAACATCACAAAAACAAAACAACATCAAGCATTTTTAAATTTTATACAAGAAAGTCAAAACGTTTCATACAACATATTAACAATAATTAAGCATACACTCGCCAATACACAGAAAGAATACGCGATTAACAATTAGATTCGAAGCTTGTGCATCGCACGGTACATAGGGTACAAGCTAGCTAATGCTCGGAATTCAATGCAGCCTCATAATAACTATACAATCATGAAAAGAGATGAAGTGCAAGGGTTGCCTGAATTGATCACATGGCATTTAGTATAGAATTAAAAGTCGGTTAGATGAAGTGCAAGGGTTGCGAAAGGTTCCAAGAATAATTAATGATTTAACCTAATTCATGCCTATATAAACCGGCCAAAATCACATTTAGTATGTACATTTGAAGATGATTCACACATCTTTTAGATCTTTGATTGTTGGTAGCGGTATGTAAATTCTCTTTTTCAACATTTTGGAGATGATTCACACATCTTTTAGATCTTTGTAATTAACTCGGTCTTCTTTTTTTCTTAATTTAGTTATCATACGCAGGTACAATGAAAATCACACAATATAATGCATGCTCAGATAAATGGAACCAAAGACTGGGATACCAACTATTTTATTTATTTCTTACATATTTAGGTGATTGTTGTAGATAAGCATATATATAGATATGTGTATTATGTTAATGCATTTTCTATTGATGTAGCTCACATGTGCGAATTGATTCAAGAAAATGTGGACGAGCATGTATGTAAAGCAACATTTAAATAGTTAAATGATACTTTTTTAGCGTGATTAGTTTATGTAAGTAGTTGCTTTCGAATGCTCTTTGAGAAATATTATAATGAATTTATCGTGTGCAATTGAATTATTATTGAAAAGAAGAAGGTCCACGCATCGCAAAATATTTTCTTTTTCTATATGTAGAATCATTAGTGAGAAACCAATATTTACGCCCATTAAATGAGTTTGCCATAATAGCAAAATACGACATATTAAAAATATCAGAATGAGTAATGAATAGAAAGGAAAAAATACATAGTTTTGACTTAAAGCCGTTTGTAAATTATATATATATATATATATATATATATATATATATATATATATATATATATATATATATATATATATATATATATATATATATATATATATTATACTATAAGATTAACCCCACTAATTTATTGTGGAGGCGTCAAAATTGCATAGAGTACAACAACCTAATACTCTTCATGATATAATTTCGAGTGTTTTTTGGCTTAATTTTTTTATAATAATTAGTAGTAGCATATGAAGAGACCCGTGGGTTACAAACCTCCTTAATGTGGGTTAATGGCTGCCTGCATACCTGCATATGAAGAGACCCTTTAATTGAATGTGGAGTCACCAAGATTGCATAGAGTACAACAAACAAATGCTCGGAATTTAATGCAGAAAATAGAGTTTCATGTGTAATTGGAGCCTTAATTGTTCGACTTGAGTAATTGCGAGCATGCAAAGAGTTATGTCGTTACATTCATGTTTGCTTAATGGAGGAGATGAAAGTGCAAGGTGATGAGGCGAAAAATGATCCGTTTTTAGGGGGTCATTTAAGCCCGAATCCGACTTTATCTGATCAAATATTGCCCTAAATCGTTCCTTTTGTGATTTTAGGTGTTTGGAGAGTGAATTATGGAAAAGAGGCTATTTTGGACGTTTTTGGAGTATAAAGTGAAGAAAACAGCAAAGTACCAAAAATCCAAGCTGGAAATACAAGGTGACGGCGTCAAGACCAAAAGCTTGACGGCGTCAGACATGGAGAATAATTTACCGTAGCTGGTGACGGCGTCAGATGAAGTTGTGAAGGCGTCAAAGTGGCAATAATAATTTACCGTAGGTGGTGACGGCGTCACATAGGCCGTCATAAGTGGATCAAGGCCGTCCGAGGAAGAATATGGCGGCGAGGTGACGGCGTCAGAAGTAACTCTTGACGCCGTCAGACTGTTTTTCTTATATATAGTTTTCTAGTTTTTTCATAAAAGAAGAGAAGTTTTGGTGAAACCCTAAAGACGATTTTGGTGCCTCTTTCACAGGTTTTTCAAGGGTTCCAAACCCTTGAAACCTTGCATTGTAATTGAGATAAGTATACTCTTAATTCAATCAATATGTCTATGTGTTGGTTGTTTATCTTTTGTTCTTATCTTAATTCTACTATGCTAGGCTAGATCTCTCTTGTGTTTGCTTAGATCTAATGAAACCTAGATGTTGATTATGTGTTGATTACTTGTCTATTCTTGTTTTGAATGAATGATTTATATGTTAGGCTTAAGAAAACTGGCAGATCTCCAAATGGTAACATGCTTGAACGTCTTAAGAAACATGAACCGAGGCGTACTAGGTCTTTATTGGTTGTATTTAATGCATGAGCCACTGTTTACAATCCCTATAGTTGTGCTGGGTCATGGTGTAGGAGGAGATAAGAGCTCATAGAGTTGGGGAGTTATGTATGCCACTCCACGAATGGTATTAAGGAATACAACCCGTCATCCATACAAGTGTAACAAGTAATTAACATGTAAAAGATATCTAGGGAGTAATGAAGTCTAAGTAAACACAATTTCTCCAATTACTGCTCACAACCTTAGTTTAATATTAGTTTAATTAGTTTATTATTATTTTAATTTAATTGCATCTTAGTTTTGGGTTAGTTGAATAGCAACTAATTCCGCCCACTCCTTCAAAACCCGAGATTTTACTTGCTTTCATTAAAATATAAAAACACAAAAATAATCATCTTTCATCTCTAGAACTATTAATTAGGTTTTCTAATCCTAGCGACACTATTCCTAAGCTGAACGATTAATCCCCCGGTACCTGCCACTATACTATACTACAACGATCAGGTACACTGCCTGGTAGGGGTTGTAAGCTTCTCGAGATCCCTCGAGAGGTAAAGCAAGGTGCGATTCCCACGCATCAAGTTTTTGGCGCCGCTGCCGGGGAATAGTTATTGTCTAGGTTAGTTTATCTTTTTATTAGGTCTACTTGCTAGATTCCTTTCTAGTAAGATTTTATTTTTATTTTTAGGTTTTCTTTAGTCTATCTTATTTCTTCGTGTCGTTGTTCGTAAACTGTTTCGATGGATAACAATAACATTGATCGTTTGATTCCTGTTATTCGTGTTTTTCATCGTAGGAATCTCCAAATACCCGCCCCACTCCCTTTAGTTGAGAATGAGAACCCACCTAACCTTTCGCCTAACCACCACTTTGACAATAATTCTGAGTTAGAGGAGTCTGATCACGAGGATGACCGTAGGGCTAGTCCCTTTTACTATTCAGATTCCGACGAGGGCCTTGACGATGGTGAGGTAATTAATGAGTATAGGATGGAAGAAGAAACAAACCCTCTTAGGTATGTCGACCCTAGAACTAGGATTGAGTGTGATAATTCATTTAACATGCAATTTCCTTGTAAGATTGGATTTAAGAGCTTTAACGCCTATCTTAACTCATCTCTTCCAATGAACATAATCTCGCGTAATGAATATAATAAAATCATGGTAGATGAGTTAGAATACAAAGGAGAAAACATTATTGCTAGGACAATACCATTGTATGTGTTTGTAGGAAGATTGGTTTATCTTGTTGAGTTCATGGTCATGGAAAATCTAGGAGAGTTTATCAATGATAAGTTGACCCAAGTTGTGTTTGGAAAACCTTTCAAACGGTTGACTAACCTCGAAGAAAGACTCATAGAAGGGTTAATTACATTCTCGGATGGGGATGAAGACTTTGTCTATCAAATGCCCCGCACACACCCTTGGTTCGAGAATTTTTCCATGGAGAAGTGTAGTAGGTATCCGCCCATGGAAATGCTAAGTGAGAATGATAAGAGGAAAGGATTTAAGTACACGCATGAAAAGAATAAAAAATACTATCGCGGGTGCTTAGAGTTAGGAGACGAGTATAAGAAAGATGAGGCGACTATTAAATGGCTCACACTTGGTTATGTGAGCATAAGCGATACACGTTAACCCATGGCCTTGAGTCTAGCTACAAGACTCGTAAATAAAGAAAAGCGCTTCTTGGGAGGCAACCCATGTTTTGTGTGATTTTTATTTGTTTGATTGTTATTTGCTTCCGTATGCATGTTTTATTTTTATTGTTGGTAGATCATGTTTCAAAATTAAAAAGTGAAAATACTTTATTATGTTGTTTAGCCTAGTCTTAACTCCAACCTAAAAGTATTTTTGCAAAAGATAAGTGTAAGGGGAAACCCTAAATATGTTTTTAGGAAACACACGATCATGATTATCCACGATATTTAATGAACATGTATATTCGTATTTGTTAGAGTCAAATGCTTGTATTGAGTCATAATGAAGTTTTGCAGGATTTTCCAGGAAGTAGGACAAAGTTTTTCCAGAAATTTTCCGGAAACTTAACATAAGAATTTCTGTAGGTCCATTCTGACGGCGTCAAGGTTTGCTCTTGACGGCGTCAGGATGTAAAATCTGGAAATTTTACCGGTTTTGTTTTTCTAACGGAGTCTTATGGTTTTTGTGAATTATTAAGTTTTATAATCTCCAGGAAATCTGCAAACTTCATTTACAAGCATTATATCTTACTTTGCTTTCTAGGATTTTGTAACTTATATAGGATGCCGCCGATTTTACGCGAGGTTGCCTTGTCTACTTTTGTCAGGTTCTACAGGTTATATTGGACAAGAAGATGATTTATATTCTGGAAGGGAAGCTTTGATTGTTCGTTTTCTTGGAAGAAGATTTAACCTGGCCAACCTTTAATCCATACCGAGCGAATCAGGGGAGTATTTGATTTCATTCTCTTTACTTTTTTACTTTTACATTCTTTACTTGAACATTGGGGACAATGTTCATCTTAAGTGTAAGGGGAGGGTAAAAAGATGATACCTTACATATGCACTTTCGCTTGAGTTTGTTTTGTTTGATGGTAGATGTGTAATAAAACTATGAGAAATACTTGTTAGTGTAATTTTAGCGCCAAATTTAAAATTTTTTACAACATTTAGGAATGAAACTTTAGCCATAGCAAGCGTCTCATGGATAGGAGATTGTATAACTAGCACATAACCGTATATTCAGAAAAATTTTCCACCCAAAAATGTGAGGTTCGCCTTTAGTTTTGATAGGAAAAGCATTCATTATTAGTGCTTATGAGTGTACCGGTAGCATTTAGATTCTAGAACTTGCGTTAGTGATGCATCCCGAGACCGCTAGTGAGACTACATTCGTGTAGTAGGATTTACTATATGATAAGAGGCATTAGGATCACCCTTGTGTTAAACCCGTATTACAATTTCTTGACCACTTAAGTCATATTGTTTGGCTTGTTAAGTCAACTAATTTTTCCCACACCCTTAGCGTTGTACTCATTTTTAGTACACGAAACCCCTAGTACACCCCTCCGAGCCTATCTTTTCGTTTCTAACTTTAAGCATCTTACTTAAAGGAAGAATTTGTTACACCCCACTTAAATGTACACCCAAATCGCCTTAGCCTTTCGTGTATGCACTCATCTTTAGTGCATTATTGTTATTTGTTAAACCCTTAGTTAACTTTCTAATTGGTTACATGGTTGCTAAGTCGAGTCATATCCTTGTACATATTGTTTTGGGACGATTGGGACTCATGGGTAAGTACTTATTTTATGGAGTAATGGGGAAGAACAACATATACTACCCCCATACGTACGTTAATCTTAAAAGTGCTCCAAGTGTTTTGATTTTCTTAATTCGAGTCATTAGATTAGTTAATTGTAAAGTATGTAAAGATTCAAGTGTAAGGGGAACTCTCATCCCCTATGATGTATTATTTTGGATGGTAGGGCAAGAGTGTATGCAAAAAAAAAAAAAAAAAAAAAAAAATCGAAAAAAAAAATTAAATAAAAAAAAAAAAAAAAGAGAGAAAGAGAAAAACATACGGACTACCATCCCTTTTTATTCTTTGTTTATTTTATGTTTTTGTTATTTTTCATTTATTAGCTTAAGTCGAGTCTAGTCTTGGCTTAGCAACGCCATCTTGTACATGTAATTAACCGAGATTGTTAACTCGCCACCAGTAAAACTTCCTTTATCCAACCAAACCGTGTAATTCATATCCCTACACCTAACGTTATAACCCTTTAAAAGACCTCTTTGATAGTTTATCTTAGGTGCTTACGCCATGTGGTGGAGGTTTGATCCTTTCCCAAGCCTATGGTAATCTATTTTGCTATGACAGGTAGTGAGAGATATCTTCCATTTCCATAATGTTATATTACTTTATTACACCCGAGAGATGTGAGAATCTAAACACTATTTGTGAGGTGCTTGTGTATGACTTCCGTGCTTGTCTATTGGTCTTTAGTGGAACGATTATTTGTTGTAATTACTTTTATATTAGTGTTAAATGACCCCTAACTTGTCTTTTGAATAGAATAAAAGCTCATTTGCTTGAGGACAAGCAAATCTCAAGTGTAAGGGTATATGATGAGGCGAAAAATGATCCGTTTTTAGGGGGTCATTTAAGCCCGAATCCGACTTTATCTGATCAAATATTGCCCTAAATCGTTCCTTTTGTGATTTTAGGTGTTTGGAGAGTGAATTCTGGAAAAGAGGCTATTTTGGACGTTTTTGGAGTATAAAGTGAAGAAAACAGCAAAGTACCAAAAATCCAAGCTGGAAATACAAGGTGACGGCGTCAAGACCAAAAGCTTGACGGCGTCAGACATGGAGAATAATTTACCGTAGCTGGTGACGGCGTCAGATGAAGTTGTGAAGGCGTCAAAGTGGCAATAATAATTTACCGTAGGTGGTGACGGCGTCACATAGGCCGTCATAAGTGGATCAAGGCCGTCCGAGGAAGAATATGGCGGCGAGGTGACGGCGTCAGAAGTAACTCTTGACGCCGTCAGACTGTTTTTCCTATATATAGTTTTCTAGTTTTTTCATAAAAGAAGAGAAGTTTTGGTGAAACCCTAAAGACGATTTTGGTGCCTCTTTCACAGGTTTTTCAAGGGTTCCAAACCCTTGAAACCTTGCATTGTAATTGAGATAAGTATACTCTTAATTCAATCAATATGTCTATGTGTTGGTTGTTTATCTTTTGTTCTTATCTTAATTCTACTATGCTAGGCTAGATCTCTCTTGTGTTTGCTTAGATCTAATGAAACCTAGATGTTGATTATGTGTTGATTACTTGTCTATTCTTGTTTTGAATGAATGATTTATATGTTAGGCTTAAGAAAACTGGCAGATCTCCAAATGGTAACATGCTTGAACGTCTTAAGAAACATGAACCGAGGCGTACTAGGTCTTTATTGGTTGTATTTAATGCATGAGCCACTGTTTACAATCCCTATAGTTGTGCTGGGTCATGGTGTAGGAGGAGATAAGAGCTCATAGAGTTGGGGAGTTATGTATGCCACTCCACGAATGGTATTAAGGAATACAACCCGTCATCCATACAAGTGTAACAAGTAATTAACATGTAAAAGATATCTAGGGAGTAATGAAGTCTAAGTAAACACAATTTCTCCAATTACTGCTCACAACCTTAGTTTAATATTAGTTTAATTAGTTTATTATTATTTTAATTTAATTGCATCTTAGTTTTGGGTTAGTTGAATAGCAACTAATTCCGCCCACTCCTTCAAAACCCGAGATTTTACTTGCTTTCATTAAAATATAAAAACACAAAAATAATCATCTTTCATCTCTAGAACTATTAATTAGGTTTTCTAATCCTAGCGACACTATTCCTAAGCTGAACGATCAATCCCCCGGTACCTGCCACTATACTATACTACAACGATCAGGTACACTGCCTGGTGGGGGTTGTAAGCTTCTCGAGATCCCTCGAGAGGTAAAGCAAGGTGCGATTCCCACGCATCACAAGGGTTGCCGGAATTGATCACATGGTATTTAGTATAGAATTAAAATTCGGTTATTGATTGAGAAGAAGTTGAAAAGGTTGCAAGAATAATTAATGATTTATCCTAATCCATGCCTATATAAACTGCCAAAATCACATGCACAAACACAAAAGTTCGAATCTTCATTCCTCCTACTTTATTTTGTAATTTATTGTTTCTTGATTTTCTTTTTTTTCCCGTGTGCAGGTAATACATACAACATGATTCTCTTACTAATGTTACAAGAGAAGAGAAGAGGTGATGTATCTATCTATACTCTTTCTTTTCTCAGTCTCATCTGCAAATTTTATATATATTTTATATAAGAATAATACAAAGAATCTTGAAATCCCAAAGTTCAAAACAACTGCAATTTAAATATAATTAATCTCATACACAAAACAAAAGCAGGTTCAGTTTTTAGCATGCATTCTCACGTTACTTGATGACGTATAGTCCGCACTCGGGTCACGAACCCGACCAATGCACGATACTAACATCTGAGCCCATCACGCATGGACTATCACGATAACGGGTTTGGGCTCACGAAGGCCTAAACCAAAAGTTATTTATGGTCTTGATATAGATATCTCTTATTTAAGGGATTTATATCAAAACAACCAACTTAGGCGGATACGCCGAAGAGTGAGGAACACGAAACCAACAAAGATTTAGTGTATATATAAAGGGCATCTCGGCTCTCATTAGAGGTACGATAAAAAAACCTTAACTCTTCAATATAACCCTAAAACCGATTACTTACTCTCACGCCCGAGGATAATCGTAATAGACAATCCCACGATAAGCCTAACGGTGTTTGTTTGCTTTTTTAGTGGGCAGGTCTCAAGCATTATGATCTAATTGGTACGAGAACAGGAACCCAAACAAGGAACGCCCAACTTTTGTATCAACAAGTGGCGCCATCCGTGGGACCCTACACTAAGAACTAGAATGACGAAGCATAGAAACTCAGGCCAGCGGACTCCGCAGTTGGAAAAAACACACAGTGACCCTCAGAGGAGGAAACATCAAGATTCGACCTCTAAGCAGGCCTCTGGAACAACCAGTGCGCCCAGTCACTAAGAATCAGGCCCAAGCCTGATCCTTCCAATGGTAGAATTGCCCACAGGGACTACCCAGGCCACTACGGTGGCCCTAGCGTGGATGATCTGCAGCGCACTCTCTTCACCACTCCCCACCAAAGGGCACCCATCATGGACACTACTGTGCCGCCATGCGCGCCTAATCGGGACAGGGGACCTAATGTGGAAACAGATATCCTCGCGCTAGAGGAGGATGCTCTTGAGTTAACGCTAAGTAATTTTGTGTCTCAAAATTATGAAACCTTAGCTACCCTCATGCAAGAGGAGGCAAGAAGAAGGTCGAGTCAGAGCCTGCAAGCCCGGCTTAACTTTGGCCCAGAGCACGAAGCATCTCCATCGCGCTATCAGAAGGAGGGGCGCGAAAGGGATAACCGCCGACTTCCAGTGTTCGCTAGAGTTAGAAGGAAAAATGTAGATGGTGAAGCATCTGATTCGTAGTACTCGGAGGAGTAGGAAGATAATGGAAGGCGTACCAATGTCCACGCTAGACTTGGTAGCCGTAGGATCCAGGATAGACTTGGACGGCAACGCTCACCAAGTGAGAGCCCTTTAAGGTCTAGTAGTAGAAGAGTTCAAGATAGGCTTGGGAGAAAGCACTCCCCAAGTGAAAGCCTTTCAAGCTCGGACTCCGAGGAAAAACGGTGTAAGCGCCGCAGAAGGGCCAACTCCTCAAGCGATTCCTCGGACAACGAGGACAAAGAAACAGGACACTGGAAATCCAGGAGACGACATCGCGATGAGGAAGACGAAGATATATCCCTTCCTTGGCGCTACCAAAAGGTTGACGCATTCGCGCGGCGCATCAGCGATTATTCAGATGATAAGAGAAGGCGTATGCTCACCAATGTTAAACATATGATGGGACGGGTGATCCTGATGACCACCTAAAATTTTTTGAATCAGCATCTACTATCGAAAATTGCCTACAACCTGTGTGGTGCCACAAGTTTAACTCTACATTGGTGGGGAATGCGCGAACCTGGTTTAGCAAGCTTCCACGAAGAAGCATAAACGGGTTTGAAGAGTTGCGAAAGGCATTCCGTTTGAACTTTACTCAGAGAAAGAAGTGCGCCAAGAACCCTGTCGAACTTGCCAGAGTAAAACAGCGCCAAGGGGAATCCACAAGCGCTTATGTGGAACGCTATAAGGAAGAATGCATACACGTCAAGGCATGCCCCGAAGTACTTAAAATCTCAGGGTTCATGAACGGGATCAATAACCCAGAACTTATCAGAAGATTAAATGATAAGGTTCCCCAAACCTTTGATGAACTGATAAAGCGCATCAGGTCCTTTATCCAAGGGGAAGCAGCTGCTGCGGATAGCAAAAAAGGTTACTCAAATTATAGGTCACAAGAACAGCCCAGGAGACAATCCAATGACCAGAGTAGCACCCGCAGCAAAAACTACCGCAGTCAGGGAAGTGGACGAGATAACGACAAATACACTCCACTCACGAAAACCCCAAGGGAGATATTCGCGACGGAAGGTGCAAACTTCCCGAAACCTCCACCAATGAGCACTCCAGAGGATCGGCGCATAGGAAGTGGGTATTGTGAATATCATGGACAAAAGGGCCACACCACCAACGAGTGTGTCCAATTGCACCAACTAATTGATAAATTAGTGAAAGAAGGCAAAATGGATCACCTCATCAAGAACATCAAAGAGGGGAAAGATAAACAAAGTAATGGAGGCAAGAAAGAGACACCGAAAGACAAGGCTGACACCATCTACATGATACAATCATGGCAGCGAAAGACAAGGCAAAAGGTCAGCCAAAAGTTTTCCTATGGGAACGAAATCTCTTTCCCCACTCTGACTGCGGACAACGTAGTAGTGGAACCGCTCACCATTGAGATACATACGGGGGGTCACGATATCCACCGCATGTATGTTGATGGGGGAGCGTCAATAGATATCATGTATGAACATTGCTTCAAAAGGTTGCGACCTGATATACGAAGTCAGCTAACTCCGGCCACGACGTCACTAACTGGCTTCACAGGAGAGAAGATATGGCCCATAGGGCAATTACGATTACTTGTGGTCGTTGGTAATGAGCAACACTCTATGGAAACCTGGATGACCTTTATGGTAATCAGGTCTCCTTCGCCATACAATGGCATTGTTGGAAGACCAGGAATATTAGCCATGCGTGCGGTACCATCCACCGCACATGGGATGCTCAAATTCCCAGTAGAAGGAGGCATTATCACCCTCTACAATACCACTGTGTCACCTAAGGAATGCAACACGTTGACGAGTGAGACCCCGCGCATTCCAGAATAGAACGAAGCTAAAGTGCCGAACCTGAAGGTCGCAATCCTCCCTGATTATCCATATCAGGAGGTATCAATTGGGGGGTCACTGTCTGACAAAGGCAGAGCGGCCGTGTGTGCACTCTTGCAAAGAAACCTAGATATCTTTACGTGGGAACCAAAGCAGATGACTGGTGTGCCACGGTCGATTACAGAGCACAAGCTGAAGATCCGACAAGGATACCCTCCAATAAGGCAGAAAAAGCGCGGCCAAGCTCCAGAATGCTCAAAAGCCATTATAGAGGAAGTACACAAATTGGTAGACGCAGGAATCATGCGAGAGGTCTACTACCATGACTGGCTCTCCAATCCAGTAATGGTAAAAAAGAGTGACGACAGTTGGAGGATGTGCGTGGATTTCACTGATCTCAACAAAGCATGTCCACAAGACTACTACCCACTACCAGAGATCGATTGAAAGATAGAATCTCTGTGCGGATATCCCTTTAAATGCTTCCTAGATGCATACAAAGGGTACCACCAAATTCGGATGGCCAAGGAAGATGAGGAGAAAACAACCTTCCACACAAGTCAAGGGGCCTACTGCTACACAAAAATGCCTTTTGGTCTAAAGAATGCGGGAGCCACTTACCATCGGCTGGTAGACAACGCATTTGAAAAGCAAGTGGGCCGCAACTTGGAGGTTTATATTGATGACCTTGTCATAAAGAGTCATACTGAAGAAGAGTTGGTGCGCGACATTGAAGAAACATTCAAAACACTGGGAAGGATTAACATGAAGTTAAATCCCAAGAAGTGAACTTTTGGCGCTACAGAAGGCATGTTTCTCGGATATACGATTGAGCCTGATGGCATTAAACCCTCCCCAGAAAAAACAAAGGCGGTCGCCCAACTCCCCTCACCACGCACATTGAAAGAAGTCCAGTCCTTGAATGGAAAATTAGCTGGGCTGAATCGATTCTTGTCCAAATCAGCGGATAAGTCACTTCCTCTCTTTAAAAGACTCACGAAGTGTACAAAAAAGGGAGACTTTCGTTGGACTACGGAGGCGGAAGAAGCTTTTCAACAGCTTAAGCAACATATAGCAGCGCTTCCCACACTAGTCGCACCCCATCCAGGGGAGGAATTGATCATGTACTTGTCTGCAACTCATGGAGCAATCAGCGCGGTGCTATTGACAGATAGGAACTCCGTACAAACACCAGTATACTTTGTAAGCAAAGCACTCAAGAAGACAGAGATTAACTATACCGCAATGGAAAAGCTGGTCCTGGCTTTAGTATTCGCAGCTAAAAGATTGCGCAGATACTTTCAAGCACACCAAATAGCAGTAATCACGGACCAACCTATCAAGCAAGTTATCTCTAAACCCGACACATCGGGGCGGCTACAAAAATGGAGTGTGTTACTAAGTGAGCATAATATCTCTTACAGACCACGCACTGCGATTAAGGGGCAGATACTAGCAGACTTCATCAGTGAAAAACCAGATACTGAGGCTCCATCACCCAACAGCAAAATAGAACCACAAGAACCATGGATCCTATTTACGGACGGATCTTCGTGCGTGGACGGATCAGGCGCAGGCCTGATCCTCACCAGCCCAAAAGGAATGGAATTCACTTACGCACTGCGTTTTGAATTCACAGCCACGGACAACGTGGCAGAATATGAAGCCCTAATCGCCGGATTACGCATTGCAACTCAAATGGGTGTACGCAACCTAGAAGCAAACGTCGATTCCTGATTAGTAGCCAACCATGTGTTGGGAGATTATGTGGCTAAAGAGGATAACATGTAGACAAGACCAAGTCCCTAATTCAGGGCTTTGACAGGTTCACAATTAAACAAGTCCCTAGAGGAGAAAACAGAAAAGCGGATGCATTACGCAAAATCGCATCTACAAGCTTTGCGCACCTGTCAAAACATGTATTGGTAGAGACTTTGAAGAACAAATCCATCTCAGAGATGGAGATATCCACGGTGATAGAAGAGCAGGATCCTACTTGGATGACCCCTATCATCGAATTCATAAGTAAGGGTGTATTACCCCAGGAGCGGAAGGACGCTCGACGGATACGGCGCACAGCGCAGAGGTTTGAACTTCGAGATGGTATCCTATATCAACGTTCATTTCTACAACCATGGCTTCGGTGCGTTAGACCTCTTCAGGCAGATTATGTACTCTGAGAGATCCACGCTGGTTCATGCAGTATGCATTTGGGACCACGATCCGTTGTGGCACGAGCTTTGCGGTCAGGATACTATTGGTCCACTATGCATCGCGATGCACGGGACATGATAAAGAAATGCAGCGACTGCCAAGTCTACAGACCCATCCCGCGCCGACCACAACAAGAGCTAATGCCTATCACTTCACCGTGGCCATTCTATAAATGGGGTATTGATATTGCAGGCCCTTTTCCTGTTGCAGCAGGGGGACTAAAATTCCTCATAGTGGCCATAGATTACTTCACTAAGTGGATTGAGGCAAAAGCAGTGGCAACAATCACAGGTAATCAAGTGAAACGATTTGTTTGGGAAAACATTGTATGCCGCTTTGGGTTACCTGGAGAAATTATTTCGGACAACAGAAAACAATTCGCAGATAATCCATTCAAAAACTGGTGCACACAATTAAACGTCACACAACACTTCGCGTCAGTTAAACACCCACAAACCAATGGTTTGGTTGAATGCGCAAATCGTAGTCTGGGCGAAGGAATTAAAGCGCATCTCGACAAACACAAAGGAAGATGGATAGAGGAATTGTCGCATGTCTTGTGGGCGCACCGCACAACAATCAAAAGTAGCACGGGAGACACTCCCTTTTCTCTTTTCTATGGGACAGAAGCTGTCATACCAGCTGAAATTGGGATGCCAACTATCCATACTGCGGAAGTTAATGTGGCAACCAATGATGACGAAAGGCATATAGACTTGGACCTATTGGAAGAAATGCGCGAACGCGCGGCCATACGTGAGGAAAAATCTAAGTAAAAAATGAAGGGATACTATGATGCTAAAGTACGAAGCACTTTATTCAGACCAGGCGACTTCGTATATCGCGCAAACGACGCAAGCCACGCTGAAGATATAGGAAAGCTTGGACCAAAGTGGGAAGGACCCTATGAGGTCATCGAAGCACTAGGAAAAGGCGCATACAAACTGCGTGACAAAGATGGCCATGAGCTAAAACGCACATGGAACATTTGCAATCTCAAGAGATGCTATTTGTAGGAAAGGCCACGGCCCTATACACGGACACCTCCGCACTTTAATAAGTGCTCAATAAATATGTGTGTACTTATATTTTTGTTTTCATTTAGGCAAATAACTTTCTTTTACAAAAAATTGCATGTATTCAGAAAACGTCGCGGTTTCTAGCTAACTCCGCGACACATTTTCTTTACGTTGTTATTTACACATTATGTATGTCTCAATGTTTTGGTTACATTACCTTTTGCCTACATGGCGTGCATGCACCTATTAAACCCACGATGGTAAAGGATGAGTAAACCTAATAAATGACTCGTTGAGTAAGAGGGTTGCAAACCCAGCAACTTTGGATCACGCATCCTTGTTAAACACCTTACTCTCAAGACATTGGAGTAAGTTCGATGCGCATCCCACGACGGGCGCGCAACAACGCACACTGTGCATGTTTAACAAATTAGGAGTTAAGACTCTTAAACTCCTTAATAAGGTATTCGCGGTACGCTGCATACCAACCCATATACTTATGAATTTCATACGCGATTATGATCTTTTTTAAGTCATGAATTTCATACACGATTATGATCTTTTTTAAGTCATGAATTTCATACACGATTATGTTATAAATGATTAATTTTTAAAGTACGTTTATATGGCAGTTTTTTGATTCTTAGAAATATAACTAAGTACAAAAATCATACAAGCGATACAATATGTACTTTCAAAAATACAATCTTATTAAACGGACCACGAGTTCACACAACCTATTGATTTAACATGCACAAGTGCTACAAAAGGTCAATCTATTACAAAAAACTACAAGCCTAAATAGCCTAAAGACTATGTGTGCGTCTAAGCCCTGAGCTACCCACTTGGCGCGACACACTGCCAACCTCTTTAAGCTCCTTCAGCAGATCCGCATCCTTAGGCGACACTGTTGCCACACAAACAGGCACCTCATCGGACCTCGGAATATGGGCTGCCCCAAGCCCGCAAAGAATGGCTTTCCCCTTCACACCCTTCTTCTTTGCCAGCTTCATTGCATGCGCCTCTAGGGATTCCTTCAAAGGAACTTCCTTCTTAAGAGCAAAGGGATCCAAGATACTACGTGGACGGGCAAACACAGGCACATGCAACTGCGACATGTCTGGCTTCAGAAAGTAGTCAGGTTGCGCCTCAGCATCCTTAGAGGAATGCCTAGCCAAAGTTAAGCCCTGCATGATCACACCAATGGGGTAATCCTGGTCACGCTCCAGCTGAGCAATATGAGGCAACTCTACGAGTCTCATCTTCTCCATTGCAGCGACAAGCTCCGCGTAGGCGTTGACATTATACCCTGGCACTTCAGCGATAGGCACCTTCAACAGCTGGCCCTCATGCAGTTCCTCCATAGCCTCCGCCTTGCCACGCGCCAAGGCGCATTGAACAACATTCCCAAATGCTCCCACAACCTCTGGGGACTCTAACGTGTTCAATGCAGCCAGACGCAGACCATGGCTGATTAGCCACCTACGAATGAATCACCATCCCAAAGGTATTATAAATCGTTTCGCAAACAATTGAATGCTACAAGTTAGGCAAAAATAAGAAGATATCAAAGGAAACAAAGAGAAAAAAAACCTACCTGCGCTCAGCAATGGAAGACACTAGATGTGGATACAGCTCCTCATCATACTCAATGCTGAGCTCGCGCAGCTTACTCTCCTGTCTCTCAAGTGAGCCCTGGATAGCATTGCGGAACTCGTCCAACCGGGAGAAGAGCGCGTCCTTGTTCTTCTCCATATACTTCAAGGCCCATAGGCAATTAGCCTTGTAGTCCTTGGTATCAGCGCGCTCTTGGTTAACTCGGGCCAGCAAGGACATCTTTTCCTCAGTAAGGGCCCTGGTGTACGAATTGGAAAACTCCAACTCAGCCTGCGTACCAACCAGCTGCGCCTTGAGAAGCGCGATTTCTTCATTCTTCTGCACAAGACGGCTGCTCTCACCAAAATAGCTAGCCTTTAGCTGAGCGACCAATTTGGCCTGCTGCGCAACATCAAGGTTTAGCTTCTCCACCAAGGAACCAATGGACACGCTCCCCAGCGCCCTTGGCTCAGTCTCTTTGCTCTTCTGCAAAGGCTCATCAGATGGCACAAAACTCGCCTTGGGTGGTGACCTTTGCGCAGAAGCAGCAGCATCCCTAGTATCTTCAACACTGCGCGCATACAACAAACAGTTCAAAGTCATACTCTAATATTAAATACGGTTAAGGAATTGAAGTGATAACAGCGTAAATTACATTACTTACATGGGGGAGGAGACTTGGTAACATCTTTGCCCGCATCAGTGGCGGACGCATCCTCCTTTGCGAATGATTTCTCGTCAGCAATAAGATGGCGTCTCCTTTTGGAGGTGCCAGCGCCATAACCACCAGACGCTCCCTTACGCTTCACGCCTTGGCCAGTCTCCTCTGGCTCAAGGATATGCACACTATTTGACGAATCCGTGTGCGATTCAGCCGCTACTGGAGACTGTCCCCTAGATTGGGGAACACTCTGCACTGGAGTGACTTGTAAAGCCGCTGGGGGGAATTCCTTAGGCTCCTCTTGAGCAAGCTCCATAGTGCGCTCCACGGTAGCTGCCATAACTGGCGTCTCGCCTTCTCTCAGAGGGCGCACTCCTACCGTCACCAGTTTGGCTTCCCTAAGTGCACTACACTAAACAGGTCCATCTCTGCGCAGCAAACATACACAAAAAACAACGGTTAAAAAAGCAATACGAGGAAAGGAACGCTTACAATATCAAGACAAACAGAATGAAGGACAAGCACCCACCCCGACCATCCTCGTTCAAGAATGTTGGCACTTCCGTCTCCGGTTGGAAGTAGTTACGACTGATGCTCATATGCACCAGGAACTCTTCAGGGTACGCACTGATAGGGATGCGGTTGGTATTTATAGTATCCACATCCGCTGTGCTATATGAGCCAGGGAGTGGGCGCTCATCCTTCGGTAAGGACCTTTGAGTATAGAACTCAAATTCCCATGGGAAAAAGGCCTTATCGACCCAAAAGAATTTTTCCCTCCAATTCCTTAGGGCGTCTAACTTTTCCGTGTAGCACTGTATACGCCCTGCGTGCTTGGAAAAGGACACCCACCCGTTTGACCACGACGTGTGGTAAAACGCGCAGAATAAGTGAATAGTGGGGTTAATCGCCAACAGGCGACAATTCACTTCAAAATTAGTTATTTTTGCTGCACCTATGCAGTGCAGTTGAGAAATGTGAAGGCGATAGAAGCTTAAAATATCACAAAGAAAAAGCAAAATGGGCACACGTTGGTTCGCGAATTCGAAAAAACACGTTTATACCCCCACCTTCCCTTCGGGGAAGTCCGCTATAGACGCATCCGCATCCGGCACTTCCGGATGCAGTGCGAATGGGATATAATGATCCGAGGTGAACTGACGTAGTTCATCCTCGGTTATATCAGACACAATCTCGGTTAATTGAAGAACCATTGTTACAAAAGGCGCACGCGCTGTTACATAATAAGTTGTTGATTTCTGGATAGCTATGAAAATGGTTTAACAATGGTGGAATTGAGAATTTTCACTGTGATAATCACAGTGAAAAGGAGGCGGTGGTTTATATAGGGTTACCACGCCCATAGATGATTGACACGTGTCACCCACTTTCTCTAATCGTGTGGCTGAAAAACAAAAGGGTACAGAATACGTGGACCACCTCTTCATTTACCGAGGAATTTTTTGAGACTTTTTTGGTCTAGGTACATGGTCCAAGATTTCGGCGGTAAACATTTGAATCTTCCCGCGCACGCATCTGGAATCGTTTTTGACACAGTTATTAGTCTAGCATCCGCGGTACAACCATGCACATACTAGACTGGGGGGACATGATGATGTATAGTCCGCACTCGGGTCACGAACCTGACCAATGCACGATACTAACATCTGAGCCCATCACGCATGGGCTATCACGATAACGGTTTGGGCTCACGAAGGCCCAAACCCAAAGTTATTTATGGTCTTGATTTAGATATCTCTTATTTAAGGGATATATATATAAAAAAACAAACTTAGGCGGATACGCCGAAGAGTGAGAAACACGAAACCAACAAGGATTTCGTGTATATGTAAAGGGCATCTCGGCTCTCATTAGAGGTACGATAAAAAAAACCCTAACTCTTCAATATAACCCTAAAACCGATTACTTACTCTCACGCCAGAGGATAATCGTGGGAGACAATCCCACGATAAGCCTAACGGTGTTTGTTTGCTTTCTTAGTGCGCAGGTCTCAAGCATTAAGATCTAATTGGTACGAGAACAGGAACCCAAACAAGGAACGCCCAACTTTTGTATCAACATTACTCATGCTTTGGTATGCACCTTCCTATAAGTTTTTATATTTTACTGGATTTTAAAAATGGTTCCACGGGTTGACGAGCCAAAATTTGAGATATACATAAATGCATATATATTTGCTATTATTTTTCTCAAGTAATCTCTTATTTTTCCCCTATCACAAGGAATAATACATTAAAGATGATAAAGATACGTAGGGCACAACGAGTTGGTCAAGAAGTTCGTTCAAAAAGGACTACAACAAATGGTCAAAAAGGTCGTTCAAGACAGGCTACAAAGAATATCATAGAAAGAAAGATTCGAGCGTAGAAAAAACCGATCCCAAATGAGGACTCATCGGTTGGTTTGGATGGATTTTTTTGGAGATACTATTAAATATATATTGAGTTTACAAATGAGAATGATACTCATAAATTCTTAATGACTCTGAGTGTTCATTGTATTGATTTATAAAACACAATGAAGATATGTTGCATAATATATGATGATCACATGAGTTTTTGTAGTTAAACTAAAGAATCATTTTTTATATTGATGGTTTTTATTTTTGAATAATTAAAATTTCATTCTTTACTTTTCTTTTATTTGTTATCGACCATATTCTTGGTTTAATTGCATTCTTTACTATTAAAGAAGCTTAAAACCCTTAATAAAAAATAAACACAACTAAATACCGCCTTAAATAATGAATATAAAGGAAACAATACACAATTATTTATCTAACCCATTTGTAAATTATAATAACAAATCGGTGCAACGCATGAGTCTAAAAAATCTAAAAAAAATTAATAATAATAGTAATAAATAAAGTATTAACTCAACAAAATGATTACATTTACGTAAACCTAAACAAATTCATTTCAACAAATAACCAATATCTTCTGCGGGAGCCTTAGTTATAGATTGTTATATATTCGGTAATTTACACAAACATTACGCGATAAACACTTAGATACAAACTAATCAAGATACTCAAGATGGAATCCCATAATTTAATGTGAAGTAACATCGAGATGGAAGTCCAAGGGTTGCCAGAATTGATCACGTATTTAGTATAGAATTAAAAGTCTGTTATGGATTGAGATGGAGTTGAAAAGGTTGCAAATAATTAATGATTTAACCTAATTCATGCTCATATAAATCGACCAAAATCACATTTAGTATGTACATTTGAAAATGATTCACACATCTTTTAGATCTTTAATTGTTGTTAGCGGTCTGTAAATTCTCTTTTGCAACATTTAGTACGTACATGTTTGTTGAAGTGACACATCTTTCAGATCTTTGTAATTAACTTGGTCTTCTTTTTTTCTTAATTTAATTATCATTCGCAGGTACCATGAAAATCACACAAGATCATGCATGCTCAGATAAATGGAACCCGAGATTGGGATACCAACTATTTTCTTTGTTTCTTACATATTTAGGTGATTGTTATAGATAAGCATATATATAGATATGTGTATTATGTTAATGCATTTTCATATACAAGTAATTTATGTGGTTTTCTATTGATGTAGCTCACATGTGCAAATTGATTCAAGAAAATGTGCACGAGCATGTATGTAAAGCAACATTTAAATGGTTAAATAAGTCTTTTTTTAAACAAGCTAACTTAATCTTGCATTAGACACTATGATTATTGTTTCCTTATTGGATGTCTTTCAGCAACACCAAGAACATTTTTTGGATTCTAATATTATGGGAGGAAACAAGAAAATTAGTTATCTATCTTATATACTAAAAGCTTAAGTAGCCTTATAAATGTAAGTGGTCATAATAAATGGCTCATGAATTGAAAGTGAAATGTGGATGCTTCATGTGTTAGTACATTGATTAAATAGTCATGCATAAGGATAAGTACATAGGAGATGAAGTGTTTGGTGCCATGAATGCATAAATTAAACACACCAATTAGTGGTTAGTCTTTTTACCTTCCCGTTTATGAGTTACAAATATTTTATCAACTATATAATATGTCAAAAATCACACACAACCACAACTTCCTCCACACCGCGTGCACATTGGGCTACAACTTATTATGGTGGTAAAGTAAGCATCATATCGTCTTACTTATTTAGCATATTGATTTATATTGTTTCATGTAAATTTTACGTGTGTTTTGTGTGCGTAACAATGTAGGAAATAAATATGGTGCTTAGGAGGTTTGGTAGTAACATCATCTTCTCTAATGGTTTAAGAGATCCTACACATCTTTGTCTTATCAATTAAGTGAAACATGCACGAACATTTGTACTTTGATAAAAAATGCAATATATTGATTAATTGTATTTAAGTTACTAATGATCTACTATATCTAATTGTTTTTTGTAGCACATCAAGAATCATTAAAGAAAGAGATCGAGAAGTCACAAAATTTGTATCAAGAACAAAACATGCAAAAGGCCAATGAACAACAACGACAAAGACAACAACAACAAGAAGAACAACAAAAACAAGAAAAACGCCACGGCCATTGATGCATGGGAATTGCACCAGGCTTTACCTCTCGAGGGATCTAGAGAAGCTTACAACCCCCACCAGGCAGTGTACCTGATCGTTGTAGTATAGTATAGTGACAAGTACCGGGGGATTGATCGTTCAACTCAGGAATAGTGTCGCTAGGATTAGAAAACCTAAAAACTAAGTATAGAGGTGAGAGATGATTCTTTTTGTATTTTTATATTTTATGAAAGCAAGTAAAATATCGGGTTTTGGAAGAGTGGGCGGAATTAGTTGCTAATCAACTAACCCAATAACTAAGATGCAATCAAAATAAAATAACAGAAATATAAATAAACTAAATTAAACTAGTGGTGTGAGTGATATGTGGGAGAATTGTGTTTACTTAGATTTCACTACTCCCTAGATATCTTTTACAGGTTAATTACTTGTTACAGTTGCGTGGATGACGGGTTATATTCCTTAATACCATTCATGGGGTGGCGTACTTACTTCCCCAATTCTATAAGCTCCTACTTCACTCCTATGTCGAGCCGGCTAAGAAGCTCCTAACATGAGATCATTAGAATTCGCTCATGCATTAAATACAACCATAAAAACCTAGTACACATTGGTTCATGTTTCCTAAGACGTTCAAGCATCTTACACAATGGAGATCTGCCAGTTTTCTTAAGCCTAACGTTGAAATCATTCATCCATTACAACCATAAACAAGTAATCAACATATAATTAACATCTAGGTTTCATTACATCTAAGCAAACACACAAAAGATCTAGCCTAGCATGTTAAAATCAAGACAAGCATAAGATATATTCAAACAACACATAGACATATTGAATGAATTGAAAGGAGACTTATCTCAATTGAACACGAAAGGTTTCAAGGGGTGAAAACCCTTGAAAATACAGTAAAAAACGACCTAGGGTTATTAGGGTT
This sequence comes from Artemisia argyi, assembly GCA_030686995.1. Classification (NCBI taxonomy): domain Eukaryota; kingdom Viridiplantae; phylum Streptophyta; class Magnoliopsida; order Asterales; family Asteraceae; genus Artemisia; species Artemisia argyi. The sequence goes on along the minus strand of CM060706.1, from coordinate 159,429,127 downwards.
CGGCCCTAGAATTCTCCTCACTTGTCCCCCTCTTAATGAATGAAAAATAGAAAAGTATTTATAGATTTTAGGAGGTGACGGCGTCAAGAGTAAATTTCTGACGCCGTCATCTCGCTGCCAAATAAATTCTCGGATTGCCTAGATCTGGGTTTGACGCCGTCACGTGTAATCCATCTTAAGGCCGTCACCAAATTAACTCTTGACGCCCTACTTCTGACGCTGTCACGTTTCTACTGGGCCGTCATGGATTTTGCTCTTGACGCCGTCAAGGATTTCCTTCTTGACGCCGTCAGGTACTGTTCCCAGCAAGGAAAATTAAGTCTTTGCCGTTTTCTTCACTTTTATGCTCCAAAAACATCCAAAATGCTTCCTTTTCCAGAATTCACTCCCAAAGTACCTAAAATCACAAAAGGAACGATTTAGGGTAATATTTGATCAAATAAATTCGAATCCGGGCTTAAAAGACCCCTTAAAAGTGGTTCATTTTTCGCCTCATCATATACCCTTACACTTGAGATTTGCTTGTCCTCAAGCAAATGAGCTTTTATTCTAATCAAAATACAAGTTAGAGGTCATTTAACACTAATATAAAAGTAATTACAACAAATAATCGTTCCACTAAAGACCAAAGACAAGCACGGAGGTCATATACTAGCACCTCACAAATAGTGTTTAGATACTCACATCTCTCGGGTGTAATAAAGTATATATCACAATGTGGAAATGGAAAACATCTCTCACTATCTGTCATAGCAAAATAGATTACCATAGGCTTGAGAAAGGATCAAACCTCCACCACATGGCGTAAGCACCTAGGATAAACTATCAAAGAGGTCTTTTAAAGGGTTGTAACGTTAGGTATAGGGATATGGAATACACGGTTTTGTTGGATATAGGCAATCTTTACTGGTGGCGAGTTAACAATCTTGGTTAATTACATGTACAAGATGGCATTGCTAAGCCAAGACTAGACTCGACTTAAGCTAATAAATCAAAAATAGCAAAAAGATAAAAAAACATAGAATAAAAAGGGATGGTAGTCCGTATGTTTTTTCTCTTTTCTTTTTCTATTTTTTTTTCTTTTTCTTTATTTTTCGATTTTTTTTTTCATACACTCTTACCCTACCATCCAAAATAATACATCATAGGGAATGAACATTCCCCTTACACTTGAATTTTTACATACTTTACAATAACTAATCTAATGACTCGAATTAAGATAATCAAAACACTTGGAGTACTTTTAGGATTAACGTACGTATGGGGGTAATAAAATGATGTTCTTCCCCATTACTCCATAACATAAGTACTTTACCCATGAGTCCCAATCGTCCCAAAACAATATGTACAAGGATATGACTCGACTTAGCAACCATGTAATCAATTAGACAATTAACTAAGGGTTTAAAAAAATAACAATAATGCACTAAAGATGAATGCATACACGGAAGGCTAAGGCGATTTGGTTGTACATTTAAGTGGGTTGAAACAAATTCTTCCTTTAAGTAAGATGCTTAAAGTTAGAAATGAAAAGATAGGCTCGGAGGGGTGTACTAGGGGTTTCATGTACTAAAAATGAGTACAACGCTAATGGTGTGGGAAAAAATAATTGACTTAACTAGCCAAGTAATATGACTTAAATGGTCAAGTAATTATAATACGGGTTTAACAAAAGGGTGAACCTAATGCCTCTTATCATGTAGTAAATCCTACTACACGAATGTAGTCTCACTAGCGGTCTCGGGATGCATCACTAACGCAAGTTCTAGAATCTAAATGCTACCGGTACACTCATAAGTACTAATAGTAAATGCTTTTCCTATCAAATCTAAAGGCGAACCTCACATATTTGGGTGGAAAATTTTTCTGAATAGTACGGTTTCATGCTAGTTATACAACTCCTATCCATGAGACGCTTGCTAAGGCTAAAGTTTCACTCCTAAATGTTGTAAAAAATTTTAAATTTGGCGCTAAAATTACACTAACAAGTATTTCTCATAGTTTTATTACACGTCTACCATTAAACAAAACAAACTCAAGTGAAAGTGTATCCTATAAGGTATCATCATTTACCCTCCCCTTACACTTAGGATGAACATTGTCCCCAATGTTCAAGTAAAGAATGTAAAAGTAAAACAGGTAAAAGAATGAAATCAAATACTCCCCTGATTCGCTCGGTATGGATAGTATGGTAACCGGGTTATATCTTCCTCCAAGAAAATGAACAATCAAAGCTTCCCTTCCAGAATATAAATCACCTTCTTGTCATACATAACCTGTTAAACCTGAGAAAACAAACAAGGCAACCTCGCATGAAATTGGCGGCAATCTATATATACTAACAAATCCTAGAAAACAAGGTAAGATATAATGCTTGTGGAATGATGTTTGCAGATTTCCTGGAGATTATAAAACTAAAGATTTAACAAAAACTTTAAATACTCCGTTAGAGAAACAAATTTAGCAAAATTTCCAGAATTTTACACGTGACGCCGTCAGGAAGAAATTCCTGACGCCGTCAGAAGTGATCTGCAGAAATTCTTATGTTAAGTTTCCGGAAAATTTCTGGAAAAACTTATGTCCTACTTCCTGGAAAATCCTGCAAAACATCATTATGACTCGATACAAGCATTTGACTCTAACAAATACGAATATACATGCTCATTTAATATTGTGGAGAATCATGATCGAGTTTGTTTCTTAGTAAACATATTTGGGGTTTCCCCTTACACTTATCTTTTGCGAAATACCTTTGGATGAAGTTAAGATTAATCCAAACAACAAAATAAAGTATTTTCACCATTTAGTTTGAAACATGATCTACCAACAATAAAAATAAAGCATGCATACGGAAAACAAATAACAATCAAACAAATAAAAATCACACAAATCATGGGTTGCCTCCCAAGAAGCGCTTTTCTTTATTTACGAGTCTTGTAGCTAGACTCAAGGTCATGGGTTACTACGTGACCTCATCATTGGTTTCATTCCCTAGGTCATCTCCTATATTAGTTTTGTATTCCGAACCTAGTTGCAAGCATTCTTTGTAGAAACCAAGTATCTTATCCATAACATATTCAACTCCTCTACGTCTATCCTCATCATTCCTATAGTAAACCGCTTGTTTATGTTCCTTTTCTATGTTTGATAGGAGGCGGTATTGTTCAATCTTGTAGGGCATTTGATAAGCAATCTCATCATTCTCTTTCTTGAACCTAACAATCCCTAGAGTCGGATCATAACTCATCTTAGAGGTCTCAACGAATGGTTTTCCGAACACTACTTGACTTAGGCAATCATCTATCACCGGACAAGTATCCTCCACTATCATAAAGTCGGTTTCATAAGTGAAGTTTCCAACAATCACATGCAATCCTTTCACTCTTCCTACAAAATTACTTATGAGATTCTTGTTGGACATCATCCTATAACCAAGTTGTTTCTTCATTACCCAATTATAATAAGTCCTAGTCATGATGTTTATAGGGGACCTAGGATCAATATAAGCTTTCCATACATGCATATGCCCAATGTTGCATGGTATGTTGACTTTAGAGGGATCTCCTACTTTAATAAGGGGTGAACCAAGGATATATGGTGTCTCGGGATCATCAAAAAAATCCTTGTGATATTCCCGTTCTTCCTCGGTGGGCAACTTATCAAAGTAATCTTCTATGTTTTCTACTTCCTCTAATTCTTTTCCATTGTTAACCTCAACTTTCTTAACTTCATCCCTAGTCTCGGTCTCTACTCCAACTTCATCCTTGTCACTTTCTTCTCTATCCTTATCTATTGATTTAATGAGGACAACATTGACAAAGTGGACATGTTTGGATGACGAGGGATCCTTAGTTTATTCCACTATTGGTGTCCCTAGTGTCCTTCCTAGGTGTAGTTAATACTTGGTTGTTGAGGACTTTCAACAAGTTGTCAATCTTATTGGTCATCTCCGTTTGTTGTTGATTGAATTCGGTTTCAAACTTAGCTATGCAAGCTTCTTGAGATGCCATAAATTTGGACATCAATCCTTCAAGATTGTTGGTACTACCATAGTTGTTAGAAGGATTGTTTTTGAAAGTACGGTTGGAGGGTGGACCGTTTGGTTGGTAACGATTAGGTGGGTTGGAAGGATTGTTTTGGTTTTGTTTCCACCTAAGGTTCGGGTGATTTTTCCAAGAGGGGTTGTAGGAATCACCGTAAGGGTTTGGCTCGGGCTTGAAAGTGTACCACTTATCTCCCGCTTTGTCGGTACGCGAAGATGCGTAGTCCGCAAAAGCTGTTCCGGGGAGTTCCACACAATCACGAGTGTCATGAGAAACTTGACTTGGTCCTCAAGTTCCATGATCCTACGGTCGGGAGTGCTAGATTTGTTCGAAGGCAAAGATATTGCCTTGTCCGTTTTGTTCAAATCACGGGGATCATTCCAACTTTCGTTGTCATAGAGAGCAAGATCTTCTATGAGTTCCCATGATTCTTCCGCACTTAGATCACGTAGCTTGCCACCGGCCGATTGGTCAATGGTTCGCCTCGTGGAGAGATCGATATGGTCATAGAAGATTTGGACTTGGAGGCAAAGATCTATGCCATGATGAGGGACTTTATGGAGTAAGTCCTTGAAACGAGTCCATGCTTCATATAGAGTTTCACCTTGACATTGTTGGAACATCAAGATATCATTTCTAAGCTTGGTAGTTCTCCCCGGTGGGAAAAATTGAGCAAGGAAACGAGTGGTGAGATCATCCCATGAGATGATGGATCCCGCGGGTAAACGTTCAAGCCATTGACTAGCTTGATCACGTAGAGAGAATTGGAATAGGCGTAATCGGGTTGACTCTATAGTTGTAACATCAAGGTTTATAGAATCTACGAATTTAAGGAAGTCCTTGAGATGTTGATTTGGATCTTCAGAACGAAGTCCATGGAATGCACATCCGCTTTGCACCAACCGGATGGTGTCGGATCGTAAGGGTAACACATTGGCTCCGGTGAGCTCAATAGTGTTTCGATAGCCTTGGTGGCTAGGTCGGGAATACTCTCCTAGGGTTCGGGGCCTAAAAGGTTGGTTCACTAGTGGTGGGTTTTGTGGGTGGTTTTGTTGTGGTGGGTTGATGTGTTCAAAGATGTTACCACCTTCCATGATGTCGGATGGTAAAGATTATGAACAAAGACACGAAGAAATAGATAGACTAAAGAAAACCTAGAAATAAAAATAAAATCTTACTAGAAAGGAATCTAGAAAGTAGACTTAATTAAAAGAAATTCTAAGCTAGACAATAACTATTTCCCGGGCTGCAGCGCCAAAAACTTGATGTGTGGGAATTGCACCAGGCTTTACCTCTCGAGGGATCTCGAGAAGCTTACAACCCCCACCAGGCAGTGTACCTGATCGTTGTAGTATAGTATAGTGACAAGTACCGGGGGATTGATCGTTCAACTCAGGAATAGTGTCGCTAGGATTAGAAAACCTAAAAACTAAGTCTAGAGGTGAGAGATGATTCTTTTTGTATTTTTATATTTTATGAAAGCAAGTAAAATATCGGGTTTTGGAAGAGTGGGCGGAATTAGTTGCTAATCAACTAACCCAATAACTAAGATGCAATCAAAATAAAATAACAGAAATATAAATAAACTAAATTAAACTAGTGGTGTGAGTGATATGTGGGAGAATTGTGTTTACTTAGATTTCACTACTCCCTAGATATCTTTTACAGGTTAATTACTTGTTACAGTTGCGTGGATGACGGGTTATATTCCTTAATACCATTCATGGGGTGGCGTACTTACTTCCCCAATTCTATAAGCTCCTACTTCACTCCTATGTCGAGCCGGCTAAGAAGCTCCTAACATGGGATCATTAGAATTCGCTACTGCATTAAATACAACCATAAAAACCTAGTACACATCGGTTCATGTTTCCTAAGACGTTCAAGCATGTTACACAATGGAGATCTGCCAGTTTTCTTAAGCCTAACATTGAAATCATTCATCCATTACAACCATAAACAAGTAATCAACATATAATTAACATCTAGGTTTCATTACATCTAAGCAAACACACAAAAGATCTATCCTAGCATGTTAAAATCAAGACAAGCATAAGATATATTCAAACAACACATAGACATATTGAATGAATTGAAAGGAGACTTATCTCAATTGAACATGAAAGGTTTCAAGGGGTGAAAACCCTTGAAAATACAGTAAAAAACGACCTAGGGTTATTAGGGTTCGGCCCTAGAATTCTCCTCACTTGTCCCCCTCTTAATGAATGAAAAATAGAAAAGTATTTATAGATTTTAGGAGGTGACGGCGTCAAGAGTAAATTTCTGACGCCGTCATCTCGCCGCCAAATAAATTCTCGGATTGCCTAGATCTGGGTTTGACGCCGTCACGTGTAATCCATCTTAAGGCCGTCACCAAATTAACTCTTGACGCCCTACTTCTGACGCCGTCACGTTTCTACTGGGCCGTCATGGATTTTGCTCTTGACGCCGTCAAGGATTTCCTTCTTGACGTCGTCAGGTACTGTTCCCAGCAAGGAAAATTAAGTCTTTGCCGTTTTCATCACTTTTATGCTCAAAAAACGTCCAAAATGCTTCCTTTTCCAGAATTCACTCCCAAAGTACCTAAAATCACAAAAGGAACGATTTAGGGTAATATTTGATCAAATAAATTCGAATCCGGGCTTAAAAGACCCCTTAAAAGTCGTTCATTTTTCGCCTCATCAGCCATCGGTGGGATGAATACTTAGCATTCATATTAATGGTACGTTACAAATTAAACATGAAATAGTTTACTTCATGTAATACCGATAAACGGGCTAATACTATTGATTCGTTAGCAAGTAAGTTTCTTGAAAATAATGTGACGAGCATTCATTTTTTCATCAATAATTATTACTACACTTTGTTGGTGCATTTTAATTTTTTTGCTCTTAATGTAGTTTTTTGTCTTGCGGTGTGTTAATATCAGTATGGAGATTAATTGATTATCTTAATATGATTTTAGTTTCATTTGTAGAACGACAAACAAATTTGGCAAAATGAAATTGTTATATTAGTCATTAAGAGTAGAAAAATTATATGTTGAGATTGATGTCTTCAAATATATTTATATATACAATATGCTACAAATTAAATATACTAACAATATTGGATCGATTTTCATAACAATAAAAAAATATTGAAACTTAAATGGTTTTTGTGGATAAAATAAAGTTCGAGTAACTAAGCGTAGTAATGTGGAGCTACCGTATTTGATATGATAAACCAAAAGGATAATTCATTGTCACAAGTTAGATCTCAAAATATAGAGAATATCACTTTGTTATGATTTTATATAAAGGTTACATTTATTTTGAAAGAACCGTATGCCTTTAACCTCCCTTTGACTTTTTTTTTTGAACGGCCCTCCCTTTGACATTTAGTATGTAATTTATAATTCATTGTCACAAGTTAGATCTTAAAACATTTAGATTAAGCCTGTGTGCATCACACGGGTATGAATGACTCAGTCTAATATAAAAGTCACCAAACAACTAATTAAACTCATTCATCTTAAACTCATGCGATGCTTACAAAAGTTGTGATACCATCACAACTTACAAACCTAATGAGGAAAATAAATACCACACATTACACTATGACCAATTAGATAGAGCCCGTGTGCAACGCACGGGTCTGAATGACTAGTAATACTATAAGATTGAGTCCACTAATTTAATGTGGAGTAATCAAGATAATCAATATGGAGTCCCATAATTTAATGTGAAGTAACATCAAGATGGAAGTGCAAGAGTTGCCGGAATTGATCACGTATTTAGTATATAATTAAAATTCGGTTATGGATTGAGATGGAGTTGAAAAGGTTGAAAATAATTAATAATTTATAATATCAAATAAAAAAGTTGAGTTTTAAACATAAGAAAAAGTTCAAACTTTTATCGAAAAACAAAACCGGTGCAGTTAGTGTGAAGTATATAAAACATCGAGATGGAAGTGCAAGGCTTGCCGGAATTGATCACATGATATTTAGTAATTACTATATAATTAAAAGTCGGTTATGGACTGATGAAGTTGAAAAGGTTGCAAGAATAATTGATGATTTAACCTAATGCATTCCTATATAAATCGGTCAAAATCACATCCACAAACACAAAAGTTCGAATCGGGGTTATTTGGTAACAATATTTTCCATAACGTTATCATAATTTAAACATTCTATTATGAACCATAACTAAGTGTTTCTGATTATTACTTCGAAAAAATTAGGTATAGATGTTATACTGATATATTTAATTAATTTCCCAAAAAAATGTGTTAACATCAAAATTTACAAAAGTATCTATAGTTTACATGTGGAGTCCAAAGGTTTTAGGAATTATAAATAGTGTGTTAATTAATATTGTTGGGATATAAAGTTCAAGGTACTTCTGTATTTCAAAGTACTGCTGTGTCAAAGTGCTGCTTGAAGATCAAAGTCAAAGTACTGCTGCATATTGAAGATTATTCAAAGTACTTCGAAGAGAACAAGGACTTAAGTGCAATATTAATTAAGGGATTGTTATGTAATATTGTAAGAATATTCTAGAATTAGTTAGGGATAATTACTTGTCGTTCAAGTAGATTATGTTAACCGACTTAAGGTTATCTATAAAAGGAGCCTTTAGAGGTATTAGTCGATATAGTTTTATATAGTTTATATAGTTTTTAAGAAGTTTTAGTCGAAGTTTCAAAAGAGTCTTAGAACTTTACAAGTTGATAATAGTTAGGGATTGTTAGTGAATCTGTGTAATCAAGCAGGTTCAAGTTTGATTTAATATAAAAAATCTTCTTAAGCTTTGTGTTAGTAGATTCCGCATACTTTACAAGGTCAAACAGTGTTTCAATATTAATAGTGTTGAGTTTACTCAATATTGTTAAACCCTTACAAGCTACAAAGTAGTTTGGTCAGAGTATATCGATCCAACAAGTGGTATCAGAGCTTGTGTTGGAAACTCTGATTAAGAAGATAAACTTTTAAACCGATTCTACTACAAACCCTTCAAGATGTTGACAGAGGCTGCACCTGCTCCATCCATCACTGCTGTTAGAATTCCTATTGTCAAGAAGGGAGAGTATGATTTATGGGCCATGAAGATGAGGCAGTACATTGCCATCACAGACCATGCTTTATGGGATGTGATTGTCAATGGCAATATGATACTTGAAGAACCAGTAGAGCTCCCAGGACAACCTAAACCACCTCAACCAACCATCCCAGCTGCTACAAAGAGAAATCAAGACAAAGCTCTTAACATATTACTGTCTGCTATTCCTGATGGACACCTATTGAAGTTTCATGATGCTCAGGATGTAAAACAACTATGGGCTGCAATTAAGAAAAAGTTTGGAGGTAATGATGCTTCCAAGAAGATGCACAGGAATCTGTTAAAACAACAATTTGAAACTTTCACTGTTGGTGAAAGAGAAGGTCTTGATTCTGCTTATGAAAGATTCCAAAATCTTCTGAGCATGCTAGAACTATATGGAGCTGAGGCATAAGTTGAAGATGCTAACTTGAAGTTCTTGAGAAGCTTACCATCCTCATGGCATGTAGTTGCTACTATGATCAGAGGACAATCAGGTTTGGACACAATGGACTTTGATGATCTCTACAACAATCTGAAGGTATATGAGCATGAGATGAATGGTACTACAGGTTCAAGCACACATCAGAAACCCCAAAACATTGCTTTTGTATCTTCTGAAAACAGAAGCAGTACTTCTAATAAAGGTACTGCTTATCCTGTTCAAAGTACTGTGACTGAAACTCAGCTTCCATGTACAACAATGGTCACTACCACTTCATCACCATCAAACACCCCTACCTCAGATGATGTTCTATGTTCATTCTTTGCTCAACAAGCAACTCTACCTGTAACCTATCAAGAAGATGTCTTGCAAATAGATGATGATGCTATGGAAGAAATTGATATCAGATGGCAAGTTGCCATGATCACTGCAAGGATCAAAAAGTTTATGAATAAGACAGGAAGAGGCATTAATTTCACAGCTAAGCAGGGAATAACATTTGATAAGTCCAAAATTGAGTGCTTCAATTGTCAAAAGACTGGTCACTTTGCAAGGGAATGTAAATTTGCAAAGTATCAAGCAAACAAGATGATTGAGCAACCCAAGACTTATAGAAAAGAGGTTCCTATTACTGAACCAAAACCAAAAGCTTTGGTTGCTCAAGAGAATCTGTCAGAGATTGATTGGTCCAATGAGTTTGATGATGAACCTGTAACCTACTCAATGGTTGCATTAGAAGATTGGAGTACAGCTTTTGATGAAGAGCCTGGATATGCTGCTTTGGAGTCAAGAGATGGTCTAGGAAGCTTTGATTGGAGCATGGAGTTTGAAGAAGATCCTGTTCAGCTTGCTATGGTAGCTACTTCACCAAGTTCATCCACTATCTCTGAGGTATGCTCTAAATGCAATAATATGTATCAAAAGTTACTTAGTGAATATGTAGCTGAAAGAGATAAATTTCAAAGGGCTAGGTCTGAGATAGCTGGCTACCAATTAACTTTAGAGTCAATGGAAGCCAAAATACTAACACATGAAAACAATGAAGTAGCATGGGCTGAAAGAAATAAGCAACAAGAGTACCAAGTAAAGTTAAGTGAATGGAAACTAGGATGTAAGGTGTCTGAACTAGAGAAAGTTACTACTGAGACAGATAAGTTGTTAGAAAAACTTGCTGTTTGGAACGAATCAGGTTTATCACATGTTCAATTTGTTGAAAAACAAAGAACAGCAAACATTAAAATTGGTCTAGGTTATAATAATGATAGCACAGAAGGTATTCCATTTAAGAGTAAGGAACTAAATCTTACAGTAGATACCTCAACTAGTGATTAAGAATTCATAAGTTTAGATGAAAACATTTCTAGTGATGAGGAATACCCTAGTCCAACACCTCCTGAATATAAGAATGACAAGGGATACAATGCAGTTCCTAATCCCCCAAGTAGTTTTCAACCACCTGGGAAAGATGTCTCTTGTTATGGGGTAGATAACCTAGAGTTTAGGAAAAAGCTTAAAGGTCAATCAAATCCTGAAACTTTAGGAGAATCTGTTGAAGCACCTAGGGTTGATGAGAAAAAGTTTTTAAAACAAGCAGTACCTTCAAACACTTTTCTAAGTACTGCTGATCACTCAGCAGTACCTACAAGAAAATATTTTCAAAATACTGCTAATTTTAGAAAACCTTTAGGGAATGGATTTGGGATGATTGGTCCAAAGTTATGTTTTGTATGTTACAGTCCTCATCATTTGATCAAGGATTGTGACTATCATTCAGAATACTCTAGCAAATACCTAAAGACCAGATCTGTAAATCACAGTCACAGGGAGACTAAGCCAAGGGATAACAAACCAGTTTGGAATTACACAAATAGGTTTAACCATAGTAATTTCTCTAAAGACTATAGGTACCCTCATCAGAAAAAACCATTCTCCAAGCCAACAGTACCTTCTCAAAGTACTGACAGAAAGTCCCCTAACCAAGGTGCTGATAGCAAATATTCAAGTGTAAGACCTAGGACATTCAATTACTACAAACCTAGAAGGCCTTACAACACAAGAAAAGATGCTAGAACTCAGAACCCAACTCCAAATGTTACAACTAAATGGGTTAAGAAAGAAAGTACTGTTGGGGAAGAACCAATACTTTCAGAAGAAAATGGTGAAAAAGGAAAAATTGATAAGAATGAACCAAAAGTTTTGAAAACAAAAACACAAATTCTTGATCATGTTTTTAAAGAAAGTGGTGATTACATACTCAAAGAATTTGAGTATGTAACTCCACAAGGGGAACACAAGTCAGTAATGGCTTGGGTTCCTAAAAGAAACTAACATTTTTCATGTGTATGCAGGGCAACCCAGAAGAGAAGCTTAAAGATCATCTTATTGTTGATAGTGGTTGCTCTGGGAGTATGACAAGAGAAAAGGAGCTCTTGTCAGAATTTAAAGCTTATTTTGGAGGAAAAGTTGCATTTGGGAATGATCCTGATGGAGGAAGAATCACTGGCAAAGGAACTATCAAGGCTGGAAACATTGATTTTGAGAATGTTAGATATGTGAAGGAGCTTAAATTCAATCTTTTGTCAGTCTCTCAGATTTGTGATAAGAAGTATCCTGTGTTATTCTTTGACACAGAATGTCTTATACTTTCTCCCGATTTTAAGTTAGAAGATAGAAACTTGGTGATGCTGAGAGCACCAAGAACTAATGATGTGTATAGCATAGACTTGAAGAACATCAATTCTACTGCAAGAGCAACATGCTTGATTGCAAGAGCAACAATGGAAGAAGCACATCAATGGCACAGAAGATTGGGGCATGTTAATTTCAAGAACATCAACAAGCTGGTCAAAGGGAATTTAGTTAGAGGTTTACCTTCTAAAAAATTCAAGAATGATCACTCATGTCTTGCTTGTAAAAAGGGTAAACAACACAAGGCTTCATGCAAGAAGATTGAAGAGAAAACCATTAGAGAGCCTTTGGAATTGCTGCATATGGATCTATTTGGACCTATTTCTGTTGTTAGTCTGAACAAGAAGAAGTACTGTTTGGTTATAACAGATGATTGTAGCAGATTTAGCTGGGTCTTTTTCTTGGAATTCAAAGATGAAACTTTTGATGCTATTCATGATCTTATAATATGTTGGGAATTCTACTAAGAGAGAATTCTGCTGAAGAATCTGCTGATGGATTCTGCTGAAGAGACAGATTCTGCTGAAGAAGTGAATCTGCTGAAGTAGAGATTCAGCATATTATGTTTCTACGGATATAGTTATTCCGTGTTATTTATTAGTTTGTTAGGATATGCATGAGCTATTTTAGGTAGTGATATGCATTTATTTTATTTTTATTATGGTATTAGGGTTCCTTGTGTATAAAAGGAACACTAGGCTTTTATTTTATATATGCCTCTTAATTAAAAACTCCAGGAAAAACATCTTTAGTGGGTGTGATATTGATCCATAGAGGATCTTTGTTCTATTAGAAAAACCTTGTTGGTAACTTTGATTGCCTTTTTTATTATTCCACTGTGCATTCAATCATTGTTTCTATATCTTAGATTGGGCTTGATCTTGGATCAACAATTGGTATCAGAGACTAGGGGCTCGTAATATCTAGGGTTTATTCAAGGTTGTTGTCAATAAAAGCAGATTCGAAAAAGTCGATTGAAGCAGATTCGTAAAAAGGGTACGAATTGGTTTTGAAAACGTTTATTGTTTGATTTTTTTGTGGCGACAAAAAGGTGAATTTGGTTTATCAATAATACTCTGTACTTCGTACTTCAAATAACTGTTGTGATACAAGGTCAGTTTGTTGATTATTTATTGATTACTGATTGGATCAATTACAAAAGAATAATCTTTTATTGCATTAAATGATGATTGGCCAAATAAAGGAGTGTATCCTAGTACTTCTTTAATTAATTGATTGTGGGGCGTTTGGATTAATATTGAAAATAGCAGATTTGGGATTTTAAGTAATTGTGGGACAATCATATTGTGTGTCATCACATGGTAATTGGTTAAGAATTATAAAGTGGGTCGGTGAATATTGTTGCTGCTGTAGTTGGTTATTAAATGAGAGTTTGTAGTATTTGCACATGATCTAAAATATTCACCTCGTACTAATTTTCGTGGGTCAATGGTACTGATTCGTTTATAACGATTGGTCGAGAATTCTTACTAATTGTGATTGGTTAAACGTGGAGATTGGAAAATTTGTGTGGTGATATTATTAATTGGTTTGTCGTCTACCTGCTTGGGGATATTAATTTGGTGGATCTGTCACTTAGTTATTTATTAATCACACGTATTTAATACTGATTGGTCAATATCACTGCTACTGTTCTCACGTTTTGTTTGAGAGTTATCTGTTTCTGCTGCTGCTTTAAAAGTTACTGCTGTTCGATACTGCTGATCGGTTTCTTCTGTTTGCTCTCTGCTGCTCGAATTCTGCTGCTGTGTTATTTATTTCCTGCTGATTGTTACTGCTGTGTATTAAAAAAAATGGCAGCATCTGACAATGACAGGGATGAGGTAATGTTTCCTTATTTGATGAATGATGAGTATGAAGTCTGGGCTATGGAAATGGAACACTGGATCATGAAAAATGATATGAATATCTGGAAGGTGATTCAAAATGGCAACAGCTTGAAAAGGCATAGAAGAGATCAAGATGGAAATGTCATTATTCTTCCTCCAACGACTGCTGATGAACACATTGCTGTACAAAGGGAATCAAAGGCAAGAACTACCTTGCTTAAATCTATTCCTGATGATCATGTAGCAGATTTCCATTATATGGATGAGGCAAGTGATATATGGAAAGCAATCAAAGCAAGGTATGGTGGAAAGGCTGAATCCAAGAAGATGAGAAAGGAAGCTTGCACTATATCCAAGACTGAAGAATTTGCACTGATGGGACTCACTTCTCGGGTACATAATTGTGTCTTTGGTTGTAGTGAAAAATATAATGAACTTAAGGAAGCATATAATGAACTTAAGGAAGCATAGAAGTTGAGGCTTGTAAAAAGGCTTTAAAAACTTTAGAAAGGCAGAAAGTTTGGTTTCAAAATAATCAACTTGCTTATGAAGAAAAGATAAGGGTGTTAGAGAACAATTTAGAAGTTTCTCAAATAAATTTAAAACGTACTGAGAAAGAAAAGGCTAATGTAGAGCTAGAGAAACAAGAATTGCAAGTAAAATTTGATAATGAAGTGGCTAGTCGTATGAAGTGGCAAGAAGGGGCTTCAAATTTAGAGAAATTACTTGATAGTTCTCAATCTGTTAGGTCTATAAGAGCATTAGGGTATGATAAATATATAGATCCAGAGGAATTAACTTACCCTGATATATCTAGTGTTTTCGACCCTGAACCTATCTTGCAATTTCAAAAACCCATAAAATATGTTAAGGAAGGGGGGATGAATGCTGTTTCTGGTCCTATTAGAGGAGTTTTTATGCCTAGCTCTCCCCAAACAGACTTGGATGAGTCACAAATGTCTTATGGTACAAAGTCTTCAACCTCTAGTGACTCTAATTCTGTGACTAATGACTTTGTGTCTTGTGATAACTCTAAAAAGTCTTCAAAGGTCAATGTCCCTGCTCCCGGTGTTTTTAGTGTCAAAAGCTCAAAGTCCAACTCAGCTGAGTCTACCTCCTTTACTCCTATTTCTAATGTTTCTACATCTAAGAGTACAGCTGAGATTGAACCAAAAGTTAATGCACCCAAAATAAAAACGGCTCCTTATTCTGTTAAACACAAATTTGTTTCTAGTTCTGTTTCTGATAAGTTTGTGTGTAATAAACAAAGTTGTGTTAAGGATAAGTCTTTTAAGAAGAAAACTTGTTTTGTGTGTGGTAGTAAGTCTCATCTCATTAAATATTGTGATTTTCATGAGAAGAGAATGGGTGTGTGTGCTGACCAAAAGAGACCTAGACCAATGTGGACCAATGTTAATGATATTCCCCCATATATTCCACAAGCAACACATACAACCAGCAGACCCAAACCTGCTGATAAGCCAGTTTCTGCTGGTAGACCTTTTCCAGCCGGTTGGAAAAGACATGTTGCTAGACCATTATATAGACCTACTAGCACTTACTTTCAGAATGGTTTTTGGCCTAGTTATTTTGACCCAATGTATATGGGGTGGGGGACAAGATGGGATAATGGTGTTAAGCCCTCAACAGGTTGTTCTTGGACACATAAGAGGAAAGGTTCATTCTAAAAATTGAAGAAACAATCTTATTATAATATAGTAGTATAGTATCGAAATGATCCGCGAGAAATACGGATCACCCGAGTCGTTTCCCAGTGAAGGTGAATAGAATCAAGAATATTGATTCGTGTAATCGTGATTTGAAAAGTGGTGAAAAAGGCAAATAGTGATCAAATAATTCAAGTATCAACTAACAACTATGAAATATGCAAAGAGTACAAGCTAGCAATGCACCAAAGTCTAAAACGCAAAAACGGGAATGCACACGTGATTATTTAAACGTAACGCGCGAAATAAAACGCGAGTTTTAAGCTACACTAATCCTACGGACTTCAAAATAATTTTAAAAAGTTAAAAATGATAAAAGAAAATTTTAAGAAAAAGAAAAATATTTTTTAGACTTTTTATTTAATTTTTATGAATTAAAAACTATTTTAAACTATTTAATAATTAAAAGAAAATGAAAATAAAGTGAGAAAAATGCAAAATTACTTTCTAAAATTCTAAAATAACTAAAAATAATTTTCTAATATTTTTTTGGATTTTTTCTAGGGATTTTCTGATTTTTTTGTATTTTTCAGCAATTAAAAAGTAATTAAAAATGATTAAAAATGAAAATTAAATAAGAAAAATAGCAAATCAACTCAGAAAAATATGAAAATTTCAGGGAAAATCTAGAATTATATTTTAAATCTAGGAAAAATATAAAAAGTGAAAAATAAGCACTGAAAGTGCTTATTAGCTTAAAATCAGCTTATTTAAGTGCTTATTTCTAAGCACAGTTGACCAAATTTTGACCAAACTTTTACCAAGTACTTTTATGACTTAAGTGAGCTTATAAGAACAGGAATCAGACCTTTTGATGCACAGGAACTCAAATAAGCAATGCAAGTAACTCAAATAAGCACTAATGAGAGTAATAAGCACTAGCAGATAAGCACACAGCCCAAATTCACTTGAACAGATACTATGGACTATATTAAGCCCAGAACAATCAATAAGTTCAACTCAAGATAACAAATAAGCAATTGCAGCCCTATTAGCAAAACAGAAATAGGCAGAATTGCTCAACAAGATGGGCCAAATAAGCTGTGAAGATAAGCTCTTAAGTACAAACTTTTGGAAGCAATCTATTCTCTACCAATATGAGTTCACAAATCAGCCTCTAAAACAGATCCTAGTATCAATTAGTTACCCTAAAATTGCCCAAGAAATGAGCTCAGAACCTGTGGTGCAGGGCAAGTATTTGTTCAATAAGCCAACTTCCAAGACCTTTTTTAATAAGCAAACAAATTTCAAAATGGATTTTTCTTTTTGAAATCTTTTATTTAGGTGCTGAACTTCTAAAATCAACAAACCACAACAATTTCCAATAAGTTTCAAGGGCTACACAAGCTCACAAAGTATTGACCAATTTCTGAGTACAAACTCTTTTTGACTTTTTATATGAAACAGAAAGTTGACTTTGTTGAGTTTTGATTATGCTAAAATCATCACTAATGTTATATTAAGCTAGTTTATGATTTAAATAAGCTAATATTAACTATATCACAACTACTTATAAGCTAATGTAACCTAAAAACCTATTTATACTAACTGAATTGAGATTAAACTATTAATTTTGACTTTTGCTAAATAACCTATTAGTTTTATGTTTTAACTAACCTAAATATTACCCTAGTGTAATGTCTAAACCAATATTAACCTCTTAACTAAGCCTTAAGACAGCAAACCACTATTAGCCAAACACCCCCTTAAGGGCCTGTCACAAGTAGATTACACAACAGGTGAGACCAAAAGTGAGTCAAACCAATTCCAAAATACTTATTATGATCCAATAGCATGTATTAACTCAGAAACACAAGTTATGAACACCATATATCAACAATCAAAGATATGACAGATTATGCTTATATGAGACAGTAGACTAAGAATTTTAACTCAATATGATCTAATGACTAGTATAAGCTAAAAACAGACAATGATAACCACTATTAAGCACACATAAGCTACAAGCATACCACTAATTTAAGATTAAGCTAGATTATCAATAAGCTACAAAGTTGAATATTAAAAAGTGGACACTTACAAACCAAATCCCCCACAGCATGAAAAGAGGGGGCTCACTATGCTAGCCTGTCTTTAGACAGGCCAAGGGACACCTTTTGGCTGCCTTCAAACACCAATAAGCTCAGCTTATTCAATAAGCTGAGCAGGTTGACTTTAGTTGACTTTTTTTAGTTTTTTGAGTTTTTGTTAAATGAGATAAACCAGACTATATAGAAGCTGTATAAGCTGAGATAAGATACAACAAACCACTAAAAAGCTTTTGAACTTGGATTGAAGAAACAAGACAGAATATTTTTGAGTTTTTTTTTTAGTTTTCTTATTTTTTTGGTTTTTATGATTTTAAACTTTTGGATATTTGAAATAGGTAAATAAACTATTATAAAGCTATAATATGATTCTTAAAAGCTAACTTAAACAGAAATCAAAAGAAAGTAAAAATCTTTTTGAATTTTTCAAGTTTTTCAATTTTTTTGAGTTTTCAATAAAGTGAACCAAAATGCTTGCTAAATAACTTTAAAAGGTTTATAAACGACTAAAATAAGCTGAGATAGAAATAGATTAAAACAGAATAAGCTATAATAATAAGAAGATTAAGCTAAGATTTAGAAAAAGCAATACTTTCATTAAAACTTGAAGCTGAAATTACAATAACTAATCTAAGTTACAAAGCTGAATTCAAATTGACAGAGTAACACTACTAAAAACCTACTACCCAAAACGTATCAGGGGGGGTTTATATAGGGGAGCAGGGGTGAGTGGTGCTAGGGTTTTAGAAGGATCTAGAGCTCCAATTGAGGCCACAAATCTTCAATCCTACTCATATTGTTGTCATCCCACCAATTCTATCCGTTGGAAGCAGACCTTATCCTCTTGCCACGTATCAAAGACCAATCAGGGCTCATTATTGAGCCACGGTGGAGGGAATATGACACCATCTGACACATTGTCAGATGGTTCTAGAAAGATACTTAGTACGAGGTGGGTTTTAGATAGGTACGAGGTAATTTTGGTGAGGTGCAGGGTAACTTGTGGGAGGGATGCACAGTAACTGGCGCCTTGTGGTTATTTTATTATATTTTGAGTAGTGGGTCGGGTTTGGTGATGGGATTGGACCGGGTATTTATTTAATAAGGTGGTAGTGGGCTTGTGTTTTGGATAATGGACCTTGGGCTTGTGTTTGTTTTGTTTTGGTTTTAAGGATCCGGATGGTAGTATTAAATCAAACCAAGGGACCAAACTTGTACAATCTGAAATTGTGAGGACCCAAAATGCCAATCTTCACAAATATAATTCCAAGGGTCCTTTGTGGCATTTTATGAATACTTGGAGGTCTTGAGAGCCAATTCTTCAAAACATCTTCATAAGGACCAAAGTTGTCAACTTTTGAAAGTTGAGGGACCATATGTGTACTTCTTCAAACTTATGACCAAGGGCCATTCTTGTAATTCTTGAAACTTTGAGGATTCCATTTGACCATATGAGCTTTACTTTGACCACTAGCTTCCCCGGCTCCGGCTTTATTCAAATTTTTCCAATTATCGTGCCCGTTTTGTCATTTTCTCGTGATTTTTCGTCTTTTTCTTAAATATCCGTTCCTGCACATTCACAAACACAAAAACACACATTCTTTGGCATTATTGGTTAGTTTTTGGTTTATTTGGTCCAATTTTTGGCTTAGAAAAGGTGAGTGAATAAGCACTCACCAAAATCCCCCGGACTAAAGTATTGCCGTGTCCTCACGCAATGTGATCAATTCACGCTCACGAGATAAATAATTTCATAACTCTTTCTACTAACTTTGAAAAGTAGCAAGGAGGTTCAAAAGAGCTTACAAAATCATTTATTCCCGTAAACGCTCCGTTTTCCAAAATTTATTTTCTTTATCCCACTTTATTCTTTTTTTGGACTTTTCACACTTCATACTTGTGACGCTTTGTTGAACTTTCATTATTTTTGCAATAATTATTAGGGTCGACGAGTAGAAACACTTCTATTTAAGAAGTGACCATACGGATAAAAATCGTCATCCTTGATTTTTCACGAGCTCCCAAACTAAGCGTAAAAACGAGATCACAGCTTCTCTACAAATTAGATGCTAACACTACTCATAACAGTTACTTAGTGGATACTCCTTACTCCCATGTCATAGGTTTTTGTATCTCATTATTTTATTTTTGTTGAGAAATGAATCGCTTCATATTTTCTCATTTCAATATTTTTTTAGTCCGATAGTGACACCTAAGTTTAAACACTAAGTAGTTATTCATTTTCTCTTAAGAACCACTGCAATAGAAATTCGGTCCACATCAAGAAATTTGGGGTACATACAATATCAAGGGTATATAAGTTGCGGAGTACAATCACGTGCACCTCATGTGACTGATTACTAATCACTTATCACATGCACCTCACGTGCCAACAACTTATTTATACATACATAGCCCTTATTCAACAATACTACAACTTTCATTTTTTCATTTTTCACGTTTTTCTCTTTTTCTCATATTTTTCATACTTTTCTTGATTTTTTTCACATAACATCAATGGAAGCTTATCGGGTAGCTCCAAAACCACATGCATAATCAACTTTTGACTTTTGATTTTTTCACTTTTTGCTCTTATTTTTGGTGTTCCTTGATATGTACCCAACTTCTAAAGCAAAAATTCTCTTAAGAAAATAAAGAACTAAATATTATTTAAACCGAAATACCACTAATTATCCTAGAACATCTATTATATATGGTGACGTATCTGATGGGAGTAAAAAGCCACAAGTACCTCTCATGAGCTCTAAAGAGAACCACTACTCCACGTTTAGCATCTAACTTCTAAATAAACTCTATCATTTCTCATTCTCTGCAAATTTAAAACCTCAAATAATGAGATTAGCATATGCTTAGCCGATAACCAGCCACGCATATATAAAGTCAAATACGAGAACTTTGCAAACTCTTAAAAAGAATTCGCGTTTTGTAGCTCCTAGTGTAAAAGACTAGCGGAAGCTTTTCAAGTCGTGCATGTATAAAGCCAAGTACGGGAGCCGACAAAAGAGTAGCTCCTAGTGTACAAGACTAGCACAAACTTTTATGATTACCATAGGCTAAGGGAACAAGCTAGGGCTCAACACGCCCGGTCAAGTCAAGATATTTATTCCTACTCTCGCCAGCAAGAAAGTCAACAAGGTGTCAAATCACTTATTCAAACTTTATTATATTTTTGCACCACTTTTTCTACTTTTTCTCATTTTTTTGTGCTTTTTCATGACTTTTTCTTTCATTTTTCTTCAAAATTTTTGAAAATTTTCAATTTTTTTATTTTTGGTGAAAAAACGGAGTTGCAAGAGTATACGACATGGTGAAAACTGCAAGGTCAAAATCGAATCGAAGATTCACCCCCCCCCCCGGACTAGAATGAAACATTGTCCCCAATGTTTTACGTGCAAAGGTAATCCTAACAAATATCTAGGGCCGTTTATTAAGTATGCCAAAGAAAACGTTAGTCGATAAGATTTTCGGATATCGGATTTCTATAAGCATCGATGAATGAGACTCGAGTGGAGAGAAAGACAAAACCACGAGCACGAGAGTTATCATAAACCGGGGACAATCCTGGACAATCATCACAAACAACCACGAAACACGAGATTGGAAGAGGTACGCCCTCTTCACGTTATTTATTAGAAATTAGAAATATAAGAAGATGATTTGGATAAGCATGGGTTGCCTCCCACGAAGCGCTTTGTTTTTTATTACCGAGTCACGTAGCTTGACTCGATCCCCGAATTAAATCGTCCTTGGGGAAAGTTTGGAGATCCGGGACTACCATGGCTGGTACGTCCCGTCCGAAATAGTGTTTCAAACGGTGACCATTCACCTTAAAGTTAGGACCATCAAGTTGAGCCAACTCAATGGTACCGTAAGGGAATACTTGTGTTATGGTGAATGGTCCAGACCAATGGGTTTTAAGCTTACCCGAGAAAATCTTCAAACGAGAGTTAAAAAGAAGCACTTGATCACCAACGTTGAAAACGCGGTCTTTGATCTTGGCATCATGCATTCTTTTTGTTTTCTCTTAATAGATTAAAGAATTCTCGTAAGCTTGATCACGGAGTTCGACTAACTCATTTAATTGAATTTTTCTGTGATCACCCGCGGTTTTCAAATCAAAATTTGCATGTTTCAAGGCCCAGTAGGCTTTGTGCTCTAGTTCGATGGGCAAATGACAAGCTTTCCCGTAAACCAACTTATATGGAGTACATCCAATTGGAGTTTTGTAAGCGGTCCGGAAAGCCCATAGAGCATCGTCTAATTTGTCAGCCCAAGAGGCACGGTGCTCTCCTACTGTCCTTTCAAGAATAAGTTTTAAACCACGATTGGAGACCTCCACTTGACCACTCGTTTGTGGGTGATAAGCCATGGAAAGATGATGTGTGACACCATATTTAAGCATAATTTTGCGAATTGGTCATTGCAAAAATGGGTCCCACGATCACTTATGATGGCTCGAGGTGCACCAAATCGGGCAAAGAGACTTTTCAAAAACTTTACAACAACTCGGGCGTCATTAGTGGGGAGCGCCTTCGCTTCAACCCATTTGGATAAGTAATCGACGACCACGAGAATGTATTTATTTCCTCTTGATGACGGGAATGGCCCCATGAAATCGATGCCCCAAACGTCAAAAATTTCACAAACTTGAATAGCATTTTGTGGCATTTCATCTTTTTGAGAAATTTTTCCTTGACGTTGGCAAGAATCACATGTCTTCACCAATTCATGGGCATCCCGATATATCGTCGGCCAATAGAAGCCGGAATCGAACACTTTCTTTGCGGTGAAATTGGCACCATGATGTCCCCCCGTGGGTCCACTATGGCATGCCTTAAGGATTTCAACGGCTTCCATACCGTGAACACACCGCCGGATTACTTGATCCGCACTGACTTTGAACAAATAGGGGTCGTCCCAAAAATAATGTTTGACATCCTTAAAGAATTTCTTCTTTTGTTGGGACGACATCCCTTGTTTAATGAAGTTCCCCGCATGGTAATTCGCAAAATCTGCGAACCAGGGGGTACTTTGATCGATTTTGGTCACACTCCCAAGTGTCTCGAGAGGAAAAGTATCATTAATTTCCTTTTTCTCGAGAACACTTTGATGGGGGTTCTCAAGTCGTGAAAGGTGATCTGCAGAAAGGTTCTCAGCTCCTTTTTTGTCTCGTATTTTGACATTAAATTCTTGGAGCAAAAGAACCCACCGCATTAACCGAGGCTTAGCGTCTTGCTTTGCCATTAAGTATTTCAAGGCTGAGTGGTCCGTATACACTATGCATTTTTGAAGAATCAAATAAGGTCTAAACTTCTCAAAAGCATAAACAACCGCTAACATCTCTTTTTCGGTAGTTGTGTAGTGATGTTGGGCGTCATTCATGGTCTTACTTGCATAGTGTATCGGTTGAAAATACTTATTTTTCAGTTGCCCCAGAACTGCACCAATGGCATAATCGCTAGCATCGCACATTAGCTCAAATGGTAAGTCCCAGTCGGAGGCAACTAAGATTGGTGCCTCCGTTAACTTCTTCTTCAAAACATTAAATGCATCGACGCATTCAATAGTGAAGTTAAACGGAGCATCCTTTTCCAAAAGGTGGGTCAGAGGCCGGGCTATTTTGGAGAAATCTTGTATAAAACGTCAATAAAAGCCAGCATGACCAAGGAAACTTCGGATTCCTTTTACGGTTTTAGGATGAGGTAGCTTAGCAATAACATCAACTTTTGCACGATCTACCTCAATCCCAGATTTTGAGATTTTATGGCCAAGGACTATGCCTTCTTTAACCATGAAGTGGCTCTTCTCCCAATTTAGAACCAAGTTGGTGTTTTCACACAGTTTCAGCATATTCTCTAAATGGGAGAGGCAAGAGTCGAAAGAATTTCCATAGACGGAGAAGTCGTCCATGAACACTTCCATGGTTTTCCCAATCATGTTGGAGAAAATGGCCGTCATGCACCATTGAAACGTTCCCGGAGCATTACATAGGCCAAAAGGCATTCTACGATATGCAAACGTTCCATACGGGCAAGTAAAAGTGGTCTTTTCTTGATCCTGAGGATCAATGGGAATTTGAAAGTACCCAGAAAAGCCATCGAGAAAGCAATAGAACTCATTCCCCGCTAACCGTTCAAGCATTTGGTCCATAAAAGGAAGCGGGAAATGGTCTTTACGTGTCGCATCATTCAACTTGCGGTAGTCGATACAAACTCTCCATCCGGTCACAAGTCGAGTCGGTATAAGCTCATTATCATCATTTTTCACAACCGTGATTCCGCCCTTCTTTGGAACACAATGAATCGGGCTAACCCATGAACTATCCGATATTGGATAAATCATTCCAGCGTCAAGGAGTTTAATAACTTCCTTTTTGATCACTTCGTGGATTTGTGGATTAACCCGTCGTTGTTGTTGGACGGACACTTTGTGATTATCTTCAAGTAGAATCTTATGAGTGCAAAATCGAGGGTCGATTCCCCGAATGTCGGATAATTGCCAAGCAATCGCACCTTTATGCTTTCGGAGCACATCTAAGAGTTGTGTCTTCTCCTCATCTTTTAAATCTTTTGAAATTATGACGGGCAATTTATTGTTATTATCCAAGTATGGGTATTTGAGATGAGGAGGCAAATCCTTGAGCTCGAGCTCCGGAGGATTCTCAATAGACGACTTTACTTCTTTTACGTCTGCCATTTTTAGGTCCATCGGAGGGGAAGAAACAATCGGGTTTTCATTTAACAATTTTTCAATTAATAAAATATCCCCCTCCGGATCAAATTTAGAGTTATCAATTTCCGGTGAAACTGAATCTTTTGAAAGACAAGCATTGATTTCTTCCCAAGCGAGATCACTTCCCTCAAACGGAGTGAGGGAAGGGGAAGAATCGGAGACGATCGGTTCAAAAGAAGGAGTGGGATTGCCACTCGAAGCATTTCTGGTGAAACCAAGAAGTTCTTGAGCATACTCCTCCGTAGCTTCGTCAATAACATCGATTCGATTGACGGAAGAAACATCGTAGTCGGAGGAGTATCTCGTGGTTTGATCGAGGTTAAAAGTAACGGCTTCGTTTCCAACACGTAAGGTAATCTCCTCATCGTAAACATCAATTAGATCACGACCGGTTCTTAGGAATCATCTCCCGAGAATGAGAGGAACCCGTGAATCGGCATCAAAATCAACAACCACAAAATCTGCAGGGAAATGGAATTTCCCAACATTGACAAAAACATCCTCAGCTATGCCGATAGGACGAGACGTAGATCGGTCGGCAAGCTCGAGGGTCATAAGCGTCGGTGTTAAGTTAGGAAGAGACAACTTTTTCCAAATCGACAAGGGATAAGGTTAATGCTAGCACCAAGATCGGCCAAGACGAAACATTGAACCATACCCGGAAAATTGCACGGTATAAGAAACTTGCCAGGGTCTTCAAGATTTTCGGGGAGCTTTTTAAGAAGGACCGCTGAGCAATTCTCGTTCATTTGTGTTCTTGATATTTCAAAAAGCTTTTCCTTATTATTCAAAAGTCCTTTTAGCATCGAGGTAAATTTTGGCATCAAAAGTATAGCATCCGCGAGAGTTATATCAAAGCGTAACTCTTGAAAAATTTGATAAAACTTTTCCATTTGGTTTTTATCTTTCTCGCGGTGCTTTTGTTCATTTAAACGTGATGGATAAGGCAACTTTGTTTTAACCGGTGTTTCTTTTTCATTATCATAAACAACCTTTTCCTTTCCTTTAGACGTCGGGACCACCGGAGGTTGGATGTCTTCGGTCCTTCCATTATTAATAGGAATTTCCGTATCCGTTGTCGCCTCGGGTTCATGGGCAACTACCTTGGGAGGAAGAGAAGAAGAGGTAGTTGGAGCCGTAGGTCCATCATAAGTAACACCACTCCTAGTTATGATCGCTTTAGCATCGCCCCTCGGGTTAGCGATCGTGTTGCTTGGAAGAGTTCCAGAGCCCGAGGGTCGATCATTTAAACGCTTGTTAAGATCATTGATTTGAGTTGCAAAAAACCTTGTGGTTTCATCTTGTTTAGCAATTAATGCTTGTTGACTTTGAATCAATTGTTTAATCAACTCATCCGTGGGTGACGGATTTTGAATCACATTTTGATTTTGATTATTAAAATTCTGCCCACGGTTTTGGAAATTTTGATTATTTTGATTCCCTTGATTGAAGTTTTCATGATTATTATTCTGAAAATTCCCATTATTTTGAAAATTATTCCCTTGAGGCGGGCCTTGGTTGTAATTTCCCCGGTTTTGATTTTGATGAAAACTTTGATTTTGTCCTTGAAAACCATTATTTCCGCGGTTTTGATTTTGATTGAATTGATGATTACGGTTTTGCACATTATTGTTTTGATTCACTTGATTAGGTTGATTAAACCCGGGTGGTCCATGAAAATGGCTCGAACGGTAGCTGAGAAGATTTCGATCTCCTTGAAGAGGTGGGTAGCCGGTGCCACCCATGTTTGCAGCATACACGTTCTCTTGAGCATAAGAGCCGGTCGACGGACACTCATAATACAGGTGTGGACCACCACAAGTCTCACAACCATGACTCACCATTTTGACTTGATGGTTCGGTTTCTCAATAGACATAGCATCGACTTTCTTTGTTAAAGCCAAGATCATACTTTTCATTTCATCATTATTTTTCTCATTATTAGACACTTGATGTTTGTTCCTAGACATTCTCACACGAGCCTTGTTCTCGATTATCATGAAGGCATCATTCGTGTTACGAGCCAACAAGTTCCCACCCGCAGCAGAATTGAGTGAGTCTTGATCGACATGATTCAACCCATTATAGAAAGTATCAATCTGCTGAAGGTCGGTGAACCCATGGTTCGGACATTTTTCCATCAAATCTTTGAATCGATCCCAAGCTTCACTAAATGATTCGTCGAAAGCTTGTTGGAATCGAAAGATTTGGGATCGAAGATTAGAAGTTTTAGAAGGAGGATAGAAATGATTCACAAACTTGGAAGCAAGGTCATTCCAAGTGTGAATCGAATTCGGCGGTTCCTTTTCTAGCCAAGTCCGGGCTGCTCCTTTTAAGGAGAAAGGAAACAACTTCAATTTCACCACATCGTGAGGGACTTAATTCATCCTAATAGTCTCAGCGATGTCGGCGAAATTTCGGATGTGTGCATAGGGGTCTTCGTTATCAAACCCGTGAAAGGATATACCCGTTATCAAGTTGAGCAATCCGTGATTGATTTCAAAGTTGGCATTGATGTCCGGAATAACAATAGCTCAACTCACACCATTGAATGGTGATTGGAGTTGTTCTTCCATCGGACGCGGATCAAATGCCGGATGTGGTCCCACCGGAGGGATCACATTGTGCTGCGGACCACCCATCGGCGGGGGCCCGTTGTGTTGTTCTTCATGGTTCATCTCCTCGTCGTCAAGGAAATGAACCCGACTCGTATGTCGTAAAACCCGCTCGGGGTTAGAGAACGGAGACGTAAGATTCTCAGAAGAAGAACGGGTGTGCATACACCACACGCAAAATCAAAAAGAGAATGAAAAAGAAAAGAAGAAATTTTTTTTTTTTTTTTTTTTTTTCAAAAACTTTTTATTACTTTTGTTTTTCTTTTATAAAACGTCACGTTAATCGAGAACCGTTTCCTTCAAACCACTCACGACGGGACGGGAGAGAAGAATGGATCTCTCTTCAGCTAGCAATTTAATGTCGTAGCTATCTGTATTTCCTGCTTATTCGGTTGTAGTATTGAAGTAGTCCGACAAACAACTAATTTAACGTTTTTGTTATATTGTTATGCTTATTTAATTTACAACGCTCCTCCTTTCGGTCGAGTCGAGGCAATAAATTTATTAATTTTTTTTGGTATTTTTGGAAATACTTTAGGAAAAGTATTTCTGATTTTTCAATATATATATATATATACAAAAATAGAAGAAGGCTTGACAAAACACGATTTTTTCAAAACAATGATTCAAAATTCACTTCAAGCCTTCCCCGGCAGCGGCGCCAAAAATTGATTGGTTGGTGAGAACACAATATCAATTATAATATAGTATTATAGTATCGAAATGATCCGCGAGAAATACGGATCACCCGAGTCGTTTCCCAGTGAAGGTGAATGGAATCAAGAATATTGATTCGTGTAATCGTGATTTGAAAAGTGGTGAAAAAGGCAAATAGTGATCAAATAATTCAAGTATCAACTAACAACTATGAAATATGCAAAGAGTACAAGCTAGCAATGCACCAAAGTCTAAAACGCAAAAACGGGAATGCACACGTGATTATTTAAACGTAACGCGCGAAATAAAACGCGGGTTTTAAGCTACACTAATCCTACGGACTTCAAAATAATTTTAAAAAATTAAAAATGATAAAAGAAAATTTTAAGAAAAAGAAAAATATTTTTTAGACTTTTTATTTAATTTTTATGAATTAAAAATTATTTTAAACTATTTAATAATTAAAAGAAAATGAAAATAAAGTGAGAAAAATGCAAAATTACTTTCTAAAATTCTAAAATAACTAAAAATAATTTTCTAATATTTTTTTGGATTTTTTCTAGGGTTTTTCTGATTTTTTTGTATTTTTCAGTAATTAAAAATGAAAATTAAATAAGAAAAATAGCAAATCAACTCAGAAAAATATGAAAATTTCAGGGAAAATCTAGAATTATATTTTAAATCTAGGAAAAATATAAAAAGTGAAAAATAAGCACTGAAAGTGCTTATTAGCTTAAAATCAGCTTATTTAAGTGCTTATTTCTAAGCACAGTTGACCAAATTTTGACCAAACTTTTACCAAGTACTTTTATGACTTAAGTGAGCTTATAAGAACAGGAATCAGGCCTTTTGATGCACAGGAACTCAAATAAGCAATGCAAGTAGCTCAAATAAGCACTAATGAGAGTAATAAGCACTAGCAGATAAGCACACAGCCCAAATTCACTTGAACAGATACTATGGACTATATTAAGCCCAGAACAATCAATAAGTTCAACTCAAGATCACAAATAAGCAATTGCAGCCCTATTAGCAAAACAGAAATAGGCAGAATTGCTCAACAAGATGGGCCAAATAAGCTGTGAAGATAAGCTCTTAAGTACAAACTTTTGGAAGCAATCTATTCTCTACCAATATGAGTTCACAAATCAGCCTCTAAAACAGATCCTAGTATCAATTAGTTACCCTAAAATTGCCCAAGAAATGAGCTCAGAACCTGTGGTGCAGGGCAAGTATTTGTTCAATAAGCCAACTTCCAAGACCTTTTTTAATAAGCAAACAAATTTCAAAATGGATTTTCCTTTTTGAAATCTTTTATTTAGGTGCTGAACTTCTAAAATCAACAAACCACAACAATTTCCAATAAGTTTCAAGGGCTACACAAGCTCACAAAGTATTGACCAATTTCTGAGTACAAACTCTTTTTGACTTTTTATATGAAATAGAAAGTTGACTTTGTTGAGTTTTGATTATGCTAAAATCATCACTAATGTTATATTAAGCTAGTTTATGATTTAAATAAGCTAATATTAACTATATCACAACTACTTATAAGCTAATGTAACCTAAAAACCTGTTTATACTAACTGAATTGAGATTAAACTATTAATTTTGACTTTTGCTAAATAACCTATTAGTTTTATGTTTTAACTAACCTAAATATTACCCTAGTGTAATGTCTAAACCAATATTAACCTCTTAACTAAGCCTTAAGACAGAAACCACTATTAGCCAAACACCCCCTTAAGGGCCTGTCACAAGTAGATTACACCACAGGTGAGACCAAAAGTGAGTCAAACCAATTCCAAACTACTTATTATGATCCAATAGCATGTATTAACTCAGAAACACAAGTTATGAACACCATATATCAACAATCAAAGATATGACAGATTATGCTTATATGAGACAGTAGACTAAGAATTTTAACTCAATATGAACTAATGACTAGTATAAGCTAAAAACAGACAATGATAACCACTATTAAGCACACATAAGCTACAAGCATACCACTAATTTAAGATTAAGCTAGACTATCAATAAGCTACAAAGTTGAATATTAAAAAGTGGACACTTACAAACCAAATCCCCCTCAGCATGAAAAGAGGGGGCTCACTATGCTAG
Organism: Artemisia argyi; assembly: GCA_030686995.1. Lineage (NCBI taxonomy): Eukaryota > Viridiplantae > Streptophyta > Magnoliopsida > Asterales > Asteraceae > Artemisia > Artemisia argyi. Next base: position 159,399,093 of record CM060706.1, on the reverse strand, counting down.
CCTGTCTTTAGACAGGCCAAGGGACACCTTTTGGCTGCCTTCAAACACCAATAAGCTCAGCTTATTCAATAAGCTGAGCAGGTTGACTTTAGTTGACTTTTTTTAGTTTTTTGAGTTTTTGTTAAATGAGATAAACCAGACTATATAGAAGCTGTATAAGCTGAGATAAGATACAACAAACCACTAAAAAGCTTTTGAACTTGGATTGAAGAAACAAGACAGAATATTTTTGAGTTTTTTTTTTTTAGTTTTCTTATTTTTTTGGTTTTTATGATTTTATACTTTTGGATATTTGAAATAGGTAAATAAACTATTATAAAGCTATAATATGATTCTTAAAATCTAACTTAAACAGAAATCAAAAGAAAGTAAAAATCCTTTTGAATTTTTCAAGTTTTTCAATTTTTTTGAGTTTTCAATAAAGTGAACCAAAATGCTTGCTAAATAACTTTAAAAGGTTTATAAAAGACTAAAATAAGCTGAGATAGAAATAGATTAAAACAGAATAAGCTATAATAATAAGAAGATTAAGCTAAGATTTAGAAAAAGCAATACTTTCATTAAAACTTGAAGCTGAAATTACAATAACTAATCTAAGTAACAAAGCTGAATTCAAATTGACAGAGTAACACTACTAAAAACCTACTACCCAAAACGTATCAGGGGGGGTTTATATAGGGGAGCAGGGGTGAGTGGTGCTAGGGTTTTAGAAGGATCTAGAGCTCCAATTGAGGCCACAAATCTTCAATCCTACTCATATTGTTGTCATCCCACCAATTCTATTCGTTGGAAGCAGACCTTATCCTCTTGCCACGTATAAAAGACCAATCAGGGCTCATTATTGAGCCACGGTGGAGGGAATATGACACCATCTGACACGTTGTCAGATGGTTCTAGAAAGATACTTAGCACGAGGTGGGTTTTAGATAGGTACGAGGTAATTTTGGTGAGGTTCAGGGTAACTTGTGGGAGGGATGCACAGTAACTGGCGCCTTGTGGTTATTTTATTATATTTTGAGTAGTGGGTCGGGTTTGGTGATGGGATTGGATCGGGTATTTATTTAATAAGGTGGTGGTGGGCTTGTGTTTTGGATAATGGACCTTGGGCTTGTGTTTGTTTTGTTTTGGTTTTAAGGATCCGGATGGTAGTATTAAATCAAACCAAGGGACCAAACTTGTACAATCTGAAATTGTGAGGACCCAAAATGCCAATCTTCACAAATATAATTCCAAGGGTCCTTTGTAGCATTTTATGAATACTTGGAGGTCTTGAGAGCCAATTCTTCAAAACATCTTCATAAGGACCAAAGTTGTCAACTTTTGAAAGTTGAGGGACCATATGTGTACTTCTTTAAACTTATGACCAAGGGCCATTCTTGTAATTCTTGAAACTTTGAGGATTCCATTTGACCATATGAGCTTTACTTTGACCACTAGCTTCCCCGGCTCCGGCTTTATTCAAACTTTTCCAATTCTCGTGCCCGTTTTGTCATTTTCTCGTGATTTTTCGTCTTTTTCTTAAATATCCGTTCCTGCACATTCACAAACACAAAAACACACATTCTTTGCAATTATTGGTTAGTTTTTGGTTTATTTGGTCCATTTTTTGGCTTAGAAAAGGTGAGTAAATAAGCACTCACCAGTACCCCTGAACAATAGTACTTGTCAGTTGCACTGATTGAGGGGAGGCATAAGCCTAAGGGGAGGATTATTGTTGTATTCTTTGTATTCTAACCATTTTTGCAGCTGTTGAATCCTCATAAGCCTAAGGGGAGGCTTAGTGTTTCTGCTGACACTACATTTTTCTTTGGTTCCTGCTGCTGATTGATGGTATATTTTATATATTTCATATTTTTTTTCTTTCTTTTATTAGATATAAAAATAATAATAATAATAATAATAATAATAATAATAATAATAATAATAATAATAATAATAATAATAATAATAATAATAATAATAATAATAATAATAATAATAAAAATTAAAAAATTAAAAAATAAATAAAAAAAATTAAAAAAAAATGTGTATAGTTTTTGTTTTATCTTGTTTGCATGTACTTTTAGTGGTTAATTACCATACAACAAATGGTTCTCAACTCACCATGTCTTACTGACACAAGAGTTGGCTAGCCCACAAGATTATGGCTTGTGGTAAAGGTTGCGGAAAACCATAAATGGTAATCAACTCACCATGATGATGACGGCATTCCATCCAAGAGTTGGCTAGTCCAAAAGCAAACGGTTTTTGGTAAAGACACATCAATTCCGTTGATAGCTGTAATGGTTTGCTCAAAACCATAGGGTACTCAACTCACCTATGCTTCATTGCTGAGAGTTGAAATGGTCATCAATTCACCATGGTTGCTGCCCTATTGGGTAACCAAAGGATTGGCTAGTCCTGAGCAAACGGCTACAGGTAAAGACATCCCAAATCCGTTTATGGCTGTGATGATTTGCCAAAAATCATTAGGGTATTTCAACACACCCATGATTCACGTTCTGAGTGTTGGACTGGTTCCTAGTTCGCCAGGGTGATGTCATGATTCCACCAAAGAACTAGCTAGCCCAAGAGTGAGTAGCTACTTGGTAAAGGCTTATCAAATCTACTCTTGTTGCTGCTGGTTCTGTTGCTGCTCATACTTAGGAGTTGCTTATGGTACTTTGTTCTTCAAAGATGGTTTCTAGTTGCTGCTATAGAAGTTGCTGCTAGTTCTCATATTCTGCTGCACACTTATTATGTTACAATCCTCACGCTTCATATGTTCAAAGATTTATCCAGGAATCTTGAAGTTAACACAGTCAACATCAAGATTAGGGGAGGATTGTTGGGAATTCTACTAAGAGAGAATTCTGCTGAAGAATCTGCTGATGGATTCTGCTGAAGAGACAGATTCTGCTGAAGAAGTGAATCTGCTGAAGTAGAGATTCAGCATATTATGTTTCTACGGATATAGTTATTCCGTGTTATTTATTAGTTTGTTAGGATATGCATGAGCTATTTTAGGTAGTGATATGCATTTATTTTATTTTTATTATTGTATTAGGGTTCCTTGTGTATAAAAGGAACACTAGGATTTTATTTTATATACGCCTCTTAATTAAAAACTCCAGGAAAAACATCTTTAGTGGGTATGATATTGATCCATAGAGGATCTTTGTTCTATTAGAAAAACCTTGTTGGTAACTTTGATTGTCTTTTTTATTATTCCACTGTGCATTCAATCATTGTTTCTATATCCTAGATTGGGCTTGATCTTGGATCAACAATTGGCATCAGAGAACAGCGGGCTTGATATCTAGAGTTTATAAGGTTTTCATTATCAATAAAAAGCAGTTTCAACGAAGAGCAGATCTGGTAAAAACAGTCGACAGAAGCAGACTTGATAAAGGTATTATCAATGAATCTCATACTTGTTCATTACTGAAGTCATGTGATATACCTCGTACCTCATTAATGTATAACTAATTTAAATTGCAAATGGGGTTTGTTGTGTTAATTGGTGGTCCAAAAGATTATAATAATGATTTGTTAATTCATTTTACCTCATATGAATTAATGGGTTGATTGACTAAGATGTGATTGGTGGATGAGTAAAGCAGATTAATTGGTTTGTCGTATATTTCTTCTATTGATCGAATATTGAAGCGCTATGGTTTATATTAATGAAGGATGTCAATTAGTACATAAGCATTATCTTTAATTACATTGATCGAGGTTTGATTATAGTGAGAATTTAATGGATCGATTGTAGGGCTTGTATAAATTGGCTACTTACGAGATTTTTGTGTGGGGTTGATTGGTTTGTTGACTGCATGATACATCATTATACCTCGTTCAAATAATGTTGTTTGAAAAAGGTTTGATATTCTTTGTGATATCTGGTCGAGGATAGTATTAAGTCAGTTTGTCACTTTGCACAAGTTTTATGAGCAGTTTGATGGTGATGTTTTAATATTGGTATTGATTACAAGAATATCAGTAATTGATTAAAGGATTTTGTTTTGTTCGAATATTAGTCGTGAATGGTTATGCATGTGTGTGATGTTGATTTCTTCTGATTGGTTATTATTGTGAACGTTGCACATGGGTCGGTAATGGTTTGGCTAAATTGAATGGGTATATGACATTCACATGAGATGTCGTTTAGTGAAAGGGATAGATCATGTGTTGGTGAATTTCCTAGTCTTAATTATCAGTTGCTCTATTCAAGATTAATGGATTTGTCGCTTTGCACATGATTGTCATATTTTGGAAGTTAAGGAATCCTCGTACCAGGTCAAAATTTGTTACTGATTAGGTGCACGAGATCACACATGTGTTGTCGCTTTCCTCTAATTATGGTGCTACTATGAATCACAAGAAGAGAGATAGTGCATAAAGTGGGTCTATGATTCGATTGTGGTGTATGGGATTGATATTTTAATAGGCTGAGTTTGTCGTGATGTTGTTTTGGCTGATTATCATGTGGATCGGTTGAATATTTTATTGATACTATGCTTGATCATGGGACGGTGAGTACATTTATTTGTCCTGATCTGTCGTTTTCAAGCATGTGGTGCAAGGGTAAACAGCAGATGGTCTACGAACGTTAGTACTGATGTGCAATCTTGTTTCTGCTGATGATAATTTTTTCTGCTGATCGGATGAATTTTTCTGTTGTTACTCTATTAGGTTCCTATTGATACACTTACTTGTTGCTGCTGATAACATTCGGTTTCTCCTGATTGGTTCCTATTGATGGGTTCCTGCAATATTCATGCTGACTTCTTTATGGTTCCTGCTGACTTGTTGTATACTTTTTTCTTTTGGTCGGTTTTGGTTCCTACTAGTCATGTGAGATTACTAATGGTTAGGGAGGACGGAGTTATCAACCATCATCATTTTGTTGAGAAGATTACTTGACGAAGACATTTGATTATCGCTTGTTTGATGTTGTAATTGATTTTCCCAAGTATTGTGTTCTTATCATATCTTAAAGGGATCAGCAGCTTTTTAAGATAACTTGCTTGGTTTGTATGGTGACGAAGACTTGACGACTCTAGTTAAGGGGTACGATCTATTTTACTGTGCTTAATGCGTACATTTGCTATCACTTGAAGGAGTTACATTATTTGTGCTCAGTGTCTCATTGGATAAATCAATGAGGTGTTTGTCAAGAGGCCGTCACGTGGATAGTGCAAGACATAAGATGCAAGGTTGGGAGATTCCATTTCTTCATCAAATCGGTTATAATTGATTTTCTTCATCAATGATCACTCCATGGAGCTTACTGGATTCAAGATATGGCAAGTATAATTTTAAGGGGAAGCTTATTGTTCATATCTACTTGACCATATTGTTGATGTTCGATACTGCTGCTCGTTCCTAATGCTCGTTACTGTTGCTGCTTGTTAGTAAAAAAAATTAAAAAAAAAAGTTATTATTATTATTATTAATTATTAGTTGGTTCCTGAGATGGTTAGTCTATTCTTAAGGGGAACCTTGTTAACCATCTACATGCATCACTTGAGGGGAAGCGTTTACGAAGATGCACAAGACCCCTATTAGAAGATTACAAAAAGGGGAAGAATAGTTATGATGTGAAACTTATTATTGGTGATGCCATTGTTTCTTCATGCAGATTGTTTTGTAATATCAAATAGGGGAAGATTGTTGGGAATTACAAGATTTGAAGATTACAAAACCACGAGCAAGAATGAAGAAAGATGAAACAAGAGGGACCTAAATATAAAATAGTTAGCTAGCTTTTGTAGTAAGCTAGATTTAGGGTTTGTAACCTCCCTCTACTATATAAAGAGGGTAGGTGTCTAGGTTACATTCACATCTAATCAATAGCTAGTCTCTCCAATGAGAGTCTAGAAAACGCATAGAGCGTGTAGTAGTTTAGTAGTAATAGTTTATTTTATGTTTTAATAAAGAAAACCTTATTAGTAATGTTGATTGTTCTTGTTCTATATTCCGCTGTGCTTAATCAATGTTACTAATCCTAGATAGGGCTTAAACGTTCTTCACAATTTTCAAGAAGCGTACATACATGAATAAAAACAATCAATTTCATAGCGCTTTTTCATAGCGCTTCATTAATAGAACATACATGAATACATGAATAAAAACAATCAATAACAGGCAATAGCCACAAACAATTTTCATAGCGCTTCATTAATGCTCTGATACCAATTGTAAAAGATCGTTGAAGCTCTTCTAGGATATAGTAACAATGATTTGCACAGCTGAATAACAATAAGAACAATCAAAGTTACTTCAAGGTTTTCTTTATTAAAACATAAAATAAACTATTACTACTATTAAACTACTACTACTACACGCTCTATGCGTTTCTAGACTCTCATTGGAGAGACTAGCTATGAAAGGATGAATGTAACCTAGACGCCTACCCTTTTTATATAATAGAGGGAGGTTACAAACCCTATCTTCCTATGAAAGCTAAGTATTACATATTAGGCCCTCATTGTTTCTTCTTTCTTCATTCTTGCTTGTGGGTTTTGTAATCTTCAAATTTATAATTCCCAACAATCTTCCCCTATTTGATATTACAAAACAATCAATGAAGAAACAATGCTAAAACATGTCATCACAAATAATAAGCTGCACAACATAACTCTTCTTCCCCTTTTTGTAATCATCCAATAGGGGTCTTGTGCATCTTGTAAACGTTTCCCCTCAAGTGTTGCATGTAGATGGTTAAGTATTTTTGAACAATAAGCTTCCCCTTAAAAATATACTAACCATCTCATGAATCTCGAACTCAGTAGCATGGAACATTTCTTCCTTCAGTGCGAAAAAGACATCATAAAATGTCTTTGGATAATTCTTTTAGTCAATATATGCATGGCGATTACATGCAATGGCCGATAGTCTCAGTGAGCGCAGACGGATCAACCAGAAACCACTCAATGCTTATGATTATCTAATTTTGTGTAATCATATCATGAACTGTATGGTATCATATGCCCCCCAAAATATTTGTAAAGCGCGTGTAACTGTTCCAATCAAAAATTATACCACGAACTGAATCTCCAAAACGAACCATACACATCTTCATTGTTCAAGATCCAAGGGCGTCTTCAGACCTAGAATTAAATATCTACAAGCAAAAACAAAATAATAACTTCCCTTTTTTTTTAAACTTTTTTTACTAATAACGAGCAGCAGAAACCAACGAGGAGGAACGTATGCAGCAGTAACAAGTAGAAGCAACAGTATCGACATGTGATGGCAGCAGAAACTAATCAACAGTTATCAATATATCATGATTCGAACAGCAGTAACCATGATTTATTAATTATGCAACAAAAGTTATTGATATACCAAATTGGTCAAACTCTAATGCCAACTGTCCCACCTTAATCTCTCTGTTGCATAATTCTTATCTTGAAAATCGTTTCGCCAAATAACTTATGTGTAGCAGCAGCATCCAATCTCAAATTATTATGTAAGTTTGACCACTGACCCATATTCCTTGTAGTACGAGATTTAAACCAATACCAATTAAGTATCATGCACTAAACGACAACTTCAAAGCATAACCACAATACGAATAATTTATAATAAATTCCCTCGACTTCAATTTATTCAAATCAGTACAAGATTATTAAATATTTATTCATCCAATCAGCCCCACTCTAACCAAAAACGAATTTTGTATTATCTTACACTATACGACAATATCACATCCCCACAGCCCCACTTATTCCATCGTATAATCAACCAATAAAGTAAATCAACAGTAGCAGCACTTCGTTAAACAATACTCCGTAATATATTCCACCGATTGATTAAACAATAATCTATGACCCTCATTACTTGCTTCAATACCATACATACTTAATAATGAATTACATGAAGTCCACTTGATAGCTCCAACTGACCAATTCAGTATTCTTTTTAACGGATGAAACACAGCCGACCCATTAATTAAAGTACGATGGTTATGATCCAGCCGATTCGAATTAAATATCACCAATTCACCATAAAGCTTAGACCAATCAGAATTAATATCAAAACAATAATAAACGATTACCTCGGAATTCTTTTTCAAGACTGCTTCATTCGTACCTTTTTGAATCAGATCTGCTGCATTCGATTACATTCAACTGCTTGCTTTTTCAACAACACAAAAACCATGAATAAACCCTAGATATTATGAGCCCCTGAGCTCTGATGCCAATTGTAAAAGATCGTTGAAGCTCTTCTAGGATATAGTAACAATGATTTGCACAGCGGAATAACAATAAGAACAATCAAAGTTACTTCAAGGTTTTCTTTATTAAAACATAAAATAAACTATTACTACTATTAAACTGCTACTACTACACGCTCTATGCGTTTCTAGACTCTCATTGGAGAGACTAGCTATGAAAGGATGAATGTAACCTAGACGCCTACCCTCTTTATATAATAGAGGGAGGTTACAAACCCTATCTTCCTATGAAAGCTAAGTATTACATATTATGTCCTCATTGTTTCTTCTTTCTTCATTCTTGCTTGTGGGTTTTGTAATCTTCAAATCTATAATTCCCAACAATATTGAAGCTCAATTAGTAATTGTAAAAGATCTTTTACAATTGCTTGTGGGTTTACACACATGCATTAATTTCAATATTGATCGAATATTGAAGCGCTATGGTTTATATTAATGAAGGATGTCAATTAGTACATAAGTATTATCTTTAATTACATTGATCGAGGTTTGATTATAGTGAGAATTTAATGGATCGATTGTAGGGCTTGTATAAATTGGCTACTTACGAGATTTTTGTGTGGGGTTGATTGGTTTGTTGACTGCATGATACATCATTATACCTCGTTCAAATAATGTTGTTTGAAAAAGGTTTGATATTCTTTGTGATATCTGGTCGAGGATAGTATTAAGTCAGTTTGTCACTTTGCACAAGTTTTATGAGCAGTTTGATGGTGATGTTTTAATATTGGTATTGATTACAAGAATATCAGTAATTGATTAAAGGATTTTGTTTTGTTCGAATATTAGTCGTGAATGGTTACGCATGTGTGTGATGCTGATTTCTTCTGATTGGTTATTATTGTGAACGTTGCACATGGGTCGGTAATGGTTTGGCTAAATTGAATGGGTATATGTCACACCCCCAGAATCGGGTCCAGCGAAAGCATACATGTAGCTGGGGTGTAACTCAATTGGTATTACAACACAAGTTCAAAAATGGTTTTCACTTGAATCATTTAGAATAAAATAGCTTAATCAAAAATATTGAATTTACATTGTTAAAAGTAGTGCGGAAGTAGGCCCTTAAAATAATTTAAAACGGTCCCCATATGAACATCAGAGTCTTCTATGACCATGTCATGCCCTGCCAAAACCTCCAGTAGCGTGTTATTGCTTAAGACCTGAAAATACATGCTAAAACGTCAGCATAAAGCTGGTGAGTTCATAGTTTTGAGTAAACAATAAGTTTCGTATGGATCACAAGTTTTAAAGATGGTTGGACCGGTACACTCGGTTATGTGGTCAGTTCACTCGGCCATGTTGCCAGTACACTCGGCTATGTGACCAGTACACTCGGTCATGTGGGCAGTAATGGTAATCCAGGCAATGTAACGGTTTTGTACTTATGTCCGCAATAAAAGTAATGTACTTGTGTCCGTAAGAAAGTAATCAAGGATGAAATAGGTAATACATAATGTATTCAAGTAATCAATCAAGTATTTCAACCATTCAGTAATGTTTGAGAAAATGAATCGCGTTCAAGTAAAACAAGCATTGAATTTAAATAGTAATGAGCATGTATCTTCCCCCAAAACAGTTGTAAAACAAGTAAAAATAAGGGTTATGAACTCACCTTGGTCACAGCAATGCAAAGATCACAACTCACACAACTGGCATCTAGAGCTAATCACAACAATATCCAGAAGATAGATACGACGAGTACAATGGTATAGAGATGGCGTAACCTAATACGCATACGATTATCTCAAAATATAGCTCGTACAATAATAAAGTCTATGAAAAACAATGTGTCATAGTTTCGTGGATTATTCAGAACTTATGAAAAGTTTAGTATCAATAATTTCGTAAGCAAGCTTTATGTTTCGTGTTGTGGTAAGAAAGTATGGACTCCAAATGTTACTCACGCCAAAGAGGAATAAACATCGACATAGTCGTAAAAATATTAACAACGGTCAAGCTAACCAAAGGAATCTAGACAATGACGGCAACTAGCTATGTAATATAAAATGGGTCAATTGGTAAGTTTCGGTGTTTACCCATATTCCTAAATAACTTGTATAAAACATACACTTTTTATAAAACAAAATAAGTTTGCACTCCCTATTCGAGCAAAAGTCTTTTCAACTTCATAAAACATAAATTTATAATCTTGCCAGGTTTTATAAGAATAAAAGGTTTTGAACAATAATTATAAGTTTAGAAAGTCCTTTATGTTTTTATAATAAAAGTCATTTTAAAATAAAAACATTAGTTTGAAATGTTTTATGAACTTCGGCATGACGCATTCGTTTATACCACATTCCCGAAATCATCATGACTTTAATAAAATCAATTTTCTCAAAACAATATTTTATAAGTTTTATTTATCGTTATCATTCTTGTTGTTATTAGCCGTTGGCTTTATTGAATATTTGTGTCCGATCCGTGTCTAATATATTAAATTCTTATTGAGTTTAATATATTATACCGTATTGTCCAAAAATGTCCAATAATGTCCATCGTCCAATACCAAAAATCCAATAACGATTCGATAATGTCTCATAAGTCCAATGTATAATTCCAATACAAGTCCAAGTATACCAAGTATCAAACATTCATTTCCCAAATAACCGAAACGTTTCAATAATTCACAAGTAGAAACAATAACATTTGTTAGTTCGATATCTGTAAAATATTATTGCTAGTAAAATATAAATGTTAACTTTAATCAAACACTCTTATGTTAAATGGTATTGGGCACAGCCCTTATTGAATTCCAAACGCACCCTTAATAACTGATGATAACGTCTCCTTAATATATTTCATTTGAGTTCATACTAACTAAAATAAGCGATGCACAACGATTATTTTTGGTACCAAAGTAGAGGCTTACACAATTTAAAATATATGTTGAAAGCAAGTTGGACAATAAGCTGGAAAAATAAGCTCCAACATATGCGCACACAAATCCTTCCACAATTAATAAATCAAACGTACCCTTTTGTTTTTGGCTATTAACTCGAGAGAACAAAACAACTTATGGTGCGTTTGGTTTCCACATATGGCAATCAAACTATCACTATGAAAGTGATAGTTTGTGTTTGTTTAGAATGTTGGGCCCACAACTATAACTATGAAAGTCTAATATATTCCATACTCCATATACAACTCTATAGGGGGGAATGGATCTTTCATAGTTGAGGGACCCACCACTACTATCAAACTCATACCCATTGTCATTCCTCGCAGCATACCAAACGCACCCTTAATGTACCCATGCTCAAATCTGGTGACCAAACAAAATCAAAATAAGCAATTCTTCCTCAAGACCCGTAAGACCTAGTCGGGTTTAACCCGACCCGATACTCTAAACGGGTTCTAACTCGACTTGAACCAAAAATCAATTTCCAAACATTCTTACCACAATATCACGTTTTTATCTCATTTAAAATCCATAAAAAGATAACAATCTTTAATATCTGTTTTTAAAACTTGTTGTAACCTGGTCTACACTCATTTATAGACCCACGAAACTAATAACACCAGATTTTGAGTCGGTTTAGAGTAAAAAGAAAATATATCAACGTTGGTTTCACGGTTTACCAAGTCACGAAGGAGGAGGCGAGAAGGATGACGACGGTGGCGGCCTTGGTGGCTGTGAAGGCGACATCGAACCAATCGACCCCAAACAACCTCAATACTCCATAGGAACCTTTAATCTAGCTTTTACCTTCGATAACCTCAACGAAAACAATAGGAAATGGCGAGGTGACGGCGCGTACGAGAGTTACAAAGAACGTACCCCATGGATTTATGATGATGCGGATAAAATAGAGGAGGGTTTGTGTTTGTTTTGCTTATTGGCGGTGATGGTGTAGCCGCGGTGGTGGTGGTAACGACTGGAACAGCGGCGGCTGCCTGATCTTGGAGAGGTGAGAGAGATATGTTGTGGGAGTGATGAGGGTGATGACGTGATCGGATGGTGATGGGGATGTCGGAATCTCGCCGGAATAAAGGGAGCGGCGCCGGAGTTTGAGAGAGAAAGGTGGGAAGTGAAAGTGGGTTATAAAACCCTAAAAATGGATAAAAGATGTTTTGGCCTCCCTTTATATACTAGACTTAAAAATAAATAAAAGTTCAATTACAACTTGTAGGATTTACCGAAGACGAGGGGCATTTGTGAAATATTTCCGCAGGGACCAAAGGTGAAATTTCTGTAATCTCATAAAATAAGGCTCGGGGCTCGATGAGGCTCGATAACGATCATTTCCAGGACACATAATTTCACCACGCTCTCAGAATATAATTTTCGATAGAATTGACCATATATATGTCTCGTTTCTTACCAACAATACCAGGCTCAAAATAAATTGCAGTTTTCTCCGAATAGAACAAGTCAGGAATTTTACGGGTTGTTACAGTATATGACATTCACATGAGATGTCGTTTAGTGAAAGGGATAGATCATGTGTTGGTGAATTTCCTAGTCTTAATTATCAGTTGCTCTATTCAAGATCAATGGATTTGTCGCTTTGCACATGATTGTCATATTTTGGAAGTTAAGGAATCCTCGTACCAGGTCAAAATTTGTTACTGATTAGGTGCACGAGATCACACATGTGTTGTCGCTTTCCTCTAATTATGGTGCTACTATGAATCACAAGAAGAGAGATAGTGCATAAAGTGGGTCTATGATTCGATTGTGGTGTATGGGATTGATATTTTAATAAGGTTTACTACTAAACTACTACACGCTCTATGCATTTTCTAGACTCTCATTGGAGAGACTAGCTATTGATTAGATGTGAATGTAACCTAGACGCCTACCCTCTTTATATAGTAGAGGGAGGTTACAAACCCTAAATCTAGCTTACTACGAAAGCTAGCTAACTATTTTATATTTAGGTCCCTCTTGTTTCTTCTTTCTTCATTCTTGCTCGTGGTTTTGTAATCTTCAAATCTTGTAAGTCCCAACATAATAGCACTTGAAAACCAGTTAAGACTCAAGGTTAGAGGCATTAGATGTGATAATGGAACTGAGTTCAAGAATCAGCTAATGGATTATTTTTGTGCCAAGAAAGGAATTAAAAGAGAATTCAGTATTGCCAGAACTCCTCAGCAAAATAAAGTTGCAGAAAGGAAGAACAGAACTTTGATAGAAGCAGCAAGGACAATGCTTGCAGATTCCCAATTACCTGTTCCATTTTGGGCTGAAGTTGTAAGTGCTGCTTGCTATGTGTTGAATAGAGTATCAGTGACAAAACCTCAAATGAAGACACCTTATGAGCTACTCATGGGAAAGATGCCTAATATTAAGTTTATGAAACATTTTGGATGTCCCCTGACTATATTGAACATTGCTGATAATTTGGGAAAATTTGATGGGAAATCAGATGAAGGATACTTATTGGGATATTGTACCAATAGCAAAGGATTCAGAGTGTACAACAGGGCTACAAAGAACGTTCAAGAATGTCTTCATGTTGAATTTCTAGAAGAGCAAGAAAATCATAAAGGTAAAGGTCCTGATTGGATGTTTGATCTTGATTTAATGTCTTCATCCATGAACTATGTACCTGTTAGGGAAGAAACTCAAGTTGCTCCCACAGAAGAAGAAACACAGTACATTGTTCATGATGTTTATTTAAGATCTGAAGATATGTCCAGTGATAAAGTCAATGATGAGAAGAAAAGTACTTCTGAGCCTCAAAGTACTGTTGAGCCTCAAAGTACTGTTGAACCTCAAAATACTATTGATCCTCAAAGTACTGCTCCACCAAAGTCCACAGTATCTGATGAAGATCAAGCCATCCAAGATGAACTTAATAGGATGCTTCTTCAAGAAACAATTGCTAAGTCCTATGAAGATGATCTAAGGAGAACTTATGATGCTGCAATAAAAAAGGCTAAAGGCACTGACAGTACTTTGCCACAAAGTACTGCTGATCCATTTGAACGTACTTCTCAAGTTCTAGATACTTCAAATTGGAAGAATGCTGATGATTTACATGATCCAAACATGCCTGCCTTAGAAGATACTGATGATGAATTGGAAAGAGAAGGCATTTTCTCATATTCTAATGAAGACCCTGACATCACTAATTTGGAAGTTAATCTTGAAGTATCACCAACTCCTACTCTAAGGATTCACAAAGATCATCCTGTAAGCAAGATAATTGGACCTTCTACTTCAGGAGTGCTTACAAGAACTAAAGCTAAGAATATGCCTCAACAACATACTTCTTTACTTAGCTTTATCTACAAACAGAACAGGGTGAATCACAAAGATCAACAAGTGTGCTTATTTGCTTGTTTTTTGTCTCAAGAAGAACCTAAGACAATCAAACAAGCATTAGCAAAAGGGAGTTGGGTTGAAGCTATGCAAGAAGAACTCTTACAGTTTAAACTTCAAGAAGTATTGGTATTATGTGATTTACCTGATGGTAAAAGGCTAATTGGAACAAAATGGGTCTTCAGAGTTAAAAGAGATGAAAGAGGGAATGTAATCAAGAATAAAGCAAGATTAGTTGCTCAAGGATATAGACAAGAAGAAGGAGTAGACTATGATGAAGTATTTGCTCTAGTGGCAAGGATTGAAGCCATAAGATTATTTTTGGCTTTTGCATCCTATATGGGATTCCTTGTATATCAAATGGATGTTAAAAGTACTTTTCTATATGGCACCATCATAGAGGAAGTGTATGTTAAACAACCTCCTGGTTTTGAGGATCCTGCACATCCTAACAAAGTCTACAAAGTTATCAAGGCTCTATATGGTCTTCATCAAGCCCCTAGAGCATGGTATGAAAGACTCTCCACTTTTCTATCACAACATAGCTACAGGAGAGGTGCTATAGACAAGAATTTGTTTATCAAAAGAGACAAGAAGGATATCATGCTAGTTCAAGTTTATGTAGATGATATTATTTTTGGAGCAACTAAGCAATCTATGGTGAAGGAATTTGAAGATCTTATGCAAAAAGAATTTCAGATGAGTTCAATGGGAGAATTAACATTCTTCTTGGGATTAAAAGTGCAACAATCAAGCAGTGGAATGTATATAAGTCAAGATAAGTATGTTGCAGTTATTCTTAAGAGATTCAACTTCACTACTGTCAAACCAGCATCAACACCAGTGGATACTAACAAACCTTTGGGAAAAGATGAAGATGGGGAAGATGTTGATGTCAAACTATACAGGTCTATGATTGGATGTCTCATGTACTTAACAGCATCTAGACCTGACATTACTTTTGCTGTATGTTTATGTGTTAGACATCAAGTTCAACCCAAGGTTTCACATTTGAATGCTGTCAAAAGAATTTTTAGGTACCTTAGACAACAACCTAAGTTAGGGTTGTGGTATCCTAGGGAGTCACCTTTTTATCTACATGCTTTCTCAGACAGTGATTATGCTGGTGATAACTATGACAGAAGATCAACAACTGGAGGGTGTCAATATCTTGGAAGTAGATTAGTCTCATGGCAATGCAAAAAAGCAAACAATTGCAGCAACATCTTCCACAGAAGCAGAGTATGTAGCTGCTGCAAGTTGTTGTGCTCAAGTACTTTGGTTGCAAAATCAGCTTTTGGATTATGGATTCAATTTCAAGAATACTCCTATCAACATTGATAATGAGAGTACCATTTGTATTGTGAAGAATCCGGTCTATCATTCCAAAACAAAGCACATTCAAATCAGACATCATTTTATTAGAGATTGTTATGAGCATAGGCTTATCAATGTGGTTAAAGTCCATACAGATGATAATGTAGCAGATCTACTCACAAAGGGCTTTGATGTTTCAAGATTTATTTTTTTAGTTGTGAGTATTGGTATGATTAATAATTGAGCTACTTTTGAGGGGAGGCACTAGTAGTTAGTCATTAGTTAAAAGGAGTTGGAGGTCCTTTGAGTAATTATGCTTTGACTAGAGAGTTGGAGAGGATGAAGAAAGCTATGGATGATCAAACTACAAAAATCAAGAGTTTAAGGAAGAAGTTCAGAAGGTTAAAGAAGTTTGTTTGGCCACTTGTGAAGAATTTTCGACTTTATGTGAAAGAAAATAAACAAACTCAAAAGCACAAGTCTAAATCATCGAAGAAAGTTTCTAAATCCAAAAAGAAGTATATGAAGTCATCATCTATCAAATTGGGGAGGAATCAAGATGATAATTTGGATAGAGATGATGCTGAGATTCAATATTCAGAAGATCCAAAGACCTTTGTACTAGAGAAAAAGGCTGCAGAGGATAAGCATATTGAGCAAGAAGAAAATATTGAGCAAGAAGAAGTTATTGAGCAAAATGCTGATGCACAAAATATTCAAAGTACTCAATATCAAAGTACTGATGTTCAAAGTACTGTTGATGAAAGTACTGGTCTGCAAGGTACTGCTGAGCAAGGTACTGCTGATATGAATATTGATGAAATTGGAACTTCTACAGATGGATTAACAAAGAATTTCGATGATGAAGCTGGTCCTTCTAATCTCATGCAAAAAGAAGAAGTCAAGGTGCATACAGCAAGTGATGATGAAACTATAGCTCAGATTATGATCAATTTGGATAGACCTTCAGGAGGAATACATATTTCTGAACCTTCACAACAGGTTTCTAATTCTTCTTCTGAACCTGAAGCTTTGGATCCTAAAGACAAAGGAAAAGGAATCCTGAAAGAAACAAAGAAGAAAAAGAAGAAATTAACTCTTGCACAGCTTAGAGAAATAGAGATAGCAAAGAATGAAGAAGTTGCTAGAAAACAACAAGCTGAATATGATGCAGAGTATTTGGAAGATATTAAGAAGTCTGTTGCTGTAACAAGAAGGCCTATGACTATTGCTCAAGAAAGAAACTGGATGATAAGTTTCTTAAAAAGAAGAGGATACAAGAATTTGCAAAAATTGAGATATCCAGATGTGAAAATTATATGGGATGCTGAACAAGAGTCTATTAAGAAGAATTTAGAAAGCTTTGTACCCATGGATGTTGATAAGGGAAAGAAGTTTGAAGAAATTAGAAAAGAACAAGCTGAGAAAAGAAAGTTGAAAAGGAAGAAATCAGTTCAAGATGATCAATTGTCAAAGAGACTCAAACTGATTCATGAAGATACAATTGATGAACTGAGGAATTATCTCAGAGTTGTTGATTTTGAGAATAAGAAAACAGCTGAATTTGGAAAGAAATCAAAGATAATCTCATTCTATGTGGTTGAATAAAAAGAAGGGAACTATCTTATGTTCAACAGAGAAGATGAAAACTTCACAGTATTCAATATGTTATGGATGTTTTGCATTTTATTACCAGAGAAGATTTATATGATTTATACTTACAAGTGCAGACATACTATGAGGAGATTGAAGCATCAGGTGTGGCATTAATCTTATTTGGAGATTTAATAACCATCTGGGAAACAGAAGAAACAAGTGTTGATACTCTGTGGAATGATCAAGAAAATTGGGAAATTTCAAGATGGAGATTCTTTGAATCATCAGGAGTTCATTCACTTGAGATGGAAGATGGTACCATGATTCACATGCTTGCTGAGAAAAGATATCCATTGTTAAGAGAAATTATGCTCAGGATGTTGGATCATGGAATGGAACTTGAAGATGAATCTGCTGTAGCTTTGGATGTGATTAAGCTATTTATCAGATGGACTAAATCTGAAGAATAATATTGCAAAGTACTGGTATGATTTGTTTTGAATAATAAGTATTTTATCAAAGTACTGTTTGCTACATAAAACCAGTATAAGTCCTTTATAAAATAAAATAAAAAGTTTTTGATGATTAAAGTGAAGTAAGTAAAAGAATTTGAAGAGAAACACATGGTGTTAGTATTAATACTGCACAGCAAATGGTAATCAACTCACCATGTTTAACAGACAAGAAAGAGTTTGACTCATCATGAGGGTACGGCACTGATGTGATAATCAAATCCGTTTTTTAGTTGACAATTTACTAAAAATTGTATGGTTTTCAACTCACCATATCTGTAAAAGTGAAGAGTTGACTAGCCCATAAGAAAATGGCTTGTGGTAAAGGCAGTGGAAAATCCATTTATGGTAATTAGTTCACCATGATTGATTAAAGAACTAACTAGTCCAAAAACAAACGGCTATTGGTAAAGACTATTTAAATCCGTTGATAGCTGATGATTTGCTAAAAATCATATGGTTATCAATGTACCATGGTTGTTCTAACCTAAACATTGGCTACTCCAGAGTTAATGGCTTTGGTAAAGAGACATCAAAATCCATTAATTTTCAATGATTCACCTCTCACAGGAGTTTATACACCTGGAAGTGATGAGAACAGTATGAAACTTTAAAAGGTTTGATGTGTATTGTACCAAAATGTTGCTGAGTAGCTGTAAAGGTTTGTTGCAGAGAAGATATCATGTAATGCTGACAAAAGGTATTTTGACACACATGACTGATAAAAGCTAAAGAAATAAAGAAACAATCTTTCTGAATGATTAAAGATTTTGAAGATCAAAGATAACAAAGAAACTTGAAATCAAGCAAGTGGAGTTCAAGTTAGGGGAGGATTGTTGGGATATAATGTTCAAGGTACTTTTGTATTTCAAAGTACTGCTGTGTCAAAGTGCTGCTTGAAGATCAAAGTCAAAGTACTGCTGCATATTGAAGATTATTCAAAGTACTTCGAAGAGAACAAGGACTTAAGTGCAATATTAATTAAGGGTTTGTTATGTAATATTGTAAGAATATTCTAGAATTAGTTAGGGATAATTACTTGTCGTTCAAGTAGATTATGTAAACCGACTTAAGGTTATCTATAAAAGGAGCCTTAAGAGGTATTAGTCGATATAGTTTTATATAGAGTTTATATAGTTTTTAAGAAGTTTTAGTCGAAGTTTCAAAAGAGTCTTAGAACTTTACAAGTTGATAATAGTTAGGGATTGTTAGTGAATCTATGTAATCAAGCAGGTTCAAGTTCGATTTAATATAAAAAAAATCTTCTTAAGCTTTGTGTTAGTAGATTCCGCATACTTTACAAGGTCAAACAGTGTTTCAATATTAATAGTGTTGAGTTTACTCAATATTGTTAAACCCTTACAAGCTACAAAGTAGTTTGGTCAGAGTATATCGATCCAACAAATATTCATTTGGTTAACTATTTAGAATTGAGTTTATTGATAAAATTTATTAATATTAGTTAGACTTCAATGTTAATTTTCAATTAAATTAGTTGTACAGTAAAATGAGATGAAGCCAAAAAGGTTTGTAACGATTTTTATACAGTTTATGTGGCATTATTATATATACATGATTACACAAACTTTTACATATGCACGGTATTGACAAGAAACCGAAGAATAATATTGAGTGTTGTTTCATTGGTAAACTACTAAAAGATTACATTTGGTAATGCGTAATTATGATGAGCAAGCTAAGTGGACAAAGATTAGTAGTGAACTATGTAAGAATATGTTTGCATCACTTACATAAATAACAACGTTGGTACATTGCATGTAATGTAAGAACAATGTCACCGATAAAGGTATAATAACGCTCTTTTGTAACGGTGGGTTTTAGTACATCCAATTTGAACAACAAAATTAAAACAATTTTCTAAAACAACAAAATACATCATATTAAAAATATCAACTTAAATAATGAATACAAAAGACAAAATACAAAATTTTGGCTTGAAGCCATTTGTAAATTAAAATAACATTTTTTTTTAAATTTTAGACATAAGCAACAGTTAAATAGTTTATTTAAAAACAAAACCGGTGCATCGCACATGCTATGAAGATGAACTCATTATTATCATTGCGCCTATGCAAAAATATCATATCGAAGCAAATAAAAAATATCAACTGCTCCTACTGTAAAACCCAAAATCCGTAATCACATATTAATTGACAATTTGATATTTATAACTTAATTTGTAAAATTTTGGACTTTATAAACTATATGTTATACACTCTAATTTAATTAATGTTTAATCTATACATCATAAATTCATAATCTTAATACAAAATAAATTCTACGTCTACATTTTAAAAATTCGTAACCTCCTAGTTGCTAGCCCATCACACGTTTTTTTTTATACCCCAATTGTGAACCGAAATTCTTGTTCCCTCCCCTATTTTTTTCTGTTTAGCTTTCAACACAAGAGATTAAATCAAATATTGTAACCAAATAAAAGATTTGGTCTTCCCCAAAATGTTAGCAAAATATACGGTTACTAGCTTAGAGACCCGTTGACACCGGGTAATTTTTTAAAGAAATAGATAAATAAGATAATAAGAAAATTGATAACGTAACTATGTTCCATTTAACATATGAAATAAAGAATGTGACAATGTGTCTATTATGCAATAAGCAATTCCTTTTCTTACAAATAAAGTAACAAACGTCCAGGCTTGGGGGTCTCCAAAACAGATTGTCTTGAGTAGCAAAAGATGTGTGTGAGCGTCTATCGATTCGAAACCCAATGTCCATGACATGCACACCAAATAGTCCGTATATGATGTGAGTAAAATGCATGTTGTTACCGATAATATACTTCAATTGAGAATATGAGAAAGATAAACGGACCTGTGTATTTTACTTACTTTTTTTTTAGTTTTAATCATAGACTTTCAAGTACTTCTTTATACACGACATATGTTGTAGTTTTGGACACATTACCATCCTGATCACAAATGACAACCTTCAAACCTTGTTTGCTTTTTACTCTTGAAACAGCAACATACAGTTGTCCGTGTGTGAAAACAGGACGGGGCAAATACAAACCAACTTTAGAAAGCGATTGCCCTTGGCTTTTGTTGATTGTCATGGCAAAAGATACTTATATAGGATATTGTTTCCACATCAACTTCTTGAGTTGTTTCCACATTGTTATCATCCAAATATTCATCCGTCTTTTCAGCTGAATGGTTTTCTTTCTGTTCCATAGCATGATCGGCATGTTCTTGTGAGATATTATCAAATGTTTCCACACTCTCTTTACCTATGTGGACGGAACAAAGTTATATTCATATTTCAAAAGATAGCGGAAAATGTAAGAAAGCTATATTTATTCTTTAATATTAAGCTAAGTGATATGAAATCTAATTCATACTGCATTTTTATGTAGTTTGGGTTGAATTACTATTTTCCTATTTTGCACAAACTTTCACATCCTAACAAACATATATCAACCAAATATTTCTAAATTTGTAGAAAAAAATATTTCATGATCAACAAATATTATACATTAAATAGATATTACGATGTCATTATTCAAAATTCAAATTTAATATTTTTTTAAAGAAACAAAGCCATTGTAATTATAATGGATAGAAGTACATTCTTTTAATTTTTTATATATAGTTTAGTCCCTGCTCTAGTTTTCATTATTCAAAAGATTTGACTAAGTTAAAGTTCACTATTTTTATGAATAGAGGGGGTACATAACAATGGAATTAGAATGTCACAAGACAACTTCATCAAACTTAACAATAAAATTAGAGAACTTATACAAACAATAAACAAAAACTTATAAATGTCATGTTAAGCTCTTAAGGTTGTCATATTGACAAAAGGTGACCGTCCTTCATGTTTACTCTACAGTTTTACTGTAAGCAACAGTCATTATTGATCTTTGCCATCTTAATGGGGTTTTTGGGAATGCTTATTGAGGTGTATATATGCTTATTGCCTTTTACAGCAAATAAGCAGTTAAAAATATACAATCACAAAAAACATACTGAATTTCCAAGAAACAGATGAGAAAAGAATCAATACCAATGAAATTGAAGCATGTCCAAGGAAGCCACATCCATTCTCTTTTGTGAAAAATCAATGGTTTCCTGAACGTAAGTGCTCGTCATTTTAACTGGTGGTGGAACCCATTTGGTAAGACTGCATTTCAAAGTAAGAAGATACAATTAGATGATAGATTAACCGGCCACAGCAGTTGAGTATAATTTTCAGAAAGCAAATAAATTAATCACCCATGAACTCAAGCCGTCTTCGCCTATACCCGACCAACGAATCGTTCGTGACACGTAATCCTTGGCGACGTGAATCTCTTTCAAATAATTGCCACCCAGAATTCAGCTATTAAGATAGTTTTAAACACCCTAATGTACCTCTTCCTAACACAAACCATGATTCAATCAATATTGCATTTAAGTGGATTCTTGAGGTTTGGTTGGATTAGTTTATATTTTGGTTTCATGCATTGATTGGGAGGTTATGGTTCAGGTTAAGTATCAGGTTTGGGGTTAGCTAACAGGTTTCACGCTACTTGATAATTGCCATAACCTTTGTTCACCCCTTTTTCTTAACACAAATTAAGATACACCATTTTAACACTCCCTGAGTTACAATCGTATCATCTATCTAAACTCACAAACATCAGCTAATGTTGAGTCACACCCTGTTTCACAACCTAGCTGGACACACAGTAGCCCCATACTTTGCTTGGAGACTGGTTTCAGGGATCAACCAAGAAATTCTTCTTCAGCTTATGTTCTACGCCTATGACATCCACAGTATTTATCCCAAGTTGTAACATCATCTAAGCATCATACCGTGTGTCAATTATCAACTAACCATTTAGGACCACCACTGATTCATCATCATATATAATAATGGAAATCAAATATACCATGTAACCAAAAAAAAGTGAGCAACTTATTCTCTAACCTGGTATATGATAGGTAAGT
Organism: Artemisia argyi; assembly: GCA_030686995.1. Taxonomy (NCBI): domain Eukaryota; kingdom Viridiplantae; phylum Streptophyta; class Magnoliopsida; order Asterales; family Asteraceae; genus Artemisia; species Artemisia argyi. The sequence continues at coordinate 159,376,200 of CM060706.1, read as the reverse complement.
TGTTTATGATAGGTAAGTTGTTTACTGCACCGCAAAGAGTAACACCAAATAATAGTGACATACACCATTAAATTCAATTGAAAGGTCCTTGCAAATATCAATTCTGCATGAAAAGGGTATGTGTATAAAGAGTCAAAGAGCATAGTAAAAATTTGAATAACAAAGTCACTTAAAAATCATCAATTATAAACATAGACTCGAGATAAATCACATGACTCTTTCGATGCTTTATGAATATCCATATATTTATTGTACTTAATCCTTATCAGTGCAAATTTAATTAACTTAATGTCCTATTCACCTCATTTGAAGTCGTAAAAATTTGAATAAAAAAGTGACTTAAAAATCATCAATTATAAACATAGACTCGAGATAAATCACACGGATCTTTCGATGCTTTATGAATATCCATATATTTATTGTACTTAATCCTTACCAGTGCAAATTTAATTAACTTAATGTTCTATTCACCTCATTTGAAGTTGTACAAAGGAGTCACAAAAACATAATTTGCAATAATACATCTAAAGGGGTTGCCAAAGGTAGCTTATTCACACATGCATCACAAGATATGAACAGGTTAAAGTGGTATTAAAGGATGAGTAGAAGACCTTTTGTTGATTATCATGGCAAAAGATACTGATATAGGATATTGTTTCCACATCAACTTCTTGAGTTGTTTCCACATTGTTATCATCCAAATATTCATCCGTCTTTTCAGCTGAATGGTTTTCTTTCTGTTCCATATCATGATCGGCATGTTCTTGTGAGATATTATCAAATGTTTCCACACTCTCTTTACCTATGTGGACGGAACAAAGTTATATTCATATTTCAAAAGATAGCGGAAAATGTAAGAAAGCTATATTTATTCTTTAATATTAAGCTAAGTGATATGAAATCTAATTCATACTGCATTTTTATGTAGTTTGGGTTGAATTACTATTTTCCTATTTTGCACAAACTTTCACATCCTAACAAACATATCAACCATATATTTCTAAATTTGTAGAAAAAAAATATTTCATGATCAACAAATATTATACATTAAATAGATATTACGATGTCATTATTCAAAATTCAAATTTAATATTTTTTAAAGAAACAAAGCCATTGTAATTATAATGGATAGAAGTACATTCTTTTAATTTTATATATAGTTTAGTCCCTGCTCTAGTTTTCATTATTCAAAAGATTTGACTATGTTAAAGTTCACTATTTTTATGAATAGAGGGGTACATAAGAATGGAATTAGAATGTCGCAAGACAACTTCATCAAACTTAACAATAAAATTAGAGAACTTATACAAACAATAAACTAAAACTTATAAATGTCATGTTAAGCTCTTAAGGTTGTCATATTGACAAAAGGTGACCGTCCTTCATGTTTACTCTACAGTTTTACTGTAAGCAACAGTCATTATTGATCTTTGCCATCTTAATGGGGTGTTTGGGAATGCTTATTGAGGTGTATATATGCTTATTGCCATTTACAACAAATAAGCAGTTAAAAATATACAATCACAAAAAACATACTGAATTTCCAAGAAACAGATGAGAAAAGAATCAATACCAATGAAATTGAAGCATGTCCAAGGAAGCCACATCCATTCTCTTTTGTGAAAAATCAATGGTTTGCTGAACATAAGTGCTCGTCATTTTAACTGGTGGTGGAACCCATTTGGTAAGACTGCATTTCAAAGTAAGAAGATACAATTATATGATAGATTAACCGGCCACAGCAGTTGAGTATAATTTTCAGAAAGCAAATAAATTAATCACCCATGAACTCAGCTATTTAAAACAGTCACAAGCACCCTGAATTCAGCTATTAAGATAGTTTTAAACACCCTAATGTACCTCTTCCCAACACAAACCATGATTCAATCAATATTGCATTTAAGTGGATTCTTGAGGTTTGGTAGGATCAGTTTATATTTTGGTTTCATGCATTGATTGGGAGGTTGTGGTTCAGGTTAAGTATCAGGTTTGGGGTTAGCTAACAGGTTTCACGCTACTTGATAATTGCCATAACCTTTGTTCACCCCTTTTTCTTAACACAACTTAAGATACACCATTTTAACACTCCCTGAGTTACAATCGTATCATCTATCTAAACTCACAAACATCAGCTAATGTTGAGTCACACCCTGTTTCACAACCTAGCTGGACACACAGTAGCCCCATACTTTGCTTGGAGACTGGTTTCAGGGATCAACCAAGAAATTCTTCTTCAGCTTATGTTCTACGCCTATGACATCCACAATATTTATCCCAAGTTGTAACATCATCTAAGCATCATACCGTGTGTCAATTATCAACTAACCATTTAGGACCACCACTGATTCATCATCATATATAATAATGGAAATCAAATATACCATGTAACTAAAAAAAAGTGAGCAACTTATTCTCTAACCTGGTATATGATAGGTAAGTTGTTTATGATAGGTAAGTTGTTTACTGCACCGCAAAGAGTAACACCAAATAATAGTGACATACACCATTAAATTCAATTGAAAGGTCCTTGCAAATATCAATTCTGCATGAAAAGGGTATGTGTATAAAGAGTCAAAGAGCATAGTAAAAATTTGAATAACAAAGTCACTTAAAAATCATCAATTATAAACATAGACTCGAGATAAATCACATGACTCTTTCGATGCTTTATGAATATCCATATATTTATTGTACTTAATCCTTATCAGTGCAAAGTTAATTAACTTAATGTCCTATTCACCTCATTTGAAGTCGTAAAAATTTGAATAACAAAGTGACTTAAAAATCATCAATTATAAACATAGACTCGAGATAAATCACACGGCTCTTTCGATGCTTTAAGAATATCCATATATTTATTGTACTTAATCCTTACCATTACAAATTTAATTAACTTAATGTTCTATTCACCTCATTTGAAGTCGTACAAAGGAGTCACAAAAACATAATTTGCAATAATACCTCTAAAGGGGTTGCCGAAGGTAGCTTATTCACACCTGCATCACAAGATATGAACATGTTAAAGTGGTATTAAAGGATGAGTAGAAGACCTTATGTTGATTCTTCATGGCATAATCTTTTCTGCAAAAAAAAAAAAAAAAAAAAAAAAAAAAAAATAGGTACAGAATCTCAAATAAAACCAATAAATCACCAATAATAATAATAATAATAATAATAATAATAATAATAATAATAATAATAATAATAATAATAATAATAATAATAATAATAATAATAATAATAATAATAATAATAATAATAATAATAAAAGGTATTGAATGGCAAATATACACAAAAACTGTTAGACACACTATAACCACTGATAAGAATAAAAAAAAAAAAAAGCATTCAATTATTCAAGAGGGAAGTATAAAGAAGAAAATTACCGAGGAACATCCACTGTCCATTTTTTTCCCTGGTTTTAGGATCATTGAATAAACATAGGAACATCATGCTTCATCGTCTCCATCCTAAACCCAATAAAAACAATCATTATTTTAAAAGTTAGGTATTGTTGTATAAACTTACTTTGAATAGCTTCTTGAATCATAGGTGGTGCGCTTCATTTGATTTCCGGATGAAGATAGGTGGTGGGAGGGAATAATGGTTGGTGAAACTGATACGCTCTTTCATTTAATTTTGATTAGAAACTGATGCGCTCTTGTTTTCATGATTGAATACTTGTGTTAGTCTTATAAGAGTACATGTGATCTTCACACTCCACATATATTGGTCCACTGCCAAAAAAGAATGCAACACAACTAAAGTATTGGCTATCTAAGAATTTGGAACTAACCTCAGCCATATGTTTTTAACCCCAAAGCACATCACCGGTTGACACTGGTGCATAAAGATGTTTGGCTCCAGCTAAAGATTCCTTCTCATAAAGCTTCACAATGGAAAAGGAAAGTGACAAAGATTAATAAATTTAGGAGTAGAAAACATAATTTATACCTTCACATAGCCAGATTCACTTCCAAGCTGGGATAATACAGGAACAATTTTAATTCAAGAATATTCCAAGCCTTTGAATCTATATCAATTATAGAAGCAGTGATTAATATAGAAGTGATTATTGATTATTTAAACGAAAGGCATATCAACAAAAACCTTAGAACAAAAGATAACGCATTCAAAACAAATTAAAAAAAACTGAAAATACCTTTATGTCAGCAAAGCAAAATGAGCTTTCAAAGTGAAATACAAAAATCTTCAACCTGAAAAGTATAGCTTTCATAATCTTATTTAACACAACCGGATTCGAAGAGTTGTAAAAATAATTCAATTTTGACCCATTACCTTACACAACCCCGTCCATTTCCACCCGAAGTATCCAGGATAAAATAGGAAGAATGTGCAAATGAACTAAAAACAACACCAGCATAAATACTTCCCCCAAATAAAACAACCCTACTACTATGTTTAAAACTGCAGTTTTGCATCAGCCATAAACACCCCTTGAAAAAACCCAAACAGCTCTTCAAAACATAAGTTTTTAGCAGCCCAAACACCCCTTAAAACTTCAGCAAGTATACCCAAACACCCATTTTAAACTTCAATTTTGTAGCTGACTTAAACAACTAATAAAGTGCGGTTTTAAGCAAATCGAGACACCCCTTAATAAAAACCATTGGCGTTGTTTCAAAAAACATGACAAATTAGTAGATCAAAAGCAGTGAGAAATGAAGATACTAACCATGTAAATAGCCTCTTTACTCACAACCACATGAGATTGATGGTCTGCTCGTTCTGCGTCATGCAACTCATTTGATCAGTTATGTTATATCTTAATACGGGACACATAAAATTACCCGTCTTGACTCAAACCCAAAATGACCAGTCACTCGACCCACTTGTTTCACCACCCTTCAAATCAAAGTAAGAAAAAAAGATACTTACCTGTAACAACCTTCACTTGTGACCCCAGTTTGATCCGAACCGTTGTTCCACTGACATCCACAACCCGACCCTTGTATTCTTTCCGCGGACCAACTGAATTGGATGTTCTAGATAAAGAATCTCTCCCTCTACCTCCACCAATGTGCCTCTCACCAGCTACATTATATCACAAATGTTAATTAAAAGGAGCCAAAAAATCTATTATATATAATACCTCAACTCCTTGTAGTCGACTTTTCACAATCAAAATCATCATGTGTGACTCACTTTCTTTGCCTAAATATGGCTTAAACTATATATTATCGTTACAACAATACTTTATTATAGAGATTCATGAGATTTTATGCATACATTGTGGACAACTTTCAGGTTGTTTGACATGTTGGCTTAAAAATTGATACTTTCAATGTACCCATTTAACCCAACAAAGAACAACATGACTCAAGTTTTAACAAATCATCAAAGGTAAAGATAATAAAGTGTTCTCTAAGTTTAAGTTGGAAATGATCAAGTTATGAGCGCCATATGGTCATCAAAAATTTACTTACGAATTAAAGTTTAAAACGCATGTTGATTGGAATGAATAACCAATAAACATAAGCAAAATCTATTTTTTTAATTTCATCGAACAACTTATAAGCACCATGTAATCTTCCAAATTAATTACACCAGTTCATATTCAAAAATATGTGTTAGACAACAAAACAAAAGCAAATATCATTACTATGAAACACAACATGAAAAGATAAAGAATGACAAAGCAAGTTATAGTTGGTCTTACTCGAGATTTCTTAGGCATTATACCCTGGAGTTTCATTAATATTATCACATCTTAAGATTTTAGATTTGCTTGTCTGCAAAAAAGCATCAACTATAATGGGTCACAAAACAATATTAGTAATAAAATTCTTATATCATTAGATTAAGCAATGTGCTTGGAAACACACCTTAAAGACTATAAATTCTAAGCATTAGGGTACTCTTGAACATGTGCTTGGAAATCAACATCATCTCTTGGTTATAATAAATCATCAGGTGCTCTATTTTCCCCTACAAATGACAATTACACAAACACAATTTATCAAGCAGTTGGTGTGCATAAGACACACACATAGAAAATAAACTACAAATAACCATTTTCATCAATGCATATCATCTACTATCAATTAAATTGAAGGATGAAAAGAGATAAAACATGTAAAACCTGGTTAATCTTCCTCAATCACATTCTACATGTAACGCCTATAGATTCAAAGGATGATGTAAATGATCGAGAAAGGAGCTTGTAGAGGAAGATTGCACAGAATTTTTTGAATGTGAATCGTATTGAATTTAACCTGCATAATCAAAAAATAATTATCACGGTTTCATAAAAAAAATCAATATAATTCGAATTAATAAGGGCTTCAATAATTTATTCACATATTATAATTAATCATAACAAAAAAAAAAATATGCAACAAACCAATCCCTACGTTTTATAACATTATAAGGAATTCATAGTCAAAATCGAAACAAAATTGAAAGGAAAATTAAACAAAGTAGATAACTTACAGATTTGAAGAATAACCAAATCAAAATGGAGCAAGAAGGAACAGAGAAAATGATTTCTTAGAATAACAAACGTATGGAGCAAGAATCGGATCAAATTAAATGGGGAGCGTAGATAAGAAGGAACAGAGAAAATGATTTGAATGGGATGTAAAAATGAAGCGTATAAACATAAGAGTGGAGAAGAAGTCATTGGATAGGTTAGACCACAATTAAAACATTAAAACATTCCCATATAAAACATTTTCTCTGTTCCTTCTTAGAAAAATAGTGCATTGAGTCTTTGTACATTTTGATTTAATTATAGAAGGCCACATCACTGAATTAATTAGAATTTTAATGCAGCGTGCTTAGCCGACTTGTAAAAAACCTTTGTTTATTAGATAAAATAGATATCCCACATAAAATCACATGCTCCTCCCTTTTATTTCTCACAAAATATACGACTCTCATTTGTTTCCCTCCTCGCCGAAACCCTAAAACCTATCCAATAAAATACGGTGGCAACATTCCTTCCTGTTCCATTTTCTATCGATCAAAAGAGGGTGCAAAGGAAGTCTTGTGTGGTTCTTTTTAGCTTTTGTTGGTGTTAATTGGTGTGTATTAATTACACACCCTTTTATTACCAATTATCGACCCATTATGACTATTTGAGCTAACAAAATGCCAAGAAAACGAGTGTTTTTATGTTGTGAATGTGCAGGGACGGATTTATCAATAAATGACGAAAAACCACACGAATACTGGAAAAACGGGCACGAGAGTAGAAGATGGTCAAAAAGTCAAAGCCGGGAATCCAAGAATCAGTTTCAGTCCTCTATCTACTCAGACTTGGCAAGTTTAGTCCCTGGAATAGATTTTTGAAGATTGGCAGATTTTACCCTTGAAGTTTGGAAGTTTTGCATTTTTGGTCCTTGTATACTCTTACCAAAAATCTGAAAATACAATAAGCCTTGGTCCAATCCATTATTAATAGGTCCAAATCCAAATTCATTTCCCAAAGCCCAAAGTCCACTCAATAATAAAACAGGCCCAATCCTATAAACCTTGACCCGGCCCCTTATCTCAAAATATAATAAACAAACACACCCCGTGCCATTATGTTCATCCCCAAAACACCCCATTCCCAGAACCAAGAACCCTAACCACCAATTGCATAAATTGGCTCGAACCAACCTAGCCTAACCATCAATTGAGCTAATACTTAGATCTTCTAGAACACCACGTGACCTAGCACATGTCAGAGAGTGCAAAGGAATCTATCAAGGTCACGTGTCAGACACCCATTGGATCAGATACGGCATACCAATCATTGGGAGTGCTTCTAGAAGCTGCTGACACTTCTCTGACACGGAAAGAGAATGTACACGCTTTGAAGGGACAGATGGTGCATTACTAGTGGATGAGACACATCATTGATCATCATCTTGTGGTTCTTATTGATTGAAAGAAGCACAAAGTTCATCCAAGGGCTGAGAGAGCACTCTAAGAAGCACAATGAGGCACGGATTGCCAGCTTAGCATTTGATCACCCAAGCACCTCACTCATCTATAAATAGGTGTCCAAATTCACTCATTTGTATGTAGAATTTTGGGTACTGTTATGCTGCTTAAATGTATTTAGAATAGAAGTTGTAATAGCTTAATTGAGTTACTTAATAAAATTCTGTATTTCCATTTCATATTTTCAGCTTAAATTCAACTTTCAATTGCTTATTCTGTTTTATAAGTAGCTTATTATTAGCTTATTTCATTAGTTATCAGCTTATTTTCTCTCCTACACTATCTCTTTTAAACAAATTTAGCTTAATCAACTTTTACTTTTCATCTTATTCACAAGTTCTTCCAATTCAGAAAAAAAAAATCAGATAAATATAAAAATAAAATAAAAAATAGTTTCAAACCTTGTTTTCATACTTCAAATAGATCAGTTTAGTTACTCATATCATTTTTCAAGCTCAATTAGATCAAGTTCCATGTTCACTGTTTCATCCAAAAATCAAGTAGAGGTGTTTCAGAATGGTTGCTGAGGTGATAATTGATAGCTGATACAGAAGAGATACATCAGCCTATCTTAAAGATAGGCTACAGTGAACTCCCTCTTTTCTAGCTGAGGGAGAATTGTGGTAAAACTTTGTTCCATTTTCAGATTCTAGCATAAATATAGATAGTGTAGTAGTAGAAGTTACTGTTTGATCTAGTAGTAGCTATAATCTGTTTGTTCTTTGAGTTTTGAGTATTGATTAGAGTAGCATTGTTAGCATAATTGTTAGATTAGTACTGTTGTAGTAGTTGCTAGTTTGATTCTGTATTGGTTCTAGCTTTGTTACTGATAGTGATAACTAGTTGATAGAGATTTGTGCATCTGAGTAGTGTATTGAGAATTGATCATCTGTCATCATAGCTTGTTGCTAGTAGATTAGGTTGATCTTATCTGTGTTATCACCTTGTAGTGGATTTGAGTTGATGATTGTTTGTAGATTGTGTGAATTTTGGTTTGAACTGGTTCATTTCATCATTTGAATATTGATAGCCATCTGTCATTACTTTTGGATGTGTGATTCTATGTTTTGATTGGAACCTGTGTTTGTAAGCTGTAGTTACAACTTTTATACTATTAGTGGAAGTGACTTAGATCAGTAGTGAGTAATTTGGTAGAGTAAATCAACAATTTGTAGTTAATAAGTCATATTAAGGAGTGTTTGGATTAGGATTGTCTGTTGTGTAGTAGAGATAGTAGGACTAGTTTTGTTGCATAATTAGTTTTCATATAACAGTAGTAGTCTTAGTTTAGCATAAATTTGGTAATTAGAACTTCAAAAGTCAAATTTAGCTAAAAATCTCATTAACTGTTACAAATTTCAGCTTATAGGTTACATAGCTTGCATTATAGGTACAATTTAGAGTTAGATAGCTTATTATAGTTTCATTACATCTTAATATAACATAAATCAGCACTTAGGATTAGTAGAAATTCATAAAAGTCAATATAGTTAACATTTTAATAAAGTCAAAAGTGTGTATGCTGATTAGTCAGTATCTATTTTGGAAAGAGCCTGTAGGGTTGATTTTTTATTGGATATTCAGTTGATTAGCTGTTTTAGATAGTCTGCTAGTAGGAGATTAAGTTTCAAAAAGAAATTCTGCTTTTGAAACTAGGTAGCTTATTGGAATTTATGCTTGAAATAGCCTGTTCTGATTTCACTTTCCCCTGCACCACTTGTATGCATCTCTTTTCAAGGGCTGATTCAGTCAGGAGATAGTGTTTGGAACTCATAATTCTTGGTTGATTTGTGATCTCTGGCTGGTAGAGTTATAGTAGACACCATTGGCTTATCATCAGTAGCTTATTTCATCAGCTTTTATAGTCCTTTTAAGTCATTGCTTGAAACTGAATCTATTTGAGAATTGTAGGTCTGCTAGTTGAATCTTGTGCTTATTTCTGTGAGTTGAGTAGGCTATTGTGCATCATTAGAGTTGTATAAGCTTTGTGTATAGCTTGTTATCTTCTGTGTTAGCTTCTGCTTATTCTGCATCACTCATTGTGCTTATTCCTTAGCTTATTGCATCATTTCTGTGCTTCTGTGCAATTCTGGCTACTCATACATCAATTTCTGTCACAATTTGAGGTTCATACATCTTAAGTGATCAGTGTTTAAAGTTCCACCAAGTTTTGATCACAAGTGCTTATAAATAAGCACTTGTGATAAGCTGATTTTACCAGAAAAAGCCCTTAATAAGCTGTTCTTAAGTATAAATTTTTATTCTGAGTTGATCTTCTTATTTTTGATTTTCTGGTAATTTTCCAGATTTTTCTTTAGCTTTTTACTGTTTTTCTCAATTTATTTTGATTATTTTCTATTTTTAAATAGTTTTTAATTGCAATTAATTCATAAAAAGTCAGAAAAAAGTCAGAAAAATACAAAAATAGTTTCAGAAATTCTTTTATAGTATTTTAGAATTTTCAGATTTGAAATTTTATTTTTCACTCTTAATTTTCTATTTTTCTCTATTTTTAATTCATTTTTAATTCAACATTTCATTTTTAATTCATAGAAAATAAAAGAAAAGTCTAAAAAATATTTTTCTTTTTCCAGAAATTATTTTTCATAGTTTAAGATATTTAGAAAAATTTTTAAGTTTGTAGGATAATTTTTAGATAAACGTCGCGTTTTAAATAACGCGTGTGCATTACCATTTGTACGTTTTTAGATTGTGTGCATTGATTGCTTGAACTCTTTGCATGTTTAATCATAGTTTGTGAATAATTGAACACCTTGATTGCTATTTTCACTCTATCACTCTTTCACCACTCACTTACACTACACGATTCCCAAACCGATAATTCAAATTTTCCATTTGAGCTTTCGTTGGGAAGAACGACCCGGGAATTACTTTCACAAGTATTTCCTCGGAATACTAATATACTTATAAATTGACTTTTATCAATTTGGCGCCGCTGCCGGGGAAGGCTTAAAGTGAATTTTTGAATCATTGTTTTGAAAATCGTGTTTTGATAAGTCTTCTTCTACTTTTGTATATATATAAAAAATAGAAAATCAGAAATACTTTTCCTAAAGTATTTCCAAAAATACCAAAAAAATAAATAAAGTTATTGCCTCGTCTCGATCGCAAGAAAGAGCGTTGTAAACTAAATAAGCATAACAATATAACATAAACGTTTAATTAGTTGTTTGTCGGACTACTTCATACTACAACCGAATAAGCGGGAAATACGGATAGCTAAGACATTAAATTGCTAGCTGAAGAGAGATCCATTCTTCTCTCCCGTCCCGTCGCGAGTGGTTTGAAGGAAACGATTCTCAATTAACGAGACGTTTTAAAGAAAAAACAAAAGAAATAAAAAGTTTTTGTGATTATTATAAAAAAAAAAAGATTTTCTTTTCTTTTTCTTTTTCTTTTTGATTTTGCTTTTGGTGTATGCACACCCGCTCTTCTTTTGAGAGTCTTCTATCACCGTTATCAAACCCCGAAAGGGTAATTCGTCACACACATCGTATCCATTTCCCTAACGTTGTGGAAATGGATCCGAATAATCAACACCCTCCGGTGGGTGATGATCACCAACACATGCCGGCTCCCGATCTCCGAACGATGGAGGAGCTGTGCCAACCCACAATGCATGGTAGAGGTGGCCCGATTGCCCCTCTAAATATTGAGGCTACGGATTTTGGACTTAAGTCTCACATGATACAACAAGTCCAAAATTCATGCCAATATCATGGTTTACCGGGTGATGATGCAAACAAGCATCTCGATAAATTTTTGACGATCACCCAAAATATGAAACAAAACGGGGTCTCCGATGACACCCTCTGTCTCTCTCTCTTCCCTTATTCTCTTACACATCATGCCACAGCCTGGTTTGATAGACTTCCCAGGAACTCGATTCATACTTTCAATGAAATGGTATCTAAGTTCCTGGCGAAGTATTTTCCACCGTCGATGGTGACGAAGTTGAGAAACGATGTCAGCAATTTCCGACAACTTCCCGATGAGTCTTTGTTCGAGGCTTGGGAACGTTACAAGCTTGCCATTGATCGTTGTCCAAATCATAAGATGCTTCTCGTTACGATCATTGATACGTTTTACAATGGTTTGACTTTACGACACCGTGACACGATCAATGCTGCAGCTGGTGGAACCTTCATGAAACGTCGTCCTGAGGATTGTTACGAGCTAATCGAGAATATGACGGCCCATTACAACTATTGGGATTCCTCAGCCGAGAGGAATGAGCCAATAAGATCGACTGCGACTCAAAATTCTTTCTCTTCTCATAATCCTGAGATAGCATCATTGAATAAAAAAATTGATGATATGTCTACGACTATGTTACAAATGCATCAAATGTTTCAAATAACTCAGGATCAAACAAAAAGTCATCAAGTCAATGTCGTTAATCAAGGTTGTACTACTTGTGGTAGTCCACACCCTTATTATGAATGTCCTTCGGCTGGCTCTTATGTTCAAGAGAACGTGTATGCTGCAAATATGGGTGGCACCGGTTACCCACCTCTTCAAGGAGACCGTAATCTCCTCAGCTACCGTCTGAGCCAACATCATGGACCACCCGGGTTTAATCCACCTACTCAAGTGAATTAGAATAACAATGTGCAAAACCGTAATCATCAATACAATAACAATCAGAATCAAAACCGAGGAAATAATGGTTTTCAAGCACAAAATCAAAGTTTTCATCAAAATCAAAACAAGGGAAATTACCAAGGCCCGCCTCAAGGGAATAATTTTCAAAACAATGGGAATTTTCAGAATAACAATCATGGAAATCTTAATCATGGGAATCAGAATAATGGAAATTTTCAAAACCGTGGGCAGAATTTCAATAATCAAAGTCAAAATGTGATTCCAAATCCATCGCCCACGGAAGAGTTGATTAAACATTTGATTCAAAGTCAACAAGCGTTTATTGCTAAACAAGAGGAAACCACTAGGCTTTTTGCAACACAAATCAATGATCTTAACAAGCGTTTAAATGATCGACCCTCGGGCTCTGGAACTCTTCCAAGCAACACGATCGCTAACCCGAGGGGCGATGTTAAAGCGATCATAACTAGGAGTGGTGCGACTTATGATGGACCTACGGCTCCAACTACCTCTTCTTTTCTTCCTCCTAAGGTAGTTGCCCGTGAACCCGAGGTGACAACGGATACGGAAATTCCTATTAATAATGGAAGGACCGAAGACATCCAACCTCCGGTGGTCCCGACGTCTAATGAAAAAGGAAAGGAAAAACTTGATAATGATAATGAAAAGGAAACACCAATTAAAACAAAGTTGCCTTATCCGTCACGCTTGAATGAACAAAAGCACCGCGAGAAAGATAAAAACCAAATGGAAAAGTTTTATCAGATTTTTCAAGAGTTACACTTTGATATAACTCTCGCGGATGCTATACTTTTGATGCCGAAGTTTACCTCAATGCTTAAAGGACTTTTGAATAATAAGGAAAAACTTTTTGAAATGTCAAGGACTCAAATGAATGAGAATTGCTCAGCGGTTCTTCTTAAAAAGCTACCCGAAAAGCTTGAAGACCCTGGCAAGTTTCTTATACCATGTAATTTTCCGGGTATGGTTCAATGTTTCGCCTTGGCCGATCTTGGTGCTAGCATTAACCTTATGCCCTTGTCGATATGGAAAAAGTTGTCTCTTCCTAACTTGACACCGACGCTTATGACCCTCGAGCTTGCCGACCGATCTACGTCTCGTCCTATTGGCATAGCTGAGGATTTTTTGTCAATGTTGGGAAATTCCATTTCCCTGCGGATTTTGTGGTTGTTGATTTTGATGCCGACCCACGGGTTCCTCTCATTCTCGGGAGAGGATTCCTAAGGACTGGCCGTGCTCTTATTGATGTTTATGACGAGGAGATCACTTTACGTGTTGGAAATGAAGCCGTTACTTTTAACCTCGATCAAACCGCGAGATACTCCTCTGATTACGATGTTTCTTCCGTCAATCGCATCGATGTCATTGATGAAGCCACGGAGGAGTATGCTCAAGAAATTCTTGGTTTTACCGCCAATGCTTCGAGTGGCGATCCCACTCCTTCTTTTGAACCAATCGTCTCCAATTCTTCCCCTTCCCTCACTCCGTTTGAGGGAAGTGATCTTGCTTGGGAAGAAATTAATGCTTGTCTTTCAAATGACTCATTTTCACCGGAAATTGATCATTCTAACTTTGATCCGGAGGGGGATATTTTGTTAATTGAGAAATTGTTAAATGGAACCCCGATTGTTTCTTCCCCTCCGATGGACCTTAAAATGGCAGACGTAAAAGAAGTTAAGCCGTCAATAGAAAATCCTCCGGAGCTCGAGCTCAAGGATTTACCTCCTCATCTCGAATACGCATATTTGGAAAACAATGATAAATTACCGGTTATAATTTCAAAAGATCTAAAAGATGAGGAGAGGACCCGACTATTAGATGTGCTTCGGAAGCATAAAAGTGCGATTGCTTGGCAAATCTCCGACATTAAGGGAATCGACCCTCGATTTTGCACTCACAAGATTTTACTTGAGGATAATCACAAAGCCTCCGTCCAGCAACAACGACGGGTTAATCCACAAATCCATGAAGTGATCAAAAAGGAAGTTATAAAACTCCTTGACGCTGGTATGATTTATCCGATCTCGGATAGCTCGTGGGTTAGCCCGGTTCATTGTGTGCCAAAGAAGGGTGGAATCACGGTTGTGAAGAATGACGATAATGAGCTTATACCGACCCGACTTGAGACCGGATGGAGAGTTTGTATTGACTACCGGAAGTTAAATGATGCGACTCGAAAAGACCATTTCCCGCTCCCTTTTATGGACCAGATGCTTGAACGTTTAGCGGGAAATGAGTTCTATTGTTTTTTGGATGGCTTTTCTGGGTACTTTCAAATTCCCATTGATCCCCAGGATCAAGAAAAGACCACTTTTACATGCCCGTATGGAACGTTTGCCTATCGAAGAATGCCCTTTGGCCTTTGTAATGCTCCAGGCACGTTTCTACGGTGTATGATGGCCATTTTCTCCGATATGATTGAAAAAACCATGGAAGTATTCATGGACGACTTCTCCGTTTATGGAAATTCATTCGACTCTTGCCTCTCCCATTTAGAGAATATGCTAATTCGGTGTGAAAATACTAATTTGGTTCTAAATTGGGAGAAGTGCCACTTCATGGTTAATGAGGGCATTGTCCTCGGCCACAAAATATCCAAATCTGGGATTGAGGTAGATCGTGCAAAAGTCGACGTTATTGTTAAGCTACCTCATCCTACGACCGTCAAAAGAATTCGTAGTTTCCTTGGTCATGCTGGCTTCTACCGACGATTTATTCAAGATTTCTCCAAGATAGCCCAGCCTCTGACCCATCTTTTAGAGAAGGACGCTCCGTTTAACTTCACAAATGAATGCATCGATGCATTCAATATTTTGAAGAAGAAGTTAACGGAGGCACCGATCTTAGTTGCCCCAGATTGGGACTTACCTTTTGAGCTAATGTGCGATGCTAGCGATTATGCCATTGGTGCAGTTCTAGGGCAACGTAAAAATAAATATTTTCAACCTATACACTATGCAAGTAAGACTATGAATGACGCCCAACATCACTACACAACTACCGAAAAAGAGATGTTAGCGGTTGTCTATGCTTTCGAGAAATTCAGACCTTATTTGCTCCTCAAGAAGTGCATAGTGTATACGGACCATTCCGCCCTTAAATACCTAATGGCAAAGCAAGACGCTAAGCCCCGTTTAATGCGGTGGGTTCTTTTGCTCCAAGAATTCAATGTCGAAATTCGAGACAAGAAAGGAGCGGAGAACCTTGCTGCCGACCATCTTTCACGACTTGAGAATCCCCATCAAAGTGTTCTTGAGAAAAAGGAAATAAACGATGCTTTTCCTCTCGAGACACTTGGGAGTGTGATTAAAATTGATCAAAGTACCCCATGGTTCGCCGATTTTGTGAATTACCATGCGGGGAACTTCATTAAAAAAGGGATGTCGTCCCAACAAAAGAATAAATTCTTTAAAGATGTCAATCATTATTTCTGGGACGACCCCTACTTGTTCAAAGTCTGTGCGGATCAAGTGATCTGGCGGTGTGTTCACGGCTCGGAAGCCGATGACATTCTTAAGGCATGCCATAGTGGACCCACGGGGGGACATCATGGTGCCAACTTAACCGCAAAGAAAGTTTTCGATTCTGGCTTTTATTGGCCAACGATATACCGGGATGCCCATGAATTGGTGAAGACATGTGATTCTTGCCAACGTCAAGGAAAAATTTCTCAAAAGGATGAAATGCCTCAAAATGCAATTCAAGTTTGTGAGATTTTTGACGTTTGGGGCATCGATTTCATGGGGCCATTCCCGTCGTCTAGAGGAAACAAGTATATACTCGTGGCCGTCGATTATTTATCCAAATGGGTTGAAGCGAAGGTGCTCCCCAATAATGACGCCCGAGTTGTTGTCAAGTTTTTGAAGAATCTCTTTGCCCGATTCGGTGCACCTCGTGCCATCATAAGCGATCGTGGGACCCATTTCTGTAATGATCAATTTGCTAAAGTCAAGCTTAAATATGGTGTCACACATCGTCTTTCAACGGCTTATCATCCACAAACGAGTGGTCAAGTGGAGGTGTCCAATCGTGGCCTTAAAAGAATTTTAGAAAGGACAGTAGGAGAGCACCGTGCCTCTTGGGCCGACAAATTAGACGATGCACTTTGGGCTTTCCGGACCGCTTACAAAACCCCAATTGGGTGTACTCCTTATAAGCTGGTTTACGGGAAATCTTGTCATTTGCCCATCGAACTAGAGCACAAGGCCTACTGGGCCTTAAAACATGCCAATTTTGACTTACAAACTGCGGGTGATAACCGAAAAATTCAATTGAATGAGTTAGTAGAACTCCGTGATCAAGCTTACGAGAATTCTTTAATTTACAAAGAGAAAACGAAAAGACTTCATGATGCCAAGATCAAAGACCGCGTTTTCAACGTTGGTGATCAAGTGCTTCTTTTCAATTCTCGGTTGAAGATTTTTTCGGGTAAGCTTAAAACCCGTTGGTCTGGACCATTCACCATCACCCAAGTTTTCCCTTATGGTACTATTGAGTTAGCTCAACTCAATGGTCCCAACTTTAAGGTGAATGGTCATCGCTTGAAACACTACTTCGGAGGGGATGTACCAGCCATGGTCGTCCCGGATCTCCAAACTTTCCCCAATGACAATTGAATTCGGGGATCGAGTCAAGCTAATGTGACTCGGTGAACAAAAACAAGCGCTTCATGGGTGGCAACCCATGCTTATCCCATTTCATCTTCTTATTTTTCTATTTTCTAACACCTAACGTGAGGAGGGGGTGCTGTCACAACTCGTAAATTCTGGTCTTTTCCCGAACTTTCACATTTACTATTCATCGGTTACTATTCATCGATCACTATTCATCATTTTACTATTCATCATTTTTGAGGTCGGTTTGATATTCTGAGAAGCGTTTTAAAATTTTACTATTCATAAAACACTATTCACCTCCGGAGAAAATTTGTCATTTATGCGTGAGTTGCGTCATTTCTGTAAACGTACGATTATCTACCTAATAAACGTTATCATATAAACTATTATTTTGAATAATTGATCCGACAATCCCAACTATGGTCCTAACACATTTTTATACTCATAATAATAATATAAAAATTATATTATTAATTTACCCGGTATTTTCAAATCAACTGTTACGTTTTCCGGTCAAAGCTTAAAACTCCGTCGGTTTACGATATTTCAACCCGATCATTATTTTAACTTCCGATTCTCATCAGGAATATTATTTTACAATTTTTACAACTTCATTATATTTTATTTTATCTCGTTACAATTTATTTTTAGTTAACTCGGTACCCGGTATCACCTAAAACTAATAATATCTACCTAATATACTCAAAAGTCCAAGATATCATACAAAAATCTCACCTTTTCTTCCTTTCTCATCACTTGCCGCCCCCCCCCCCCCCCTAAGTCTCCATAATTTATGGATCTTGTCCCATTTCCAATAATACATATAATCTAAATCTACACTTTTCATCTCATTTCTCATTTCACAAAATATCAACTAGCAAAAACTCTCTCTTTTCTTTCCTTTGGTGTGGTGGATCGGCCAAGAACAACCAACAAAAAGAAACCATGGATTTTTGGAGATCAAGTGTTAATCTTGTTCCTTTAGTTGTTCTTGTTTGGGTTTTGTGTTAAAATCCAAGGTTTTATAAGTTTTCATCTCCATAAGCTCCATAATCTTTCTAGTAAGTTGTCAAACACTTTTCCATAATTTCTACATGTTATTTTTATGATCATATGATTTCCATTCAAGATCTACATGCATATGTTAGTTATACCACTCATTTATATATATATCTAACTTTTGAACTCTAGAAATGGATTATAGTTAGATCCTTGTTAGATCCACTTGATTTATGATGTTTAGGAACCCATGACACCCTAAGAAGGTGTATGGTAAGATTAGACTAGATTTGTGGTGATTGAAAGTGGTTTGGTTGGATTAGAAACTAGTTTGGAACATTAAAAATGGATTTTAAACATATATATTTACCTTCTGTCCCAAATCGACAAACCCAGAAAAATCAGAGATTTCCGGGTAACATTGGGCTAGAGATTTAGAAAATACTTTTAAAAACGAAGCTTTTGGCGAAAGAACGGATTAAAACGAGCTTATAATGAAGGAGATATGATTTTTGTAAATTTAACGACGAAAACTATTTTTCTGAAAATCCTTTGCTGATGAACAGTTGTCACGACTGTTTCGAGGCGTAAAACTAAATCTAGCCATCCCGACTTATCAAAAATATGTTAGTATTTTGTCCCACGATTCCGGGAATATAAAGAACGAGTAAAACGGACTAATAACGACAAAGATATTCACGTTTCAATAACGACAAAATCTATATTGTTTTGACAGCTTTTATAAAAATAATATAACTACGTACTAAATAATATATTTTCTAGATTTCTTATTCAAGGAGTTTATTTTTAACTAACGAAATACGTACGACCCAAGGTTTATTTATGCGACTACTAGACGATATCTTAAGGTTTTCAAAACGAGGAATATAACACTAACGTTTTTATATACGATATATTACGACAAGTTTTTATTATTCTAGTTGAACTTATTTTTCTTAAGTATGGAATATACTTTACTTTGACTATAACAATTATTTCCAAGTTACGAGTGGTATAGGTATCATGTGCATGTGCATTCATTACATCCTTTCATGATCTAAGTAGATCACTATCATTCATATTAGGTTGCGGTTTGAGATCGAACCTCCTTTTTGTGTATCCACTTTATCATCGTAGCTTTCGCACCAGGTGAGTCATAGCCCCACTTTTACTCTTTTTATACTTGTTTTAACTCTTTGGGGGAGATACATGCTCACTACTTGCTTACTAGTATAAATACTCAAAACATACTTTCTTGATACTCAAACATTTATACTTGATTGTTTTATACTTGATTGTCTTATACTTGATTACATTTATACTTGATTTCATACATACGTGATTGTGCTATACTTAACTGTGTTATACTAAACTGTGATGTGTATTCTTGAGCTACTGAGACTTCCAATGGCCCCAGATTAAGTTGCTGGGCACAACCATGGAAACATACATACATACTTCCAATGGCCCCAGATTAAGTTGCTGGGCACAACCATAGAGACATACAGACTTCCAATGGCCCCAGATTAAGTTGCTGGGCACAACCATGGAGACATACATACAAACGTGAGGTCTTCGGAGATGAAGGGTAGACTCACGACTAATTGCTTAACTGTTATGATGAACTTATACATGTTTTACTCATACTATATATTGTAGCAGTGGGTTGTAAACACACAGGTTACAAGGCTCTTATGGCGGGACTTGTAACTGAGTGGATTTACGATGCCTTTGCTGGGAAACTTTCATACATATGCATAAACTTTATTTGTTAAACAAACTCTATGAACTCACCAACCTCGTGTTGACACTTTAGCATGTATTTTCAGGCTTTAACCAATGGCACGCTACTGGAGGTTTTGGCAGGGCATGGCATGGTCATAGAAGACTCTGATTATTCATATGGGGACCGTTTTAAAACTATTTTAAGGGCCTACTTCCGCACTACTTTTAACAATGTAAATACAATATTTTTGACTTAACTATTTTATTCTAAATGATTGAAGTGAAAACCATTTTTGAACTTGTGTTGTAATACCAATTGAGTTACACCCCAGCTACATGTATGCTTCCGCTGGACCCGATTTTGGGGGTGTGACAGATTGGTATCAGAGCTTTGGCTATAGCGAACTAAGTGTTTTTTTAAAACCTAGACTATAGCTACTTTTACGAAAAACTTAACCCTATGACCGTCACCTGCCTGCCTGCCAAGCTGAAGCCTCATTGTGGTTTGTTGCTGACTTAGGTGATGAGATTTGTGTCTCATTATCTGGTATATTATATTCACTTATTCTAGTTGATTACTATCATTGTCTTTCATATAAGCATGTTCACGTATCATATATGTCACCCTGTTATGTTTCTCCTTGCATAGTTTCATCATTTGACCTCGAGTTTGGTCACCTGCCTTAGTCTTTCTAAACGTCTTGGTATTTGTGAAGGACATAGTATTAGTATAACTGAGCTGAGTATTTCAAAATTCATGGAACCTCGGTGGAATATAGACTAGTCACCTATATTCAACCCGGGATAGTGGGACATAGGCTGACTACCTATATCCGACTCAGAAATGAATTTTGCAACACTGAGAATGGTTATAATAAAATTCTGTCTGGATTGAATCCTCTACTCAATTTCCATGTTTCATTCATGTGTGTGTAAACCCTCGTTGTCAGAACGCTTATACTTTTCATCACCTCGTGAACCGCCGCCTGAAAACACGTCAACTGGTCATTTCATCTCATGAATCTTCACTTTTATAACACTTCGGAGACCAACGTTAACTGAACTTCGGGACGAAGTTCCCTTAAGGGGTAGAGACTGTCACAACTCGTAAATTCTGGTCTTTTCCCGAACTTTCACATTTACTATTCATCGGTTACTATTCATCGATCACTATTCATCATTTTACTATTCATCATTTTTGAGGTCGGTTTGATATTCTGAGAAGCGTTTTAAAAGTTTACTATTCATAAAACACTATTCACCTCCGGAGAAAATTTGTCATTTATGCGTGAGTTGCGTCATTTCTGTAAACGTACGATTATCTACCTAATAAACGTTATCATATAAACTATTATTTTGAATAATTGATCCGACAATCCCAACTATGGTCTTAACACATTTTTATACTCATAATAATAATATAAAAATTATATTATTAATTTACCCGGTATTTTCAAATCAACTGTTACGTTTTCCGGTCAAAGCTTAAAACTCTGTCGGTTTACGATATTTCAACCCGATCATTATTTTAACTTCCGATTCTCATCAGGAATATTATTTTACAATTTTTACAACTTCATTATATTTTATTTTATCTCGTTACAATTTATTTTTAGTTAACTCGGTACCCGGTATCACCTAAAACTAATAATATCTACCTAATATACTCAAAAGTCCAAGATATCATACAAAAATCTCACCTTTTCTTCCTTTCTCATCACTTGCCGCCCCCCCCCCCCCCCCCTAAGTCTCCATAATTTATGGATCTTGTCCCATTTCCAATAATACATATAATCTAAATCTACACTTTTCATCTCATTTCTCATTTCACAAAATATCAACTAGCAAAAACTCTCTCTTTTCTTTCCTTTGGTGTGGTGGATCGGCCAAGAACAACCAACAAGAAGAAACCATGGATTTTTGGAGATCAAGTGTTAATCTTGTTCCTTTAGTTGTTCTTGTTTGGGTTTTGTGTTAAAATCCAAGGTTTTATAAGTTTTCATCTCCATAAGCTCCATAATCTTTCTAGTAAGTTGTCAAACACTTTTCCATAATTTCTACATGTTATTTTTATGATCATATGATTTCCATTCAAGATCTACATGCATATGTTAGTTATACCACTCATTTATATATATATCTAACTTTTGAACTCTAGAAATGGATTATAGTTAGATCCTTGTTAGATCCACTTGATTTATGATGTTTAGGAACCCATGACACCCTAAGAAGGTGTATGGTAAGATTAGACTAGATTTGTGGTGATTGAAAGTGGTTTGGTTGGATTAGAAACTAGTTTGGAACATTAAAAATGGATTTTAAACATATATATTTACCTTCTGTCCCAAATCGACAAACCCAGAAAAATCAGAGATTTCCGAGTAACATTGGGCTAGAGATTTAGAAAATACTTTTAAAAACGAAGCTTTTGGCGAAAGAACGGATTAAAACGAGCTTATAACGAAGGAGATATGATTTTTGTAAATTTAACGACGAAAACTATTTTTCTGAAAATCCTTTGCTGATGAACAGTTGTCACGACTGTTTCGAGGCGTAAAACTAAATCTAGCCATCCCGACTTATCAAAAATATGTTAGTATTTTGTCCCACGATTCCGGGAATATAAAGAACGAGTAAAACGGACTAATAACGACAAAGATATTCACGTTTCAATAACGGCAAAATCTATATTGTTTTGACAGCTTTTATAAAAATAATAAAACTACGTACTAAATAATATATTTTCTAGATTTCTTATTCAAGGAGTTTATTTTTAACTAACGAAATACGTACGACCCAAGGTTTATTTATGCGACTACTAGACGATATCTTAAGGTTTTCAAAACGAGGAATATAACACTAACGTTTTTATATACGATATATTACGACAAGTTTTTATTATTCTAGTTGAACTTATTTTTCTTAAGTATGGAATATACTTTACTTTGACTATAACAATTATTTCCAAGTTACGAGTGGTATAGGTATCATGTGCATGTGCATTCATTACATCCTTTCATGATCTAAGTAGATCACTATCATTCATATTAGGTTGCGGTTTGAGATCGAACCTCCTTTTTGTGTATCCACTTTATCATCGTAGCTTTCGCACCAGGTGAGTCATAGCCCCACTTTTACTCTTTTTATACTTGTTTTAACTCTTTGGGGGAGATACATGCTCACTACTTGCTTACTAGTATAAATACTCAAAACATACTTTCTTGATACTCAAACATTTATACTTGATTGTTTTATACTTGATTGTCTTATACTTGATTACATTTATACTTGATTTCATACATACGTGATTGTGCTATACTTAACTGTGTTATACTAAACTGTGATGTGTATTCTTGAGCTACTGAGACTTCCAATGGCCCCAGATTAAGTTGCTGGGCACAACCATGGAGACATACAGACTTCCAATGGCCCCAGATTAAGTTGCTGGGCACAACCATGGAGACATACATACAAACGTGAGGTCTTCGGAGATGAAGGGTAGACTCACGACTAATTGCTTAACTGTTATGATGAACTTATACATGTTTTACTCATACTATATATTGTAGCAGTGGGTTGTAAACACACAGGTTACAAGGCTCTTATGGCGGGACTTGTAACTGAGTGGATTTACGATGCCTTTGCTGGGAAACTTTCATACATATGCATAAACTTTATTTGTTAAACAAACTCTATGAACTCACCAACCTCGTGTTGACACTTTAGCATGTATTTTCAGGCTTTAACCAATGGCACGCTACTGGAGGTTTTGGCAGGGCATGGCATGGTCATAGAAGACTCTGATTATTCATATGGGGACCGTTTTAAAACTATTTTAAGGGCCTACTTCCGCACTACTTTTAACAATGTAAATACAATATTTTTGACTTAACTATTTTATTCTAAATGATTGAAGTGAAAACCATTTTTGAACTTGTGTTGTAATACCAATTGAGTTACACCCCAGCTACATGTATGCTTCCGCTGGACCCGATTTTGGGGGTGTGACAGGTGCCTCTTCTTCTCTTGTGTTCCGTGGTTGTTTGTGATGTTTGTTCAGGATTGTCCGCGATTTATGATGACTCTCGTGCTCGTTATCTCTTCACTTGGAGTCTCATTCATCGGTGCTCTTGGAAATCCTATATCCGTAAATCTTATCGACTAACGTTTTCTTTGGCATAATTAATAAACGGCCCTAGAATTTTGTTAGGATTGCCTTAACCCAAAAAACATTGAGGACAATGTTTAATTCTAGTCGGGGGGAGGGAATTTTCGATTCGATTTGACCTAGCATTTTTCACATGTCGTGTACTCTTGCAACTCCGTTTTTCCACCAAAAATAAAAAATTGAAAAAATTTTGAAAAATTTCAAAAATTTTTGAGGAAAATGTCATGAAAAAGCACAAAAAGATGTGAAAAAGTTGAAAATTTATGCAAAAAAAAAAATATTATAAAGTTTGAATAAGTGTTTTGACACCTTGTTGACTTTTTTGCTGGCGAGAGTAGGAATAAATATTTTGACTTGACCGGGCGTGTTGAGCCCTAGCTTGTTCTCTTAACCAATGATGATCACATAAGCTTGTGCTAGTCTTGTACACCAGGAGCTATAAAATGCTAATTCTTTCTTAAGAATCTGCAAGTTCCCGTACTTGACTTTATACATGCGCAGCTTAAAAGCTTTCGCTAGTCTTTTACATAAGGAGCTAGAAAACGCGAATTCTTCTTCTAGAATTTGCAAGTTTCCGTATCTGACTTTATATATGCGTGGCTGATTATCGGCTAAGTATTCGCGGGTTTCATTATTTGGAATCTTAAATTGCGAAGAGCGAGAAATGATAGAGTTTATTTAGAAGTTAGATGCTAAACGTGGAGTAGTGGTTCTCTTTAGAGCTCATGAGAGGTACTTGTGGCTTTTTACTCCCATCAGATACGTCACCGATATATAATAGATGTTCTAGGTTAATTAGTGGTATTTCGGTTTAGATAATATTTAGTTCTTTATTTTCTTAAGAGAATTTTTGCTTTAGAAGTTGGGTACATATCAAGGAACATCAAAAATAAGAGCCAAAAAGTGAAAAATCAAAAGTCAAGAGTTGATTATCTATGTGGTTTTAGAGCTACCCGATAAGCTTCCATTGATGTATTGAGAAAAGTCAAGAAAAAAGTAAAAAGTATCAAAAGTATGAGAAAAGTGAAAGTTGTTAGTTTTGATGAATAAGAGCTATGTATGTATAAATAAGTTGTTGGCGCGTGAGGTGCATGTGATAAGTGATTAGTAATCAGTCACATGAGGTGCACGTGATTGAACTCCGCAACTTATATCTTCTATATGTATGTACCCCAAATTCCTTGATATGGACCGAATTTCTATTGCAGTGATTCTTAAGAGAAAATGAATAACTACTTATCGTTTAAACTTAGGTGTCACTATCGGACTTAAAAATATTGAAACGAGAAAATATGAAGCAATTCATTTCTCAACAAAAATAAAATAATGATATACAAAAACCTAGGACATGGGAGTAAGGAGTATCCGCAAGTAACTTTTATGAGTAGTGGTGAGTGCTTATTTACTCACCTTTTCTTGACCATAAACGGACCTAAAAAGACCAAAAACCAAGCCAAATATGCCAAATATATGTGTTTTTGTATTTGTGTTTGTGCAGGTACGGATATGTGAAAAATGGACAAAAACAAGAAAAAAACCGACAAAAACGAGCACGGGATTGGAAAAGGTCAAAAGCCGAAGCGTGAAAGAAACGTCAACACTAATCCTCCAAGTTACAAGAAACGCATTTGGATCGTTATCAGTCGTTACGTTTAATATTAAGTTGTATTAGTTACATTTTATAATGTTTTAGGCTTGAATTTCATGTTTTGTAAAGGTCTAGGGGCTAATTATGCAACAATGTAAAAGATTAGAGAAGCCCTAGCCCCTAGCCTATAAATAGATCATGATAGCCTCATTTGAGAGGTTGGCTAGTTTTTTGATAAGTTTTAGGGTTGTTGAGGGTTGGTCCTCTTAGAGTGTAGGTTTAATTTTGTGTCTTAATTTCATGTCTTAATTTACAAGCTTTCTTTACTTTCTCTCTCTAAATTTTCTTGCAAATTACTTGTCTTAATCTTGTTTTTATTGTTGGGATTTATTGTTTATGGTTAAACTAAGTTGTTTGGTAATAAATTTGGTGAAAAACATTTATTTTTAAGCTTTATTTTGGATCAAAATGGTGTTTTATTATGTATTTTATCGAGTTATAAAATTATTATCGAGTTAGAAAAAAAAAATATTCATATCGAGTTTGAAGAAAAAAATGTATATCGAGTTACAGTTTTGTAACTAGGGACCTATATGCAATTATCGCTTTTCGTTTTCGGTAAAGGACCATTTTGCAAAATAGTAATAGTAGTAGTATCGAGTTTGGTGCAGAAATAACATATCGAGTTTGGTGCAGAAATAACATTTCGAGTTTGGGTGCAAAAATACATTTCGAGTTTGGTGTAAAATAACATTATCGAGTTTGGTGCAGAAATAACATTTCGAGTTTGGGTGCAAAAATAACATTATCGAGTTAGGTGTAGAAAAACATTTCGAGTTTGGGTGCAAAATAACATATCGAGTTAGCACATTTTAATGGTATACCGAGTTTGATTTTTTTATTTTACTTTTATTTTTATTTTTATCAAGTTTCATTTCTTTTGGCGAGTTAGCCAAGATTATCGAGTTCGATAATCGTTCCCTCATCGTTTATCGAGTGAGGTTTTCTTATACTTATTTTCTAAACGAAACTCTGCCGAATTTTTCTAAAATTTTATCAAGTTAGGATTTATTTTATAACAAGTTTATAATTTTTATTTAGTCACGTTATCTAGTAAATATTTTTAGTTTAATAATAAATAGTTTTTATTTCTTTTACGTATTTCCTTTTTAATTAATCTTTATATCCTTTCCATTTTAATAAAAAAATTAAAAAGCCAAAAATATAGTTTTCTTTTACGTTATCAAGTCTTTTTATTTCTTTTATCAAGTCTTTTTATTTTATCGAGTAACTTTATTTTATTAATATAATTTTCGAGTAGTTTTTTTTAGTGTTTGCTTGGTGGCACGAGTTTGTGAGTTAAGTGTGGCCATAAAAGAGGGTCGTGATTAATAATCGTATTGATTATTTAGACTTGTAATTTTATTATTTGAAGGGCAAAAGCCGGAGAATAATCAAATTACACATCTAGTAATTATTCTCTTTTTAAAGGATTATTTTCAAAATAAACCAACGTTGTGAGAAAATAGTTTTGTTTAAGGAAAATAATTCGTCGTCAATCCTTTGCCCACACTTGATGAACTTATTCACGTCACTTAGCAAACATATTGTTTTTAAATTCATTTCCAGTCTTATTTTTCTTTCTTATTTTAAAACTCTTATTGTTTTATTATTTTTTTAATTGCTATTTCATTTAAATACCTCTTTTAATTTGTTTTAGCTGTTTGTTTTTATTTTGCGTCGTTTTATTGTTTCTTTTTACTTTAACTGCGTTTTAAATCATTTTAGTAGTGTAATCAAAAACCAACCAAAATATCTCTTTTAAAACCCCATTCACTTCACAAGATTCACAAACTGTGTCGACAAGATCAATTCAACCTTCGTTGGGAAAACGACCCGGGGAACATACTTTCACCGGTATTTCTCCGGAAACAACATACACACGCAAAAACACTTTAAATCAAGTAGTGTTAGCATCTAATTTGTAGATAAGCTGTGATCTCGTTTGTACGCTTAGTTTGGGGACTTGTGAAAATCAAGGATGACGAATTTTAACCGTTTGGTCGCTTCTTAATTAGAAGTGTTTCTACTTGTCGACCCTAATAATTATTGCAAAATAATGAAACTTCAACAAACCGTCACATGTTTGAAGTATGAAAAGTCCAAAAATAGAATAAAGTGGAATAAATGAAATTTTTTGGAAAACGGAGCGTTTGCAGGAATAAATGATCTTGTAATCTCTTTTGAACATCCTTGCTACTTTTTAAAGTTAGTAGGAAGAGTATCAAAATTATTTATCCTAAGAGCGTGAATTGATCACATTGCGTGAGGACACGACAATACTTTAGTCGGGGGGATTTTGGTGTGTATTAATTACACACCCTTTTATTACCAATTATCGACCCATTATGACTATTTGAGCTAACAAAATGCCAAGAAAACGAGTGTTTTTATGTTGTGAATGTGCAGGGACGGATTTATCAATAAATGACGAAAAACCACACGAATACTGGAAAAACGGGCACGAGAGTAGAAGATGGTCAAAAAGTCAAAGCCGGGAATCCAAGAATCAGTTTCAGTCCTCTATCTACTCAGACTTGGCAAGTTTAGTCCCTGGAATAGATTTTTGAAGATTGGAAGATTTTACCCTTGAAGTTTGGAAGTTTTGCATTTTTGGTCCTTGTATACTCTTACCAAAAATCTGAAAATACAATAAGCCTTGGTCCAATCCATTATTAATAGGTCCAAATCCAAATTCATTTCCCAAAGCCCAAAGTCCACTCAATAATAAAACATGCCCAATCCTATAAACCTTGACCCGGCCCCTTATCTCAAAATATAATAAACAAACACACCCCGCGCCATTATGTTCATCCCCAAAACACCCCATTCCCAGAACCAAGAACCCTAACCACCAATTGCATAAATTGGCTCGAACCAACCTAGCCTAACCATCAATTGAGCTAATACTTAGATCTTCTAGAACACCACGTGACCTAGCACATGTTAGAGAGTGCAAAGGAATCTATCAAGGTCACGTGTCAGACACCCATTGGATCAGATACGTCATACCAATCATTGGGAGTGCTTCTAGAAGCTGCTGACACTTCTCTGACACGGAAAGAGAATGTACACGCTTTGAAGGGACAGATGGTGCATTACTAGTGGATGAGACACATCATTGATCATCATCTTGTGGTTCTTATTGATTGAAAGAAGCACAAAGTTCATCCAAGGGCTGAGAGAGCACTCTAAGAAGCACAATGAGGCACGGATTGCCAGCTTGGCATTTGATCACCCAAGCACCTCACTCATCTATAAATAGGTGTCCAAATTCACTCATTTGTATGTAGAATTTTGGGTACTGTTATGCTGCTTAAATGTATTTAGAATAGAAGTTGTAATAGCTTAATTGAGTTACTTAATAAAATTTTGTATTTCCATTTCATATTTTCAGCTTAAATTCAACTTTCAATTGCTTATTCTGTTTTATAAGTAGCTTATTATTAGCTTATTTCATTAGTTCTCAGCTTATTTTCTCTCCTACACTATCTCTTTTAAACAAATTTAGCTTAATCAACTTTTACTTTTCATCTTATTCACAAGTTCTTCCAATTCAAAAAAAAATAAAAAAAAAATCAGATAAATATAAAAAAAAAAAATAAAAAATAGTTTCAAACCTTGTTTTCATACTTCAAATAGATCAGTTTAGTTACTCATATCATTTTTCAAGCTCAATTAGATCAAGTTCCATGTTCACTGTTTCATCCAAAAATCAAGTAGAGGTGTTTCAGAATGGTTGCTGAGGTGATAATTGATAGCTGATACAGAAGAGATACATCAGCCTATCTTAAAGATAGGCTACAGTGAACTCCCTCTTTTCTAGCTGAGGGAGAATTGTGGTAAAACTTTGTTCCATTTTCAGATTCTAGCATAAATATAGATAGTGTAGTAGTAGAAGTTACTGTTTGATCTAGTAGTAGCTATAATCTGTTTGTTCTTTGAGTTTTGAGTATTGATTAGAGTGCATTGTTAGCATAATTGTTATATTAGTACTGTTGTAGTAGTTGCTAGTTTGATTCTGTATTGGTTCTAGCTTTGTTACTGATAGTGATAACTAGTTGATAGAGATTTGTGCATCTGAGTAGTGTATTGAGAATTGATCATCTGTCATCATAGCTTGTTGCTAGTAGATTAGGTTGATCTTATCTGTGTTATCACCTTGTAGTGGATTTGAGTTGATGATTGTTTGTAGATTGTGTGAATTTTGGTTTGAACTGGTTCATTTCATCATTTGAATATTGATAGCCATCTGTCATTACTTTTGGATGTGTGATTCTATGTTTTGATTGGAACCTGTGTTTGTAAGCTGTAGTTACAACTTTTATACTATTAGTGGAAGTGACTTAGATCAGTAGTGAGTAATTTGGTAGAGTAAATCAACAATTTGTAGTTAATAAGTCATATTAAGGAGTGTTTGGATTAGGATTGTCTGTTGTGTAGTAGAGATAGTAGGACTAGTTTTGTTGCATAATTAGTTTTCATATAACAGTAGTAGTCTTAGTTTAGCATAAATTTGGTAATTAGAACTTCAAAAGTCAAATTTAGCTAAAAATCTCATTAACTGTTACAAATTTCAGCTTATAGGTTACATAGCTTGCATTATAGGTACAATTTAGAGTTAGATAGCTTATTATAGTTTCATTACATCTTAATATAACATAAATCAGCACTTAGGATTAGTAGAAATTCATAAAAGTCAATATAGTTAACATTTTAATAAAGTCAAAAGTGTGTATGCTGATTAGTCAGTATCTATTTTGGAAAGAGCCTGTAGGGTTGATTTTTCATTGGATATTCAATTGATTAGCTGTTTTAGATAGTCTGCTAGTAGGAGATTAAGTTTCAAAAAGAAATTCTGCTTTTGAAACTAGGTAGCTTATTGGAATTTATGCTTGAAATAGCCTGTTCTGATTTCACTTTCCCCTGCACCACTTGTATGCATCTCTTTTCAAGGGCTGATTCAGTCAGGAGATAGTGTTTGGAACTCATAATTCTTGGTTGATTTGTGATCTCTGGCTGGTAGAGTTATAGTAGACACCATTGGCTTATCATCAGTAGCTTATTTCATCAGCTTTTATAGTCCTTTTAAGTCATTGCTTGAAACTGAATCTATTTGAGAATTGTAGGTCTGCTAGTTGAATCTTGTGCTTATTTCTGTGAGTTGAGTAGGCTATTGTGCATCATTAGAGTTGTATAAGCTTTGTGTATAGCTTGTTATCTTCTGTGTTAGCTTCTGCTTATTCTGCATCACTCATTGTGCTTATTCCTTAGCTTATTGCATCATTTCTGTGCTTCTGTGCAATTCTGGCTACTCATACATCAATTTCTGTCACAATTTGAGGTTCATACATCTTAAGTGATCAGTGTTTAAAGTTCCACCAAGTTTTGATCACAAGTGCTTATAAATAAGCACTTGTGATAAGCTGATTTTACCAGAAAAAGCCCTTAATAAGCTGTTCTTAAGTATAAATTTTTATTCTGAGTTGATCTTCTTATTTTTGATTTTCTGGTAATTTTCCAGATTTTTCTTTAGCTTTTTACTATTTTTCTCAATTTATTTTGATTATTTTCTATTTTTAAATAGTTTTTAATTGCAATTAATTCATAAAAAGTCAGAAAAAAGTCAGAAAAATACAAAAATAGTTTCAGAAATTCTTTTATAGTATTTTAGAATTTTCAGATTTGAAATTTTATTTTTCACTCTTAATTTTCTATTTTTCTCTATTTTTAATTCATTTTTAATTCAACATTTCATTTTTAATTCATAGAAAATAAAAAAAAAGTCTAAAAAATATTTTTCTTTTTCCAGAAATTATTTTTCATAGTTTAAGATATTTAGAAAAATTTTTAAGTTTGTAGGATAATTTTTAGATAAACGTCGCGTTTTAAATAACGCGCGTGCATTACCATTTGTACGTTTTTAGATTGTGTGCATTGATTGCTTGAACTCTTTGCATGTTTAATCATAGTTTGTGAATAATTGAACACCTTGATTGCTATTTTCACTCTATCACTCTTTCACCACTCACTTACACTACACGATTCCCAAACCGATAATTCAAATTTTCCATTTGAGCTTTCGTTGGGAAGAACGACCCGGGAATTACTTTCACAAGTATTTCCTCGGAATACTAATATACTTATAAATTGACTTTTATCATTAATCATGTTGGGTTTGAGTTCAGTTTTGAATTTTCTTAACTATCCTAGAGAGGTCGCGGAACTGAGTTTCATTTGTGTGTGGGCTATGACTCTTGGTGCGTGAATTGTATATGTCTAACGGTTCGTGTACATCGGGTTCGGGTCAGTTTGTCGCATTGAATCTTGGTGTTCGAGGCGTAGATTAGCTGGTGCGTTATAGCTCATGGTGGGATGATCCATTGGCTCATCTATTCGTGTATGTGAGTACTTCAAGTTGGGTTCGGTTGTTTTTCATTAAAACCGATGTCGTGTTGGATTAGCTTTTACCTGGTATATCAAGTTTGAGGATAAATATTCATGATTTACTATAATGACAACATCCATAAGTACAATCATGCAATTGGGATTTTGTCCTATATTTAATTTTTCAATTATTGAATATCATGTGAATTTGGCATGTCCTACGCATCAATATACTTTAAGTATATTATACCAAAACTCAGATTTGTCTTAATTCAATGATACTCCCATATTATTAATTGACAACGGACTATTTAGAATAACATAACATAAGTTATTCATGGATTAAACATGCAAATATGGGATACAATTTATTAGTAATGAAAACAAACGTACTCAGTACTTTAATTCATTATTAAATAATAATTGCTTAACATCCCTTATCCAAATACTAAATAGATCAA
Source organism: Artemisia argyi (assembly GCA_030686995.1). Classification (NCBI taxonomy): domain Eukaryota; kingdom Viridiplantae; phylum Streptophyta; class Magnoliopsida; order Asterales; family Asteraceae; genus Artemisia; species Artemisia argyi. Next base: position 159,343,596 of record CM060706.1, on the reverse strand, counting down.
TGCATGAAAATTTCTTGTTAATGAATTTTGTCTCAAGTAATAACAATCATACTTGTTGACAATTATGCCTCAAGTAATGATAATCATACTTGTTGACAAGGCATTATTCAACTAACTTTGATCTATCGGAATTTTGAGAATACTTATTTCAAGAATTCAATTAACGAAATTCTTGTATATGTGCATTCAAATAATTTGATATAACCACATAATACATCATAAAATGTGTATGACATCCTCAACATACAATTTATGATAATTAAACTTTCAAACCATTTAAAGTTTAAAGTATTCTTATTCTTTAACGTATAATGCAACTATGCTTTTCGTTAAGCATAACTAGTACACATGGCTATTAACAAGGATAATATCCTTCCACGACTAGTATTGAGTGTTACCTCAATTTAATTAGCATCATTGTATGCAAGCAACAATATGCTCATTTTCCGTAAACTTTAATGTGTAATGTTTTATGCCTTCCAAACTTCCAAGTTTGTTGGCTATGACAATTTACAAATTGTTCATCTATAGAATCCAGAAATTGTTCCAGGCTGAGGATGTGATTCTATATCCAAATATATTCCTTTTGGAATATTCATTACACAACTTATCTAATATCTTCTAATTAGATATCAATGTTGTCAAATCATCTTTTATCAAAGCATGATATAACAACATGATGTACATGAAATTTTTTTGTGTCAAACTTAAATTTCATTCATGTACTACATATCCATTTAAACTTTCTAAATGATATATCATGTTCTATTAGATTCATTTACCGCACATGTTTACATCAATAAACATATATTCAAGGTTGTATGTTTTACTTATTAAATTTTTCAAGTAAAGTTTCATTCCAAGTTATGACCTAACATTTAACTTATATAGAATGTTACTTCCTATATGTTATACAACATATATGATTTAAGTAAGTAAACATTATACTCCCACTAGCTTTCAGAATTACTTAGGAGTTATCTTATTTTAATTATAAATCAAACATGGATTTAATATATTAAACATAATACTTATCTTCTCGATGCATGCATTTATCTATACTTGGATTCTTGCATTTTGTATACTTTCAAAGATTAAATGAATTCATAAAACTCTTAATTTACTCATCGTCCTCGCTTAAGTAATTTTAATAAGAAAGAGGTTTTATAATCCATTGTCAAATTTCATATTAATAACAATGAGTATGACAATTACCATCTTTGTATCTTTAATGTGCTTAAAAAAGAGTATTCAATCATAGTTAATTACTTAAGTATGATTAATAATCTTGTCATAAGACATGCATTAAAATATGTATACAATTTCGTTCATATGATTCTTTATGCAAAGATTTAAACCTCTAGGGTTTTTCTTCTCTTGAAGAAACTCATCTTCATCAAGATAAACCAAGTTTTCAAGTTGACTTATCTTTATGGACAACATCTTAACATTCATAGTATGAGCAATTTACCATAATTAGTAAATGCGTCATTATGATTAACAGGCTTACTTTGATCCTGTAATTCATAATTCTCAGCATATTAATTAAATATCTGAGACATCCCTACGGATCTATGAATGAGAGTTTCATCATGTTGAGATTTAACCTTTACATTTCAAACCTCATCATGATTTTCACTAGTGTGGTTTTAGAAGATTATGTATTTTGTAATTTTGATCTTTCAAGATCTAAACAAAACTCTCACTTGCCTTTTGTATTTTATCTATAAATACTTTAGCAAGATGAGCAACACTAAATCATTCTCATTTGGGATATTACAAAAATATTTTACAGTTCCTGACTCTTATTTGTTAAAACTACTTATTAACAAAATCAGAACTTCATTTTAAGACTTTAATGTAATTCATCACATTCTATAATGTCTTATTTAATCTTCTAGGTTGGAGTCTTATTGTGTATATTCAATCCATACTCCATTTTCTAACCTTGATTACTTTTGGAAGAAAAGAAGTCATATTTATCTTTTAATCAAACAATATAACAAGAGTTTGATTTTTCCTAACTGAACACACCACCAACTTGTGATGTTTCATTAGAATTAATATTGTGAGACAAACTAACAATATGTAAGATAAACTTATTTCCTTTTGGCTTACCTATTTACCATCTAAGTCAACTTAATGGTATAATAGAATTTCCAAGCCAATTGCATGCTATATAACATAAGTACCTTTTGAACAAGTTACTTAATGTTCATGTCTTAAGAAGACATAAACTGTTATATTCCTACTATACGTTGTACATCATTGATTAACTCAATGATTTCTTGTTTAAAACATAACAAGTTTAACGTCTTACTTTATTATAAGTCTTGTAATATATAAAAGACTTCATGTTTATAAGAAGATATAAACTTAAATAACTAAAGTATTTGTGAACACCACCACTTGGTTTCAATAGTAATTTCAAGTTAATTTACTACTTCATTTGCTTATGTCATTTTATGAATTATCCAATTTAAGAAACTACAAATTCACATAATTCCATTACAACAGTTGATCTGCTAGTAATGAAATCATGTAGTTTACCTTTCCATTGCAATCTAGCCAGGTTACACCCTGACGTAAATTGTAATTTCAAGTGTTTCTTTTAATTTGAATATCATAAGACATAAAAGTAGTCTTTGTTATAATCATGACACATGTTCTATATAAGATAATCTTACACATTAAATGTATACATCATATTAGAACATAGATCTCTTACCTTGAAATTAAGAGAATCCTATAATCATATTTCTATGTATTGTTCCTTTGCACACAATAAACAATTCTTCCACCTGTGCATTGAACAATATCATGTAGTGTATAAACAACACAACATATATTTGTTTATGTGATTCAATATGATTTGTGTCATAAGTTAACTAGTGGATGTAGAACTACTTTGTCTTGTCAGAAAACGCACATGGCTATCCTAAAACATGAGTTTCTACAATTTGAAAGTAATTATCTTGAAGATAATCTGGGCTACTACACAGAAATTAAGTCTTGTAGCTCCCACTGAATTAGAGAACATAACAATAACTCTATATTCAGTAAACAACACAAAGCTCCCACTGGATTTGACAACATTGTACGTGTTTCATAACCAGTGAAAACAATTTGCTTGTTTTTACTTTCCTACACATTTAGAAAAACCCAAACGTAATACATACTCAGGTTCTAAAATGTGTATTCTACTATGTTTATGATGGATTATCCATCAATGATATTAACTTGAAGAATTTGGGCATGCAGCTTCTTCCTTAATAGGCCTACCATTCCCATAATGGTATGTAGCACCTTTAAAGCACAACAACTAGATAAAATACTAGCTTTGCCTTTTACCAATTTTGAGGTAATCTGTCTAGCTTCTAATAATTCATATTTCCATTTAACCAAATGCCTTGTTTGTTATAGAAGAATTCATTCACCAAATTAGGGTAATGAAATTTCTTATGGAAATAGCATGTGCAATACTCTTAAGTATGAAAGATTGCTATGAGTTATATATTAGAATGTAGACAATTCTAATGTTCCTATCATACCTTTCTCAATCATGAAAAGGAATAGGATTGAGTCTTATTCTTCTCTCATGGAAAATAGACTTAGGATTGAGTCTTATTCTAATGTTCCTATCATACATTTCTCAATCATGAAAAGGTATAGGATTGAGTCTTATTATTCTCTTATGGAAAATAGACTTTCTTTTATTTCGGTAAATTTTTCTCAATCAAACATTATGTTTGAAAGCAGAATTAGATCAATTTACCAATTTAAGACCAAACCACGTTTACGGATTTAATGTTGCATTAATACATTAAAAAGAATTACAAAATTCAATTTTAGTATTTTCGATAATTAAATTTTCAAGAAAATTAAATACCCATGGTTCATAATCATATAACCATTTAATTTTCACTAAAAAACTAGGATCCAAATTGACATAGGTTCATCACATCAGTTGATCTGCTAGTGATGACGGTATTCAATAAGGTACGAGTCGAGCCTCAATTGCCAATATTCAATTGCAATTCCTAGAATCGATGGGATTTACATATTTGCCAACCGCAGTTGCAATGTAAGCATGTTTTATCCCCACCTTCTTATGCCTTGAGTGATCAGTTCCACTATCAACTCAATTAAGTTAACCAACTTAAGAAACAACAAACTTACATAATTCCATCACATCAGTTGATTTGCTAGTAATGAAATCATGTAATTTGCCCTTCCATTGAAATCTAGCCAGGTTACGCCCTGACGTAGACCCAATTTTAGGTGTTTCCGTTTCATTGAATGGCATATAACTCAAATTTTAAGGGTAGTAAATTTGATGTGTGTAATCAAAATATATGTACAAAGATGTCATGCATTCATCTTGTAACATATGTTTCATGTAAAAACTTTTTACACATTTGTTTCTTTACGAGCTTAAATCTCCAAAGTTTTGATTGAGGTGTTGAGAAACTTACAACTTTGCCTTAAGTGCTTCGTACTTATCATGGATGTTAGGTAAAACTAAAATATGACTCACAGGCGAGCGTTAAGCCAGAATGGAGGCTATCTAAGGCCGCAATTTAATGCGTAGCCAACCTTATACCCACTTTAACAGTTTGTCATAATTAGTTCCACCTTTCAACCATTTAATACAGTCGCGATCAATCAACCAAAAGTTCATGATTTATAAGTAAGCTCAAAATAAGATTTCACCATTATTAAGTCCGTTTAATATTTTATTTATGAAATTACCCTTTGTTACTATCATTTTACAAAACATATAAAACAAAAGTATTAAAATAAAATAAACAAACAACAACAATAATGGACATGCAAATTAAAATCAATTTAAAACACACAATTGATTTAATACACGATTAATAGGGTCTTCCCTAATTTTATAATTAATAAAATTTTAGTAATCTTTATTCATAATATTTACTAAACAACTTATCAATTATAATAGAATCGCATAATAAGCATGAAATCTTAAAACCAAATCATCATAATCCAAGACAACACACGCATGGTTTGTCATGGATGCCAAAATAGCACATATTATAAACATATAATCATATCAATCAGGAACGCAACTAAACGGCATATCACCAATACCCATTTATATACACATAAATATTACATGCAACCTAGGGTTTCTACGAGTTTTTATTCAAAAATTCCAAAACCCTAATTTTATTAAAAATAAAAATTCGACATATTTATATAAAAAAAAATAAAAGTCGACAAAAAATTAAAAATAATTTTTAGGGTTTATGAAAAATTTAAAAACATAAGAACACCAAACATGTAATAATCATAACGATTCAATTTTATGTGTTTCGGTAATTAAATACAATGTATTAACGGCTCTTGATGCCACTGTTGGAATATGTGAATCATAATAATAATATAAACACATAAACATCAAAGAGTACGCAGCGGAATAGATCAAATACATGTAAATAAATTAATCGAATATAAAAGATGCGTACCTTTGTGATTTCTAGCAAGAACAAGAAACCAATGGAACAAGAACTATAAACCCTAATTGGGTTTAATGGTGGATCGACTAGGGGTAGTCGAATAGGGCAAATCATCTTGTTAGCAAAAGTATGCTAACACTTCATTCTCGAACATACGTACTATTAACGTTTCAATTAGAAAAGCTAGGTTCTTAATTCACAAGCAATCCAAACACAACATTTAGAAGATCGCATAGGAACCCTAGAAGGGTGTAGTTGATCAACTAAACTAGAATGGATTTGAGCTTAGGAAATCTAGTAGGAACCCTATAAGGGTGTAGTTCGATTTCTAGGCTCAATAAGAGAGAAGAAGAAGAATTAGATTGCAAATGAATCAAGGGATGAGAAAGTGAATACATGAAGGAATGTATTTATACTATTCTCATAGCTTGGAGCAAAAGACACAATCACAAGCCCTAGAGGGCATGGATCGACCGAACCAAGGCTTTAGAAGCCCAATCCATAGCTTTCTTCCATTCAATTTCAAATCTAGTCCTTCATCTTTTGTCTAACGGTCATCAGGTACCGTTAAGTGCTCATTTCGTGAATTTAATAATTATTCGTCACTAAAACAATAATTATTAATTAATTGAAACTCATACGTAAAGTGTGCAATCCCGAAGTCTCGAGTTCGAGTCCGGACATATTCATTAATTTTTATCCGTTAAAACTAACATGGTAACGGTTATACTAAATTTTCGAATTTGAGAATGTTACATGAGATCACATTAGACATAGATATTGTTATAATATAATCAACTCTTGTAAGTAAGGGATGCATGAACAGGTTATATAATATACGACTAAATCGCATGTAATAAAATGGAAGAAATATGACACCAAGTATTTGGAGATTGTTGCATGAAATCGTGCATGGTATTGGGGTCTACCACATATTGGTTTGTAATTGTGTTGGTGATACGCATGCATGGATTAGCATATTGGTTTGGTATTGTGGTTACAGTTTGTGTGTCGAAGGTGTGAGTCCCACAATGAGTCAAATGTGATCTCTTAAATCGTGTTGGTATGATGTTCATTTGTTTTGTTTCTCAACAAGAATGGATTAGCATGTGTGAGTGTGCAAAGGTGTAAACGTGTATTTGTGATTGTGGTCGCGGTCTAAATGTGGTCATAAATGCATTTTATAAATTATGAAACATCGGAGTCTAAAATGGTCATTTGATATAAATTTACGATGTAAACGTTAAAGTTAAACGTTGACATATTTAAACCTTATACCTTGATAATTTACATTTATAACTCTAAACTTTACTAAATTGACATATTTAATCCTAAACTATTATATTGTTATTCTATTCCTTAAAGATTATATAAATGTCATTATAACCCTAAAGAATTAAATTTCCATTATGGGAAACTTACTATTTATGGAAACTTACTAAATATGAAAACCTGCTAAAAATAGAAAGTAACCTAATTTGGAAACACTTATCACATGTAAACCCTAATTTTGACAACCTAAAATAGGTTAAACCTTTAATGTGCAGTAAGTAATATGTAAGCCTTTATTATGTAGATCGTATGAAGAAGGAGTGATGTTCCTTCCTTTCTCGTTCTTGGTTTCATTTCTGCATTTGATTTCGAGGTACAGATATTCCGCCTTTTTTGTAAAGGCCATCCTTCTCTCTTTTGTTTAATGTTTCTATTATGATCCCTTCAGTTAAGCCATTGCTATGTTCCATTTGTTTGATCCGTGTTTGTTGATACTTGATATTGATATGAGCTTGATATTCGTTTGCATGCTATATTTCTTTTCTATAGCATTCTTGATTCTATGCCCATTATGTGTTACTTGTATATGATTTGATTAATTTGTAGCCAGTCATGGGGAGTCCATGGCCTTGCCACTGATGCACCAGTGGTATTGACACTATCTGTGGAGGTGGGTTTAATTCCATATCGTTCCCTTTAAGCTAGCTATTCAGGCCTATATTTATTATTGTATATGTTTACTTAGCCTAGAGTTTGTGCATATATATATATATATATATATATATATATATATATATATATATATATATATATATATATATATATATATATATATATATATATATATATATATATATATATATATATATATATATCTATTTTACAGGGAGCGTATGGATGCATCCTAGTTACTTAGTTTTGTATTATTTAGTGAATGTTTTGGTGTGTGTGCAATACACCCCTTTCACACTTGGTACAATGGAGGTCATGACTCCTATGCACAATTAGTATATATATTATAGGGCATTCCTATTCGTTCTACGTCTCTATGATTCTTATTATCTAGTCATCTCTAATGTGATTAACTTATGCTTGCTTTATTTCTTTTGCTTACACTTATGACTCATTTCTTTTCCTTGAGTGTTTGATATCCATTATCCGTATTTCCTTTGATCATATTCGATGTTTCCATATTCTTGATTTCTACCTCAGCAGGTTCGTTTGGAATTATGTCGTATTCACATTCGTTTCCTTTTGTTATTAGTTTTCGTTTGTTTATATTTGTTCACTAGGCTTTTTTAAGCTCAGCCGCATTTCTTTTCCTGCGGCAGGTTTTAGAAGGAAGGTGGGTTGAGTGAAGAGTGCTTAGGAGCTCTTAGTGGACTACATTGTTGATACCCTTCCATGGATTAGAGTTTTGACTTAGAGTTTTCCTTTTGGTTCTTAGCTTGTTATCAGTTTTGGAAGTTGTAATGTTTAGAATTTGTCCTTTATCTTTTCATTAGAACTGCATTGTAACCCTTGTATTAGTAATGTATTTCCATTTACTTGTGTTCTGTTTTGACTCTAAAATGTTACACTTTAGCCCTTTTTGGGTTAGGGTGTTACAATTTTGGTATCAGGGTCAGGTTTGATCGGCGGATTCAAAACCCGTAGAGCTTAGGCTATGACCAGTGAGTATTAGGCCCGCTAAGTTTGCACCATAGGAGTTACGAAACAACCTTTGAAAACTTGCGTTAGGATTTCCACTCTGAAACTTAAGTTATGACAGGTGAGGATTGGGTAGACTATAGGGAATTTGTTTAGGTATCGTTGCTTCCGCATCACTCTGATTCATGCCTTACTTCTAGTTAAGTCTTTTTAGATTTCTCCTTCTGGAGATTTGAAGCCTATTATTTTGCATAACATGAGTTTAGAGACCAAGTAAGTTTAAAATGCGTTGAGAATTTTGCGGTAATGTTTGACTTTACATAAATCTTTATCTTCTTTGATTTCAACCTCTGATTCATTTGTTAACCCTTTAGATGCCTCTACAGGCACTCTGAGAATTTCTATGATCATGATGTGTTTGACATGTTCTGTGGAATCTCTTGCTTTTGATAAGCATATTTAAATTTCCCTACACCATTAGATTTTGCCTTATCCTGTTGTATTCCTATGAGAAATCTTATGGTGATCAAACATGAGAATAGGAATATTATTCCTTACTTATGAATGATAAGATTCGCTATGTTGATTTGTCTTTCCTTGGAAAGTTTAAATTCGACTGTCATTCTGATATTAACTGGTGGACTGAGCATCAAGATGCTAACTACTGTCATACTACGTCTCTCCTTTGATATTTCAAACCACTCTGGTTTACTTTTGTCATGATTTCTGATTGTTAAAATTTTGTTATCCTTACTACCCTGGAAACTCGTATGTTACTTTCGCGGTTGTGGAGTTTTACTAGCATCTATTCTTGTTTCCAGTGGGATGAATCTCACTTTTAGAGTCATTTTGCAATCCTAATTCTTCCAATGAATCCCTGAATGAACCACCCAGATTTTCCACCAATTATGAATTTGATTTGACTTAGTACTGAGAAATGTATAGTCACAACTCGAGGTAGAATATGATTCCAATAAAGGCATGTTTATATGATGCAAGTATTATGACGCCTGGCCAATGTGATAATAATTACATCATATAACTTGAACTTATTGGGATCATAGGATATCTTTGAGGAGTGCCTGAGAACAGTTAAGTTTGATGAGACAGAATCCTATCCGTATAGGACGACGTTTTGCCTGATTTTGAAACTTCATATTGAACAGCACCAGCCGAATTGAGAGAACTAGAGGAGTGGCAACCAAAAATCTATGAAATGGTTTGTTGTCTTAGTGAATCTCCTTGGAGTGCTTCAGTTTTTTTTCGCGAGGAAGAAAGATGGTAGCAAGAGATTATGTATTGACTTCTGGAAGCTGAACCATATCACTATTTGAACCCATTATTCCCTACCTTGAATCGACGATGTATCTGATCAACTTTAGGACGCGGAGTTTTCGTTTAGATGGATTTATGGCTTGAAGTTACTCCAAAAATTTCATTTTGTATTCGTATCGGCCACTATGACTGTTAATGATGCTAATAGTATTAGCTAATGCTTTGACTGTTTATTGAATTTGATGAATCGTGTCTTTCATGAGTACTTAGACAAACTGGTCATAGTATGACATATTAGTACATTCAGAGATGAAGAAGAAACATGAGAATCATTTTCGTATTATGTTGGAAACATGAGGATCATTTGTATATTCTGGAAGCATGATATTGGTTGGAAGATGTTCACGACTTGCGTTACCGTTGAGGAATTTTATGAGTAAAGAAGAGAAGCTTAGTTTGGATGAGAACAGAGTTTTGAAAAAACTGAAATAAAAATTAGCTTTAACTTCCATACTTTCAGGTAGTACCAATTTTGGGACATTTCAAGAAGAGACGTGGTTATGCCATTATGCAACACGGGAAGGTTATTGCTTACGCATCAAGACAATTAGAACCGTTTGAGGAGAATTATTCAATGCATGACTTGGAATTGGTGGCAGCGTGGTTGCGCTCTTAACATTTGAAAAACATATCTTACAAGGTAAAATTGGTGGCAGATGCAATTAGGAAGAAATTTGAAGTTCGGTTTGTCTTGGAGATTGAGCTTAAGAAAATCAAGACTTAGAACTCAGGGAAGTTGAGTTTTGGTGAACATGAAGGTTGAATCCAATTAAAAATTTTAGAAGCTCAGGAACAAGATGAAGAACTATGATCTGTGTTAGAAGACTTGAGAGAAGCTATTATGATTGAGGCACAATTTTACTTTCTCTATCCCTCTTAGTTGTACTAAGATGTATAAGGGATCTAAGCAGAATTTTTAGAGGGAATGGCATGAAACTGGTTGTGATCACATTAGTGACGATGTGCTTAGTATGTTGCAAGTCAAGATTGAACATCAGCATGCAAGGGAGTTCCTTTAACTCATGTACTTTCCGACTTAGAAGTAGGATTAGACTCTTCATGAACCTTGTAACGAAACCTCCTCGCACATTTGAGATGAATGATATAATTTGAGTGGTGAGGGATTGTTTGATTAAGTCAGCTCATTTTGCCTCTTAGAGTGTGTATTCAGTTAGCAAGTGGGCATAAATCCTTCGACAGAATATTATTCAATTACATGGCGCACCTGCAGTGATCGTGTCAGAGATTCACGTTTTAATTCACATTCCTAGGAAGGACTACTGAAGGCTTGAGGGACCAGACTCAAGTATAGTAATTCTATTCACCTACAGACTGATGGATAAGCAGAACAACTATTCGAACTTGGAAGAAGGGTCGAGAAGGAAGTTTGAACAGTGGTTGGTCTGGTTGTGTTTGCTCATTAAGATTTATGTCATGCAAGTGACAAGGGTTTTCCCCTCAGATTTTGTATGAGCGAAGATGTAGAACACCTTATGGTTGAATTAAGTCGGGAAGCTGCTTATTGAATGTTCGGAGTCGATTACAATGACTAATGGATGAGTTATCATTGTATAAGAAAAATTCAGAAACTTTAAACCAGGAATCTGTGTGTCCGGTATGATGTTTCGTATAGAAGAGTTATGACATTTTGGCATATATTTAAGATTTGGTTCGTGATACGTTAATCCTTAGATTCATTCTTATCCGTGCGGTTATCCTATCTGTCCCATTTTACATTCCGATACGATTCAATACTTCGATGTATGCTTAGTTAATCATCAGTACGAATAGGTTACCAACCTCTTTAGAAAACTCTCGGTATGTTTGATAATTCGATATATGCTTCTTTGGGTGTTAGCAAGGTTCTTAGTACGTTCAAAACCTGATTGGACTTGTGAAATTTCTACCATCTAGCATCACTTCCGTATTTATTCTATATTCATCTGATGTTCATGTATCTCTCTATGAAATTTCGACTATCATCTGTTTCATGTTCAATTCGTACTCATTGTATTAGATTTGTTATGATTTGTTTTCTGTGGAGAACCTGAGGCTCTCCTGTTTGGTTGGATCGGGTCATGAGGAACAAGCACTTACGTTCGTTGAAATTCTTTGGAAGCACCACTCCGAACATTATGATAACTGTCGTCATTTCTCTTCGTGATTTGATACGTATCCGTCTAACTTTTGCGACTTCAATTTTCGAGGACGAAAAATTTCTTTTTAGAAGGGAAGAGTTGTAAAACCCAAAATCCGTAATCACATATTAATTGATAATTTGATATTTATAACCTAAGTTTAATTTGTAAAATTTTGGACTTTATAAACTATATGTTATACACTCTAATTTAATTAATGTTTAATCTATACATCATAATCTCAATACAAAATAAATTCTACGTCTACATTTTAAAAATTTGTAACCTCCTAGTTGCTAGCCCATCACACGTTTTTTTTTATACCCCAATTGTGAACCGAAATTCTTGTTCCTTCCCCTATTTTTTTCTGTTTAGCTTTCAACACAAGAGATTAAATCAAATATTGTAACCAAATAAAAGATTTGGTCTTCCCCAAAATGTTAGCAAAATATACGGTTATATCCCACATAAAATCACACGCTCCTCCCTTTTATTTCTCACCAAATATACGACTCTCATTTGTTTCCCTCCTCGCTGAAACCCTAAAACCTATCCAATAAAATACGGCGGCAACACTCCTTCCTGTTCCATTTTCTATCGATCAAAAGAGGGTGCAAAGGAAGTCTTGTGTGGTTCTTTTTGGCTTTTGTTGGTGTTCATCATGTTGGGTTCGAGTTCAGTTTTGACTTTTCTTAACTATCCTAGAGAAGTCGCGGGACTGAGTTTCATTTGTGTGTGGGCTATGACTCTTGGTGCGTGAATTGTATATGTCTAACGGTTCGTGTACATCGGGTTCGGGTCAGTTTGTCGCATTGAATCTTGGTGTTCGAGGCGTGGATTAGCTGGTGCGCAGTGGCGAAGCTTGGATTTTGTAAGTGGGGGGTCGGGATCTAAATTTTGTTTTTCCTAAGGCTATATTTCAGGTATACCGAAATTTTTGGGGGGTCGAAACCGAATATACCGGAATTTTTCTACACGAAAACTATATACCCCCTACATCGCAAAAAAAATTTCGGGGGGTCGGGCGCCCCCCCCGGCCCCTATGAAGCTTCGCCCCTGCTGGTGCGTTATAGCTCATGGTGGGATGATCCATTGGCTCATCTATTCGTGTATGTGAGTACTTCAAGTTGGGTTCGGTTGTTTTTCATTAAAACCGATGTCGTGTTCGATTTGTTTCGAGTTTGGTTTTAATTCCTGTTCGACCTGTCCTTGCTTGAGGTACATCCCATTCTACTACAGTAATTATACACTACACACATAAGTATCTTACAATGAAATATAGTAGAATTATAACTTGAAATCACCATTAACTAAGAGGCTATATAAAATTATAACATGGGAAATTATATGAAGCTAAGAACTATGGTAACGGTTATACTAAATTTTCGAATTTGAGAATGTTACATGAGATCACATTAGACATAGATATTGTTATAATATGGTCAACTCTTGTAAGTAAGGGATGCATGAACAGGTTATATAATATACGACTAAATCGCATGTAATAAAATGGAAGAAATACGACACCAAGTATTTGGAGATTGTTGCATGAAATCGTGCATGGTATTGGGGTCTACCACATCTCTTTCGTCCTAGAATTGTGGTTACATATTGGTTTGTAATTGTGTTGGTGATACGCATGCATGGATTAGCATATTGGTTTGGTATTGTGGTTACAGTTTGTGTGTCGAAGGTGTGAGTCCCACAATGAGTCAAATGTGATCTCTTAAATCGTGTTGGTATGGTGTTCATTTGTTTTGTTTCTCAACAAGAATGGATTAGCATGTGTGAGTGTGCAAAGGTGTAAACGTGAATTTGTGATTGTGGTCGCGGTCTAAATGTGGTCATAAATGCATTTTATAAATTATAAAACATCGGAGTCTAAAATGGTCATTTGATATAAATTTACAATATAAACGTTAAAGTTAAACGTTGACATATTTAAACCTTATATCTTGATAATTTACATTTATAACTCTAAACTTTACTAAATTGACATATTTAATCCTAAACTATTATATTGTTATTCTAATCCTTAAAAATTATATAAATGTCATTATAACCCTAAAGAATTAAATTTCCATTTTGGGAAACTTACTATTTATGGATACTTACTAAATATGGAAACCTGTTAAAAATAGAAAGTAACCTAATTTGGAAACACTTATCATATGTAAACCTTAATTTTGACAACCTAAAATAGGTTAAACCTTTAATGAGCAGTAAGTAATATGTAAGCCTTTATTATGTAGATCATATGAAGAAGGAGTGATGTGCCTTCCTTTCTCGTTCTTGGTTTCATTTCTGCATTTGATTTCGAGGTACAGATATTCCGCCTTTTTGGTAAAGCCATCATTCTCTCTTTTGTTTAATGTTTCTATTATGATCCCTTCAGTTAAGCTATTGCTATGTTCCCTTTGTTTGATCCGTGTTTGTTGATACTTGATATTGATATGAGCTTGATATTTTTGCATGCTATATTTCTTTTCTATATCATTCTTTATTCTATGCCCATTATGTGTTACTTGTATATGATTTGATTAATTTGTAGCCAGTCATGGGGAGTCCATGGCGTTGCCACTGATGCACCAGTGGTATTGATACTATCGGTGGAGGTGGGTTTTAGTCCACAGCGTTCCCCTTAAGCTAGCTATTTAGGCCTATATTTATTATTGTATATGTTTACTTAGCCTAGAGCTTTATGCATATATATCTGTTTTGCAGGGAGCGTATGGATGCATCCTAGGGACTTAGTTTTGTATTATTTAGTGAATGTTTTGGTGTGTGTGCAATACACCCCTTTCACATTTGGTACAATGGAGGTCATGACTCCTATGCACAATTAGTATATATATTGTTGGGCATTCCTATTCATTCTACTTCTCTATGATTCTTATTATCTAGTCATCTCTATTGTGATTAACTTATGCTTGCTTTATTTCTTTTGCTTACACTTATTACTCATTTTTTTTCCTTGAGTGTTTGATATCCATTATCCGTATTTCCTTTGATCATATTCGATGTCTCCATATTCTTGATTTCTACCTCAGCAGGTTCGTTTGGAATTATGTCGTATTCACATCCGTTTCCTTTTGTTATTAGTTTTCGTTTGTTTATATCTGTTCACTGGGCTTTTTTAAGCTTAGCCGCATTTCTTTTCCTGCGGCAGGTTTTAGAAGAAAGCTGGGTTAAGTGAAGAGTGCTTAAGAGCTCTTAGTGGACTACATTGTTGATACCCTTCCATGGATCAGAGTTTTGACTTAGAGTTTTCCTTTTGGTTCTTAGCTTGTTATCAGTTTTGGAAGTTGTAATATTTAGAATTTGTCCTTTATCTTTTCATTAGAACTGCATTGTAACCCTTGTTTTAGTAATGTATTTCCGTTTACTTGTGTTCTGATTTGACTCTAAAATGTTACACTTTAGCCCTTTTCGGGTTGGGGTGTTACAATTTTGGTATCAGGGCCAGGTTTGATCAGCGGATTCAAAACCCGTAGAGCTTAGGCTATGACCTGTGAGTATTAGGCCCGCTAAGTTTGCACCATAGGAGTTACGAAACAACCTTTGAAAACTTGGGTTAGGATTTCCACTCTGAAACTTAAGTTATGACCGGTGAGGATTGGGTAGACTATAGGTAATTTGTTTAGGTATCGTTGCTTCCGCATCACTCTGATTCGTGCCTTACTTCTAGTTAAGTCTTTTTAGATTTCTCCTTTTGGAGATTTGAAGCCTATTATTTTGCATAACATGAGTTTAGAGACCAAGTAAGTTTAAAATGCATTGAGAATTTTGCGGTAATGTTTGACATTACATAAAGCTTTATCTTCTTTGATTTCAACCTCTGATTCATTTGTTAACCCTTTAGATGCCTCTACAGGCACTCTGAGAATTTCTATGATCATGACGTGTTTGACACGTTCTGTGGAATCTCTTGCTTTTGATAAGCATATTTAAGTTTCCCTACACCATTAGATT
Organism: Artemisia argyi; assembly: GCA_030686995.1. NCBI lineage: Eukaryota > Viridiplantae > Streptophyta > Magnoliopsida > Asterales > Asteraceae > Artemisia > Artemisia argyi. The sequence continues at coordinate 159,327,746 of CM060706.1, read as the reverse complement.
TTGCCTTATCCTGTTGTATTCCTATGAGAAATCTTATGGTGATCAACCACGAGAATAGGAATATTATTCCTCACTTATGAATGATAAGATTCGCTATGCTGATTTGTCTTTCCTTGTGTAAATAAAGAGATGAAATGTAAACATTTGGTTGAGTTAAAGAAGCGACCTATGGATTTTATTGATGATTTGAACAACTTGATGATCATAATTATTATCCTCCGTGTGTGTATCTTATTTAATTTACAAAGATATAATGTCTGTTTTTTGTTATAGCTATATTTAAAAACGTAATAACATAATGTTTGTCCTGAAGAAGTAGCGTTCGCTGTTTTTTTTTTTGTGGTGCTTTAACTTCTTTAAGATTTACATACTGAATGCTTACGCGATGTAAAGCAATTTTTGCTAACTTACGGCCTTGCGGGGAACAACTGAAGCCTATATGTTTGTCCTAAGCATATATGTGAAGTATCTGAATTTATCTGTTGGATGCATGAGTTGCTTTGAAAACCAATGTTTTATATATATATATATATATATATATATATATATATATATATATATATATATATATATATATATATATGGTTTATATTTTAGCAATAGTTTGTACTCCTAAGGTCTAAGGAGCAATTTGGTATTTGGATGATCTCAATAAATTAGTGAGTCATTAATGGATATAAATGATGTTATGAAATTTGTATAATGTTTTAATTCATTCTGCCTTGTGAATGTATATTGTTTAAGCTTATAAGCATTGTGAAAGCAATTGAAGGCCCGCCTGCTACATCTCAACAAGAAGTTTTACTTGAGTTAACATCTGACTCGGAGCCCGTGGATCACTCTGGATTAACTCCGAGTAAGCTACCTGAATTGGTGGAGAACAATCCCTCAATAGCTTATGAAGTTTTAATCAAACTTATGGATTCACCCGAAATTTCCGAGTACTTCACAGTTCTTGTGAACATGGATATGATGAGTATTAATTTAATGGATGTTGTAAGCCGGTTAACCACAGCTGGTGAGTTACCATCTGAGTTTGTGCATACGTACATAACCAACTGTATATCGTCTTTCAAGAACATCAAGGATATATATATATATATATATATATATATATATATATATATATATATATATATATATATATATATATATATATATAGGGTAAGGTTCTAGAGAAAAGTCCACTTTGGTAGAAAAGTGAGAAAAAAAGTTATAGGGTTTAATTTGAAACATCTCAAACTTCATGGGTATGTTTTGAAACATACCCCCACACCCCCCACCCCCCCAAAAAAAAAAAATTTCCCGCCAAAAATTTTTTTTTTTTTGGGGCAAAAAAAATTTTTTTTTTTTGGGCCAAAAATTTATAACCCGGATGCACCTTTTTTTTAGTGCATCTCAATTATAAAAATTGGTGCATCTCAGTTATAAGAATTTGAATTCGGTTTGTTTTGATTCACGGTTTGACCCTAATTTTTTTTAACCGAATAACCCGAAAACCGAACCGATAACACCCCTACAAGTAGCAACTTAGCCCAAAAGAAATGATATAACCATTTTAGCCCAGCTTGAAATGAAATACGTGAATGCACCTTTTTTTTTTTAGTGCATCTCAGTTATAAAAATTGGTGCATCTCAGTTATAACTATGATGCATCAATTTTTATAACTGAGATGCACTAAAAAAAAGGTGCATCAGGGTTATAAATTTTTGGCGGGAAAATTTTTGGCCCAAAATTTTTTTTTTTTTTGCCCCAAAAAAAATTTTTTTTTGGCGGGATTTTTTTTTTTTTTTTTGGGGGGGGGGGGGGGGGTGGGTGGGGGGTAGGGTGCAAATTTACAAAACCTCCTTAAAGAATGAAGGAAAATACAATTAGGTCCCTGTAGTTTGGTGTGAAAAAAAGGAGGGGATGATTTGTACACTTTTCTCACTTTTCTATCAAAGTGGATTTTTCTCATGATCCCACCTCTATATATATATACATATATATATATGCAGAACCGGATGGCGAGGCTTTTGTGTGTCTTCTTGCAGAGTTTGATCAGAAACAAAATCAATGTTCAAGATCTTTTCACTGAAGTTGAGGCGTTCTGTATTGAATTTTCACGGATTCGGGAAGCAGCAACTTTGTTGAGGCTTCTTAAAACCTTGGAATTGAATAGAATAATGATTGGTTCTTAGTTTGGTCTTTTTTGTTATGTCTCTCTTTTGTAGTTCTGCATAAAGATTTGTATTTTGGAAATGAATATTTTGGTATTGGGACGCATAGTTGGTTCTTGTTATCTTTTCCTAGAATCTTGAAATCAGTTACAATCTGATAACCAGTATAATCGATTATATGAGAAAATTGTTGATAATTGAGCAGATAACTTGTGCCAATGTTTTTGTGTAAACTGCAGTGAAATGGACTAAACATGTGTCACTAAGCTGTTGGATGGAATACATTTAGCTTTTTATTATGGCATCACTTATCACTGAAATTTGTATGGGCTTTGATATGCATACATCTGCTAACAAACATGTATGCGTGTGTATTTTCTCTTTTTCTGTTTGTATACACATACACTGATCTGTATGCCTATGTGGCAATGTGCACACACATTCTTCTCACTTGGTAGTGTGTATTGAGGCAATGAGTCATTACTCGTGCAACAACTTTCATATGATCGTGATTCATGCTAGTTATCATACGAAATCATGGTTAAAATATAAGTATAGAATTTTTAAACTTTTTTCAGTTTCAACAGCTGTAACTTGTTAAATTGTGGCTAAAATCGAGAATTCAAGTGTCCGAGAGATGAAAAGTGCAATTATGAATGTTGAATCATCAGAAAGTGTACATGTCGAGTTGTGACGAGACTCAATTATCTGGGTCATCCCTCTATATGATCTTGTCCCACTATGGGCGAGCATTGTCATTTGCTTAAAAATCATAGAGCTTTTAGTTATAAACAAAAGTTATAAAAGATCAAAAGCTTTTAGTTGTTTAAACTCAGTGGTAAAAATGATTTAATGCTGCTACTTTCTTTTGGGTAAACTAAAAATACTAATTATTCATATTTTCAAGATAATCAAATTGCAGTAAAATAAGGGTGATAATAGCCATTTTCCAGCACTTCGGTATAGAAAAAAGTTTAAATGTACACTTTTGTATTTTGCTTTTTCATTCATTTGAGTCACTTTATTTATTTATTTCCCACTGCATTATCAAAATTTGTTAAGCAAGTAATTGTTGTATCAAATTTAGCAAAGTGGGTATTAATATTATACTAGTACAAAACATTCATTTAGATCATTGTGGCAACCGGTTACCGATTCATTAGTGTCTGTTAGTCTGTATATGTGTCATGTAATCCGATACGGCACTTCAAACTCATTTTTATAAGTTACGTAGTACATTTTCTGACAATATTTTTCTGTAAAAAGTGTTTGATAAAACTGAGTTGAAAGTGACGTGTAATATGACACGATACATGATCCGGACACCTTTAAAAGGGTGATTGGTTGATACGAGGCATCGAGTTACGACATATAATCTATATGGAATTGATTTGCACACTCACACTTTTTATTGGGACACTCTATTGTACGCATTACATACTTGTACAGTGCTTACAGTATGCTTTAACTGCTAGTACAACTGAGTGTCCCAATCACCTCCCTAATATATGTGATTGTCATGGCCGGATTTGGGTTATGCAAAGTGATCAAGTAACCAACTGCACAAGGCCCAAAATCAAATAGATACCCATAATTGTCAGATAGTTTGAATTTGAAAGGCCCAATTACGATCCTAGTCCATATTTTTCTTTTGGATATATTAAAAACTGAAACGCTGAATTTAAGTGTTACGCATTCGGGATTCGACATTAGGCAATAGGCATCATCATTCATACGATTTCTCTCAATTTCTCACAAGCAGGTTCCTATCTCTATTTTTTTAGTCCTTTTTTCTTTAGTTTTTACTAGCTTTTAAGAGAATTAGTTTTGTCAAATGTTGCCGTGTAGCGATTTTTGGCCGATTAATCGCCGATTCCAAGGTCCAAGGCCGATTAATCGGCAGATTACCTTGTAATTCGCTCCAAGGTCCAAGGCCGTTCAGCTTGTAATCGCCGATTAAAGGCCGATTTTTGCAACACTGGTTTTGTCATTTAAAAAGGGCTAGCGGCGCAGCTTGTTGCTCGTTTGCCTTCCACCACTATGTAAATTCACTTAACCCATAATTATTACTAATAAAGAGATGCTAGCTTTTATAATTTACGGTTGACGGGATTGGTAATTAGCCAATTTTAAATTCTTGTTTGAGTTGCGGACTTGCGGGCTTATGCATTCCAATGTTTGAATAAATTAGAATCATTGGATGGATTTGAAACTTGATACGATGAAGAGTCTACGATGAATATAATTGACTTTTTCATTATAATAAAACTCAACTCATAACATCAATTAGTAAACAAGAGTTATATATATAGTTTTTTATGCAATAATGCCTATATAGTGTAAGGTGCACCTGAAAGTACTTTGTTATCGTTAAATTAACATACATTGATACTTATAGCATTTTTTAGAACGTTTGTAAATTTATTTTGCATCAGCTTAAAATTTTCGGTTTAATGGGCCTTTTATGCGATAATGGCAAAGGGCTCCCAAAATCCACGTGACGACCATGATGATTGTTATAAAAGTTTAACGAGTCACATAACAAATTTTGATAGTATAGTGATCCGGTTATCAAAATATGTTTGTAAAATGAGTTAAAAAGCGATAAAATTATACATTATACATATATTACATTTAGTGTGAGATGCTACAGTTTACAGTGCAAAATATTAAAATAATACATGCTACAGTCTGATGCTACAATATACAGCGCAAAAATATTAAAATAATACAAAATTTATCCGAATCCAAACCGAACCCAAGCCGAGCCTTAAGCTACCTCGGCTCAAACCAAAACCAATCCAAATCCGAACCAAATCAACCCATCACTTACAACAACAACAACAAAAATAATAATACTACTCCCCTCCTCCACCACCACCCAAGTCACGGTGGTGGTGGCTGTCGGCTGTTGAGACACAAACGGGCCAAACGGACCCTCAAAATCCAAATCCAAACACAAATATTACTCCCTTGGTCACCAAACAACAAGAAACAAGAAAAATATCACCAAACCCTCACCGAGTTTCCAAGTTGACTCGGTGAGTCCATCCGAGTCGCGGTCCAAGTCGAAAACAAAAGAGACCCACACGAGTTTTAGGCTAAAAACATTTATAAAAAGTTTTCATAAAAGATTTATTAACAAAATCGGTTTATAAAATTTTTATAAAAACTAGGGCTTTCAAAATAGTTAAAAGAAAATGAGAAAGAAAAGCGCGTGGCACGCCATTTACCGTCAGAAAATGATGTAAAAGTGGTGGTGGTGGTGTCGCGGCGGTGGGAGGCGCGTGGGAGAAAACGGGGGTGTTTGGTGGTGCGTGGGTGGTACGATGGTGTCGGGGATATCACGATCTACAAGTTGGTGTAAAAAGGTGAGGTGGCCGGAAAGTTTTCCGACGATGGTGGCCGGATTCTGCTGGTGTCCGGCGATGGGCAGCGGCTGGAAAAATCAAGAGAGGGAGAGAGAGTTTCTAAGGTGTGTGTGTTTTATTTGAGTGGAAATGAGAGAAAGTGGGGTAATGGGGGTATTTATATGAAAAAAAAAAGTATGGGGTAGTTTTTGAATATCATGGAAGTGTAGGGTGAAATAAAAAGATAAGTCAAGGGACCAAAACTGTCAACGCATTAAACTTCTCACGATAAACGCTTCGGGGTCCAAACGACATAGGAAACGGACTCGAAAATTTACGAAACTTGCGCCATTATTCACGGAATAATTTTTCCAATAAAATCAAGCATAAACTTCAGAGTTTTTCTCAGACTCAAAATAATTCAAATAATTTAGCAAGTGCAATACGATTCGAGTTTTCTAGATTGTGCTGGGTCAATCAAGGGAAGATTTTGCTCACCAAGCATAAGATTGAAGAGTCTATCTTGCAATAGGCCCTTTCTTTCTAATACTGTGACAAACCAATATTAGAAAATCGACGAAGTTTTAAAACCATAAAACCTATTGTGCGCAAAACACAAAACATACAACATAAAACACATATCTAAATACTCCCGCCGCAACGCGCGGGTTTTCTCACTCGTTAATGACAATACTAAGCACAGTTACTTTATCAGCCTAAAATAATAAATATACACAATTTAATTTAAACTTAAAAGCTGCAACTATAAAATTTCAACAACCAGCGCTCCTCTCATCGCCACGTACCGTCAACCACAACCGTATCACATTATAATAAAAAACGATCTAATGTTTTTTAGCTATACTACATATAATGTAAAAATGGTCAATGTGGAATGTTGAGTTTTCAACAATAGTCAAATGAGAGAGAAAGTGAAATGTAATTAATACTCTTATTAAAACACCCCAATACTTAAAAGTACAATTATTTATTCACATTGTACAACCAAATTAAAGCATATCTACCAAATTAAATACAACCAATTCAAACATAAATCGGGTTGACCCGGGACTCTTCAAACCCGACGGGTTGACCCAGCTTAATTTGACCCGTTTTTGACACAACCTAGCAAGTTGACCCGGTTTAAATAAAACAAATTCAAAGACAAATCGGGTTGACCCGGGACGCTTCAAACCCGGTGGGTTGACCCAATTTAATTTGACCCGTTTTCGACCCAACCTAGCAAGTTGACCCGGTTTAAATCGACCTACTTTTCGACCGGAACGGTTTAACCGGTTGAACCACCCGGGTCGAACCGGGTTTCAAACCATTATCCATTACTTAAAAGTACAATGATTTATTCACATTGTACAACCAATTAAAAATATATCTACCAAATTAAATACAACCAATTAAAACACAAACCGGGTTGACTCGGGACGCTTCAAACCCGTTTTTTGACCGGAACGGTTCAACCAGTTGAACCACCCGGGTCGAACCGGGTTTCAAAACATTATGTTTAATTCCCAAATCTTCAAACTTTTATTATTTTTCGTATAACCTATAAACTTTTTTTTATCAATAAACTATCTGTCGCTATAAAATCTCGTTGCTTGCGGGTTGCCCCCTCATTGCTTGCGTTTGAAAATAGGATGCCCGATTATTCTTTTAAGGAATATCGATCCAGAAAATGGATTATGTAATGACACGAGGTTGATATGTAAACGCTTTGACCCTAATTTCATCAACGCCGAGATTGTTGTCGGGCAACACGCTGGAGTTAGAGTGCTCTTGCCAAGAATTCCTCTTGCTCCATCTGAAGAAGACATGTTCCCTTTCAAACTAAAGAGAACACAATTCCCTATTCGCCTTATCTTTGCGATGACTATTAATAAAGCTCAAGGCCAAACAATTCCAAATGTGGGTGTCTATTTGCCTGACTCTGTTTTCTCCCATGGCCAGCTTCATGTGGCATTGTCTAGAGGGATTTCCCGTAGAACAACAAAGGTATTGGTTAATCCAGTCAAAGAGTTCCGTCAAGCAGGAATCTACACCTCGAATGTCGTTTATCCAGAAGTTTTACGCGAAGAGTAACGTGTCTTGTTAGTTTTTATTTTATAATTGATGTAATGTTTTACTTTCAATTTCATTAAATGTTTTTATATGTTGTTTGATAGATGTTAAGAATTTTTTCTATACTTTAGTTATCGTGTAGTACAACCGTTTGCAATTACATGCTGATCGGTTCACGTTCTATTTTGAACTCTACACAAAACACTCATCACAATACCACAAATCGTTAATTATCTGCCAGTAGGAATTCCGTTGCTATGCACGGGTACTCGCCTAGTTTTTTTATAAAATCTAATAGAACGTAAATATTGATTAAATTTGTATATGTTGAAAATTGATACTAGAGCTGGCAAATTGGGTACCTGTTAAGGGAAAAAATGTACTATGCAATTTTTTTATTTTTTAAAATAATTGTTTTTAGTATTATAGGGTTCAATATTTAACTTTTTTTATACATAAAACGTATAACTGTCATACTCAAACCACCAAAACAAGTGTTAAACGAGTCGTTTTCATGTTTGAAACTTATGTTATGCGCACGCTCCGAACCTGTTAAGACACGATTTGCCAGCTCTAATTGATACTGCATTTTTTGCTTTAGGTGTAGTTTTTGCATGCATACTTGTTTTTTGCTTTGTTTCAGTTTTAATTTTGTTCGTGTCACACCTATTTTATCATCAGTTTTATATTTATAGAATTAACTCACTATGTAGCTTGTATGCATGTTGCTAGACTCGACTTAAGCCGAAGCAACTTTGTGTTTGTGTAGTGATATGTAGGAGTGTATTAATTATTCTAGGTGTGTGTTTGTTTCATTAAAATGTTTTAGGTCTGAATCTGACTACCACATTTTACTGTTAAGAGGTAGTTATAAATTCTGAATATGAATGAAATAACGTTATTCACTTATTTTGTTTTTTATAATTGTCTGAATGGTTTTAAATATATATTTTTTCTAAGTATATATTAAACAATATCAATGCAATGAATAAATAGCTTGTATAAACATGAAACAAAACATTTTATAAATTTAATACAATAATAAATCATTAAATAAGAGGCAATAAGAGTGTTAATAAGCAATAAGAGTTTACCACCACATCTTATTTGGTATGATGTGGAAAAAAAAAAAAAAAAACAACTTTTGCCTCTTACCTTGTGTGACTGGTAAGTGATAAGAGTCGGTAGGAGCTTAAAAAAAACTCTGTGTGTATACTGAACGCATGAAGTTAGCTGTTATATAGGCTGTTTTGGTTTGTATACACAAACAGGCAAATGCAACGGAAAATTTCCGTAGCAAATTTGCAACCGTTTTGCAACGACTTACCAACCGAAAAGTAACGACATGAAAAATGGTTGCAAATCCATTGCAAAACATAAACTGATTTCTTTTACATTTATTTTTATTTGTTCCGTTACAATTTCGTTACAAGATTTGGAAAATTTGCAAAGGATTTGCAGCGAAAGATGAAAAGTAAATATAAAAGTAATTACATTCAATTTCCATTGAAATTCCGTTGCAAATTTGCATCGGATTTACAACGGAATATTAAAATTAAATGTAAAATAAATTATATTCGATTTCCGTTGCAGTTCCGTTGTAAATTTGCATCGAATTTACAACGAAATATTAAAATTAAATGTAAAAGAAATTATATTTTGTTTTCGTATCAAATCTATTGCATATTTTATTCGGATTTGGAACGGAGTATTAAAATAAAATGTACAAGAAGTTATTTCTTATTTCCGTTGCCATATGTTGCAATTATTTGGAAATGTACAGCGAATTTGTAATGAAATTTGCAATGGATTTGAAAAAGGAACTTTATGATGTGAAATCGTTCTTAGTGCTAACTCCCGCAATGTTCTTAGAAACCTACCCATTTGTTAGTTTACGGTTTTCATATTCTAGTGATGATGTTAGTTTTGCGGCGAATACATTGTTCGAAGGTCCACGACATAGTTCATTGAATCCACAAAGGCTAACGATAGATTTCACCTTCATCTAGCTTGTAGGATCTATCTGTTTCTTCCATTTATCTTAAAGCTTTTTAGATCTATCTTTTTTAAAATCTGGAGCGGATGTGGACAATGGGCTATACTACACTCAACATGAAGATAAGGCGGTCTGAACAAAACAATTGAAGAATTGGCTACGTTTGACTCAAAGGGGATCAAGCTATACATGTCACTTGCACTTAAATACTGTAAGCAGTTATTCCGGATAATACAAATAGGAAATAAGCAAGAGCTGAAGGCAAGAAGAAGTGAAAAAGGTTTTATGTGACTTTATTTGTATCTTACCTACAAGAAGTGAAGCTAGAAAGGAATTAAAACGATTTTGTGTGTCTTTATATGTATTATACCTACAAATACACATTGTTATGTTTATATCTTTTATTAGAACTGCGTTCGTGTTTCGTTTACTCTCATTGGATAAACATGTCACAGCTCACATTTTTCAGGTCAAAACTTGTCTATAAACTAAAATTATTTATTTTGAAAGTTTACATATTTACTTTTACGCATAACTATTAAGTTTAATCGCGTAAACTAGAAAACAACATTAATGCATAATGGCTTCGGACTAAGTGTAGTCTACTTATTTCTAGTGTTCTTTGTTACAAATCATTCTTATATCTTCAAGTTGCGGTTAGGACTTTGCGCGTCCATTTTTTTTGTGATATTCTGAATTTCACTACACTACTTACGGTGAGTTTCATAGCCCCACTTTACTTGTTTATACTTGTTTTGAACTACCTTGGGGTGAGAATATATGCTCGTTTACTTAAATACCTTACTCGTTTTACTTGAGCACATACACGTCTACTTAAATATCTGTCTCGTTTTACTTAAATACACGTTTGTTCACTTAAATACTTTACTCGTTTACTTATGGACACAAATACTTAAACTTTAAGGATTGACACTAAGCTATCACATTTACCAAGAAGTCACAACTAGACATGACTGAATGTACTGGTCACATGACTGAATGAACTGGTCACATGCCCGAATGAACTGGTCACATAATCGAATGTACTGGTCAAACAATCATTAAATATTGTGATCCACTTTTACAAATACTTAAGCCTATGAACTCACCAACTTTATGTTGACATTTTAGCGTGTACTTCTCAGGTGTTTGGTTTCACTAGCTCACGTTGCATTGGAGCATCATTCATAGAGTCTTAACCTGCAGTCATATCTTCATGGAGATTTTGAGCATTGTCGTTACATTCGATGTGAACTTAAAACACTTTTCATTTGTGATGTGTACTTGTAAGTACTTGTTAAAACTTTTCTGCTTAATTAAATGTAAACTTTTTAAATGTCTCATGTAGAGGTCTTTCTTTATATCTGTGACTTTGTGCTTTGAAGTCACGCCCCCGGTTACCATTCCGCTGCGACATTATGAGGGTGTGACAAAAAAGATCGTAATTTTTTTTACAATAATTAATACTATAAAGTTATTGTTGTTACCTTAACAAAACTGCACATCAATAGAAGATCATGGGGGTGTCCCATGGATTTCGGTAGCCACTAGGGATAATGTCCCACGTCCCCTACATTGGTGGGAAAGCCTTAACTAGATAGTGAAGAGAACCTCTGTAATAACATCATCGAAGCTAGCATCTTCGACACACACACCTGAAAAAGGTGTTTAGCTTCGATTGGCGAAGTCCCCTTCGGTAGTCATTGTTAGAAATGACTTTATGCCAAAAGAGATGTTGTGAGGTCTGCGAAGTCATACGAAAAGTAGTTTCTTAGATGGATTCAAAGAGGTGTCTTCGGAATGTTTGGAGGGTATAGCATCATTTACATTCTTAAGTAGTCTTCATCATTTTAGTTTCATAGTTTTAAGTATTAATCATAGGGATTTGCTAAACAATGCCCACTAGCAATGCTTAAGGCAACAATTAATATGAACATAAAAAAAAACTTGGATTTTCTTAAAATAAAAATAACATATATTTAAGTTAATTTTTATGTTAAAAATATGCACTAAATACACAATTACTTTAAATATTAAACGAAAAGATTATGTAATACTACATCCGTCCCACAATAAGTGTCCACTTTGAATTTTCAAAGTCTTTCTCATTCAACTTTGGCCATAAATATTTTTATTTGGGTTATGTAATACTTGATGAAAAATATATGAATGGATTGAGTTTTAAATGTATTTTCATTGATATAATTTTCATCAAGTATTATATAACACAAATAATAATATTTATGGTTAAAGTTGAATGAGAAAGACTTTGAAAATTCAAAGTGGACACTTATTGTGGGACGGAGGGAGTATGCATCAAGAATTGACCACTGCGCATCGTTTAGCAAATCCCTTAATCATAATCAATCTATCAAACTAATAATAATAATAATAATAATAATAATAAAATCAATCTCTCCCAGACAAACATATTTTTATTGCTTTTCAAGAACCTTCACGAGGGAGGGAAGTTCGATTTATTCACAAAAGATTTCATGAAATTCTAATCTCCCGCTCTATGTTTTTCCTTACTTTCCCTAACACTTCCACATCCCGCCTCCCTTTTCCCTTTCACTTTGCATATCCACACAAAAGGACACCAATCCTTTTGCCTTTTACTCTCTTATGAAGCCACCAGCGATAAGGTAAGTGAGTATAGCTATTAACTCTATTACTACTAGACTTTATTGGGACTAATTGCATATCTAGGGGCCTTTTAAGCTTCAATTAGTTTGTGAGTATTGTGCTATTATATGCACCATACCAATATTACAACATGATTTGGACCCCATAAGCTCATGTTTAATGAAATCAAAACTAGCTACCCAAAATTAGGGATCTATTTCGGTCAACAAGCTTCTTTTAACCTGATATTATCCGTTTATATATACTTATTTAATGGTTATATTCATCTCCAAATTCGTGATTTTGGGTAGATTCGGGTTTTAGAACTTTCAGTTGCTTACTATAGATATTTGGTTAACAGAAACTTAAGCGAATTGTGAATAATTGAATTCGTATTTATGTTTTGTTACCAAGTTGTAACTATTAATTTACTTCTCCTGATTTAATATTTGTCTTGACAGGTTAAAAATAGGCTGCACACCTGGTATTTGTCAAAAAAAAGGTTTGTGAGTTTATTTTTGGTTATTGTTGTTGAATTGCATTTTTTCAATAATTTACAGAAAAGATAAAGAATGGAGTTGTCGTCATTAAGAGGTTAGTTCATATTCCAAATATACCTGTTATTTTTTACTTCTAATATACGTTAGTTCTCTTGATTTCATTAATTCTGTTACTTAATTCTGTTACTTCATCGAATTGGTATTGATATTCCTGTTATTTTTGGACAGACACTACTTTGTTATGGGCTTATTGTTTTGGCTCCTTAATTCTGTTACTTCATCGAATTGGTATTGATATTCATATTGCTTTTGAAATTGGGGATATACTACTAGTCTTGAAAGCTGCTACTGTAAATTGAAAATATATTTATGATTTGTATTGTATATACAAATGATTTATTGAAACAATAGCAAATGTGAGTTATGGTTTTGTTTTTTTGTAGGTTTCTTAGTTAATGTTTCTTATAACACGTTATCAACAACCACCACTAGATCAAAATTAATATGATGAGTGAAAAGGTCAAGCGAGCTTTAGGAAAACATAGAACTTCACTGAGGTGGGTATATGATTAAATATATCTATATGCTAACTTACTCAGTCCTAGTAAGTTTACTACGGAGTACTATAGTGTGGCTTGTCATGACTTTCTTGATGTTTAGTATGTACTTTCTCACTTGTATTTCTTGAATGAGTTTCTACTCTAAGAAACCTTATAATTCTCTTTCGTTTCAGTTTGTTTTGATGCCAAGTCAAATGCTTACAGCTGCTGCAAATGATGCCATCAATTGATAATTCTCATCAACATACTTGAAGCTTACTTGGATGTTGGCAAGATTACACACGAACCTATTACTTCTCCATCTTCCTTAAACTATGTATATACTTGATACACAATGTACTTGGTACAAATGAGATTTATTACACTTTTGGCGTTACATTATGATAGTTGGATTTGTGTTATTATTGATCTATCTAATTTTTGCATTTAGAAATATCTTGTTTTTGGGAATTTGTATAATACAAGAGAAACTGAAAAATACAAAATTAGCGCCGTTTTCTTTCTTCCGAAAAAGGCACTATCCGCAAGCCGTTGCAAATTTATTAAAAAAAATACGGTTGGAATTTTGTTGCAAACCTATGTTGCAAATTCTTCTATTGCAAATCTGTTGCAACTTGCACCGTTGCAAACCTGTTGGAAGATTGCAATGAATTTTCTTTCATTGGAAAACCATTGCAATTTTTTTTGTGCCATTGGAAATCCGTTGCAAATTAAATTTCCATGGAGCATTTATACAACGGGTCCAATCTGTTGCAAATCCGTTGCAAATAGTCATTAGCAACGGATTTCCAACGGATTTCGACCGTTACATTTGCCCAGTTGTGTTGTAGTGATATTTGTAAACAAAGTGGTGAACTATAAACATCTTGTTGTGTTAAAGTAGTGACCAATGGATTTTACTAATAATCGGTTTGAACAACTTAAAGATCATAAATATCCCCTGGGTGTGTATCTTATTTAGTAAGATAAAATGTCTATTTTTTTATTTTTTTTGGTTATAATAGCTATATTTATAAACGTAAGAGCATCATGTTTGGCATGTGTCTGTCCTGAAGAAGTAGTGTTTGCTGATTTTTTATGGTGCTTTCACTTCTTAAAGATTTACACACTGTACATCAATTTTTGCTAACTTACGGGGAACAACTGAAGCCTATATGTTTGTCCCAAGCATATATGTGATCGAAGTATCTGCATTTATCAGTTGGATGCATAAGTTGCTTTGAAAACCATCCCTTCTTTTTTTTTAATAGTTTGTACTCCTTAGGTCTAAGGAGCAATTTGGTGTTTGCATGATCTCAATAAATTACTGACTCATTAATGGATATTAATTATATGTTGTTATTAAATTGTATAATGTTTTAATTCATTTTGCCTTGTGAATGTATATTGTTTAAGAACATCAAGGATATATATTTGCGGTACCGGCTGGTGAGGCTTTTGTTTGTTTTCTTGGAAACTTTGATCAGAAGCAAGATTATCAATGTTAAAGATGTTTTCAATGAAGCTCAGGCATTCTGTATTGAGTTTTCACAGATCCGGGAAGCAGCAATTTTGTTTATGCTTCTTAAAACCTTGGAATAGAATAATGATTTGTTCTTAGTTTGGTCTTTTTTTATGTCTCTCTTTTGTAGTTCTGCATAAAGATTTGTATTTTGGAAATTAATATTTTGGTAATGGGACTGGATAGGTGGTGGTGGTGGTGGTGGCGGCGGCGGTGGCGGTGGTGAGATTTTGGAATTTCTATTAAGAATCTGGATGACATAAGTTGACAGAAACCTAGTTGTAACACCAGTAAGATCTCTTATTTGGATACATTTATGAGTACCAGTTAATGTTTAACCAACCCACACTGCTCGTTCTCCTACTTTGAGACGAGTAGGTCCTATGGGCAAGGGGGTTTATGATTCTTGATTTTATATCCTTTAGGACTAACACCCTTGCATTTCATGTCCTTATGCTTTTTGGTTTTCTCAAATTAGCCCTGTGTCTTTGAGGTGGTTGACATATCCCATTCTCTGCCATGTGTTGGATTGAAAGAAGTTGCACCAACCACAGTGTCGTAGCACTTAGCTCTCACCATATTGTTATCACACTGGAGAACCCCAATAGCTCTCCTTGACTACAATGCATGCATCTTCACCTTTTTAGTCACTTCTGTTCTTCTAACAAACTCCTCTCCCACCTTAAATGCACCTTCTTTGATTTTAGAATTACCCTTATAAATCTTTCTCAATAACTTCAACCTTCTCCTTCTTAGACTTACACCCTGTCAACATCAGTTTCAGATGTTGGCATGTCACTGGCAGCATGTTCGAAATCACTACGACCTCTTTCTGGTTCAGGTTCTTTACTATGGGCAAGGGCGTCTTCAATATCAAGTTCTTCCCTTTCTACAACTTCCTCATCAACCTCTTGGATATTATTTCGAAAAATCACACCCCCATCTTGTGGACATAACTCTTCAATCATTTCTGCAATATCTTCTGGCCTATCATCAAAGCATGTATCCTGATCCAAATTCACTGCACTATCTTGCTAGAACAAGTCGTTATCAAAATCTATCTCGGCTTGTTTACGCTTCTAATGCATAAAACTACTCATAGGGTCACAATCACTATCCATAAAACTACCTCATTTTCACAATGCATGAATCCTACATTATCAGCATTAACAGTACTTTCAATTAATGGACAAACATTAGTGGTTGAAGCTTGCGTTGGTGCCATTTCATGATTATACCACTCTAAGAACAACAACTTTCCTTTGTTCTTCTTAAGAGGTGCACTGACCACATTATCCTCAATAATCTCTTCAATCACTAGACCCTTTGAGGGCTGATAACCGATAACCAGCAATATATGTTTCTCTACCAATGATACATCAGTCTCTACATAAACATCTATTTCCTTATACCTAGGGACAAACTTTAACAATATGTTGACGTCCTGATCCGACATTAATGTAACTAATCCATCATCTAAAGACAGGTCTCGGACCCTAAAATGGGTAAACAACAACTGTTTATTATCACATAAACCCAGTTCAGCTAAGATTTTGACAATCTCGCGCATGGAGAACTTGTCATAATCATTTAGGTCTACATGATCAACCATAGCAAAAAAAAAAAAAAAAAAAAAAAAAGCTACACACAATTAGAAAAAGTGAAAAGTTTGATACATTTCTAGATTATTATCCCTAATTATTTTTCTCCGGTTGTGCATCTTATTTAGAAAGATATAATGTATGTTTAATGTTATAGCTATATTTAAAAACGTTAGAACATAATGTTTGGCATGTTGAAACTTTTGTTAGTTTGTCTAGTTTCCTTTTATCTCACATATGGGTATATAAAGGGGACACTTAATTATGTGAAAGGATTATACTGAAACTAGAGTAAAGTACACTGTTCATCCCTGAACTTGTACCAAAACATCACGCTGAGTATGAAAAAGAATTTTTCATCACCCAAGGTCTCTACTTCCATGTTTTTCATCATCCAAGGTCCCTTTGACCTTTATCTATCAGTCAACTACCGCTAGCTTTCCAATGCCTCTTTTTAGGTAAGGGTATAATGGTCTTTTTACTATGTCGTATTATTTATAGCCGTTGTACAATATTTTTATTTCTCTATATTACTCTTCAACCACAATTTCATCCTCACTCATCATCCATATACTTTTCCCAAAACTTTTTTTCTCTAAAATCTTAAACCTGTCAAAAATGGTTTGTTGCTGGTGTGTTAGGCAACCAATAGTTGGCACATCGTGGACAGCGATCAACCCTGGGTGTCGATTCTATACTTGTCCTGATTAAGTAAGTGCATGTTAAGATTATTTATTTTTTTGCGTCATTTGCAAAGTACACAGTAACAATGGTGGTTGTCATTTTACTTTAATGACTTGGCATTTTCATGATTAGAGGTCTTCTTGTTGGTTCATAGGATGGTATGATCCGCAAATGTGTGCTCGCTCAACAATGATCATACCAGGCCTTTTGAGGGGGGAGAAATGAGCTTGAGGCAAGATTACAAGCTTCTCCGACTGATGTGTAAAAATGGAAGGTTTACATGGTATTAAGTTGGATCTTTTTCTTGATTGTTTATACACTTGGTTAAATCTTTATCTTTTATGTATGATGGTGGTATTTTCTGTTTTGTGGAACTGTAAGTACTTGTTATGGCACCATCTTAGTGTAACAACATTGATTAGACAATTATGTTATATGTGCTGACTTTACATTCTCTTTAATTGAATGTTTCATGTTTTTCTAAATTGAAAATGGTTGTTATTTGTTATTTTCTAAACTATTTTTATAACAGTTAACTTGAGTCTCCAATTTGGTTTTTAGAACAACTGAGGTTTACCTTATCCTTATGTAGTTGGTTATGAACTTGGTTAGTATTGACTTTTAATTGTCAACATTGTTATGAATTTTATTAGTATTGAGTTTGGTTAGTGTTGACTTTATGCAC
Source organism: Artemisia argyi (assembly GCA_030686995.1). NCBI lineage: Eukaryota > Viridiplantae > Streptophyta > Magnoliopsida > Asterales > Asteraceae > Artemisia > Artemisia argyi. The sequence continues at coordinate 159,310,011 of CM060706.1, read as the reverse complement.
ATGGTTATAAACACTGATACCTTTAGTGTCTAGTGTAAGAATTTGGTCATTTGATACTTGTTGATTTAAGTATTCAATTGGGTAAAAGTTAACCATTTTAATAACGAGACTTTATCCAACCCGTGCGATGCACGGTCTGTTTGTTGATTAATTATGTGTTTTTCGTAATGTTGGTGCAGACGCTTGTATAAGCATATGCCGGTATTTTGATGCCTATGACAGATATTGAGTTGTTAGAGAATTTGATGAATGTTTCAGGATCTTTTAAATTGCATGATTGTATGCGTTTATGGTTTGTGCAACATGCATGTAAAGATGATGCATTTTCAAAGTTGCTTTTTGCTTGTTGTCAACATTGCTTTGAGAAAGACTCAAGTGAATCAAGCAAAAGCCGGTGTTTGTGAGGAAGAAATTTGTTTTAAATGTTTTTTTTTCTTGTTTTTATGTTTATGATATTTTATACAACTCGTGCGATGCACGGGCTTTTCGTTGAATAATTAAGTGTTTTTTCGTAACGTTGATGCAGCTGTTTATATAAGCATATGACGGTATTTAGATCTAGTAATGTTATCATTACTTTTGTATTTCAATTAGTTTAATTTCATTAAATGTTTCAATTAACATAAACGGGAATTTTTAAGATATAAATATTAAGATAAATTATAAGCATTTTTTTTTAAGTTTAGGATGTTAATGGTAATGCATTGTGCATGGAGGGGTTCTTTTATATCCAATGTAGAAATGAGGAGTTTCACCATCTCTGAAAGAAAATGACATATTTTGTCTTTTTTCCATTCTTAACCTATATTACATTGAGGTGCGATCCCCTAGAAAGGGGATAAAAAATAAAAAGTCTAAAAAGGATTTTAAGCCGTCCGATCATTCTAATCTTTGACCAAAAATAGATCTATGGTTGGTATTTAAATGGGAAAAAAATACGGTACCTTCTAATAAAAGGTTAGAAAAGTAATTTTACAAACAAACCCTCGTATACCAACTTCCCTCCATTCTTTACACACATTCATTTCACTCTCACTCTCTCTCTCTATTTCGATCAAATTTTGGGGAAAATTTTAGGGTTTCATATTCCGATCAAATCTAATCGATTAAAACACATAAAAATAAGGTCGAAAAGATGAATCCAACTGGTAAGTTTATCATTCATGTTTTAATTTAGATTTATATTTTGTTTTAATTTTTATTTAATTTTGATTGAATTTTATTTTTTGCATGCGTATTTTTAGATCCTAGAAGAAGTCCTAGACTACTAAAGAATAAAAAAACAAATGAAAATGATGAAGAAATGGAAACGTTTCGAAGTAAGAATAAGGATTTTTTTTATCAGTTTATAGTTTAGTTTATTTTTGTATAAAATGATTTTAATTTTTTTTGTTAGAATAAAGGAGATCAAAACGGTTCGAAGACCGACCAGCTCTTAAAGGTATATTTTTTGGCATTGAAAATATTTTATTCAGTTTTTCATTCATCAGTTATTGTTTTTCTGATTATTGCTGATTATCAGTTAGAATAGATTAGAATAAGGTTCATCAGTTATTGCTTGGATCATGGTTACTTAGTAGCTTGCGGATTCGATATAATAACTTGTTAGAATACATTAGAATAAGGTTCAACAATTATTGCTTGGATCATGGTTTACTTAGTAGCTTGCGGATTCGATATAATAACTTGTTAGAATAGATTAGAATAAGGTTCATCAGTTATTGCTTGGATCATGGTTTACTTAGTAGCTTGCGGATTCGATATAATAACTTGTTAGAATACATTAGAATAAGGTTCATCAGTTATTGCTTGTGGATTCGATAGAATAACTTGTTAGAATACATTAGAATAAGGTTCAGCAGTTATTGCTTGGATCATGGTTTACTTAGTAGCTTGCGGATTCGATAGAATAACTTGTTAGAATACATTAGAATGAGGTTCATCAGTTATTGCTTGGATCAAGGTTTACTTAGTAGCTTGCGGATTCGATAGAATAACTTGTTTGAATAGATTAGAATAAGGTTCAACACTTATTGGTTGTTATCATGGTTTACTTAGTAGGTTGCAAATTCGATAGAATAACTTGTTAGAATATATTAGAATGAGGTTCAGCAGTTATTGGTTGTTATCACGATTTACTTAGTAGGTTGCAAATTTGATAGAATAACTTGTTATAATATATTAGAATGAGGTTCATCAGTTTTTAATCTATCAAAGACGTTGACCTAGTAAGCACTTTTATTTTACTAGTTTGTATGAGATAAAAAACTGATGAACTTATAGGTAATTGTAAATTTTAACACTGTGTTTAACAGGTGCTTTTCCCAATGATGCTCGCTGAAGATCACTACTATGTCGTCTGTTTCAACTTTAAAGATCCTCAAATCCATATTCTTGACAACATGGATCACAAACAATCAATCAAAAATAGATATCAGAAAAAGCTGGTTCATTTGGTAAGAATGTTATTGATGTGTGGTTGATTGCGGTCTACACAAAAGTTTTACTTCTCAAGGGATCTTGAGAAGCTTACAACCCCCACTAGGCAGTGTACCTGACCGATGTAGTATAGTGAAGTGGCAAGTACCGGGGAATTGATCGTTCTCCATAGGGCATAGTGTTTGCTAGGATTGAAATTAATCTAACTAGGTCTAGAGGTGAGGGATGATTCTTTTTGTATTTTTATATTTTATGAAAGCAAGTAAAATCTCGGGTTTTTTGAAGAAGGGCAGAATTAGTTGCTAGTCAACTAACCCAATTAACTACTAATGCAATAAAAATAAAATAAAATGTGAAAACTATATATGGTGAAAACGTGTTTACTTAGATTTCATTACTCTATAGTTATCTTTTATTGATTGATAAGCTTGTTACAATTGCGTGGGTTACGGGTTGCATTCCTTAATATCATTCGTGGGGCCGTGTATGATCTTCCCCAACTCTATAAGCTTCTATCTCTTCCTATGGCGACACGTTTAGTATCCTAACCATGGCCTCCTTAATAGTCACTTATGCATTAAATACAACCATTAAAATCGTAGTACACATCCGATTCATGTTTCTTAAGACGTTCAAGCAAGTTACCGTATAGGAGATTAGCCAGTTTTCTTAAGCCTAACATTGATTGTCAATCACCCAACAACAACTAATAACAAACCATCAATAAATAATCAATAACTAGGTTTCATTACATATAAGCAAACACAAATAAACCTAGCCTAGCACGTTAAAAGAAAGACAAGCATAAGATAGAATCAAACAACACATAGACATATTGAATGATTGATGGATTACTTATATTTAATTAAACATGAAAGAAACAAGGGTATGGAACCCTTGAAAAGTGCTGAAATTCGTGTTAGGGTTTGGGTGTGTGTTCCACCAAAAAGTTTCTCTCCAAAGTTACACACTAATGAATGAAAAATCAAAAACTATATATAGATTTACAAAAGTGATGGCGTCACCTTTTGATGGTTGACGCCGTCATCTCTCCGCGGCTAGGGTTTCTTGTCACCCAATCCAACTTCTTGACGCCGTCACTTTGTAAGAGTTCTGGGCCGTCACGCTTTAGAGAATACACGTGACAGCATACTTCTGGTATAGGGTGACACCGTCACGTGTAAATACCCAAATGTGTCTTCTGGCACGTCAAGTGTAAAAGTGATATCCAACTCTTGTCTTAAAGAGTGACTCTGTCCCTTTGGAATAGGTGACGCCGTCAGGTACAATTTCCAGCTTTGATTCTTGACTTTGTCGTTTTACTCACTTTTTGCTCCAAAAACGTACAAAATGCTTCCTTTTTCAGAATTCTCTTCAAAAGTACCTAAAATAACAAAAGGAACGATATAAGGTAATAATTGATCATATTATCATGAATTAAGGCTTAAATGACCCCTTAAAAGCGTAACAAATTTCGCCTCATCAAATACCCTTATACTTGAGATTTGATTGTCCTCAACTAAATGAGTTTTTATTCTAATCAAAATATAAGATATGGGTCATTTAACATTAATATAAAAGTAATTACAACACATGATCATTCCACCTTTATCAAAATAAGCACAGATACTATACACTAGCACCTCACAAATAGTGTTTGGATACTCTCATCTCACGGGTGGTATAAACCTAAATATAACTAATGGAAATGAAAAAAATATCACTCACTACCTGTCATAGCAAATAGATTACCATATGCTTGGGAAAGGATCAAAAACCTCCACCACTTGGCGTAAGCACATAGGAAAACTATTAAAGAGGTCTTTTTCAAGGGTTATAACGTTAGGTGTAGGGATATGGAAAACACGGTTTGTTAGATAAAGGGATATTTTACTGGTGGCAAGTTAATTATCTTAGTTAATTACATGTACAATGTGGCATTGCTAAGTAAAGACTCGACTCAACTTAGGCTAATAAATAAATAACATAAACTCAAATAAAAACAAAAGGAAACGGCATGGTAGTCTGTATGTTTTTTCTCTTTTCTTTTTCTATATTTTTTTTTTCATTTTTTCTTGATTTTTTTTCGATTTTTTTTTTGCATACACTTTTGCCCTACCATCCAAAATAATACATCAAGGGGGCTCGGTTTTCCCCTTACACTTGAACTTTTACATACTTTACATGTAACTAATCTAATAATTCGAATTAAGATAATCAAAACACTTGGAGTACTTTAAAATATTTGCACGTATGGGGGTAATAGTTGATATTCTTCCCCATTACTCCATAACAATAGTACTTTACCCATTAGTCCCAATCATCTCAAAACAATATGTAAAAGATATGACTCGACTTAGCAACCATGTAATCAATTAGACAATTAACAAAGGGTTAAAAACAAATGTTGTAATAATAATGCACTAAAGATGAGTGCATGCAAGGAAGGCTAAGGCGATTTGTGTGTACATTTTGGGGTGGATTGTAAACAAATTCTTCCTTTAAGTGAAATGCTTAAAGTTAGAAACGAAAAAGATAGGCTCTGAGGGGTGTACTAGGGGTATCGTGTACTAAAAATGAGTATATCGCAAAGATGTGGGGAAATTACTTGACCAATGAAGTCAATGTAATTATAAAAAGAAACAGGCTTAAAAACATGTGTTATCCTATGCCTCTTATCATGTAGTAATTCCAACTACACGAATGTAGTCTCACATGTGGTCTCGGGATGAATCACTAACGCAAGTTCTAGAATCTAAATGCTACCGATACACACATAAGCACTAAGGCTTTCCTAACAAATCTAGGGGCGAACCTCACATATTTGTAATGGAAATTTTTTAAGTGGTACGGTTTTTTGTGCTAGCTATATAACTCCTATCCATGAGACGCTTATTAAGACTAAAGTTTCACTCCTACATGTCGCAAAAAATTTTAAATTTGGTGATAAAATTACCCTAACAAGTGTTTGTCTCAGTTTTATTACACATCTACTATTGGACAAGACAAAAATCAAGTGCAGTTGTAATCTCTAAGGAATCTTCATTTACCCCCCTCCCCCTACACTTAAGCTGAACATTGTCCCCAATGTTCAATTGAAAGAAAGTAAAAGTAAGAAAAATGAAAGAATGAAACAAATACTCCCCTGATTCGTTCGATGTGGATGATGTAGTAACATGGTTAAATCCTCCTCCAAGAAAATGTGAAAACTTCAAGATTAAAGCAGCGCCAAAAGCTTGATTATCCATGTACATCTTCATGTCCAATATAACCTGTTAATTAGCTGAGAAAACAAACAAGAAAACCTCGCATGAAATCGGCGGCAAATCTACATAAAATTAAATCCTAGAAAGCAAGTAAAGATATAATGCTTGTGGAATGAATGTTTGCAGATTCCTGGAGTTTATAAAATATAGATTTTATGAAACTTTACAATTCTGGCAGAAAAACAAAACCTGCAAAATTTCCAGAAAATTATACCTGACGTCGTCAGGTGATGCCTGACGCCGTCAGAATTGACCTGATAAAATTCTTTTATTTTGTTTCCGGAAAATTTCTAGAAAAAACCTATGTTCTAATTCCTGGAATCCTGCAAAACAATTATTATGACTCGATATAAGCATTTGACTCAAACAAGTACCAATATGTATGTTTATATCTCATTGTTATGGTTCATGTTCAATCCGTTCTTTAACAACAAATTTAGATTTCCTTTACACTTATCTTTTGCAAAATACCTTTATATGTAATCAAGTCGAAGTTAAAAAAAATAAAGCATTTTCACAAAGTGTTTGAAACATAAACAATAAACAATAAAAATAAAACAAACATACGGAAGCAAATAAAATCAAATAAACAATCAAACAAACAAATAAAGCTTGGGTTGCCTCCCAAGAAGCGCTTTTCTTTATTAACGAGTATTGTAGCTAGACTCAAAGTCTTACCCTATTACGTGACTCCATCATTACTCACATTCTCTAGGTCATCCTCGGGTTTGGTTTTGTATTCCAGACTTAGTTGCAAGAATTCTTTGTAGAAACCAAGTATTTTCTTTATTACGTGGTCTACCCCTCTACGTCTATCCTCATCATTCTTATAGTAGACCGCTTGCTTATGTTCCTTCTCAAGGTCTGATAGAAGTCGGTATTGCTCTATTTTATAAGGAATTTGGTAGGCTATCTCATCGGTCTCATCCTTAAACCTAACTATCCCTAGAGATGGGTCATAATTCATTTTAGAGACTTCAACAAATGGCTTTCCAAATACTACTTGAGCTAAGCAATTATCTATTACCGGACGAATATCTTCTACAATCATGAAATTGGTAACATATGTGAAATTTCCTACAAAAACATGCATTCCCTTAACTCTTCCCACAAAGCTACTCATCCTACCTATGTTAGGGAATATCCTAGGTCCAAGTTGCTTTTTCATTATCTAATTGTAATGGATCCTAGTCATGATGTTTATGGGAGATTTAAGATCGATGTAAGCTTTCCATACATGCATATGCCCAATGTTGCATGGTATGTTGATATTAGATGGATTGCCTGCTTTGATTATTGGTGATCCTAGGAAGTATGGTGTCTCGGGGTCATCGAATAAATCCCTATGGTATGCACGTTCTTCCTTAGTTTGTAACCTATCAAAGTGGTCTTCTAAATCCTCTACTTATTTCTTCTTATCCTCCTCAACTTCCTTAATTTCATTCTTAGGTTCATTTTCAACTTCATTCCTAGCCTTATCATTATCTTCTCTATCCTTATCGATTGGCTTGATAGTAACAACATTAACAAAGTGGACATGTTTGGATGTTGAGGGGTCCTTGGTTTGGGTTCCGCTACTTGTGTTCCGAGCGTCCTTATTTGACTGTGTCACACTTGGTTGTTGAGAGCCTTCAACAAATTGGCAATTTTGTTGGTCATCTCCGTTTGTTGTTGGTTAAATTCGGCTTCAAACCTATCTATGCGGGCTTCTTGAGATGCCATAAAATTGGACATCAATCCTTCAAGATTATTGGTACTACCATAGTTGTTGGAAGGATTGTTGTTGAAAGTACGGTTCGAGGATGAACCGTTTGATTGGAAACGATTAGGTGGATTGGAAGAATTGTTTTGAGGAGTGTTTTGGTTTTTTTTCCACCTAAAGTTTGGGTGATTTCTCCAAGAGGGGTTGTATGAATCACCGTAAGGGTTTGGCTCGGGTTTTAAAGTGTACCACTTATCTCCCGCTCCGTCGGTACGCGAGGATGCGTAGTCCGCAAAAACTTGTTCGGTGAGTTCCATGCAATTACGAGTGTCGTGAGGACCACTACAATATTCACATGAAGAAGTGATTTTGTTCACTTGGCTTGAAGGTTTAGGAGCCTCGTAGGATTTCATGAGAAACTTGACTTGGTCTTCAAGTTCCATGATCCTACGGTCGGGAGTGCTTGAATTATTCAAAGGCAAAGATATTGCCTTGACCGTTTTGTTCAAATCACGGGGATCATTCCAACTTTCATTGTTATAGAGAGCAAGATCTTCTATGAGTTCCCATGATTCTTCCGCACTTCGATCACGTAGCTTACCACCGGCCGGTTGTGTTAGGTCACCATTTTACAACATAAGCACTAAGATATCTAGAGAGAGAAAGTAAGTAGAGAGAGAGAGAGTGGAAGGAACCCTTGGAATGAAATGAAAGAAAATGATATTACTAGGAGAACCAACACCCTCTAATGAGGGGTTACAAGGCTATTTATAGGTGTAGTCTAGGGCTTCACCAAACTATGCAAATATTACAAACTAGGCCCTTAGACTTTTACCAAACCTATAGACTTAGCATAAAACTTTATAAAACATATTAAATCACTAACGTACTAGCTTAATAATGCAACCTATAACAAAACTCAATGACCGACACTTGAAATAATAAAGTCTATTCCCAACAATCTCCCCCTAAGTGTTGGTCATCAAAGGTTGCTCGACGTCGTCATCTTCTATACTTTGACTTTGTAGTTGACGTCCTCAAAAATACTTAGCAAAATCTTTCATCGTTCTTTGTACTTCGTTCTTTGTTGATGTGATGGTGATCATGTTATGAAGTTGTCTGCCGAACGTCACTTCTGTGTCTGTGGTGGTTGTCCGCCATTCCAACATGCTCATACATCTTAGTACTTTGACTTTCAAAAGCACGAAGTTCCTTTGCATAAACATTGATCTTTAGTCTTTATACTTTGTAGATTCTTCTTTTTGGCGTAGAATCTTACTTTGAACTTTATGGTGCTAAGATCTTTGGGGGAGTTTACATTTGCTTCAAGATGTATGTATGAGCATGCTGGAATCTACCATCATGGAGGTGATGTACCTGCAGGTAAACAGTTAGCAATAATCAACCGGTACTTACAGATAAGGAATCAGAACTCATAACAGCATAGTGTGAAGACTCCTTCTAATCCTTATCAAGGTCGTTCCCATGTCAGATACCCCCGAAGGAGCTTACGAGACCTACTGAGTAGCTCAATGACTGGGTGAGTCGCTGGGGTTCACTCCACGACTGTAGACCGCTAAAGAACCACCACGAACACTAAGCGTAACCCGAGTGGGGTTATCGAAGTGACCTACTGTCAGGGCTATTCTATGTTGACCCTGGCAGGAATTTTCGTTCAATCATTGAGAAATACTTTTGTAATTCTCTCATAAACGTTCTCGGCAGATTGCTAAGATCTGCGAAGGACTCGATAATTTACAGCTGGTGTCCATTGATGTAGAACACCAGTTGTAGAAATACTAAGTGTTCCTACGAGATCTTTGATGTATCTCATGGCTCTAGACTCGATAAGTGCACACTTAGGTTTCTTATGCGGAGACTAGGGAGGGGTCTCCTGCTTCAATATCAACCATCTTTAAGAGATTAGTCGATAGATTACACCGGTTCCCCGTGAGAATGAAACAAGTCCTTTTAAGAGAACTTGAGTGGTTAAGAAGGTTTAGTGCATTGCGTCACTGGGTCCATGACGACTTTATCTTCAATACCGGTGTTGCCTTAGCAACAACCAGTAGCATACGAATTGAACCCGGTGTTTGCCCTAAGGTTGAACATATGGAGGGCTATTTCTTTTCACCCTTTTTCTTAACTTTTCTTTTTAATTCTTCAACTCCTTCTTTTCCCTTTCATTCTTTTCTCCTTTTTTCGTATCATACCTAAGGAATTCTAATTCTACCTAATGGTGATGTCCTTGGGTAGATCCCTCCGGCTTTGGCGGATCATAGGACGGTTTTCCCTAACCTTAGTCACCTTATAACTCCATGACTATCCTATAATTTCCATGAAACCTTTGATTGAAAATCTCTCAAAGTGTTTGTGATTTTCAAACATTTTGTTTAACACTTTGAGAGTTTTGTGTTTACTTATGAAGGGCTCCCCCTTCACATGTGCTCATAAGTATTTAATAAATTTGCACATGCGGGAGGAGCGAACACTTTTTGAATTGATCCACTTCCAGTGAACAAGACCGATTCGAGACACGCTTACATCACTAGTTAGACTAGCTTGAAGTTATTACCCGGCCTGGTCAAGTCCACAGAAAGTTTCTCGAAATGGTACATTTCTACTAAGACAAATCCTTTTCGAAACACGCTTACGTGGCTAGTTAAAGAGTTCCATTGTCAGCTTTTAGGTGACAACTAGCTCTAGTAACTAACTTGATGTTATTACCCGTTGAGGATAAGTCTTTTCGATTATTAACTTTTAAGTTTCGTCAATTCTTGGGTCAATCCTGAGTCTAGCTCGCATGAGATTTGACTTTAAGTAACTTTGAACTTTCATATTTTAATCACTTTCACTTTTCTCCCCCTCAAAAATAGCATATGAAATGTTGTTTTTGATAAACTTTTGATTAAAAGATGCTTTTTGAGTCTTATGGGGAGATATCAACAAGAACTTTTGTTATTCAAAACGATGAGTATTCAAGTGTTCCCCCTCAACAAGTGAATACTCATTGAGGTGAAATACTTGTCTTTTGAGCAGAATTATGAAAAATCATAAAATGTTTGATTAATTCTACTCAAAAGTAAGAAGCCTTCGCTCCTTATATTAGGATTGAGACACTGAAGCGTACCTCAGGGTCCTTTCATTACAAGTACGGGTTGTACACTGTTATGTGTGCACAAACCAAAAAGCATGATTTTGAGCATTTTGATTTGGAAATACTCCCCCTCAAAACTAGCATATGTTTTGACATTTTTTAAACTTTGGAGCGAATTGGGGAGTAAAGATTTGAAAAATCTTGAGCAAAATTTTGAAAAGTTTTGAAAAACCTTTTGAAAAATTTTGAATAAATTTTGCTCAAGATTAAGAAGTTTTAGATAAACTTTGCGTGAGAACTTGCTTCTTGTTTTTAGGATAAGTGCACATTTGTATTTAAGAAATGGTTTAGCAAGGCATTTTCCTTTCTTTGAAAACCGAGTTGTACACTGAAATGAGTGCACAAGTCGTTGTTTTTATACGAAATTAGTTTTCTTTAAACAAAATACTCCCCCTCAAATAATAAAGGTTATTCAAGAGATCGTCTTCTTGAGCAGAATTTTGAATTGTATTTTAAAATACTTTTTGAAAAATTAATGAGATGATTCTGCTCAAGGTTTTAGAAACCTAATCAAGTATTATACAAGAAAGAATGCTTAAAGAATGCCTCTGGTTCATGCTCTGCGGTTTGTGGAACTGATTTAGGTATGGAGTCTTCAGCTGATTGTCGTGAGTTGGACACGGTTTGTTCTGCTATTGTTGGAGATGCAATTTGAGGACCGTCTCTCCCAACAGTTGTTGTTGTTTGTTGAGGTGAATCAGGTACTTGAATGTGATCAAGATGTGCAGTGGAAATTGGTGAGACCTCAGAGGGACGGTTGACAATCGTATCATCAAACAATGGAGCAAACAAGGTTTCCACTTCTTTACGAGTGAGAGACAATGGTTCAGCCGAAGAATCTGGAAAGTTCAGACGGTTGGATGCGGGTCCTAAGATGTTTTGCTCAGAAGCCATTGCTGAAGTGCTTTTAAACGGTTGATTGCGGGTCCTAAGCTGTTGTGCTCAGAAGCCATAGCTGAAGTGCGGGTCCGAAACTGAATTATTCTGAAGCCATTCCTGTTGAATCTGTAGAGAAAGAAAGAAGAGACAAAGCAGAGAACATGGAGCCCCAAGTGTAACTGGGTTCCAGGTGTTAGAAGCATAAAGATGTAGTGTCAACTATCTTCTTGACACTTAAACACACAATTCCGATGGTTTTCCTTCTTGTCTCAGAGGTAGATGTTGTGGAGATCACATTAGTTTTGGTGCAAATGTCGAAAATCTTTCCTGTAGGAATCTACCTAAGACCAATTGTTTTGAAAATTCTACCCGTGGGTATCCACCTAATGTTAGATCTAGGAGATGTTTCCCTTTTTGATGTAGCAGAATGAAATATGGGAGCATCACTTGGTTGAGAAAACCTACGTCCTATATTGATCCACTTCTTAGGTTTCTGACTTATGACATTTGGTTCCATGGGTTTGTTTGTCTTAGTCGATTGAGCCTTTGCACGTGAATTTCCTTTTTGAAGATATTTTAAAGCACAGAAAACATGATTATTTACGCAACTACTCTTAGATGCTAGCCAATTCCTATTAGTTTGTTGTTTAGTCTTAGGTTTTGGTTTGCTACTACAAGCAGTGTTCTGTACTACAGTGGAAGGCATCACATGAGGTTTTGAACCAAGAATTCCATCCTTTTGAAGTAGCACCTTTTTTCTAGCCTTTTCTAGATCATAGTTCTTATACATGTCATATGTGTCATAAGACTCTTTACTTTTAATGCTCGTTTTAGACACTATTTTCGAACTAATCCAAGATGAGACAGGCATAATCACATGTTGAGATTTAGCAGACACAGATGCATTTTCCTTAGGCCAAGAATGTGGAGTGACTGGTTTTGTCAAATTGTTTTTCTCAACAACTTGGGAGGCAAACCAGGATTTTGAAAATTTAGGTCGTTCAGATTTAAATGCAGTAGGTTGTCTAACCACTGATTGTTTTCTGATTGTTTGAGAAGTCAGTTTCCCCAAGATTGATGGTTTTGCAAACTTAGTATCCGCACTCTGGCCAGTCAGTCTTCTTAATTTGTTTTGCAATGCAGCATGTGCAAACACCTTTGCTTGAATTTGACCTTTTAAAGCTCATTTTCTTTAACTAATGTATCCACACGTTTGCTTTGTTCATTCAAAAATTGACCATTGTTGCCCGAAGTTAGAGATTCGTTTTGCAATTTAAGTTCAAGTGAGATGCAATGTGCCTCTAGTTTTGAAAAAAACTTTATGAAACTGGGCAATGGTCTTTTTGAGAAGAATGTTTTCAGACTCAAGAGTTTGGTTTGATGTTTCAGTCATTAGATTATCAGGTAAGGACTCAGACTCAGAAGGTTTGTCAAGACATTGTACAACATTCTGGTCAACCTCTCATTCATTACTGAAGTTAGGTTGCTCAGATTGTTGTTTCTCATTTGTAAGCAGAATATGATCAACAGTAGATTGTACCTCAACCATTTGCTCTTTGTTAAAGTTAGGTTCTGTGTCATAGAAGGGTCTGATCTCTGCACAGTCTGCATCTATATCATTCCCCAATCTGCTGCTGTCGTCTTGCTCTTGTGATTCTGTCCCATTGCTTTCCATGACAACCAAGTTAGCTTCAAATGTTTTAACCTTTTTAGCTTGCTCTTCTTGAATCTGCAACTTTTGTTCATTCGCTTTTTTTTCATATTCACTTCTGTGAAGAATTGTCCTCTCAATCGAATCCATAAGTTGGATCAATATGTCTTTGAAAGTTTGAACCTCGATTCAAGTGTATTCTAAAAAATACATGTTTTCCTTTACACATTCATGATCAAAAGATATCCCGGAATCGATGAACTGCTGAAACTGTTCCTTGAGCACTCTAAAGGTGGTCTGGGATTCATTCTTGTGAAATTCTTCTATTGCAATTTGCTTTTCAAGTTGATTCACGTTGTCGAACATCATATTCGTGAAAATGTCAAAGTCTTCTCCAAAGAGTGATGGAAAGGCCCGTTTGAATCCATACTCGGAGCCAGTTCCTGCTAAGTATTTGTTTGAGAGGAACTTAAGGTGTGAATTAAGTGATCTACACTGTTCCATGCATCTCTTCACTAAATATGTCTCTAACTCATGCATTAGCGACCTTGATTGATACATTTTCTCTCCCCCGTGATTGTGGTGATGTAATCAGAATAATCAAACAAAATATCACACTCAAGGTCGATATAGTGATTTCGAATTTTCCCTCCAAAAGATAATTTGAAAAAAATTTTACTCCCAAAATTTGAAAATCACTCTGAAATGCAATTTTAAGGTTGCAAGAAAAATTTGAGTTTCAAAAATTTTGCCGCCAAATTTCACCGAAAAAATTTGAATTTTGGGCCAAAATTTTCACTGTTAAACCAAAATTTGAATTTCGCGTAAAAATTAAACGTTTAGTCTCCTGTAAAAATTAAATTTTACTCAAATTTTCCCGCCAAAAAGTAAAAATTAAAAATTAAATTTTTTTTTTTTTTTTTTTTTTTTTTTTTTTTTTTTTTTTTTTTTTTTTTTTTTTTGGAAATAAGAGGAGAAAAATAAGAAGGAAAAACTTTGATAAGATGAGATGATTAGTGATTATGTTAATATGGATCTTTAAGGATAAATAAAGGTTTTAGTTTTAGGTATGTCTTGCAAACTTGAAAAAAATATTGGCTTCTAACTCGGTAAATAGAATCAATTTGGGCAGAGTTTCCCCTAGGTAGTAGCCACAAAGAACCTTACTCGATATACAATAAGGTGAAGGCTAACTCGCCAAATTATACTTAACTCTCTGAAATTAATCTTAACTCGAAGTACAAGTTCAAACTCGCAAAAGCTGAAAGTTCTAACTCGCTAGAATATTAACCTAACTCGCTAGAATATTAACCTAACTCGCAAGAATATTCTAACTCGCTAGAATATTAACCTAACTCGCAAATATCCTAACTCGACAGAAAACAGTCTAACTCGCTAAAATAAAAACCTAACTCGCAAGAATCACGATGAACAGTAATCGAGATCTAAGAAATTCACTTTTATACCTAGTTTTTCTACCAAATCAAACCTAAATCAACCTATATCATCCCTTGGCGAATGATACCACTTGTTAGGTGGTATGTGTTAATTCACATACCTTTTCATAGCCAAAAACTGACCCAAATAGACTAATTATGCTAACAAATGCCAAAGAATGTGTGTTTTTATGTTTGTGAACGTGCAGGTTTGGATATTTCACAAAATGACGAAAAACAAACAGAAATCAACAAAAACGAGCATGAGAGTAGAAAGTGTGCAGATCAATCAATGAAAGTCAATTTTAAGCCTTAGAAGACCTCAGAGATTTGAGATTCATCAGATTCGATCCTTGGTCTAAGTTTCAGAGATTGTCAAAATCAGTCCTTCAAGTTTTCAGAAGTTGACATTTATGGTCCTTTAAAGACATCTTTGTAGAAGAGACAACTTTGGTCCTTAGAGAATAAGAATGTCACATAATTAGTCCTTGGAATATATTTTGGAATTATGACAGATGCAGCCCTTAAGTTTTAGAGTTATACATTTTTGGTCCCCATTTGTTGTTAAACCAAATATGATAATCCAATACAAATTTAACCTTAGTCCAATCCAAATAACCAAATCCAATACCACACACCAAAGCCCAATACCAATCCACCCTTGACCCGAGCCCATCTCCCAACCCGGTCAAAAAGTCAAACAAAGATATAAAATAACACGCGCCCCTTTTTTATCCCCAATTTCCCTCAAACCCAGAAACGTATAAACCATATGAACCCTAAATTGAACCATTGACTCAATTGGCTCAAGCCAGTCCAATTTACCATCAATAGCCTATCATTTATACATCTATAAGGTCAATCACGTGACATAGGCATGTCAAAGAGAAGTATTTGAGCTATTAGTACACTTGGCAGAATTGGATTGGGAGGAACACGTCATTCCAATCATTGGATACTCTTTCTAGAAGAGTCTGACAAGGACAGAGAATTGGTGCACGTTTGGGGATAGATAGAAGCATATGATTGGCCATGCCACGCCTCAATTTCTGATCCAAGGGTTATGATGAAATCAAAGAAACACAAAATGATCTGAGGGCTGTGATATGAATTAAAAAAGCACAAAAGTGGTGTGGATCGCCAACCTGGCAATGAGACCCCTACTCCTTCACTCCTGCTATATATAGTGCTCATTTTGAGCTCATTAGTATGTAGTTTTTAGCCTAATGTTACTCTGTCAAAATTTATACTTAGCTTATTAGTTTTGTAATCTCAATAGAATTACTTTTTAATTTCAGTATTAGAATTAATAAAATTTTCAGTTTATTCATTCAAATTGTTTAGTTTCACTATTTCAATTTCAATACATTTTTTGTATAGCTTATTAGTTTCTAAAGTTCAAATTCTCATTTTCATAAGCTTACAAAAGCTATTTTAGTTCATAGATAATACTCTTCTTTTCATTATGCTCTAAAAATATTAAAATAAATAAAAATAAAAAAATATAAGAAAAATAAAAGAATTAAGTTTCTAATCTGTTTGATATGCTTTCAATTAAACTGATTAGTTTTTATTCAATTAATAAAAGCTTTGTAGCTTGTTGTGAATTTGATTTCATTACAAAATTAGCAAAAGTGAATGATCAGTCAACTTAAGTCAATTGTCAAAGTTCCATTAATTGCTGAGATGTTGTGGTATGTTGAGACAGACAGGGATGGTCTCAGCCTATCCTAGAGATAGGCTAGCTCAGGGAACTCCCTCTGTTCTGCTGAGGGAGATGATTTGGTAATTTTGTTTTGAAGTTTTGAATTTATAGTATCTGTTATTGAGTACTGTAGTTGTTTTACTAGAACTGTTTCATTGATTGATTTAGTTAAGTAGTAATAGTATTAATATAGTTGAGCTTGATTGATTAGTAGATTACATCTGTTTGTAGATTTGTTTCATTTAAGTGTTTTTTTAGCATCTGTCATACTATTTGATCTGAGTTTTTGATGAGGCGAAAAATGAACCACTTTTAGGGGGTCATTTAAGCCCGGAATTGAATTTATTTGATCAAATATTGCCCTAAATCGTTCCTTTTGTGATTTTAGGTACTTTGGGAGAGAAATCTGTAAAAGGAAGCAATTCGAACGTTTTTGGAGCATAAAAGTGAAGAAAACGCCAAAGTCTTAATTTTCCTTGCTGGGAACAGTAGGTGACGGCGTCAAGAAGGAATTTTTGACGGCGTCAAGAGTAAAAACCATGACGGCCCAGTGGATTCATGAAGGCGTCACAAAGTAGAGCGTCAAGAGTTAAATGCGTGACGGCCTAGGACATGACGGCGTCAAAAGTAGATCAAGGCAGTCCGAGGAGTATTTTGGCGGCGAGATGACGGCGTCAGAATTTTGTTCTTGACGCCGTCAGACCCTATTTCCTATATATAGTTTTCTAATTTTCACATTAAAAAGGAGAAGTTTTGGAGAAACCCTAGTTACGAATTTAGTACGAATTTCATAGGTTTTTCAAGGGTTCTCAGCCCTTGATCCCTTTCATGTGTAATTAAGATAAGTACTCTTTTAATTCAATCAATATGTCTATGTGTTGGTTGTCTATATCTTGTTCTTGTCTTAATTCCACTATGTTAGGCTAGATTTATCTTGTGTTTACTTGGATCTAATGAAACCTAGATGTTAATTATGTGTTGATTACTTGTTTATGGTTGTATTGGATGAATGAATTCGAAGTTAGGCTTAAGAAAACTGGCAGATCTCCATATGGTAACATGCTTGAACGTCTTAGGAAACATGAACTGACGTGCACTAGGTTTTATTGGTTGTATTTAATGCATGAGTAAATTCTAATGATCCCATGTTAGGAGCTTCTTATCGGCTCGACATAGGAGTGAAGTAGGCACTCATAGGATTGGGGAATTAAGTGCGCCACCCCATGAATGGTATTAAGGAATACAATCCGTCATCCACGCAACTATAACAAGTAATTAATGTGTAAAAGATATCTAGGGAGTAGTGAAATCTAAGTAAACATATTTTCTCCACTTATTGCTCACAACTTTAGTATAATTTAGTTTATTTTTCATTTTTAGTATTTTATTTTGATTGCATCTTTAGTATTGGGTTACTTGACTAGCAACTAATTCCGCCCAAATCCTTCAAACCCGAGATTTTTACTTGCTTTATAAAAAATATAAAAATACAAAAATAATCATCCCTCATCTTTAGAACTAGTATTTAGGTTTTCTAATCCTAGCGACACTATTCCTTGCTGAACAATCAATCCCCCGGTACTTGTCACTATACTATACTACAACGATCAGGTACACTGCCTGGTGGGGGTTGTAAGCTTCTCAAGATCCCTTGAGAGGTAAAGCCTGGTGCGATTCCCACGTATCAAGTTTTTGGCGCCGCAGCCTGGGGAATAGTTATTGTCTAGGTTAGAATCTCTTTTTATTAGGTCTACTTGCTAGATTCCTTTCTAGTAAGATTTTATTTTTATTTTTAGGTTTTCTTTAGTCTATCTTATTTCTTCGTGTCTTTGTTCGTAACTTTTACCATCCGACATCATGGAAGGTGGTAACATCTTTGAACCCATCATCCCACCACAACAAAACCCACCAATAGAACCCCTTAGGCCCCGAACCTTAGGAGAGTATTCCCGACCTAGCCACCAAGGCTATCGAAACACCATTGAGCTCACCGGAGCCAATGTGACCCCCTTGCGATCCGACACCATCCGGTTGGTGCAAAGCGGATGTGCATTCCATGGACTTCGTTTCGAAGATCCAAACCAACATCTTAAGGAGTTCCTTAAAATCGTAGATTCCATAGACCTAGATGTTGCAACTAGAGAGACAACCCGATTACGCCTATTCCAATTCTCTCTATGGGATCAAGTTAGTCAATGGCTTGAGCGTTTACCCGCGGGATCCATCACCACATGGGATGATCTCACCAATCGCTTCCTTACTCAATTCTTCCCACCGGGGAAGACTGCAATGCTTAGGAATGACATTTTGATGTTCGAACAACATCAGGGTGAAACTTTCTACGAAGCATGGGCCCGTTTTAAGGATCTCCTCCATAAGGTCCCTCATCATGGTATAAACCTTTGGTTATTAGTCCAGATTTTCTACGACCATGTTGACTATCACACTAAGCGCACAATCGATAGGGCCGCGGGAGGTAAATTGCGTGATAAGAACGCCGAGGAGTCCTGGGCGATTATCGAGGAGCTCGCCGCTGATAATCATGAGATGTGGGAGTTTAATCATACAATAAAAGCAGCCATCAATGCAGTCTCAACATCTGGAGGAACCACCGAAATCCCCGATGAACTCCTATGCAAACTTGAGGCAAAAGTTGACTATTTTGAGGAAAGGCAAAGGAGACCTTTAAGTCCTAGACGGGCTACTATCAATTCTGTCTCGAAACCAACCTCGGCACCACTATCTGAGTTACCCTCTAGAGAAAATGTCAAGACTTTTCAGAACTATGCCCCACCTTGTTCCCCTCCCAAGGAGCTTAGCTCGGAATTTGAAGCTAGGATGAGAGAATATATGGCGACTCACTCAGATCGGCTTGCTAGATTCGAGGAAGCAGTTTATAAGCAAAAAGAGGAGATGCAGGAGAAAATGAATGAGATGATGAGTCTATTAGAGGAGTATGCTAAACAAAGAACCCCCGAAAGAATGCTACTAAGGAAAGAAAGCGCCACCCCCGCTACCCAATTTGTTAACTCCATCACAGTTGTCCGCATGGATAATGAAAAGGTAGAAACTCCTACTAAACAAACCATAGAAAAACCACCAAAAATCCCAACCTCTGAGTCACTACCTGAAACATGATATAAACGAAAACACCATAACAAATTGGATTAAGGGTGACGGGCGTAACCAACCTTCCAAACAGGGTTCTGAGAAAGAGGAAAAGGTAAAAGATGAGTATGATACGTTACCTGGGGGATCAGTATTCGAGAGGCTGTTGGTGCAAAAAGTGGCTACTAAGCAGACAGCGTGTGGGAATTTTGAAATACCAACTAGCATTGGGGACTTGAAATATCTTAGTGCTTTCGCCGACCAAGGATCGGAAGTAAATCTTATGCCCCTAACTATTTACATGCAACTAACGTCAAAAATGCCAACCCCCACTCGTGTTAGGTTATCTCTTGCTGGACACTCGTACGTATACCTCCTAGGAATCGCAGAAGATGTATTAGTGGATGTCGCAGGATTCATGTACCCCGTTGATTTTATGATCATCGATGATAAGGGTGATGGATGCATGCCAATAATCCTTGGGGCACCATTCCTCGCCACCGCTAGGGCTGTCATTAAGTATGAAGGCAGAAAAATTGAGCTTAAATCTGGAAAAAGGAAGATTAGCTTCCCCATGACCCCGCGAAGTGGGCATGAGAATTTGAGTTGGGGAAAGCTCAAAAATAACATTTACACGACACCCATTCGTGTTCAGAATAAAATTATTGCATGGGAGACAAGAATCAGAAGCTATAAGGAGGCTAAATGTGAAAGAAGCCGATGTAATAAAGTTCATGTTAAGCCTGAACATAGTCAACCAACGATGAACCATACGCCACTCGAAGAAGGGAACTTAGTGCTCTTAAGAGACTTGGAGATAACAATACCTCCCGATAAACCAAGTCCCTGGTGGTATGGACCTTTCACAATCAAAAACATAAGCCAAGAAGGGATAGCCACCTTGAGCAGTCAATTCGGGGGAGAGAAGATTGCAAGTATCGATCGGTTAAGACACTACTGTTATGATAGTGAGGATCCTAACTATATGGGATACGCTATCTTAAGAGATGAGGTCACGTAGTAACCCATGGCCTTGAGTCTAGCTACAAGACTCGTAAATAAAGAAAAGCACTTCTTCGGAGGCAACCCATGCTTTGTGTGATTTTCATTTTGTTTGTTTGTTATTTTCTTCCGTATGCATGCTTTATTTTTATTGTTGGTAGATCATGTTTCAAAACTAAATAGTGGAAATACTTTACTTTGTTGTTTTGGCCTAGTCTTAACTCCACCCTAAAAGTATTTTTGCAAAAGATAAGTGTAAGGGGTAACCCCAAATATGTTTTTAAGAAACAAACCGATCATGATTCTCCACAATATTAAATGAACATGTATATTAGTATTTGTTAGAGTCAAATGCTTGTATTGAGTCATAATGAAGTTTTGCAGGATTTTCCAGGAAGTAGGACCAAGTTTTTCCAGAAATTTTCCGGAAACTTAACATAAGAATTTCTGCAGGTCACTTCTGACAGCGTCACGAGTTAACTCTTGACGGCGTCAAGTGTAAAAATCTGGAAATTTTACCAGTTTTGTTTTTCTAACGGAGTCTTATGGTTTTTGTGAATTATTAAGTTTTATAATCTCCAGGAAATCTGCAAACTTCATTCCACAAACATTATATCTTACTTTGTTTTCTAGGATTTAGTAACTTATATAGGATGCCGCCGATTTTATGCGAGGTTGTTTTGTCTATTTTCTCAGGATTTACAGGTTATGTTTGACAAGAAGATGATTTATAATTCTGGAAGGGAAGCTTTGATTGTTCATTTTCTTGGAGGAAGATCTAACCTGGCCACCTTATAATCCATACCGAGCGAATCAGAGGAGTATTTGATTTCATTTGTTTTACTTATTTCACTTTTACATTCTTTACTTGAACATTGGGGACAATGTTCATCCTAAGTGTAAGGGGAGGGTAAAATGATGATACCTTACATGTACACTTTTGCTTGAGTTTGTTTTGTTTAATGGTAGATGTGTAATAAAACTATGAGAAATACTTATTAGTGTAATTTTAGCACCAAATTTAAATTTTTTTACAACATTTAGGAGTGAAGCTTTAGCCTTAGCAAGTGTCTCATGGATAGGAGATTGTATGACTAGCACATAACCGTACTATTCAGAAAAATTTTCCACCCAAATATGTGAGGTTCGCCTTTAGATTTGATAGGAAAAGCATTTAATTTTAGTGCTTACGAGTGTACCGGTAGCATTTAGATTCTAGAACTTGCGTTAGTGATGCATCCCGAGACCGCTAGTGAGACTACATTCGTGTAGTAGGATTTACTACATGATAAGAGGCATTAGGATCACCCTTGTGTTAAACCCGTATCATAATTACTTGACCATTTAAGTCATATTACTTGACTAGCTAAGTCAACTAATTTTCCCACACCCTTAGCGTTGTACTCATTTTTAGTACACGAAACCCCTAGTACACCCCTCTGAGCCTATCTTTTCGTTTCTAACTTTAAGCATTTTACTTAAAGGAAGAATTTGTTACACCCCACTTAAATGTACACCCAAATCGCCTTAGCCTTCCGTGTATGCACTCATCTTTAGTGCATTATTGTTATTTGTTAAACCCTAAGTTAACTTTCTAATTGATTACATGGTTGCTAAGTCGAGTCATATCCTTGTACATATTGTTTTGGGACGATCGGGACTCATGGGTAAGTACTTATTTTATGGAGTAATGGGGAAGAACATCATATTATTACCCCCATATGTACGTTAATATTAAAAGTGCTCCAAGTGTTTTGATTTTCTTAATTCGAGTCATTAGATTAGTTTATTGTAAAGTATGTAAAGATTCAAGTGTAAGGGGAATTTCCATTCCCTATGATGTATTATTTTGGATGGTAGGGTAAGAGTGTATTAAAAAAAAATCAAAAAATCAAGAAAAAGAAAAAAAAATAATAGAAAAAGAAAAAGAGAAAAAACATACGGACTACCATCCCTTTTCATTCTATGTTCATTTTATGTTTTTGTTATTTTTCATTTATTAGCTTAAGTCGAGTCTAGTCTTGGCTTAGCAACGCCACATTGTACATGTAATTAACCAAGATTGTTAGCTCGCCACCAGTGAAAACTTCCCTTATCCAACAAACCGTGTATTTCATATCCCTATACCTAACGTTACAACCCTTTGAAAGACCTCTTTGATAGTTTATCCTAGGTGCTTACGCCATGTGGTGGAGGTTTGATCCTTTCCTAAGACTATGGTAATCTATTTTGCTATGACAGGTAGTGAGAGATATCTTCCATTTCCATAATGTTATATCACTTTATTACACCCGAGAGATGTGAGTATCTAAACACTATTTGTGAGGTGCTAGTATATGACCTCCGTGCTTGTCTTTGGTCTTTTGTGGAACGATTATTTGTTGTAATTACTTTTATATTAGTGTTAAATGACCTCTAACTTGTCTTTTAACTAGAATAAAAGCATATTTGCTTGAGGACAAGCAAATCTCAAGTGTAAGGGTATATGATGAGGCAAAAAATGAACCACTTTTAGGGGGGTCATTTAAGCCCGGAATTGAATTTATTTGATCAAATATTGCCCTAAATAGTTCCTTTTGTGATTTTAGGTACTTTGGGAGAAAAATCTGGAAAAGGAAGCAATTTGGATGTTTTTGGAGCATAAAAGTGAAGAAAACGCCAAAGTCTTAATTTTCCTTGCTGGGAACAGTAGGTGACGGCGTCAAGAAGGAATTTTTGACGGCGTCAAGAGTAAAAACCATGACGGCCCAGTGGATTCATGAAGGCGTCACAAAGTAGAGCGTCAAGAGTTAAATGCGTGACGGCCTAGGACATGACGACGTCAAAAGTAGATCAAGGCAGTCCGAGAAGTATTTTGGCGGCGAGATGACGGCGTCAGAATTTTGTTCTTGACGCCGTCAGACCCTATTTCCTATATATAGTTTTCTAATTTTCACATTAAAAAGGAGAAGTTTTGGAGAAACCCTAGTTACGAATTTGGTACGAATTTCACAGGTTTTTCAAGGGTTCTCAGCCCTTGATCCCTTTCATGTGTAATTAAGATAAGTACTCTTTCAATTCAATCAATATGTCTGTGTTGGTTGTCTATATCTTGTTCTTGTCTTAATTCCACTATGTTAGGCTAGATTTATCTTGTGTTTACTTGGATCTAATGAAACCTAGATGTTAATTATGTGTTGATTACTTGTTTATGGTTGTATTGGATGAATGAATTCGAAGTTAGGCTTAAGAAAACTGGCAGATCTCCATATGGTAACATGCTTGAACGTCTTAGGAAACATGAACTGACGTGCACTAGGTTTTATTGGTTGTATTTAATGCATGAGTAAATTCTAATGATCCCATGTTAGGAGCTTCTTATCGGCTCGACATAGGAGTGAAGTAGGCACTCATAGGATTGGGGAATTAAGTGCGCCACCCCATGAATGGTATTAAGGAATACAATCCGTCATCCACGCAACTATAACAAGTAATTAATGTGTAAAAGATATCTAGGGAGTAGTGAAATCTAAGTAAACATATTTTCTCCACTTATTGCTCACAACTTTAGTATAATTTAGTTTATTTTTCATTTTTAGTATTTTATTTTGATTGCATCTTTAGTATTGGGTTACTTGACTAGCAACTAATTCCGCCCAAATCCTTCAAACCCGAGATTTTTACTTGCTTTATAAAAAATATAAAAATACAAAAATAATCATCCCTCATCTTTAGAACTAGTATTTAGGTTTTCTAATCCTAGCGACACTATTCCTTGCTGAACAATCAATCCCCCGGTACTTGTCACTATACTATACTACAACGATCAGGTACACTGCCTGGTGGGGGTTGTAAGCTTCTCAAGATCCCTTGAGAGGTAAAGCCTGGTGCGATTCCCACGTATCAGTTTTCTGTGATTAAGTTGCATCTGAGATCTGTGGTTTTGGATTCATTATAGCATCATTGATCATAATTGGAATTGTAATTGGTGGTTTAGATTACGTTGGACTAAGATTTGAGTAGAATTCAGTAAGATAGTAACTATTCTAGGGTGTTTGGATCTGTTCATATAAGTTGATACAGTAGTTTTTAGGTAGTTAGATCTTCACTGTAAGTCACTTAGGGTAATATTAGCTATTAACTAGCATTAAAATTGGTAGTAACTGAATAACAGTCAAATAAGCCTTTAGATCTCATCTGTGCTTGAATTTTTGTTATCTGAGTTTGTTGAATTGGTGATTCCATATAGATTGAGTTTGAGATTGAGAATTTTGTGCTTAAACTTACTTAATAGATATCTAGAAACAGAATTAGGCATTTAAAATTTGAAATAGTCAAAGTGTAGTAGTCATTAAAAAGTCAAACAAATTCAGGTTTAGTGGTTCATTAGATGCTGTTGTTCATCAATTTCAGAGTAGTTATTGATTAGTTGTGATAGAATTATTGCTTGATCTTGTAACTCAGCTGTGCTATCGAGCTTTTGCCCCCATAAGCTGTTGCATTAGAGCTTATTTGAGTGCTTGTTTGCTATTGCTTATTTGTACCATTGAGATAAGTGTCTGTTTGATTATAGAGGCCTGCAATTGTGTATTTGAGCTTATATTTGTGTTTGGTAAAAGTTTCTGAGTTTCATTATACTAGTTTTAGATTTGTGCATCATTGATTAGCTTCTGGATATGTCTGCTCCTATATTGCTTATTGTGTGAGCTTATTGCATAAGCTTTTTAATTTGTTTGATTGATTTATGGGGTTCTGAGCTTATTTTAATCTGTAATTGGCATAATTGAGCATTCATTAGCATCATACATCATTGTTTGAAGTTTCAAAGAGTTTTTGTTCACAAGTGCTTAATAATAAGCACTTGTGAATAAACAGTTTGTCTTAATAAGCACTTTTACTGTTCATTTTGGTTTCAAAATTTTTCTCCAAGCTCATTTTATTATTTTTGATTTTCTGGAAATTTTTCAGAATTTTCCAAGCTGTTTTGAAATTTTTCTTAAATTTCCTTTGATTTTATTCATTTTTAAATAGTTTTTAATAAACAAAAATCCATAAAAATTCAGAAAAAGCCATAAAAAAATACAAAAATATTTTTAGAAATTCTTTTATAATATTTTAGATTTTTCAGAAATAAATTTTCATTTTTTCCTTATATTTTTTCATTTTCCTATATTTTTAATTCATTTAAAATACAAAAAGCAAAATATATTCATAGAAAATAAAAGAAAAGTCAAAAAAATAACTTTCTTTTTTCTGGAAATTCATTTTATTAGTTTAAGATTTTTAGAAAATAATTTCACATTTGTAGGATCATTTTTCAATTAAAGTTACGTTTTAATAAACGCGTTTGCATTTCCGTTTTTACATTTTTTTATTTTAATGCATAACTAGCTTGTACTATTTGCATAGTTTGTGTTTGTTTGCTATTATTTGAATTACTTGATCACTATTTTCAATTTCTTCACTTTTCAATTCACGATTTCCACGAATCAATATTCCTTGATTCCATTCACCTTCACTCGGAAACGACTCGGGTGATCCGTATTTTGTGCGGATCATTTCGATACTATACTACTATATTATAATAAGTTGATTTTGACACAATCAAATTTTTGGCGTCGCTGCCGTGGAAGGTCGAAGTGAGTTTTTGAATATTTGTTTTGAAAAATCGTGTTTTGATAAGCCTTCCTCTATTTTGTATATATTTCTATAAAAATATAAAAATTCAAAAATTCAAAACACTTTTTCTAAAGTGTTTACAAAAATACAAAAATAATAAAGTTACAGCCTCGACTCTCCCGTGGAAGGGAGGGCGTTGTAAACCAAATAAGCCTAACAATATAACAAAAATGTGAAACTAGTTGTTTATCGGATTACTTCATTTCTACGACCGAATAAGCGAGAAATACGGATGCTTTGACATTAAATTGCAAGCTGAAGAGCGATCCATTCTTCTCTCCCATTCCGTCGCGAGTGATTTGAAGGAAACGGTTTCAATTAACGTAACGTTTTATAAAAAAGAAAAACAAAAGAAATAAAAAAGTTTTTGAGATTTGTTTAAATAAAAATAAAAAAATAAATAAAAAGATTTTCCTTTTTCTTTTCTTCTTCTTTTTCTTTTTGATTTTGATTTTGGTGTATGCACACCCGTTCTTCTTTTGAGAGTCTTACTTCTACGTTCTCAAACCCCGAGCGGGTTCTACGACATCATAGTCGGGTTCATTTCCTTGACGACGAGGAGATGAACCAAAACGAACAACACAATGGACCCCCGCCGATGGGTAGTCCTCAACACAATGTGATCCCTCCGATGGGACCACCACCGGCTTTTGATCCACGTCCGATGGAGGAACAACTCCAATCACCATTCAATGGTGTGAGGAGAGCTATTGTGATTCCGGACATCAATGCCAATTTTGAGATCAATCACGAATTACTCAACTTAATCACGGGTATATCCTTTCACGGGTTCGATAACGAAGACCCATATGCTCACATCAGAAATTTCACCGACATCGCTGAAACCATTAGAATGAACCAAGTTCCTCACGATGTGGTGAAATTGAAGTTATTTCCTTTCTCCCTAAAAGGGGCAGCCCGGACTTGGCTGGAAAAGGAACCGCCTAATTCAATTCACACTTGGAATGATCTTGCTTCCAAGTTTGTGAATTATTTCTATCCTCTCTCTAAAACTTCTAATCTTCGTTCCCAAATCTTTCGATTCCAACAAGCTTTTGATGAGTCATTTAGTGAAGCTTGGGATCGATTCAAAGATTTGTCAGAAAAATGTCCTAACCATGGGTTCACCGACCTTCAGCAGATTTCTACTTTTTATAATGGGCTATGTCATGTTGACCAAGACTCACTCAACTCTGCTGCTGGTGGTAACTTGTTGGCTAGAAACACGAATGATGCTTTCACGATAATTGAGAATAAGGATCGTGCGAGAATGTATAGAAATAAACCTCAAGTGTCTAATAATGGTAAAAATAATGATGAAATGATGAGTATGCTAGTGGCTCTTACAAAGAAAGTTGATGCAATTTCAATTGAAAAATCAAATCATCAAGTCAATGTTGTAAATCAAGGTTGTATTACTTGTGGTGGTCCACATCCGTATTACGAGTGTCTGTCCACCGGCTCTTATGCTCAAGAGAACGTGTATGCCGCAAACATGGGTGGCAACGGTTACCCACCTCTTCAAGGAGATCGAAATATTCTCAATTACCGTTCGAGCAATTATCTTGGACCACCCGGTTTTCAAAATCAGAATCATAATAACAATGTGCAAAACCGTACACATCAAGTTAATCAAAATCAAAATCGACAAAATCAAGGTTTTCAAAACCAAGGTGTTAACCACAATCGGAATTTTCAGGGAAATCAAAACCAAGCCCCGATTCAAGGGAATTTTCAGAATAATAATCATGGGAATTTTAATCATGGAGATCAGAATCATGGCAATTTTCAAAACCGTGGGCAGAATTTCAATAATCAAAATCAAGGTGTTATTCCAAATCCATCGCCCACGGATGAGTTGATTAAGCAATTAATTCAAAGTCAAAAAGCTTTAATGGCAAAACATGATGAAACAACAAGGTTATTTGCTACTCAAATCAACGATCTCAACAAGCGTTTAAATGATCGACCCTCAGGCTCTGGAACTTTGCCAAGAAACACGATCGCTAACCCGAGGGGCGATGCAAAGGCGATCACAACAAGGAGTGGTGTTTCTTATGATGGACCAACGGCTCCGAATACCTCTTCTTCTCTTCCTCCTAAGGTAGTCGCCCGTGAACGCGAGGTGACAACGGATACGGAAATTCCTATTAATAATGGAAGAACCGAAGACATCCAACCTCCGGTGGTCCCGACGTCTAAAGGAAAAGAAAAAGTTGTTAATGAAACTGAAAAGGAAATTATCGTTAAAATGAAGTTGCCTTATCCATCACGCTTAAACGAACAAAAGCACCGTGAGAAGGATAAAAACCAAATGGAAAAGTTTTATCAGATTTTTCAAGAATTACACTTTGATATAAGTCTCGCGGATGCTATACTTTTGATGCCAAAATTTTCTTCGATGCTAAAAGGTTTTTTGAATAATAAGGAAAAGTTGTTTGAAATGTCTAAGACTCAAATGAATGAGAATTGGTCAGCGGTTCTTCTTAAAAAGCTACCCGAAAAGCTTGAAGACCCTGGCAAGTTTCTTATTCCATGCAATTTTCCGGGTATGGTTCAATGCTTCGCCTTGGCCGATCTTGGTGCTAGCATTAACCTAATGCCATTGTCGATTTGGAAAAAGTTGTCTCTTCCTAACTTGACACCGACGCTTATGACCCTCGAGCTTGCCGACCGATCTACGTCTCGTCCAATTGGTATAGCCGAGGATATTTTTGTCAATGTTGGGAAATTCAATTTCCCTGCAGATTTTGTGGTTGTTGATTTCGATGCCGATCCACGGGTTCCTCTCATTCTCGGGAGAGGATTCCTACGGACCGGTCATGCTTTAATTGATGTATACGACGAGGAGATTACTTTACGTGTTGGAAATGAAGCCGTTACTTTCAATCTTAACCAAACCGCGAGATACTCCTCCGATTACGATGTTTCTTCCGTCAACCGAATCGATGTTATTGATGAAGCTACAGAGGAGTATTCTCAAGAACTTCTTGGTTTTACCGACAATGCTTCAAGTGGCAATCCCACTCCTTCTTTTGAACCAATCGTCTCCGATTCTTCCCCTTCCTTCACTCCATTTGAGGGAAGTGATCTCGCTTGGGAAGAAATTAAAGCTTGTCTTTCAAATGATTCAGTTTCACCGGAAATTGATAATTCTGACTTTGATCCGGAGGGGGACATTTTATTAATTGAGAAACTTTTAAATGAAAACCCGATTGTTTCTTCCCCTCCGATGGACCTAAAAATGGCAGACGTAAAAGAAGTAAAGCCGTCTATTGAGAATCCTCCGGAGCTCGAGCTCAAGGATTTGCCTCCTCATCTCGAATACGCATATTTGGAAACAAATAATAAATTTCCCGTCATAATTTCAAAAGGCCTAAAAGATGAAGAGAAGACCCGACTCTTAGATGTGCTTAAGAAGCATAAAAGTGCGATTGCTTGGCAAATATCCGACATTAAGGGAATCAACCCTCGATTTTTCACTCATAAGATTCTACTTGAAGATAATCACAAAGCTTCTGTCCAACAACAACGACGGGTTAACCCACAAATCCATGAAGTGATCAAAAAAGAAGTTATAAAACTCCTTGACGCTGGAATGATTTATCCGATCTCGGATAGTTCATGGGTTAGTCCGGTTCATTGTGTTCCAAAGAAGGGCGGAATCACTGTTGTGAAAAATGACGATAATGAGCTTATACCGACTCGACTTCTGACCGGATGGAGTGTTTGTATCGACTACCGCAAGTTGAACGACGCAACCTGTAAAGACCATTTCCCGCTCCCTTTTATGGACCAAATGCTTGAACGATTAGCGGGAAATGAGTTCTATTGTTTTCTGGATGGCTTTTCTAGGTACTTTCAAATTCCCATTGATCCCCAGGATCAAGAAAAGACCACTTTTACTTGCCCGTATGGAACGTTTGCCTATCGCAGAATGCCCTTTGGCCTTTGTAATACTCCAGGCACGTTTCAACGGTGTATGATGGCCATTTTCTCCGATATGATTGAAAAAACCATGGAAGTGTTCATGGACGATTTCTCCGTCTATGGAAATTCTTTCGACTCTTGCCTCTCCCATTTAGAGAATATGCTAATTCGGTGTGAAAACACTAATTTAGTTCTAAACTGGGAGAGGTGCCACTTCATGGTTAAAGAGGGCATAGTCCTCGGCCATAAGATCTCCAAATCTGGGATTGAGGTAGATCGTGCCAAAGTTGATGTTATTGCTAAGCTACCTCATCCTACGACCGTCAAAGGAATCTGAAGTTTCCTTGGTCATGCTGGCTTTTACCGACGTTTTATTCAAGACTTTTCCAAAATAGCCCGGCCTCTGACCCACCTTTTAGAGAAAGATGCTCCGTTTAACTTCACGAATGAATGCATCGATGCATTTAATTTCTTGAAGAAGAAGTTAACGGAGGCACCAATCTTAGTTGCCCCCGATTGGAGCTTACCATTTAAGCTAATGTGCGATGCTAGCGATTATGCCATTGGTGCAGTTCTGGGGCAACGAAAGAATAAGTACTTTCAACAGATACACTATGCAAGTAAAACCATGAATGATGCCCAACATCACTACACAACTACCGAAAAAGAGATGTTAGCGGTTGTCTATGCTTTTGAGAAATTCAGACCTTATTTGCTTCTTAAGAAATGCATAGTGTATACAGATCATTCAGCCTTGAAATACTTAATGGCAAAGCAAGATTCTAAGCCACACTTAATGCGGTGGGTTCTTTTGATCCAAGAATTTGATGTCGAAATACGAGACAAGAAAGGAGCTGAGAACCTTGCTGCTGATCACCTTTCACGACTTGAGAACCCCCATCAAAGTGTTCTCGAGAATAAGGAAATTATCAAAACATTTCCTCTCGAGACACTTGGGAGTGTGACTAAAATTGACCAAAGTACCCCATGGTTCGCCGATTTTGTGAATTACCATGCGGGGAACTTCATTAGGAAAGGGATGTCGTCCCAACAAAAGAAGAAATTCTTTAAAGATGTCCAACATTACTTTTGGGACGACCACTATTTGTTCAAAGTCTGTGCGGATCAAGTGATCCGGCGGTGTGTTCACGGTACGGAAGCCGTTGAAATTCTTAAGGCATGCCATAGTAGACCCACGGGGGGACATCATGGTGCCAACTTCAACGCAAAGAAAGCGTTTGATTCCGGCTTCTATTGGCCGACGATTTATCGGGATGCCCATGAATTGGTGAAATCATGTGATTCTTGCCAACGTCAAGGGAAAATTTCTCAAAAAGATGAAATGCCACAAAATGTTATTCAAGTTTGTGAAATTTTTGACGTTTGGGGCATCGATTTCATGGGGCCATTCCCGTCATCAAGAGGAAATAAGTATATTCTCGTGGCTGTCGATTATTTGTCCAAATGGGTTGAAGCGAAGGCGCTCCCCACCAATGACGCCTGAGTAGTTGTTAAATTCTTGAAAAGTCTCTTTGCCCGATTTGGTGCACCTTGAGCCATCATAAGTGAACATGGGACCCATTTTTGCAATGACCAATTTGCCAAAGTAATGCTTAAATATGGTGTCACACATCATCTTTCCACGGCTTATCATCCACAAACTAGTGGTCAAGTGGAGGTGTCCAATCGTGGCCTTAAAAGGATATTAGAAAGGACCGTAGGAGAGCACCGTGCCTCATGGGCCGATAAATTAGACGATGCTTTATGGGCTTTCCGGACCGCTTACAAAACTCCCATTGGGTGTACTCCATATAAGCTGGTTTACGGGAAGGCTTGTCATTTGCCCCTAGAACTTGAGCACAAGGCCTACTGGGCCTTAAAACATGACGATTTTGACTTGAAAACCGCGGGTGATCACCAAAAAGTTCAATTGAATGAGTTAGTCGAACTACGTGATCAAGCTTATGAGAATTCTTTGATTTATAAAGAGAAAACAAAAAGACTCCATGATGCCAAGATCAAAGACCGCGTTTTCAATGTTGGTGATCAAGTACTTCTTTTTAACTCTCGTTTGAAGATTTTCTCGGGTAAGCTTAAAACCCGTTGGTCTAGACCATTCACCATAACACAAGTATTCCCTTATGGTACCATTGAGTTAGCTCAACCCGATGGTCCCAACTTTAAGGTGAATGGTCACCGTTTGAAACACTATTTCGAAGGGGACGTACTAACCATGGTAGTCCCGGATCTCCAAACTTTCCCCAAGGACGATTGAATTCGGGGATCGAGTCAAGCTACGTGACTCGGAAATAAAAAACAAAGCGCTTCGTGGGTGGCAACCCATGCTTATCCAATTTCATCTTCTTATTTTTCTTATTTCTAACAAATAACGTGAGGAGGGGGTGCCTCTTCTACTCTTGTGTTCCGTGGTTGTTTGTGATGTTTGTTTAGGATTGTTCGCGATTTATGATGACTCTCGTGCTCGTTATCTTCTCTCCACTCGAGTCTCATTTCATCGATGCTTTTGAAAATCCTATATCCGTGAATCTTATCGACTAACATTTTCTTTGGCATAATTAATAAACGGCCCTAGAATTTTGTTAGGATTGCTTTACCCATAAAACATTGAGGACAATGTTTAATTCTAGTCTGGGGGAAGGTGAATCTTCGATTCGATTTGACCTTGCATTTTTCACCATGTCATGTACTCTCGCAACTCCGTTTTTCCACCAAAAATGAAAAAAAATTGGAAAAAAAATAAAAATTTCAAAAATTTTGAAGAAAATAAATGAAAAAGTCATGGAAAAGCACAAAAAAATGTGAAAAATTGAAAAGTTATGCAAAAATATAATAAAGTTTGAATTAGTGTTTTGACACCTTGTTGACTTTCTTACTGGCGAGAGTAGGAATAAATATTTTGACTTGATCGGGCGTGTTGAGCCCTAGCTTGTTCCCTTAACCAATGATAATCATATAAGCTTGTGCTAGTCTTGTACACCAGGAGCTATAAAATGCGAATTCTTTCTTAAGAATCTGCAAGTTCCCGTACTTGACTTTATACATGCGCAACTTAAAAGCTTTCGCTAGTCTTTTACACAAGGAGCTAGAAACGTGAATTCTTCTTCTAGAATTTGCAAGTTTCCATATCTGACTTTATATATGCGTGGCTGATTATCGGCTAAGTATTCGCGGGTGTCATTATTTGGAATCTTAAATTGCGAAGAGCGAGAAATGATAGAGTTTATTTAGAAGTTAGATGCTAAATGTGGAGTAGTGGTTCTCTTTAGAGCTCATGAGAGCTACTTGTGGCTTTTTACTCCCATAAAATACGTCACCAATATATAATAGATGTTCTAGGTTAATTAGTGGTATTTAGGTTTGGATAATATTTAGTTCTTTATTTTCTTAAGAGAATTTTTGCTTTAAAAGTTAGGTACATATCAAGGAACATAAAAAATAAGAGCAAAAATGAAAAAAATCAAAAGTCAAAAGTTGATTATTTATGTGGTTTTGGAGCTACCCAATAAGCTTCCATTGATGTTGAGAAAAAGTCAAGAAAGAAAAAAATGAAAAGTATGAAAAATATGAGAAAAGAAAAAAGTGAAAGTTGAAAGTTATGATGAATAAGAGTTTGAATGTAAATAAGTTGTTGGCGCGTGAGGTGCATGTGTATGATTCTGAATTGGACACATGAGGTGCACGTGTAGTACTCCGCAACTTATATCTATGATATTGTATGTACCAAAAATTCCTTGATGTGGACCGAATTTCTATTGCAGTGGTTCTTAAGAGAAAATGAAAAACTACTTATTGTTTAAACTTAGGTGTCACTATCAGATTAAAAAGTATGGAAACGAGAAAATATGAAGCAATTCATTTCTCAACAAAAATAAAATATTGAGATACAAAAACTTAGGACATGGGAGTAAGGAGTTTCCACAAGTAACTTTTATTAGTAGTGTTAGCATCTAATTTGTAGAATAGCTGTGATCTCGTTTGTACGCTTAGTTTGGGGACTTGTGAAAAATCAAGGATGACGATTTTTATCCGTATGGTCACTTTTCCATGAGAAGTGTTTCTACTCGTTGACCCTAAAAATTATTGCATAATAATGAAAGTTCAACAAACCGTCACAAGTTTGAAGTATGAAAAGTACAAAAATAGAAGTGAAAGTGGAATAAAGAAATTTTTTTTGGAAAACGGAGCGTTTGCGGGATAAATGATTTTATTACTTCTTTTGAACCTCCTTGCTACTTTACAAAGTCAGTAGAGAGAGTTATGAAATTATTTATCCCAAAAGCGTGAATTGATCACATTGCGTGAGGACACGACAATACCTTAGTCTGGGGGATTTTGGTATGTGTTAATTCACATACTTTTTCATAGCCAAAAACTGACCAAAATAGACTAATTATGCTAACAAATGCCAAAGAATGTGTGTTTTTATGTTTGTGAACGTGCAGGTTTGGATATTTCACAAAATGACAAAAAACAAATGGAAATCAACAAAAACGAGCATGAGAGTAGAACGTGTGCAGATCAGTCAATGAAAGTCAATTTTAAGCCTTAGAAGACCTCAGAGATTTGAGATTCATCAGATTTGATCCTTGGTCTAAGTTTCAGAGATTGTTAGAATCAGTCCTTCAAGTTTTTAGAAGTTGACATTTATGGTCCTTTAAAGACATCTTTGTAGAAGAGACAACTTTGGACCTTAGAGAATAAGAATATCATATAATTAGTCCTTGGAATATATTTTGGAATTATGATAGATGCAGCCCTTAAGTTTCAGAGTTATACATTTTTGGTCCCTATTTGTTATTAAACCAAATCTGATAATCTAATACAAATTTAACCTTAGTCAAATCCAAATAACCAAATCCAATACCACACACCAAAGCCCAATACCAATCCACCTTTGACTCGAGCCCATCTCCCAACCCGGTCAAAAAGTCAAACAAAGATATAAAATAACACGCGCCCCTTTTTTATCCCCAATTTCCCTCAAACCCAGAAACATGTAAACCATATAAACCCTAAATTGAACCATTGACTTAATTGGCTCAAGCCAGTCCAATCTACCATCAATAGCCTATCATTTATACTTCTAGAAGGTCAATCACGTGACAGAGGCATGTCAGAGAGAAGTATTTGAGCTATTAGTACACTTGGCAGAATTGGATTGGGAGGAACGCATCATTCCAATCATTGGATACTCTTTCTAGAAGAGTCTGACAAGGACAGAGAATTGGTGCACGTTTGGGGACAGATGGAAGCATATGATTGGCCATGCCACGCCTCAATTTCTGATCCAAGGGTTATGATGAAATCAAAGAAACACAAAATGATATAAGGGCTGTGATATGAATTGAAGAAGCACAAACGTGGTGTGGATCGCCAACATGGAAATGAGACCCCTACTCCTTCATTCCTGCTATATATAGTGCTCATTTTGAGCTCATTAGTATGTAGTTTTTAGCCTAATGTTACTCTGTCAAATTTTATACTTAGCTTATTAGTTTTGTAATATCAATAGAATTACTTTGTAATTTCAATATTAGAATTAATAAAATTTTCAGTTTATTCATTCAAATTGTTTAGTTTCACTATTTCAATTTCAATACATTTTTATTATAGCTTATTAGTTTCTAAAGTTCAAATTCTCATTTTCATAAGCTTACAAAAGCTATTTAGTTCATAGATAATACTCTTCTTTTTATTATGCTCTAAAAATATATAAATAAATAAAAATCAGAAAATATAAAGAAAAATAAAAAAATTAAGTTTCTAATCTGTTTGATAAGCTTTCAATTAAACTGATTAGTTTTTATTCAATTAATAAAAGCTTTGTAGCTTGTTGTGAATTTGATTTCATTACAAAATTAGCACAAGTGAATGATCAGTCAACTTAAGTCAACAGTCAAAGTTCCATTGATTGCAGAGATGTTGTGGTATGTTGAGACAGACAGGGATGGTCTCAGCCTATCCTAGAGATAGGCTAGCTCAGGGAACTCCCTCTGTTCTGCTGAGAGAGATGATTTGGTAATTTTGTTTTGAAGTTTTGAATTAATAGTATCTGTTATTGAGTACTGTAGTTGTTTTACTAGAACTGTTTCATTGATTGATTTAGTTGAGTAGTAATAGTATTAATATAGTTGAGCTTGATTGATTAGTAGATTACATCTGTTTTTAGATTTGTTTCATTTAAGTGTTTTTTTAGCATCTGTCATACTATTTGATCTGAGTTTTCTGTGATTAAGTTGCATCTGAGATCTGTGGTTTTGGATTCATTATAGCATCATTGATCATAATTGGAATTGTAATTGGTGGTTTAGATTGAGTTGGACTAAGATTTGAGTAGAATTCAGTAAGATAGTAACTATTCTAGGGTGTTTGGATTTGTTCATATAAGCTAATACAGTAGTTTTTAGGTAGTTAGATCTTCACTGTAAGTCACTTAGGGTAATATTAGCTATTAACTAGCATTAAAATTGGTAGTAACTGAATAACAGTCAAATAAGCCTTTAGATCTCACCTGTTCTTGAATTTTTGTTATCTGAGTTTGTTGAATTGGTGATTCCATATAGATTGAGTTTGAGATTGAAAATTTTGTGCTTAAACTTACTTAATAGATATCTAGAAACAGAATTAGGCATTTAAAATTCAAAATAGTCAAAGTGTAGTAGTCATTAAAAAGTCAAACAAATTCAGGTTTAGTTGTTCATTAGATGCTGTGTTGATCAATTTCAGAGTAGTTATTGATTAGTTGTGATAGAATTATTGCTTGATCTTGTAACTCAGTTGTGCTATCGAGCTTTTGCCCCCATAAGCTGTTGCATTAGAGCTTATTTGAGTGCTTGTTTGCTATTGCATATTTGTACCATTGAGATATGTGTCTGTTTGATTATAGAGGCCTGCAATTGTGCATTTGAGCTTATATTTGTGTTTGGTGAATGTTTCTGAGTTTCATTATAGTAGTTTTAGTGTTGTGCATCATTGATTAGCTTCTGGATCTGTCTGTTCCTATATTGCTTATTGTGTGAGCTTATTGCATAAGCTTTTTAATCTGTTTGATTGATTTCTGGGGTTTTGAGCCTATTTTAATCTGTAATTGGCATATTTAAGCATTCATTAGCATCATACATCATTGTTTGAAGTTTCAAAGAGTGTTTGTTCACAAGTGCTTAATAATAAACACTTATGAATAAGCAGTTTGTCTTAATAAGCACTTTTACTGTTCATTTTGGTTTCAAAATTTTTCTCTAAGCTCATTTTATTATTTTTGATTTTCTGGAAATCTTTTAGAATTTTCCAAGCTGTTTTAATATTTTTCTTAAATTTCCTTTGATTTTATTCATTTTTAAATAATTTTTAATAAACAAAAATTCATAAAAATTCAGAAAAAGCCATAAAAAATACAAAAATATTTTAGGAAATTCTTTTATAATATTTTAGATTTTTCAGAATTAAATTTTCATTTTTCCCTTTTATTTTTCCATTTTCCTATATTTTTAATTCATTTAAAAATACAAAAAGCAAAATAAATTCATAGAAAATAAAAGAAAAGTCAAAAAAATAACTTTCTTTTTTCTGGAAATTCATTTTATTAGTTTAAGATTTTTAGAAAATAATTTCACGTTCGGAGGATCATTTTTCAATTAAAGTTACGTTTTAATAAACGCGTTTGCATTTCCGTTTTTACATTTTTTATTTTAATGCGGATCATTTCGATACTATATTATAATAAGTTGATTTTGACACAATCATTAGGTCACCATTTTACAACATAAGCACTAAGATATCTAGAGTGAGAAAGTAAGTAGAGAGAGAGAGAGAGTGGAAGGAACCCTTGGAATGAAATGAAATAAACTTGTATTACTAGGAGAACCAACACCATCTAATGAGGGGTTACAAGGCTATTTATAGGTGTAGTCTAGGGCTTCACCAAACTATGCAAATATCACAAACTAGGCCCTTAGACTTTTACCAAACCTATAGACTTAGCATAAAACTTTATAAAACATATTAAATCACTAACGTATTAGCTTAATAATGCAACCTATAACAAAACTCAATGACCAACACTTGAAATAATAAAGTCTATTCCCAACAGCTTGGTCAATGGTTCGCCTTGTGGGGAGATTGATATGGTCATAGAATATTTGGACTTGGAGCCAAAGATCTATGCCGTGATGAGGGACTTTTTGAAGCAAGTCTTTGAAACGAGTCCATGCTTCGTAAAGAGTTTCATCTTGACGTTGTTGGAACATCAAGATGTCACTCCTTAACTTGGTAGTTCTTCCCGGTGGGAAAAATTGAGCAAGGAAACGAGAGGTGAGATCATCCCAAGATGTGATGGATCCCGTGGGTAAACGCTCAAGCCATTGACTAGCTTGGTCACGTAGAGAGAATTGAAATAGATGCCATCGGGTCGTCTCTCGAGTGCTAACATTAAGGTCTATGGAATCTACGATTTTAAGGAAATCCTTGAGATGTTGGTTTGGATCTTCGGAACGAAGTCCATGAAATGCACATCCTCTTTGCACCAACCGGATGGTATCGGATCGCAAGGGAGACACATTGGCTCCTTGAGTGAGCTAAATGGTGTTTCGATAGCCTTGGTGGCTAGGTCGGGAGTATTCTCCTAAAGTACGGGCTCTAGGAGGTTGGTTTGGTTGTGGTGGGTCTTGTTGTGGTGGGTTGATGGGATCAAAGATATTAACACCTTCCATGATGGCGGATGGTAATGGTTACGAACAAAGAAACGAAGAAATGAGATAGACTAAAGAAAACCTAAAAAAAATCTCACTAGAAAGGAATCTAGTGAGTAGACCTAATAAAGATAAAATTCAACCTAGACAATAACTATTCCCCGGCAACGGCGCCAAAACTTTGATGTGTGGTTGATTGCGGTCTACACAAAAGTTTTACTTCTCAAGGGATCTTGAGAAGCTTACAACCCCCACCAGGCAGTGTACCTGACCGATGTATTATAGTGAAGTGGAAAGTACAGGGGGATTGATCATTCTCCACAGGGAATAGTGTTTGCTATGATTGAAATTAATCTAACGAGGTCTAGAGGCGAAGGATGATTCTTTTTGTATTTTTATATTTTATGAAAGCAAGTAAAATCTCGGGTTTTTGGAAGAAGGGCGGAATTAGTTGCTAGTCAACTAACCTAATTAACTACTAATACAATAAAAATAAAATGACAATAAAATAAAATGTGAAAACTATATGTGGAGAAAACATGTTTACTTAGATTTCATTACTCCATAGTTATCTTTTATTGATTGATAAGCTTGTTACAATTGCGTGGGTGACGGGTTGTATTCCTTAATACCATTCGTGGGGACGTGTACGATCTTCCCCAACTCCATGATGGCGGATGGCAAGTTACCGTATAGGAGATTAGCCAGTTTTCTTAAGCCTTACATTGATTGTCAATCACCCAACAACAACTAATAATAAACCATCAATAAATAATCAATAATTAGGTTTTATTACATCTAAGCAAACACAAATAAACCTAGCCTAGCATGTTAAAAGAAAGACAAGCATACGATAGAATCAAACAACACATAGACATATTGAATGATTGATGGATTACTTATCTTTAATTAAACATGAAAGAAACAAGGGTATGGAACCCTTGAAAAGTGTTAAAATTCGTGCTAGGGTTTGGGTGTGTGTTCCACCAAAAAGTTCCTCTCCAAAGTTATACATTAATGAATGAAAAAACAAAAACTATATATAGATTTACAAGGGTGACTGCGTCACCTTTTGATGGTTGACGCTGTCATCTCGCCGCAGCTAGGGTTTCTTGTCGCCCAATCCAACTTCTTGACGCCGTCACTTTGTAAGAGTTCTGGGCCATCATGCTTTAGAGAATACACGTGACGGCCTACTTCTGGTATAGGGTGACGCCGTCATGTGTAAATACCCAAATTGTCTTCTGGCGCGTCAAGTGTAAAAGTGATATCCACCTCTTGTCTTAAAGAGTGACGCCGTCCCTTTGGAATAGGTGACGCCGTCAAGTACAATTTTCAGCTTGGATTCTTGACTTGGTCGTTTTCTTCACTTTTTGCTTCAAAAACGTCCAAAGTGCTTCCTTTTCCAGAATTCTCTTCAAAAGTACCTAAAATGACAAAATGAACAATTTTAGGTAATAATTGATCATATTATCATGACTTAAGGCTTAAATGACCCCTTAAAAGCGTAACAAATTTCGCCTCATCAGTTATGTATATTAAATGTATGTTCATCAATATAGTTAAATTGAAGCTCATTGTTTTAATTTGTTATTACAGAGATATCTCTTTTTAAGTTTCTTGACAGAAAATGGGTATCCACATTACAAAGCACTGAACGATTACAAAGTAGATAATGTGAAAGTGCCATGGCGAACCAAGAGCAATTATATTGATTGCGGAATTTTTGCCATGAGGCACATGGAAACGTATTCAGGAAACAAGGACAAATAAAATGATGAACCAAAACACATAACACATAACACAAAGACAAATAAAATGATGAACACAAAACACATAACACAAGCCAAATAAATTGATGACACAAAAAACACATAACACAGGACAAATAAATAGATGAACCTAAACACATAACACAAATAATTGACATAATATATAAGCACAAATAAATGATGAACCAAAAAGCGCATAAAACAGGACAAATACAATTGATAACAAGCAACCACTGATGAACCTCATTCTAATGTATTCTAACAAGTTATTCTAATGAATCCGCATCCTACTAATTAAACCATTATAACAAGCAACCACTGATGAACCTCATTCTAATGTATTCTAACAAGTTATTCTAATGAATTCGCATCCTACTAATTAAACCATGATAACAAGCAACCAATGATGAACCTCATTCTTATATATTCTAATAAGTTATTCTAATGAATCCGCATCCAACTAATTAAACCATGATAACAAGCAAAACTGCTGAACCTCATTCTAATATATTCTAACAAGTTATTCTAACTAATCCGCAACCTCTAATTAAACCACGATAACAAGAAATAACTGCTGAACCTCATTCTAATAAATTCGAACAACTTATTCTAATGAATCCGCATAACTGATGAACCTCATTCTAATATAATCTAACAAGTTATTCATCAACTAATTGATGAACCTAACAAAACATAACTGACAGGTGAATGTATAACAAAAAATGAAATTACCTTGATTAAACACATGAGTATCACTTTGAGCCATCAGAAACCGATTTGACAATGAAAATCCCCAAATTTGAACGGATAAAAACCCTAATTCTCTTCCAATTAACCAATTGAATGGTTAAAACCCTAATTCTCTTCCAATTGACCGATTGAATGCTCAAAAACCCCAATTATCTTCCAATTGACCAATTGAATGCTTAAAAACCCTAATTATCTTCCAATTAAGCAATCGGACGGCTAATTCGAAGCCGATATGAACAATTAACATGATTTAAAGAACAATTAACGATTCAATTAAACGAATATAAATTGAGTGCAAAAAAGACCCAAATTTCGTAAATTTAGGGTTTATTCGCAATATGAACAAATGAAAGAATGAAAAAAATGTGAAATTGAATGAATGAATGTATTGAATGGATATCATTGTGTAAAATTCATTTATATATGGCCGAAAAAATGATAGAAATCAAAGAGATCAAAAAAAGAAAGAATAGCAGATAAGAGAAAGAGAAAGTGGGAAAAAGGAGAAAAAAGCTGGAGAAAGTGAAATTACATCAATGTCCTTGAGGTGAAAAGGAGGGGAGACACGTGGTATCACCACAAGTCTTTTTAGACTTTTTATTTTTTCCCCTCTTTGCAAGGGATCGGGTTTCTACATTAAAAATAAAATTTTGAATAAAAAGAGGACAATTACATCACATATTTGAACTTATTAATTCATTCAAGCCCACCTCACGTACAAAGCAAAGTTCGTGGGACATACCAAATCTCACATTGATTGTTAGGGTACGTTTGGTTTGTAAGTGAGATTGGAATTGGATTTGAATTTGAAAAAAGTTTGAAAGAAAAAAAGGAGAGAGAAAATATATAATGTATATAATTTATAAATTAATATTATATTTAAAACCATTATATATTAAGTATAAAATAGAGAAAAAAAATATTAGAAAGAAAAAACATTAAAACTTGTGGCTCATATTGTTGCAGACATGGGCCCATTTTGTCTTCATTCATCAATTCCTACCACTTAAGCCTACTATGAGATCTATCATTCAATACCTTTATAAGAAAATAGAAAATTGTACAAACAAATGTTATGCATTTTCTTTGATTCTAAACCCTCCGATTACCTCATACCAAACGGCCCCTAAAACTTGAAAAGCTTCTTTCCGGGGTAACTTAATTATAAAACAACTTATAATTCTATCATGCGTATTTTATTTACTTGATAAACTCTATATCATTGATAAGATTAGACATGATAAGATCGAATTCCTTCTCACTTTGTAAGTTTTAACTTGCGATGAGTTTCCTTGAACTAAATATGATTTTCGTGTTCAATGTTGAGGTTATAGTGCCTTATAGACATAGTTTATACTATATACTTTGATAGAATTTTTTTATAGAGAATCACAAAACTACGTATATAAGACTATTTGTAAGGTATTTCAAAGTTATTGCAAGTAGTAATTAATATCTGTTAGGTCTCGTTCAAAAAAAAAAAAAAAACGGTTAGATCGTGCCATTACATGTAACATGTTTTTTGTGGCTTAAAT
Organism: Artemisia argyi; assembly: GCA_030686995.1. Taxonomy (NCBI): domain Eukaryota; kingdom Viridiplantae; phylum Streptophyta; class Magnoliopsida; order Asterales; family Asteraceae; genus Artemisia; species Artemisia argyi. The sequence continues at coordinate 159,267,313 of CM060706.1, read as the reverse complement.
AATAAGGATGATCGAGCTAGATGATTTTTGAAATTACAAATGTATATGTTAGTCTATAGATTTTATGGCCAAAAATACACGTAAAAGTCAATTAAAAGATCCCATGAATCTCGGCTATCTATATTATAACCGATCCTTAATATACAATCAATACAATTATTAAGCTTTTATGAGTTTCCAAATCAGTAACCCGCTACCCCTACAACCTAAGTCTCTTAAATTTCTGAGTCTTGATTATGTTTGTGGAGATGTGATATGATAGACCTTATCGTTGTTGGTTGTGGGATTAGGATCGAATTGGATTTGTGTTGGTTGAAGTGAGTTTAGTTTGGCAGTGGTAACATCAGGCAGCATAGGAGTCTCAAACTTTGACCAAAACCAAAATACCATATCTTTGTTGACTTCATTTATCAACATCCTAAGTCATGTTACGTGTGAGTTGGTTTTCTGTATTCTTATTTGTGTTTGAGTCGAGTCTTTATCGTTGTGTTTGAGTAAGATGGGTGGTTCCGTGGCCGTGGTGGTGGAAGTGTATTGTGCTATTTATAAGGAAATATAAAGCCTTCCAAGAAGTTGAAAGAGTAACAATAATTACAGTTTGTGTAATGATTAATTGGAGATTGTTTGTATACTTTGAGGTTTTAATGTTGCAACCTTTTGTTTTCTATAACACCTCTTTGAAAATTAAACCATGAATCTATTTATTGATCATAAATGTACTTATATGATAATATTTGATTTCGGTAGACTTAGGATCAAATAAGAACTCTTAAAACGAGACATCATGGCCCGTGCGATGCACAGGATTTGTTCATCCTAAAGAATTATCGGTTTGGCAAAGGTTATGTGTATTTAGTTGCACATGCTTTGTTCGCCCTAAAGTACGGGTACTTTATTTTCGATAATATCGTATATCATATTTATATTACATATTGTTTCAGGACCTGAGCGATTTACAGTTTTTGTTATTCGAGCGAAAATATTCTAAGCTAAAACATCGTAAGATGGATGATATCTCTGTAGGATCGAAACATGTGTTGATTATTGTGATTCGGGTGGTCTTGGGTTATGATGGAAGAGTATGTTGGCCATTGTTGAGTTAGAGAGAGAAAGTAAAATAGAGAGGGGAAGTTCTAGTGAGAGAAACACACTAGTTATGTGTGTGAATTAATGAACAACCAACCCTCTCCCTTGGTGGGAAGAGGGTATATATACACTTACATAATAATGCCCCATGAAACGGGCTGTGGAGTGAGCTGACAGTGGGTAAAGACCCGACCCACTCCACTAATACTATTTACAGTTATATTAAACTAAACTACTACTACTAATAATAACTAAGTCTACGAGCTATCTTAATGCTAATAGAATATTGGGGTGACCGAGTCTTTTATAGGAATATTATTATTCCTAACAATCTCCCCCTAAGCGAGGTTACCTTAGAAATTAAGATCTTGTTCTTTAAGCATTCTTTTGATCATGTAGCTCGTAGGTTCTGATTCTTCACTTTTGGCTCACTTTGTACTTCAAGCAATGATCTTGTGATTAATGTTCCTTTGGCATGTGTGATCTTTGAGCATTCTTTGAGATCATCAGCCACCGTAAATCTCCAAGCTCATCCTTCGTCGAATTGCCTTCATGTGATGTAGTGACATTAGGACCATCATGCTCACATCCTTCTGTATTAGGAGACTTTTCATCAGAGTTGCGAAAACGTTGTTGGTAGTCTCTCAACATTCATGGTAGTAAGTCTCTCATCATTCATGATCATCATTGATAGTGAGTAGGATGTGTGAGCATGAGGTATGGATTGATACGATTCAGCTAGAATTAGGAACCACCAACGCCATCTTTATATGTGTCCCTGAAATAAAACAGTTAGCAATAAAGATAGAGAACGAATATGGCTTTGTCATTCGTTCAGCGAGGACAAACTTCCGGTTCTGTGAGAATCGACCTGTGATCAGGTAGAGTCTCCGTTAAAGAAGACTCTCCTTGACAGGAATTTCCAGCTTGTAGTAATGAATCTTCAAAAATGAATCCACTTCGGAAACTTCATACTAAGCATGTTCTCATACCGGAATGTCTCAAAGCAGACAACACGATAGAGTGAATCGGTGAATTGACATTCGCTGATTGATGAGAAATTGATTTATAGAAGTCACTCGCGTGTTAAATAATAAACATTTTGTGACACGACGAGAGTTTTTAAGCTTTGAATCATATTTCCATCAAAAATACTTTTGTTTGAGAGATTATACACAATCAATGTGCTCGAAAATGAGTTGGTGAGCACATTAAAAGGTTTTAGAAAAAGTATCCGTCAATCCATTTTCTGGAACAAGTTTGATTCAATGTGAATTGCAACATCGTTGCTTTCTAGTTGCCACTTGATCATTTATCCAAGATGGATCTCACATGTCACCTACCAAGATCTTGAAAGATGTTCGCTCTAGAAGGACTTCCATCGTCATTGTGAATATTTACATATCACTCGGATGTTCTGACAATACCACAAGGATAATACGTAGGACTCTAAATATTTTATCTTACTTTCCACATTGTGTGAAACAATAAGCATATTGGAAATGTGTCCTAGTGAGATTTATGGATGATCTCTTTGGCTCTAGACTCAATAGTGCGTTTTGATCCACTCCTGGAGACTGGGGAGGCGTCTCCTGTTTAGGTATAAACATAGCTCACAATGAGCGGTCGATACATTGCACATGGTTCCCCGTGAGAATTAAACAAGCTCTTTTAAGAGAACTTGAGTGGCTAGGAAGTTTAGTGCAGTGAGTCACTGGGTCCATGACGTCTTGTCTTCAATACCAGTGTTACCTTGATAACCACTAGTAGCATATGGATTGAACCCGATTTCTGCCCTAAGGTTGAATATATGGAGGGCTATTTCTTTTCACCCTTTCTCATTTCCTTTCTTTTTCATTCTTCAACCTCTTCAGTGCTTACCGAGACTTCATCACTAGAACCTTGTTGGGTTTGTTCCAGTCCTAGCTCTATCTCAGTCGGCACTCTTCCCTTTCTCACTTTTCTCCTTTTTTAATCATTCCTAAGGACTTCTATTCTATCTAGAGAATTGTCCCTGGGAAGTTCCTTCCAGTTCTGGTAGATCATGGGAACTCATACCTAACCTTAACCATCCTTATAACTCCGTTCATAAAGATAAATGGTCGGTCTTAGATATTTTTTCCACAAACGCCTTTTGCTCCCCCTTAATATGTGCATCGATATTCGAAAGAGTTTAGCACATACATGGGAGCCTATTATTGAGTCCAAAAGATCACGTTTGATTATCAGATTTCATATTTAAATCACATTCTCTTCCCCGATCAAAAATTTCAAACCTTTTGAGATTTTGGATCTCATTTGATTTAAATAAGTTAGAAAACGTTTGGGAGAGAAATGCGGTCAGTTTTAATATTTTCTGATAAAAGGAACCTTTTTCTGCTCCCCCTCAATCTGTGAGGGAGGTTGTTATGTGTCAGAATTGATGAGTTTACAAAAGATTTGAAGTTTTAATGAAAAAAACTCTTTGAAAAATTCTCATACTGACACATAACCATCACAAAATGTATTATTGCTTATTATGTACAAAGTGGAGAGTTTTGATGATACATAAAATTTTGAGAAATCACTTTCCCCCTCAATCAATGACGGATGTTAAAACATAAATAATTGATGTCATTGGTTGAGTGAAAATTTTTATCAAAATGTGGATTCAGTTTGATTTTCAACCAAAATTTCATGGTACCACCAAGTTTTGCACAAATACTTTCTGGAAAAATCATAGAAGGGAAAGTATTGGTGATAAAAAGAAGATTTCTCTTCTTATACAAGAAATGATGCACTGAAACGTACATCAGATCGAGGGTGCATGAATGTAAAGTAATTAACGCTCGGATGAACGGCACCCTTTGCTAGGAACAACCGTCTTTTTGGCGACGTGTTTTCCTCATTTTGAAACACGGGTTGCTATCTGAAGTAATAGCAAGCCATATTTTTTAAGTCCGGGTTACAGTCTGAAATAACTGTAAGCCATATTTATAAGACCGGGTTACAGCCTGAATTGACTGTAAGCCATTTTGAAAGAAAATTTGAGAAACGACATGTTTTAGAAAACATTATTATTAAAAAATATAAAAACTCTCGTTCAAGCATATGTATGATTCCATGTCATTATTGAATGACATTTCTAGAATCGTACATAATATCGATTATACGAGAGACATGTCGTGAGAAGAATATTTTTGGCATTTTATATTTTTCTTGTTTTGTATTTTCTTTTTGAAATTTTTATATTTTTGTATTTGATTTTATAAAAGTTTTATGAAATTGAAAAATCTTTTTGAGTTTTTATGATTTTATATATTTACAAAGGATACATGAAGAATTACCTCCTTAATTCTTCCTTAGATAGATAAGAGTTCAATCAGATCATTTTTTGCCGAATAGCATCGGATTTCCATGTGCATCAAAGTAGCACCATATGGCGTCGAAACAGGCCGAGAAGGACTGCCAATCACGTTCACCAACGGATGAGCCTTTGACCACTTGCTGATATAACCAAACGATTGATTGAGCTGATGAGAATTTGATCGAATGACCCTTTGTGAAGATGATTCTCCAGAACTCGGGTCTGGAGTAAGATTGTGGAGGAGGGTTTCATCATCGATCTCAAGAACTTGAATTCCAAGAATTTGTTCTTCAACACCTTGATAAATGACCAAAGATATAGTTTCACGGCTTGTTGGAGAAGTACTAACAGATGGTACTTCTTGAACCATTGTGGTTAATGAAGGAGTATGGGTTGTATCAGCAGATATCTGTGCATCAGCGGAATATAGGAGATACAACACTTGAACAGGCTGAAAGTATTCTTCAAACCAATGGTTGAAACATTATAACATAGGTCTTCATAAACGATGAAACACTTGATGCAGCAGTTCCGAGAGTGATCTTCAAACTTCATAACATCTTTCAGCTTCCAGACTCTTCTCAGCTGCCAACACTTTGCTTGCTGAAGAACAACGTGAGCAAATCTAATTTGGGATTAGTTCCGGCTTTTCACTCTCCCCTAATTAGTGCTCTCCCCAAAGTGACAACCTTTATGATGAATGACCTGAATATGAAAAAGTCTTTTGATAGTTAAATGCATGTCGTCTTTAGTCTTCTAACACGCAACGATGAATGTAGAACAGACTGTAGACTCGACCTTCTTCAAAATTGTCCATTTGGGGAACAGAATATCAACATCTTCATCTCACCAATTGTATTCCAGTTATATTACATATACCAAATTAGCTCATGACGTACACATGAAATGATAACACCAAAGTAACAAGTTGAACCACTGATCATCTTTAATTTTTTTCATAAGACATTAAACCCGATCACGTGAACTCGTTGTGCGTCCTTGATGTACACATTTCTCTCCCCTGATGGTTACGATTAATCAGCCCGTGATGTACACATGTACCCAACACAAGTCGAGACGATAACACCAAAGTAACAGGTTGAAGCACTGATCATCTCTGCGGATATCAACTCCGGAATAAATGAGTAAGCCCGATCACGTGAACCTGTTGTGCATCCCTGATGTACACATATCTCTCCCCTGATGGTTGCGATTAATCGGAATCATCATAATGATGTGTACATGAAGCATTAACTGGAAGCCCATCATCACTAATAATATCATCCCATGAGAAGATGTTGATAGACCCAAAATCAATCAAAAAGAAGTTTCTTCACACTTCTCCCCCTCAAAAATTGCATATGAGATTGCCATTTTTGACTAAACGAGTGAATAAGAATACAATCAACGGTAAGTAGATCCACTTTTAGTTTATTCACCCTTCTCCCCCTTAAAAATTGCATATGACTGCCATTTTTGACTGAACGAGTGAATAAGAGTACAATCAACGGTAAGTAGACCACTTGATGACTGACATTTAGTTTATTCGCCATTCTCCCCCTCAAAAATTGCATATGACTGCCATTTTTGATTGAACAAGTGAATAAGAATATAATCCAATGTACGTTGATCCACTTGTTAACTGAAGGAGCAAGGGAAAAGCATGAAGCTTGTTGATGAGAATGGTCATTAACAAGAAGATTTCTCTTCTTCTGAATATAAAGCGCATTGAAACGTACACTTTTCTTTTCTTTTAGGAACGGGGCCTGAAGTGCAGTCTACGGACGCCATAATGATGAAGTTGAGGAACGAGGCTTGAACTGATTTGTTCAAACGTCATAGTCGTTGAAGAACGAGGCCTGAACTGATGTGAACAGACGTCATAAACTTGAAGAACGAGGTTTGAACTGATGTGTTCAAACGTCATATTTGAAGAACGAGGCTTGAACTGAAGTGTTCAAACGTCATCTCTCTCTTTTCTTCTTCTCTCTGCTAACTCGTTACCAACCCTATTATCATTCTGTCGGCTATATGTCGTGACTACTGATGGATAAAAACCCAATATGATGAACTTGAGACTGAAGTAAAATAACCCGAACTTGTGACTTAAGCTTGCACTAATGTGTGACAAAGAGCGGTGTAAAGAGTTCGTGCAACATCGAATCCCTAAGTACTCTATACTCTTCAACCAACCAACCATCAAGTATAAGACGTACATCACCTCTTGAATATCCACAACTTCGTGTGACACTGAGCACTACAACGTAACTCCTTAAAATGATAGTTATTTTGTGGTAATAGAAAGGAAGAATCCCAAAAATAACTAGATATCCAAGTCTTCGTCATTGTAAAGGTTAAAAGCTCAAACAAGGATCTCGAAGAATCTTCATCCAACCACCCCGATATCTTCAGATACTAAGTACACGCACCCGTGAAATTTCACTTCAACCTCAAATAAATAATAATGAATTGACGCACATAGTCACATTTGTGGTTTAACTGCCCAAATCTAGCCTCTTGGATGTTTTGAATGAACTTTGATAATGGTTTTATCCCGATCTTGTCAAACACACATAACCCCATAAAAACTTGTTATAACCAAAATGCCATGAAGTATGTCAAAACACATCCAATACATGAAGTACATACATTATCCCTTCTTCGAAGTTGATGTCGTAGCACCAGAGTCAATTAAGATCTGGATATGCACTTTTCTTTCTCCAGGATAGTTTAATCATCACGGGATTTTACAAATCTATGATTTAAACCGAGAAATAGATTCTTTCGCGGGATTTTACAAAACCAAGAAGAAACCGTGAGACAATGATAAATTGAATGTGTTATGACAAATCTGGTTTTGGTAAATATCTGTTTGGTGGAACATGCAAGAGATCAACAACAATTCTTCTCACATATGTAGAATACTTCACGAACCATACTAAGTAAAGTAGTATAAACTACTTCCCCATGGAGTTTGACCTTATATCATCAAAGTACACATTTCTCCCCCATGATGGTTTCGAACTTGCGGAAGCATCATTGACGTGTATGACCATATACACGAGAAGTTCTTGTCTTAAGCAAACATTTTGAGGAAAATCGTGAATGACATTGAAGGATCAAGAAATATTTTGCTTAGACAGTGAAGTATCTTTGACGTGTTGTAGTGTCGAATATTCCATGAGAATTGCTTATCACATCTCAACCCTTAAACCCATTAGCTAACAAACCCCACCTCGTATCTGCTATTCTTTCTTTTTTTGATCTCTTTGATTTCTATCATTTTTTCGGCCATATATAAACGAATTTTACACTGTCCTTGGAAGTAAACCCGATATACCCAACTTGAAAGTGAAGTAGAATTTCCCAAATTTGTTACTTAATCTTGCACTGTCCTTGGAAGAACGGTGTAGATAATTTGTGCACCATGCAAATCTCTAAGTACTCAGTACTATCCTGACAAAGTATGAGACTTTCATCACCTCTTGCGATTATCCACATCGTCTTCTGCGTGTGACACTGAGTACTATAATGTAACTCCTTTAAGTGATAGTTAACCAGGTCTTCAACCATCCACCCCGACTTCTGGAAACTAGATAAACCAAGTCTTCAACTTAAATCTTAAGCACGAGCAATTTATTATTGTAAGTCATGCATCCAACCAACCCCCGAATTCAAGATAAAATAAGTGCACGCCTTCGTAAAACCCACTTCAATCTCAAATAAGTGATACCCGATCAATTCCGTAATCACTTTGACATTCTAAGTCCAAATTCTTGTCAAAAATTGTATCCCCGTGAATTTGTAACAACCAAAATACCACTCCTTTTCACCAAATAGTTTACCAAGAATCAACTCAATGTATGAAAACTACCTTTGAATGATTACATTTAAGCTCAATATGTGGCATTCTCGGATCTAATAACAAATCTAATTTGTGTTATAAAACTTTTCAGCCCAAAAGTTGTTATATAGTCCAGTCGATTCACTGTTTAATAACTATTCAGCAAAAAAAATCCATGTTACAGCGATACAGCCCATAATCTATGTATTCGGCCTATACTCCATCCAAAAGAAATATTCCAGCTCCACTTAACCATAATAACCCTAATATGTGGAATATATAAGTTAACTATCCTAATCACTTTTACCCTAATCCCACTTTTATCAGAGTATCCGCCACCATCAGTATACGCACATCTTACCTCCATCATCTTCTCTTCAATCATCTAGATAACTCATCTCCATTAAAAACGCAAACACAAGATCATCTATGTAACTCCATCATCATCATCATCTTGTAACGATAGCTCAAAAACAGGAACATCTCACCAGGATCTTATAGTTAGTCCGTAGTATCAGGAAGATCATGTCCACACGACGACCATGGCTTCAAGAACAGTTATGGTCTCGGGTAGGTTTGTAATGTTGTATTTCATTTATGCATTTAACCGAACAAGAGAAAGGATGAAACAAAACTGTTGTGTTCTTTCTTTAGAGATGTCGGATATTGAGACGAAGTTATAAGCTTCGATAGATCGATGATGGTTTCTTTGTTCACTCGCTAAAATCTCATTGAGTAGTAATTATGTGAACACAAACTGAGATCTTTGATGGTATCTTTTTCATGTTTTCATTTTCACTTCATTAAAGCGAATGAAAGGAGAGGTGAAACAACGTTGTTTTGGACTCTCTTGTTATTATTCGTACAATCAAATAAAGCCCAGCTTTTGAAAGAGATCTGTGATGTTAGTATCTTTTCGTGTGTTAGATCTTTTGAAGGTCTTGAATTACCATGTAAAACACGAAATAAAACTCATGAGGTCTTTAATTAACTCGTTTTTAACCTTAGTTTTGATTGTGTATGAGATGACATGAGGAGATTGATTAGGATAGTTGGCTAAGGGTTATTTGTTGTAGTTGAGGATGCGTTAGCTGTTGGTTACTGGGTTTAGGTTAGATTGGATTTGTTGATGTGTATGATCTAGAAGATTGTTGTTGCTTGATTGAGTAATATTTGTGGATCTGTTGTTAGTAACAACTCGCTATAATCAAATTAACCAACTCGCTGGACACAACAGACAACTTGCTAACTTGAGCCAAATTGCTATAGTTGCAAATCGCTATTTTAGGCAAAACAACAACTCGCTACATTGAACACATTGCTAATTAAAACAAATCTCTATTTAGAGCAACTCGCTACTATGGGCAAATCACTGGACACAACACAACAAACCAGTCACTATCCACCATTTTGTTCTCTTTCCACATTTGAGCAAAATGCCAAAATGCAACACAAAATAACACAACTCGCTGCTAAGAAAATAAGTATCAAACTAGCAGATTCCGACTAACTTTTTGACTACATGATTCACGGAAAAAAGACCAAAAACAGTCATGGATGTATAAGTAAACATATAAACTATTAATCTTAGACTAAAATGAGGCAAAAAAACAGTTTTGCAGAACAGTGTAAGACCACATGGCTACCACATGGCTTTTTGACCAATTTTTGAATATAAGACACTTTGTAAAAAAAATTATTCCACCAAAAGATAGAAAAATAAATTCGAGTGCCCAAAAATTGGTAGATACCGCCCAAACAAATAAACGAACCACCATAAATCAATGAATTAACACAACATGGCTCTGGTACCAATTGTAGGATCGAAACATGTGATGATTATTGTGATTCGGGTGGTCTTGGGTTATGATGGAAGAGTATGTTGGCCATTGTTGAGTTAGAGAGAGAGTAAAATAGAGAGGGGAAGTTCTAGAGAGAGAAGCACACTAGTTGTGTGTGTGAATTAATGAACAACCAACCCTCTCCCTTGGTGGGAAGAAGGTATATATACACTTACATAATAATGCCTCATGAAACGGGCTGTGGAGTGAGCTGAAAGTGGTAAAGACCTGACCCACTCCACGAATACTATTTACAGTTATATTAAACTAAACTACTACTACTAATAATAACTAAGTCTACGAGCTATCTTAATGCTAATAGAATATCGGGGTGACCGAGTCTTTTATAGGAATATTAGTATTCCTAACAATCTCAATGAAGCAAAACATTGGTTTGTGTTTATAGAAATCAATACGAACTACTTATTAACTAGTAGCATCAAACGGTGGTGCATCATAGCTTCAATAGGTGGGTACTATATGAGGTTGATTTCAAACAATTGGTTCATATATATAATACTCCCTCCGTCCCAATTTTATTGTCCACATTTCCTTTTTGGGATGTCCCAATTTAATTGTCCACTACTAAAAATAGATAGAGAAGTTTAACCAAGTTTACTATATTACTCTTGTTTAAAATTATTATTACATACCTTAAAGAAGGATTTAATTAATTACCTAAGGGCAAAATTGTCATTCGGTCAAAAAGTAAGAAAGAGAAAGCTGTAATAAATGTACTTTTCTTAAACTGTGTGTTTTTTGTCAGAGGACAATAATTTTGGGGCGGAGGGAGTATATATTAAGATATCCAATAGATGTATGCATAGTCAAGTCACCAAACATGTACGATCATCTAAAATGAAAGTCAAACACATGATTTATTGCCATTTAATCAAACACTTATTACACATACGATTGTACGTATTTGAATTAATTTTTCTCACACATTTTTATACTTAAAAATCCTTAAGAAAAATATTATGTTTTTTATTACATATTTCACTCTTATTCCTTAGTTGTTTATATATTTTAGATGTCAAAAGTTTTCAATCTTACAGTTGCTTAGCTTACTATAAGAAACACTTTCCTATATAGATACTATACAAAGTTTTTCCAACTTTTGAATTAATAACGTTGTAATCAAATGCTTTCGTAGTATAGTGCCAATTAAGAGTTTTGGTAACAATATTAGATGGCTAGCTAACATGGTTATTTTATGGGAATATAATGGTCAGGTATATGTATATTATTAGATGGCTAACATGGTTATTCACTACAAGAAAAAAGGGCTATAGTGACGACAGGAAAATCGTCACTAAAGGTGGAAAAATCGTCACTAAACCGGATTAGTCACGAAAATCAAGGTCGTCACTTGTCGTCACTATAGCTCCGTCACTAAGTTAATAGTCACGAAAATGATATTTGACACTAAATTAGTGACGAACTAAAGTCGTCACTTATGGGTGTGTGACAACCCATTTTGTCACTTAATTTCATCACTACAGTGGCTAAAGTCGTCACTATTTGCCGGAATTAGTGACGAAAGAAAGGCGTCATTTTTTGAGTGAACTTAATGTCCAATAGTGCCGACATACTTCGTCACTTTCCAAAATCCTATATCCCGATAATGCAGTATCTACAATAGAAACAAGTAATCTACTATTCTACTGTCAAAAATAGTAATACCCTACTAGCACAACATTAACATCAAAGTAAGGTCTTAAACTCTTCCACTCTTATGCACAACTATGTGACGAAACAAACCAAATCAATCTCAGTACTATTCAACAGATTCCAAGATCCAAATACAGGAAACTTAGATTACGACCTACTGTACCTCTCAACTATTGACATGATTCAGATCTAAAACAATCAAACTAACAAAAACATTGAGACATGACGACACGACTTTACTACCAGCAGTAACAAATAACAACACTCTAAACGGGGTTGACCATCCTAGTTCTTGGACTGAAACGAGTTGCTCGTGGGCCAGCTGCAGCTCCTGCTCCATCTTTATCAGGTTCATCATCATGATTTCTTCCCTTCTTAAACTTCTTACACCCTTCCTCAGTATCTGCTTTCACACTTCCACGAACTTTAGCATCCGATTTCTTCTCCTTTCCTTTATGTTTCTGGCCAACTGCTTTTGTTGGATTAATAATCATATCCATCACATCCGTCCCTTTGCTGCCTGATCTTAGAGCATACATACTTTTAACCACAGGACGCCTGATATCTTTCGGGACTTCAAGTGTCAGTCCTTTAGCTTTTTATGTTATCTGATCCATATTTGATTGGGTCTTCTTTCCCACATTAGTCGGCCTCTTACCCCTGCCTTTTTCCTTAGCTGCAGCTTCAGCAGATTTTAAATTGGACGTTAAGCTAATCCTAGAAGCAAATAAGCACAGAATCAATAAGCAAAGAAGCAAAAACTGACTGCCATAGAACCAAACAGTCCCTAACCTCCTACTTTAAGCTATTCAAAAGCTGTCCAAAAGCTAATGAAAATGGCTAAGAATGATAAAATATAAAGATAAGCTGCCAATAAACTACCAAACCAAAATGCAGACTAAATAAGCTTAAATTGAGCTTTTGAGAGCTGCTTATAAGGGGGGGAGTATGGACAGGTATGCAACTTTGATAAACAATAGCAGTTCTGATGGGCAACTACTTGCAGGCCTAATTTTATGCTATCAAATAAACTCAAAAATGAAAAATAAGGTACAAAAACTAAAGACCTATTTGAAAACTTACTAGTGCAACAAAAATAAAAAACTATTACTGAGTTAAACTCATCTAATTTTAAGTATGAAAAGGACTGTTTGGACAGGTTTGACTGTGCACACAAATTTGACCCAAATGACCCAAAACTTCATAGCTGACCGTATCGGTTTCTTCAGTTATTGTCCAGGAAAATTTTGCCATTGGATGCTTTTCGTACAAGGGTCTCTTGATTTTATCCATAGCTGAACGTAGATTTGTTTGTTAGAACAATTAAAATTAAACATAAATGCATACAAGGGTAAAAATTATGTCTTCATTGAGAATATCAAAACTATAAATTAAATTGCTACACACCAATAGCATTTTCTGTCACGCTCCCTGACCGAAGGATTTTGTCTTGTAAACTCTTATCCTGCATGCAAAAAGATATATGGGGTCACTAGCCACGTCTTTAATTGAGCTTGTCAAAGGTTGCCAAGAGTCACTTCATACTTAAACATAGTCATAACCATTCCTATACACATTTGACATATTTTCTGAAGATTGCTAGAGCGATTACTCCAAGATGTTTAATGATGTTTGTGCATGCTTAGCCAATAAACAGAAAGTAAAAAGGTACAGTGAAAACATACACTTCAAGGCTACAAGGGTAAATGAAAATACCTCCTTAAGATACTTTATTTCACTCTCTGACAATCATCTCCTGCAAAAGTTAATAGCAGTATCAACTACAAGTAGGTCTATGTTTGCACAGAAGACACAGTAATCACTAATCAGTAATGCACCTTCGGTATTTAACATTTAGTACAAAGACAAAACAGTCACAGAAGGTCCTCAGAGTGGCTAAGCAGGATATCATGTGTGTGATGTGTCTTAGAGATGTAAAAGGTAATAAGAAACATATGTTCAAAAACAAACATGAACAAGTGAGCACTTTCTTATGAAGTTCTCATTACATTGACATAGATACTTATTGATTGTATTAGAATACTTAGCAGTATTTATACAAGTCTCATGTTAAGACTCAGTTTTTCATCTTCAAATCTAATCGCCGACTTTGGACTTAAACAAGTATGCAGCAAAAATTATAATAGTTCATCGTTTAGAGATGTAGACCCACTCATGCAATAAAAGATACTTTTGGTAAAAATAGAATGAGTTAAAATATTATCTTATCACAATAAGATAAACACGCATAATGAAATAAGTTATTCCATAAAAAAAGCATCATTTTCTATTTTCTAGAAAAGGTATATGTACCAGCTAAAGAAAAAGTCCATACTTCTAAAAGGCTTCCAGAGAAGTTTAAAAAAGCTATTTTTTTCCTTTCTGTATTACTTCCATGAACACATAGAGCACAGAGCTCGAATCACAACATAATGTTCAGATAAATTATGTATAACTAGATATCATGTAGCAAATAACTAACCAATTAGCCTATCAAAAGAAGAGAACAAATAAAGAGAACTAACTAAACAAATACGCACCTATAGCCATATTTACCTCTCCTTGCATCACGCTTAGGATTTATTATAAAAATATTATACGCACTTTCTAGCTCAAGATATTCCACAAGGCTGGTGAAGACAACGTCCATCATGTCCACATCCACTTGCCAAAGACGATCATCACTTCAAAAACATAAAAGCATTAACTAGACTGGTTAAGAGTAAATAAAATGTTACAGCTTACAACCATGCAACCAATACCTAAATTCATCAAAAGGCCATAGAAGAGATTCAAAAGATGCTGGAGATTAGAGAGTAGAACTTCAGAATTTTAATACAAAACACATAATCGCATTAACAATGAACCAATGCTTTGCAGTTTGCTCTAGAAAGTTTCAAGTAACAAAAAAAAAATATATCCAATGAACTCTCCCTGTCTTAATTTCAGTTGATAATAAATTTTTGGCACCACTCATAATCTATTTATAGTGTTTAGGGCTTGATAAGCTAGAAACTGCAGAAGCGCAGATGCCAGACAGTGTGAAACAAAAAGATAACATACAACCTCTTATTTAGATCTCTATTGTACAATGTTTTATGTAAACTAGCGCTACATCTTAAAAGAATCTGTTATTTTATTCTCTTGGACTCCATGTTAAACTCCACAAACTTGCTAGACTAAATACCTGGTTGTAACCCTGTTAGAAAGGGGGACATTTTTTTGGGTATAATTGGACTAACAGAAACACTATCTTTTGCTTAACCTGTTGACATCCCATATTACATATCTTGCACTTACCAGTTCTTAATTTGGGCGGGTAAATGTTCCTAATATGTACACAAAATGCATGTAAATGCAATGTCGGTGCAAATCTCATACTATTATATACTCGAAAATTATAAATGGTTAACTACAGATGGCGCAGATACAAAATATACATGCAAAGTACTACACCAATGTATTATCCAATTTAGCTGAACTACTTAGAGCACAAGGAGGGTTTAGACTAATTTCCTTGTTGAAATATAATGTTTAACATCCCATATTAAGGTCTATCATCTGGAAATCTGGAATAACTGATGGTTTAGACTAATTTCCTTGTTGAAATATAATGTTTAACACATAATATAAACAGGCATTTGTCATAATCATTCCAAATTCCAACAAGTTTAACTTGGCTAACAAAGTCCCATCACTTACATATACCATTTGTCATAATCATTTTCATAACTAAAACATAACCATCTAGATCCAAAAGAACAAAGCCATGACAAAAACATTCTTTCACTGATAGAATGGACTAAACTATAGACATGGCAGAATTACGCCTTCACTCATACAAACCTACACAAGCATCTATACGCATCACAAAATCTCCAACACACACAATATACATTATCACTCAAGATCCAGATCTAAAACTGTAAATAACAAACTAAACATTTCGCTATCGAAAAAAACGACATCTAAAACCGTTATGACATCTCAAATCAATCAAATAACAAGATCACAAAACATGTATAGTTGTGAATAAATAACTATATAAACACTAAACATCATCAATTTGGCATTTTATCGAACACTTGGCGTGCATTTTGTGTTATAACAAGATCACAAAACATGCTTAAATATCTTATATTCTAATAACCAAAACTCGGCTAAACTCAGCTAAACCTACACATTCTAATAACCAAAACTCAGCTAAACTCATAATCAATAATTTCATCAAATAGTGAAACAGTAACACTTGCAGCAATCAAATGAAGAGCTTAATACAACCGGATGTGAACGAATACGAGCTTAATATGAGTGAACAACCGTTACCGTTTGAATTAATTTTACGAGCTTAATATGAGCTGACCTCTGGATGAACAACAGTTGTGGTGAACGAATTGAAAAGCTGTTATACGCATGTGTTTTATTGAATACGAGCTTAATATGAGCTGTTGTGGTGAAAAACTGTTGTATTGATTATTGAATTTGAAAAGTGATGAATTTGCCCCAAAGCTGTTATACGCGTGTCTTTTATTCGGGTTGCGTATTCGGGTTGTAAATTTTATTCGGGTTGTAAACTTTTTTTTTAAACTTGACTCTTTTTTTTTTACTTTTTTTTACTATTCATCAAATACTTGATTTTTTTTTAAACTTGACTTTTTTTTTTACTATTTATCAAATACTTGATTTTTTTTAAAAACTTGAAAAAGTGAAAAATTAGAAAAATTAATTATTATTGATTTGATTGTGATAAACGTATTGATTAATAAGATTCCACTACGAAAATTCTTGAATTAATTGCAATAGTCAATTTAGTGACAAAATTTTTTCGTGACTAGATGAGTGACGAAAATTTCGTGACTATATAAGCAAGTGACGATAAATAGTGACGACAATTATATATCGTCACTAATTAGTGACGAAATATATAAGTCGTCATTAATTTCTCGTCACTATAGGCCTTTTTTTTTGTAGTGATTTCATGGGAATATAATGGTCAGGTATACATCTCATTAAGATATTTAGTGTTTCGGCTAAGCGATTATACACTGTCTTAAGCAACTAAGTTGAGGAATCTGTTAGCAGCAGGGTGTTTGCATTCGGAAGTGTTATATGCATTGTTCGTCGAGTCTGTGTTCTTTGCGGCAAGTAACATCTCAGTTTAAATTTTGGTTTCAGCCTTTTAGTTTGATTGAAAATTGTAGTGATCCTCGTATTCTTTATCTATGAATATTTGCCTATATGAGGGCAATGAATCAGTTACTCTATGACAGAACAATTTCATCTTTTAAGAAAAAGGCCTCATATCCAAACTCATGTGCCATAATCATGGGGCCTTGGCTAGTCCATAATAGATTATAACAATGGTGAACACCTCCACTCTTCTTATCAACATATACTAAAAAAACTCCTTTACTTAATAGATGTTCTAGAGGGCTACAACATAATTCAAACAAAAAGACGAATAATATCTCAGCTCTTAGGTAGCATACACATAGAAACACCCTTGAAGCAAACAAATCAATGCATACCATATTTTTTTTTAGTTTAGCACATGAACAGCTTCTTAAACATACAACAAAATGATAAATATATCTTTGAAAAAGGGAAAAAAAATCATGCACCACAAAGCTGCGCACAACTGGTTATAAAAACAAAACCAATATGTTGTATCCATTGAGAGAGAAAACATGCTTTCTTCCTTAAAAGTAATTATATAAAGAGCACAAAAGCGTAATTCTCAGCAGCAACTTCTGCAGCCACATCAGTAGGCACTTTCATCTCCATCATAATCTTATAATAATAAAAACTGATAATCTTTATGCCTATGAGCACATTTGAAACCAGAAAAGCTCATAAGCTCATTTCAAACTGCTTATCAACTTATCCTTATAGACTTATTTAACTTCATAAGCGTCAACACGACGCAAACCAAAGAATACCAAAAAAAAAAAAAAAAAAAAAAAACCCTTGACACGTTGGTGTTAAACTCCTAAGCATGTGCTCCTTTTTTATTACTTACAGGTAAACTTATGACACACCCTAACACCCTAAATCTGAGAGAAGCATTGGAAGCTCATTCAGATTGCTTATTTTTTCTGATTAACTGCTTATACAATAGGCACAATCAGGAAAAATAAGCAAGCCCAAACACACCTCAAGTTAAATTTAGTTGAAACTATAAAGCTCAAAAGTTTACCTGTCCATAACCATTTCCTTTGTCGTATTCTGTGAGCTATTTACAAACGGATCTGTCTGAGCTCGATAAGCCTTTGTCGTATTCATGCACATTTTCAAAAGGCACATTACATTCAACTTTCTCATAACACACTTTCGACTTCTTAAAAAAACTCGATAAGCCTTTTACATAGGCCACAAAGTATAAGAAGACCTAATTATCTAACTAGCATTAATGTTCCTTGGTTGTTTACATCACTTGTATCCATGGAGTTGTATTCTTCGTGTACATTCCTGTAAAAACTGATGTCAGCGTATTGTTGTGTGAATGGAAATCTGTAAATTTATTAATATTTTGCTTTTTAAGCACATACCAAATATTTCTGAAATGGTATGTCGCCAACAGGAGACCCTATTCTTTTGTCTGCAGTGGCCTGATCCAAGCACCTTTTTATTTCTGCCCAAAAGGCCTATTTATACTACTTCAACAACATGAAAGATATCTTGAAACATTCAATGCTGAGAAGATGGAAGGAAGCTATTCTTGCAGGTAGTTTTTCTATTCTTAAAGGGAGATTTTTCGGTTGCCTAAGAAGGTGGACTGCAAGGAGTTACTTTGGAAGTATCTTAAAGTCAGGCTTCATAAATGAGGCTTTACAGCTTATGAGCTTATCCTCGTTTTCCTTGGAGTGTCTTAAAGACAGACTTCATCAATGAGGCTTTAATTATAGCTTGTCCTCAACTTTAAGAGCTCTTAAAAGGTTTTAAAAGAAGCTCCACATGTACGAAATTTCTTAGCTTAAACTACATATTTAAGTTTCTTAGCTTATAACATTAATGCTCACATTCAATAGGGGGAACTCAATCTTTATATATATATATATATATATATATATATATATATATATATATATATATATATATATATATATATATATATATATATATATATATATGAGTAATTCAGACCCGTGCGTTGCACACGGGCTTTATCTAATTGTTCATAGTGTAATGTGCATTAATTTTTTTCGTTATTAGACTTTTGTAAGTATGACCTTAGTTGATCGGTAAATTTTATATTTAAACTTTTTACGACATATTAGTAGTTATTTATAAAGTTTATATTTTGTATCTATTCTCAAGATTTTAACATTATATTTAAACTTTTTATGACATATTAGTAGTTATTTATAAAGTTTAGATTTTGTATTTATTCTCAAAATTGTAACATCCCTATATTTTGATATAAAACTAAAGATAACTTATAACTTTTTTTTTTGATCTAATTGGTCATAGTGTAATGTGCAGTAATTTTTTTCGTTATTAGACTTTTGTAAGTATGACCTTATTTGATCGGTAAATTTTATATTTAAGCTTTTTATGACATATTAGTAGTTATTTATAAAGTTTATATTTTGTATTTATTCTCAAGATTGTAACATTTAAACTTTTTATGACATATTAGTAGTTATTTATAAAGTTTATATTTTGTATTTATTCTTAAGATTGTAACATTATATTTAAACTTTTTATGACATATTAGTAGTTATTTATAAAGTTTTGATTTTGTATTTATTCTCAAAATTGTAACATCCCTATATTTTGATATAAACTAATATGAAATCTTCGGCACTTATTTTCGTCATTATATATCTAAGTTGTGATTGTATCACACCTTTTCTAAGCATGACACACATTTAAAATAGTTTATTGACATGTAAGCTTCGGCACTTATTTTTATCATTATATATCTAAATTGTGATTGTATCACACATTTTCTAAGCATGAAACACATTTAAAATAGTTTATTGACAAAAGCTCCTAAGTTGTGATGTTACCACAACTTTTGTTGGTCAATAAGTTCCTAAGTTGTGATGTTACCACAACTTTTGTTAGCATGACATGAAAAATGTTAGTGTCTTAATTTATGTCAGTTTTAATTGGGGTCGAGTCAAAAACTATATTTTCCATTAATTTTCGTCATAAACAACTTGGGCTGCCTTAGGATCCGTGGGAAAATAATTGTGTAAATTGTCGGGTTGTTAGTATGATGGTGAGACCCAAATATACAACAATAGTTTATTGACATTAAAAGAATATATGTGAAGAGACTTTTTTCAAGATGTTATATTGAAAAGAGTCTCTTCACATGTAATTTTTTAAATATGTATAAGTTACATAAATTATTTTAAATATGAAGTGATGACATTAATGTTGGAGACCTTTTATATTCATCCCCGTGCAATGCACACAGGTTTGTACTGCCTCAGGACCTATGCAATGCACACATGTTGGATCTAATTGTTTTTTTTTCGTAATGTTCGGGACTAATTTTCGGTTCATGTTTGAAACTCTCATTTTTTGTGAAAGACGGACTTCGTTGTTCAAATAAATGACATTATTAAAAGCGAACTATAAAATAAATTTCCTTTTTAACAAAACTATAAAACATAAAACATTAAAGTAATTAGTATATTCAAGAGTATAAATTATAACTCGTATAATAAAAAATCAGATCCAATGACCCAAGTCCGAATCATAAACTCGCTCCAATCAATCAACAGACCCGACATTTAACTAAACACAATTTTCTTCTCCTTTATATACTTATTCGATTTAGAAGATTCTCATTGTTAAAATGATAGTGTGAAGATATTTTTATTATATACTACCATTTTCAATATGTAACATCGACATAATTGACACAATCATATCAAATATCAAAGTCATGCAATATTTCAAGACGTTTAATTAAGAAAGTGACATTAACACACCGCAAGACCAAAAACTACATTAAGAGCAAAAATATTAAAATACACCAACAAAGTGTAGTAATAATTATTGACTAAAAATTGAATGCTCGTCACATTATTTTCAATAAACTTACTTGCTAACGAATAAATAGTATTAGCCCGTTTATCGGTATTGCATGGAGTAAAATATTGCATATTTAATTTGTAACGTACTATTAATATGAATGCTAAGTATTCATTCCACCGGTGGCCGTGGCGTTGTTGTTCTTGTTGTTGTTGTCTTTGTCGTTGTTGTTCATTAGCCTTTTGCATGTTTTGTTCTTGACACAATTATTGTGACTTCTGATATCTTTCTTTAATGCTTCTTGACGCGCTGCAAAAAGCAATTAGATATAGTTGATCGTTAGTAACTTAAATATAGTTAATCAATATATTGCATTTTCGATCAAACTGAAAATGTTCGTGCATGTTCCACTTAATTGATAAGACAACGATGCGTAGGATCTCTTAAATCATTAGAGAAGATGATGTTACTACCAAACCTCTTAAGCACCATCTTTATGTCCTACATTGTTACACACACAAAACATATGTGAAATTTACATAAAATAATATAAATCAATATGCTTTTGTGGCTTCGAGGGCCCAATCTTGGGTGCTACAAGACCACATCTTACGGGACAGTGGCATATGTGGTATGGATGATGATTATGTTTGTGCTCTGGATTGTCTTCGTGATATGATTCCAAGCTTAGATTTTAGTGGTTTCACTAATAAGGACACCGCCCCCTCTAAACCCCAACAAACATTGGCGAGTGCTCTTTTTAGTGAAATGGTCAAGGATATGGAAGCTCACTTCGACATGATTATGAGACAGAAAGCAGTTTTTGAGTGTCTACGGGCACCACATGCTCATGATTTGCTTCTAGCTATCCCAATATGTGGAAAACTAGAAGGGGGGTTGAATAGTTTTACGTCTTTTTAATTTTTATAAAACTTGGTTTCAAGATATTAATACGAGTTTATTCAATTGTTTGTTTGACAAAGCTTTTAATTAGAGTTAAGTTTAAAAACAACTATATGATCTATTATATGTGAATTCTTTTAGGTTTGTTATAAAGACTTTGTTTTTGAAAACTTAGTATAGTTTTAAAAACCTTGTTTACTTTTAAAACTTTGATTCGATCTTATGTGAACTCAAATCTTGAACAATATGAACAACAATATCTAAGTATAAGAAATAGTAAAGATGTAAGCTAAGTATGTAAGATCAACACATGCACAATATAAACAATTATAGCTATGTACGAGATGTAAATAAGTAAGCTAAGTAAAGGAAATATTTAACCGCGAGACAAAGGATTTATAGTGGTTCGGCTACAAGGACACCTTCCTTGTTCCTACTCCACTCCCCGAGTCACCTACTCGAGAGTTTTCTTCACTATGTCAACAAGCTCCTTTATGGCGGAGAAAACCTTACACACCAATATACACACCACAATTACGTCACAACTTATTCACACCTTCTACACAACTAATTCACACCTATTCACTACTTAATCACACCTATCTCCTACACACCAATTTTCTTCACAACTATCTTCTACACACCAATCTACTTCCTAACACTTCTCTTTCACAACTATTTCTTCTCTTCTTCACAACACTACTTATATCTCACTACTTCTATTCACAACTTCTACTCCTAGATCTATCTAGTTACAATACTATCACACCTTTACAATGAATGTACACAACAACTAGATTATATACATAAATCTACAATACTTCATAACTAGATGTTGAAGGAGTATTCTTCTCTTGCACTTTGAGAGATGAGAGGTGAGGGAATGAATCACTTGAAACAAGGATTAACAATTATATGATCAAAGGGTTTTTAGAAGGATGTTTAGATAGATTTGGATCTGAAAATTTTCGTGCAAGAGGTGGGAAAAATTCCAGATTTAAGGTGGTATTTATAGGGAAAAATTTCTGACAGAATCTGACAGGGGAGCGTGGCCGGTCCCCTTAATTGTGTGCCGGTCCCCTTAAAATTAAGGGGACCGCCCTTATAATTAAGGGGGCCGCCCAGACGAAAACTGCAGTTTTCTTGTCTTTTTCTGGGGAAAGTTTATTTGGTGAAAAACTAACTGATTTTGGTTAAAATTTTGAATTCATATATTTATTATGAATAAAACATTTTCCTTTATTACCAAAAATGTTTTTCAAAAATATATAATAAGTTTATTTAATTTTATAAACTTTGTATTATTTAAATAAACATCCCTTTGATCATAAAATGTATTAGTCACTTGTTTATTCATACCTTAAGTGATTATGTTGGATGAGATGATATAAACTTGCTTAAAACTTGTTTACGTATTAACTTTGCGTTTAATGTTCTTATATTTTGTGATCGTCAAAACTTAAGGATATCGAAAGATATTAATAACGTTTTTATACATTATTTATATCAACAATCTCCCCCTTTTTGATGATTACAAAATCTAAACTCATTAAACTAAAAATTAATATATATGCAAGTTTTTAGTGTGAGTTTATATCACTTCTCCCCCTTTTTGTTAACATCAAAAAGGTTATCCCGACGAATGTATAGCTCCCCCTTGAAGTATACTCCCCCTCGTTTTGAGGTCATAAGAGATCGAGATACGGAATGCTTGCAAAAATATTTAGAGCACAAGGAACATAGATATATATATGCATGCAATAGATATGAAGTAACTAATAAGAATGCATGGTAATAAAACAAAAGAGACATTCATTAGTAATTATGTTGAAAACATAATCATTAGTACATAGGCATATAGATGTATGCTTTTCTAGCAAATTACACTAGATAATACTAAGTTGCCAAGTTGAGGTCTCTTGTACTTGCTTGGAACACAAAAGGTTTGAAATGATTTTATTTTTTTGGAGATGGGAAACATGGTATTTAGGAAAGGTAGACTTTTGTGGGAATGGAGTTTGGAGAGTTTGGTGATTAGTTTGGAGCGGAAGGATTTGCTTGGTGTTTTGTGTTATGGATGATGTTGGAGAAGACATAGTGAGGAGATACTCAATCCAAGTGAGGTGTTCATTCATGGCCATGTTTTGTTTTTGGAGAAAGATGCAGCAAGAACAATTGTTGACATGATTCTCAAGATGGATCAAGTTGTTGGGTGGTGATGAGTTGGTGGATGAAGGTTGTTGATCCAAATTGCTTTAAGCAAGATGTAAAGCAAGACGAGCACTAGGCTCATGTGCTTCTTTAAGTTCTTCAACGAACTCTTTTTTTTTGTTCGGAACATGGTGATGATGGTGGAGTTGGATAGTGATTATTGATTGTGGATTGAACATGGAACATAGGTTTCATGTATGGATGAGTTTTGATGGTGGTTGTTTAAAGATTGAGTATGTTCCTCAAGAGGGTCATTTGGAAGAAATGAATTGGGTGAATGTGGAATTTCATTAGTGAGGGTGATTGTGAGATTTTCTTGTTGAGAGAAAAGAGAGGTTTCATTTGGGTAATCATGAATGGATGAGGATGAATGTATGGAAGAATGAGATGTTTCATGAGTGGAGGATGTTTTGTATAGTGGATTTATAGTTTGACCAAAATGTGAGGTGTTGGGAGTGAGATTGGGATTGTTGTTTTGAGATTGAGTATGCTCTTGAATTTTATGGGTGAGATGAAAGTGTATTTTTGGGAGTAAGGATGGAAACGAATGTGGATGGAGTAATTATGTGAGGATGAGTGAGGTAAGTAATTTAAGTTTGGTGAGGAAGGTGTGTGATGCAAATTGCGTTGTGCAAGGTGCATAGTATTGAGATCACGAAGATCATGGAGTTGGTCAAGTTCTTCACGAAACATCAAGGTTTACAAGGAAGATGATGATGAAGGAATTTTGTAATGTTGGTGGAAAAGAGAGTGAGGTGTAATATTGATTATTGTTTTTGATATTTTTCAATAAAAGGATTGTTTCGAGGAGATAGATGAAATGTAGGTATGTAGATGGGAGCATAGGTAGATGCTTGACCATTATGAGGATTGAGAAAGGGTTCTTTTGAGTGAGCTTGAGGGTTGTGTGTATAGTTGGAGATATAGGAGGAATTTGGTGTTGGATGTTTGACAACATCATTTGGTTCGATGGGCTTTTTATGGAAGGATAATATGTGTTGTATTGGCTAGGCAAAATGTGTTTGTGTATTTGGGAAGTGGAGAATCAAAATAGGGTGAAGGTGTATTTGGGTGAATGAGATTGATGGTTTGTTATTATGATGTATGGTTTGACTTTCATGGGTTAAGTTGTATTGGTAATGACACACTTTGTAGAGTGTAAGGAAAGGTTGAATCTTTTTGTGAGAATGACTAGATGGAGTTATTGGTGAGGATGGGAGATGAGTATCAAGTGGTGTGATTGGTGAGAGTGAAATAGCGATGTTCATGGAAGGGATGTCTTGGTTTTTCATTTCACTTTGGTGGTTTGAGTGTGTAAAGATTATGGGGTTTGGTTTTGGGCAAGTCCAACTCTTTAGGCAACTATGCATGTGTTATCTTAATGGAATATGCATGAAAAGTATATAGGCAAATAAACATGTAATATAATTACAACTACGCATGCATACAAACTTGATAAGGTAATAGATCAAGCAATTAAGGCATTCTACCTAACATGAATAACTTAGTGCAAGGGCAAAGGCAACTAATGAGTGAGACACTAGTGATGGAACAAATGTGGTAGCGTAATTCTTGATTTTGTACATGGTTTGATAGAAAAACGTTTTTATCATTATTCAACAATGAGTTTTCCTAAACGTGAGAAAAATGAATTGAGGTTTTCTTTGTGAATATATTAATGCAAAACAAAATATCTCAATTCTTGATTTTGTGCAAAATAGAATCCTAGACTCAGATTTGAGAGGAAAGAAAACTTTGAAATTTTATGCTCAGATGGCCGGCCCCCTTAAAGTGAGGCCGGTCCCCTTAATTTTAAGGGGGCCGCCCTTATAAATTAAAGGGTCCGCCCATCTGACAAAGAAAATTTTTCAGAACTTTGATTTTTCAGAAGATGTTAAGTATTTCAAGAATTTGATCAATTTGCTCCATCATTCCTAATCCTAAACGTAAGTGGTTAAGTAAATCACGCTTAAGAGGCTTAGTGACTATATCGGCAAAGTTATCTTCCGAAGCTACCTTCTCTATTGTTATATTATCTTTTTGTATAATGTCCCTAAGAAAGTGATGACGCATTTCTATATGTTTAGTCCTAGAGTGTTGAACATGATTCTTACATAAATCTATAGCACCTTAGTTATTGCACATAATAGGAATATTTTCTAACCTAATGCCATAGTCTTCGAGAGCTTGTTTCATCCATAGTTTTCTAACAAGAGAAATCTAATCTTACTTCTATGTTAATAATTAATCCACTTGACTCATTTAACTTCATCACCATGAGTTTTCTACTAGTGGACATAGAAGATTTCCATTTTCTATATTGTTTGACAACAAACAATTTTATTATAATCCTAGGAAAGCCAACTAAGAGGGGTTCATAATGCGTGAGTAAGTAAGTATAACTAGCTATATAACTAAGCATTAATCTAACTAGTTGTTTATCTAAGCATGCAAATTATAGCGATGAACTTAAAAGAAACGCGTACCTTTTAGTCTTCAATGAATTTTCTTCAAACACTTCAAGATGCCATGTTGGCTTATAGAAGCCATTTGTAGATGAGAAACCAATATTTTCCAAAAGTGACAACTTAGCCACTTGGTTCCCATGGTCTCATTGGTCCAAAGTTGTTTGAACCAAACATGGTTTGCAATTGACTAGGATGCATGTATGGTGGAAGTATTCCCCATGGGCTAAAGCTTGGTTGATATGGAAAATTCCACATTGGGTGACTATTATTAGAAAAGTTTTGTCTACCTTGATTTCTCTTATGTTGAGGGGTTTTAGACTGAGGATGAGGATTATTTGGTCTATTTAGAGGTGGAGTTTTAGATCTTAATTTTAGTTTATAAAATCCGGTTTTGGCTTTTAATGATGGTTTATAAAAACTTTTTACTTCCTCATCACTCGCAATAGGTATTTTTCTATCTTTTATAGGTACATATTTAGGTTTTGAGTCTAATGGTTTTTGTTTACTAGATTCACATTCAAACTTTCCATTTTTATTTTCGCAAGTTGAAACATTTGTTGAGGTGAATCCTAAACCGATTTTATCTCCCAAAGTTTCTTGAACACTTATTATTTTCTTAAGTGAGTTACTACAATCTTTAAACTTGTCAAGTTTGAAAATTTCATCTTTAAGTTTTTCGTTTTCATTTTTGACCTCTAAACATGTTTTACATTCTATAAAAACATCTTTTCTTTTTCCAAATGTTGTAGTTTAATTTTTAATTCAAGTACTTCATTTTCTAATTGATTATTAATATGTTTTAGTAACTTATTTTTAGCTATTACCTTTTGACCTAATTTACACAATCTACTATATTCTCTATCTAGGTCTTTTTCATCTAAAAATAAATTTTCATCACTATAGTATTCGGTTTTAGAACGTACCTTATCGGATGCCTTTGCCATGAGACACCTTTCATCTTTTGTTGTTTCTTTTTCATCATTGTCACTATCGCTCCATGCTCCTCCTACAAAGGCCTTGTGGTTTTGACTTCTTGACAATTTCGGACATTCTCCAATAAGATGATTTGGATCTCCACACTTAAAGCACTTTCTTTCATTATATGGTTGCCTAACGTATCTTCCTCGTCTTTTGAAGAATTTCTTGAAATCTTGTACGGCCATTGAATACACTTCATCGTTGCTTTCGGAGGTTGAGCATTCTTCGTCACTAGAGTCCTTTTTAGCTTTCAACGCAATCGATTTTCTTTGCTCCCTTTCTCCTTTGACCATCACGGAATCTTTCTTTATTATTGCTTCGTAGACTATCAATTTTCCAATTAACTCGTCAAGTTGAAGAGTTGACAAGTTCTTCGATTCTTCAATCGCCGTAACTTTAGCTCGCCATTTTGGATGAAGAGCCCTAAGAAATTTTCTAACAAAATTCTTACTAGAAAATTTCTCATCAAGTGCTTTTAAACTTGTGATGATAGTGTTAAACCTAGCAAATGCATTATCTATTGATTCCTCTTCCGGAATCATAAATTGTTCATATTGTTGAACAAAAAGATATATTTTATTTTCTTTGACTTGACTATTACCTTGGTGAGTAATTAATAAAGAATCCCAAATTTCTTTTGCGGTTTTACACATAAAAATTCTTTCATATTCTTTGCGTGGTAACTCATTATAAATAACCATTTTAGCCTCATTATTTTTTGCTAGTTTCTTTTTCAAATCATCATTTTGTTTTTCAAAAGATACAATTTCATCCTTTTTAGTTTCAAGATTATATTGAATAGGGGGAAAGTCACCAAAGGTAATAACATGCCAAAGATCAAGATCTTTTGATTTCACATAAGTTTCGAATCTATTTTTTCAATAAAGAAAACCATCACTTTCAAATAACGGTGGTCTTTGCATAGATTGCCCTTCTAAATATTTTTCCAATTCCATAGATCGTTTCAAGTTTTAAAATACAATATATTTTAAAAAATCTTGTTTGACGTGGCTCCTGATACCAATTGTGGAAAACTAGAAGGGGGGGTTGAATAGTTTTACGTCTTTTTAATTTTTATAAAACTTGGTTTCAAGATATTAATACGAATTTATTCAATTGTTTGTTTTACAAAGCCTTTAATTAGAGTTAAGTTTAAAAACAACTATATGATCTATTATATGTGAATTCTTTTAGGTTTGTTATAAAGACTTTGTTTTTGAAAACTTAGTATAGTTTTAAAAACCTTGTTTACTTTTAAAACTTTGATTCGATCTTATGTGAACTCAAATCTTGAACAATATGAACAACAATATCTAAGTATAAGAAATAGTAAAGATGTAAGCTAAGTATGTAAGATCAACACATGCACAATATAAACAATTATAGCTATGTACGAGATGTAAATAAGTAAGCTAAGTAAAGGAAAGATCTAACCGCGAGACAAAGGATTTATAGTGGTTCGGCTACAAGGACACCTTCCTTGTTCCTACTCCACTCCCCGAGTCACCTACTCGAGAGTTTTCTTCACTATGTCAACAAGCTCCTTTATGGCGGAGAAAACCTTACACACCAATATACACACCACAATTACGTCACAACTTATTCACACCTTCTACACAACTAATTCACACCTATTCACTACTTAATCACACCTATCTCCTACACACCAATTTTCTTCACACCTATCTTCTACACACCAATCTACTTCCTAACACTTCTCTTTCACAACTATTTCTTCTCTTCTTCACAACACTACTTATATCTCACTACTTCTATTCACAACTTCTACTCCTAGATCTATCTAGTTACAATACTATCACACCTTTACAATGAATGTACACAACAACTAGATTATATACATAAATCTACAATACTTCATAACTAGATGTTGGTTAAAATTAACTGATTTTGGTTAAAATTTTGGTGAAAAACAACTGCAGTTTTCTTGTCTTTTTCTGGGGAAAGTTTATTTGGTGAAAAACTAACTGATTTTGGTTAAAATTTTGAATTCATATATTTATTATGAATAAAACATTTTCCTTTATTACCAAAAATGTTTTTCAAAAATATATAATAAGTTTATTTAATTTTATAAACTTTGTATTATTTAAATAAACATCCCTTTGATCATAAAATGTATTAGTCACTTGTTTATTCATACCTTAAGTGATTATGTTGGATGAGATGATATAAACTTGCTTAAAACTTGTTTACGTATTAACTTTGCGTTTAATGTTCTTATATTTTGTGATCGTCAAAACTTAAGGATATCGAAAGATATTAATAACGTTTTTATACATTATTTATATCAACACAATAGATGGGCTAGGTCAACATATGTCACAAGTGGAATATCGTACTATCCTTAAGTATCGCCTTATGATTCCTTTATTTCCGGTTGATGAGATATGCCCAGTTTGTCACAAGGCATGTTTGGATTCCTTTAGAGAACATGCGGTTCATTGCAAGGAGCTTCCGGGCTTCAAGTACAGGCATGATATGGTTAGGGACATCCTTTTTGATATATTTAGGTGTGCCGGGATCTCTGTCAAGAAAGAAGCGCCTGTGAACTTTTTGACTGACCCAATGGATGGAAGATCCACACTCAGACCGGCTGACGTTTTGGTTTTTGGGTAGGTTGGAGGGAAACATGCGTGTGTGGATCTAACCGGGGTTTCTCCTCTTGTGGGGTTGAGTAGCCGGGGTTTTACAGTAGGACAGGCTGCTTTGAAAGCCGCCTCGTTCAAAGTGGCAAAACACGAGAAAGCGTGCATTGAAAATCAGCATGTTTTTATTCCTTTCGCGTTTGATACTTTTGGTTTTCTTGCACCTGAGGCAATGGAGCTACTCAACAGAGTTCAACGTGCTATGTATAGTAATGTTGTAACACCTAGATCCACAAATGTCGTTTTTAAGAGGATTAGTTTTGCAATTCAAAAAGGGCTAGCGGCGCAGCTTGTTGCTCGCTTGCCTTCCACTACTATGTAAATTCAATTCAGTATTATAAATGCAGAATATGAGTATCAATATGATAAATAAGTAAGATGATATAATGCTTACTTTACCATCATAATAAGTTTTAGCCCAATGTGGACGCGGTGTGTAGGAAGTTGTGGTTTGTTGTGTGTGATTTTTGACACATTATATAGTTGATAAAATATTTGTAACTTATAGATGGGAATGTAAAAGACTAACCACTATTAATTGAGATGTTTGAGTTGCTTGAAATCAATGTACACATACTAATTGAGATGTTTGAGTTGCTTGGAATCAATGTTGAAGGTTTCATATGATAGAATCAATTCTTGAGACATTTATTATGACTCCTTTACATTTATAAGGCTACTTAAGCTTTATATAATATAAGATAGATAAGAAGGATGAGAAATAACTATAACCACGATTTGAATTATATGCATCCCTAATCTTTTAGATGCACCATAATATATTTTCTAGCTAAAAATTAGATGCATATACATATATTAGATGCATTTTAGTAAGTTAGGAAAATCCTATGTAATTTTCGTTCTCTGTGGGTCAAATTTGTTGCAAGTACTACTTTGTATCGTTTTCACTTCAAAATTACATTTGAAACTAATTGGGATGCATCTAAATGAATACATATGCATCTAATTCAAATCGACGCATCTCAAATATGTGGTTATAGTTATTTGTCATCCTTCTCATTATAAATTTTCTTCTCACTGGATCATTACCCGATTTCGGTATATATATTTAAAGTTTAAGGTGTTGCATTAAGCATGTTGTACCGTACAACGTTTTGTGCACAACCCCTTGCATATTAAATTAAGGAGGATAAGCTTTAAGTATTATAGATTTACACCCTATAGGCATCAAATGTTGACTTTAAGATAACATCATAATGGAATATGTTTGATGGACATAATAAACAAGCCTAATAGTGGACCTAAAGCTTAAAATGCTTGTACAGTCCATCATAATATATGACCAAATGCATTTCTAAATTGATCTTAGCAAATTCTTTTGCAGATATTATTCATATTGTAATGCTTTACTAATTATCTTAAATCTATATATTGAAATTATGTACAATGTTGTCAAAGTAATGCAAACCAAATAATTCACATCCATAAACTAAAAAGAGATTATGTTAGAAAATAAAAATGCTACATGGGGAAATATCAGTTACTCCGATCCGTAGTTGTTTGCAACATTTCTACTACTAGTAATATCTAAAAAAGGTGTTTCTTATGATAGAGAAAAAGCAATTATAGAGTATAAATTACAACTTGAAGCACAAAGTTTAAAAATCCTAAGTTTTATAGTGTACAAAAAAGAAAATAGTATATACGTGATGCTAGAATCACACAAATTTTACAAAATCTTTTTCACACATGTCAAGTCAAGTATATATAGCAAAATATGAGGAGAGTTATATTAAATATCAAACTTTTCTTACATATCAAGGACTCATCCTCACTATCAATCTAAAAAGAAATCAATTGTTGAGATTAAAAACATTTTAATATTTCACACATTTTTTATAATTTAAATATTTCTTAAACCGTTAATCGTTAAGCAAAAATAATCACACTATCGCGACGAGCATTTAATTATCTTTCTATAGACGGGCACTTTGATATACTTTCGACAAAAAAAAAAAAAAAAAAAAAATCATTTTTTTCACTTTTTTTTCGTGGCCGAAAAAATCATATATGATATTACATATCATATTAATATCATATATGATTTTTTAGGCCACGAAAAAAAACGTGAAAAAAACGAGAAAAAAAAATTATCGAAAATATATCAAAGTGTCTATCTATAGAAAGATAATTAAATGCTCGTCGTAACGGTATTTTTTTTTTCGCTTAACGATTAACGGTTTGAAAGATATTATATTTGAAAAAAAAAGGACGAAATTGAGTTTTTTAAATTGTTAGGATTAATCTCATCCATTAGATCAAATAAAGATGGAGGGAAGATGAAGTGTGGAGATTAGTCCTTGGTATGTAAAAAAAATTGGTCCTCAAATGATCTTATATCGCAAAATATAGGTGAATAAAGTATGATGAAAGATCATTTGAGAACCAAACTTTTTTTACATACCAATGACTAATCTCCACTCTCCATCTTTCCTTCATCTTTATTTGATCTAACGGATTAGATTAATCCCAAAAAATTTTAAAACCCACTTTTATCTTTTTTTTCAAATTTTAATATCTTTCAAACCGTTAATCATTAAGCGAAAAAAAATATACCGTTACGACGAGCATTTAATTATCTTTCTATAGATAGACACTTTGACATATTTTTGACAAATTTATTTTTTTGTTTTTTTTTTTTCGTGGCTGAAAAAATCACATGTGATATATCATATGTGATATTACATATCACATGTGATATATCATATGTGATTTTTTCGGCTATAAAAAAAACGTGAAAAAAACAAAAAAAAAAATTGTCGAAAGTATATCAAAGTGCCCGTTTATAGAAAGATAATTAAATGCTCGTCGCAATAGTGTAATTATTTTCGATTAACGATTAACGGTTTAAGAGATATTTAAATTGTAAAAAATGGGTATTGATTTAATATAAATCGACTCGTAAAGTATTTAAAAGAAAGAATTCAAGAGTAAGTTAAAGAATGCAATAACTGTATATTATTTTATGAAAAGTTTTGGGCAAATTTTTTTTTTGAGCAAATTTTTTTGTGGTTACAGCATTGATTTCAACAAATATATAGCAAAATATAGGTGAATAAAGTCATAAACATACGGTTTGATTCATGTTACAAAATGGTTACGTTCGAAATTTCACCAAAACATCTTTCATATCTTAGGTATGAACTCCACCATAAACAACATCTGACCATAAATTAAACAAAAAATCAAACCTATATAATAAAATCAAAGACATATGAATTGGATAATTATGAACGTGTATCTGATGAATGTTACTATTTATTAAATAAATTCGAATGATTGCATCTTCGTGTGATTTATGTACGTTACAAGTCTTGTATTTGCCACGGGCGTTGCAAATTCTAAAAAACTTAGATACACGTTCATAATTATCCAACGAGCATATTAGCCCGCGCGTTGCTGCGGGAACGTTTTATTTTATTTTTTTTATTATTTTTTTTTAATGTTTTTGTTTATATCTTTGATTTTCCTGTTTAGGGAGTTGTCAAAACATATGTAACATGTATTTTTTAAGTAATTACGTTAGGTTAATGATTTTTTTTTAATTTTATTGTATTAGTATTATACTTTTTTTAAAGTTTTGTGTATAAATATATGTAACTTTTTATTTTTTTTTACAATTAACAAAATTTTTTTAACAAAATTTGGTATAGTATTAGTTATAGTTTATTTATTTGTTATGGGCTATAGTTTAAAAAAATCTGTTATGGGCTTACTTTTTTTCTGGGCCTCTATTATTTGTTTAATATTGTAAGTGGGCTCTGTTTTTTATAGAATATATGGCACCGAAACGGTGTCGTATATGTTTGTAAATAATATATATATTAATTCACACTTAGCCGAACAATGTTTCAATTTAACTCGTCTTACTATTTTACTATGTCATCGACACAAATGTCTTTTTGAAGCCAAGAAAGAGAGGGTTTTTTTTATGAAATGTATATGTCTTGGCTTTGATACCAACTCGATCACTAGTGGCAGAAAAACCTGAAGTTGCCATGAGGTGTTGTCTTTGAGAAGAGTCACATCATGTATAATATACACTACGGGTTATGATTGCGCGTCAACATTTTTGTGAATGGTGGAAACGGAAAAGGTTAAAGAAAAAACATGCAATTAGGACAAATTACTCGTTGAACTTTGACCACCTCCAACTCGAGCTTCGACAATGAAAAAGGTGAAAAAGTTCTAAAGATATATTCGGTGCATTATATTTTGTTGGGGTATCTAAATGCACTAACATATTAAAATAGCATCCAATAATTTTATACAAGACTATTTCATAATTTCAATTCAAACCAGAAATCTCACCCCATGTCTCAAATTCCAGAACTAAACCACCTCCAACTTCCACTAAATGGCATCATGTCAGCCACCAACAACTTCTCGGAGCGAAATTATGTCGGTCGTGGTGGATTTGGCATGGTCTATAAAGGTCAACTTCAGCCAAGTAGTATCACTGTCGCTGTAAAGCGGTTAGACAGGAGGTTTGGACAAGGAGAAAATGAGTTCTTAAAGGAGATCCTCATGCTTGCCAGTTACAAACATGAGAATCTAGCGTCTCTTGTTGGTTTCTGTGACCAAGGTCAAGAGAAAATTCTTGTTTACAAGCATGAGGATAACGGAAGCCTCGACAAACATCTAGCATCCACAAACCTCACATGGGAGCAACGTCTTCGAATATGTCTTGGTGCTGCTAGTGGACTTGATTATCTTCATAGTGGTGTTGGTGAAGGGCACAGGGTGGTACACCGCGACATTAAAAGCTCTAACATTTTGCTAGATGCTAACTGGAAAGCAAAGATTTCAGATTTCGGGTTATCTAAATTTGCTCCCAAAAATCAACAGTTTACTTTTCTTGTCACCGATGCTTGTGGCACGATGGGGTATCTTGATCCACTTTATATGAAGACGGGGGTACTTACAAAAGAATCTGATGTGTATTCTTTTGGAATTGTATTATTTGAAGTCTTGTGTGGGAGGCTTGCAATGGTCTATGAATATGAAGACGAGCGTAGGTTTCTATCTTCGTGGGTGGTACTTAATAATAAAAACAAAAAGTTACAGCAAATCATCATCCCCTTTCTTCAAGAGCAAATGAAGCCAGACTCCACCAGTATATTCTTTAGAATTGCTTTGCAATGCCTGAATGATGAGCGAAAACAACGACCAACGATGAGAAATGTTGTTAAGGAGCTACAAAATGCATTAGCAGCACAACTTGTAAGTTATGATAATTTCGTAAATCTGTCTTCTAACATTGGTGGTACACATCGTCCTGCACATTTTATTGCTCCTGTACGTATGTCCAGGTGGAGTCCGAGAACCACCTTGGACGAAAAAACCATTTAGAAACGATATAGAATTTTTTTTAGGACCTACCTTAGAGATTACTTAGGAACCACCTCGGATTCGATTATTCCAGAGAAGAAAGAATAAGAAACAAAAATAATAATAGGTCGGAGATCAGACATCCTAGCCGGAATTTGCGAAGAAGATGATGAATGTGAAGGAGGGTCAAAGTCTTTTGGTTGCGGGAGAGAATCTTTTTATAGAAAGTTACCTATGCTCTAGATATAGCAATTTTAATATGTTACTTCTAATTGGAAGTAGCAACTTTAAGGTTTTTTTTTTTTTTTTTTTTTTTTTTTTTTTTTTACTATATAACTTTAAGTTGGGTAGCTTGCAATTCAAACGCTGTATAACAGAAATATTTGACGATTTAATTTACATTTCTCAGTCTTATCATGTTGATAATACTTTTTTTTTTCCTTTTTTTATTGAAAAGATTACACTATACAAAATTTTGATTAATTTTGGCGACGGTTTCGTGTTGTAGATATTGAACGTAACACGATTCTAAGTAGATTTTTCATGTTGTAATTACGTGTGTTGTATCCGACAATACATAATAGAACCCGACCCGTAAACCGGTTGACTAGTAGATCGGTTTTATTTTTTTATGTTGCCTAAGTAATTGTGTTTTACCCTGCGTCCGACAATGTCCTGTTAGATTCTTGGTAAATACTAGTAGTAGTTTGTTTATTTCGATGCGGTTTAATATATATTGACCGAAAACACATAAAAAAGACTTTGCGTGAATATAGGTCCAATGATGGTGTTGAATGTTTTCTTATTGGTTTCTTTTTCTGTTGATTCAAGGTTTCTGTATCTGGGAAGGATGTATACCACAAGACTTTTCTCAAAGCGCCAACACATCCCAAATGTGAAGTCTGCTTTCAATATGTAATGATCTGAGCATATTTTAGCTACCTTTACATTGACGATTGATATTAAAATGCTAAACTTTGAATCTAACTTTTGTTAAAGATTCCAACAAATGGAGCTGGATTGATTGAGTATCGATGCCACCCATTCTGGTCCCAGAAATATTGTGCTGCACATGAGCATGATAACACATCACGATGCTGTAGTTGTGAACGATTAGAGGTACTGATTCTGAAATCTTTTTATAATATTTTTTTTTGGGTAACCAAGGTTTCCTACCTTTTGGTCGACTAATCCACGGGGTTTGAACTCAGCGCCACACAGACTCAAACCAGGTAAAGCCCTCCTTTTTCAGGAGGTTGGCGTGGCCACTTCAAGGTTGTTTGCACCTAGCAGGAATTGAACTTGAGACCTCACACATTTTAGAGTGATAGTCACAAACACTTTTTGTCACTAGGCCACTCTTCATGGTTTTTATAATATTTTATCTAATTAAGTATCAAATCAATTTATATGATGTTTCAATCTTTCTGTTTGTAAGTCTGTGAATGCAAGATACGTATCTTTGGGAGATGGGCGGAGTTTATGTTTAGAATGCAAGGAATCCGCGATAATGGATACTGGTGACTGCCAACGACTTTACCACACTATTAGGGACTACTATGAAGGAATGAACATGAGACTTGATCAACAAATTCCCATGTTACTAGTCGAAAGACAAGCCCTAAACGAAGCAATTGTTGGGAAGAAACATGTAAAAGATTGTTTCTTTTTTCAGTTATTATTGTTTTTCAGCTTCAAAATTTCTGATCCGGATATATCTTCATTTCAGGGCCATCACATCCCTGATCAGACACGGGGTCTTTGCCTTTCTAAGCTGGAGCCGACTACTCCATTTGTAAGTTTTTTTTTTTTTTTTTTTTTTTTTTTTTTTTTTTTTTTTTTTTTTTTTGCTCTTTGCCAATCGATCTTTCTTCATCACTTGGTGTGTTTGATCAGATGTACGTATCTTCTATTCTTTCTGAGGCAAATATAAGGGGGGATCATG
Organism: Artemisia argyi; assembly: GCA_030686995.1. Classification (NCBI taxonomy): domain Eukaryota; kingdom Viridiplantae; phylum Streptophyta; class Magnoliopsida; order Asterales; family Asteraceae; genus Artemisia; species Artemisia argyi. The sequence continues at coordinate 159,230,008 of CM060706.1, read as the reverse complement.
GGTTAATAGGAATGTTAACCCATCCTAAGAGATCGAGACAAAGATGTGATCAAGTTACAGCCATTCTTGTTCTTAATGGTCTCCCGAGGTAAAGTTTGATGTTTTTTTCCCTATTCTGTGAATAGTGGACGCTATCTTTTGAAACAAAGTGACATGAAATCATATTGCAGATTACTAACCGGTGCCATTCTTGCTAACCAGTTAATGCATGGTTGGTTACGTCTTAGAGGTAACTAGACACGCTTGTCCTTAAAAGAAACTTAGGAACATTCATCTTAATGCTCATAATAAGGTTATATTTCATGAATTCATGGTATGGACAGGCTATCGATCATACTTCAATCCCGAGGTAGAAGAAGGTATATGTCAGGTGCTTTCATATATGTGGCTTGAATCAGAGGTCATGCCCGGATCAACCTCATCATCTTCAGTTTCAAAGAAAGGTGGAAAGTCAAGGGTCGAGAATAAACTCGGTGAGTTCTTCATGCATCAAATAGCTCATGATGCTTCCCCAGAAGGAGGAGGATTCCGAGCTGCTAATGCAGCCGTGAATACATACGGCCTACGTCATACACTTGATCACATTCTCCAAACTAGAAGCTTTCCCATGTAACTTATACTCCTAAGACTGAGTTAAAAGTGACGTGTAAGATGACACGATGCATGATCTTGACACTTTTATAAGGGTAATTGGTTGATACAAGGTATGATATAATCTACTGTATATGATTGTCATGGTCGGATTTGGGCCTGTACAAAGTGACCGACTGCACAGGACCCAAAATCTAATAAAGGCTCATAATTGTCCAATACTTGTATAGTGTATAAAAAGACCAATTAGTCCATGTTTTTTCATTTGTTTGGCGGTAGCATAGTCTATAACTCTATATATTAAAAAGGGAAAATTACCACATCACTAGAGAGAGTACTTTATGCCAATGATTGCATCAACATTGTAAGGAACCAAAGAAAGATGAAACCAACACATTTAGATCTATACAATGTAAAAACCACTTAATTTTAAAAGTGAAAAACTTAAATTAATGTTTTGCTTAACTAGTCTTAAAAACTCTATGGAATGAAATATTAAATCATTCACGAAAAGCATTAAACCACATAAATATGTTAAATGAAACTATTGAATATATTACTTGAAAGTATAGCAATTATTGAATCATTCACGAAAAGTATGATAGTCATTTATGTTTTATTATTATTATTATTATTATTATTATTATTATTATTATTATTATTATTATTATTTGGCTGTTGTTGTTTTAGTTACATGAATGATCAATCGGATAATGTAGAACTAAATAAGCCGTTTATAGACTGAAAAATCGGGCTACAGGTGGACGTGTGTTGATGGTTCCATTTTAACATATTTCATATGACTTTTCCTTTTATTTTCCTATATTGCCTTATATTAACCATAGAAATCTTTATTTAAATACATTACTTTGTTTTTAATTATCTTTCATTATTTAATTATGAATTTGAGTCTATATTTAGTTATTTACATTGTCTCTAGCATTTATGTATTAAAATTACTCGATATTACATCACTACCTCCTTAAAGATGATTTCGTCTCGGAAATTAAAGAAAAATAAGTCTTTAACTTTTACGGTTATTATGATATAGTCACATTAATAAAAGAGATTTCATCCTTGATATAACATTGGTCTTAGTATAATTACTAGACAAGTACCCGTGCATAGCAATATGATTTTATAGCGGCAGATAATTATAGTGATATTTTGGTTACACAAAATATTACACAAAACAATTAACCAAAATATCATTTGTGTAACAAAAATATCACTATAACTATCTACTGCTATAAAATCCTATTGCTATGTACGGGTAGTTGTCTAGTTATACAAAAATAGGTGAAATATGCTTACATTCATATTATACAAATGCAGGAGAAATATACTTACATAATTAAAACTACTACATACCGTAAGTAGTCATATGGTGCAAAACCGACTACGTTTATTCTAACAGTCCAATATTAATATGAGCCCCTAATAATGACGGTCGGAACGCCTACGAAGACGGTTAACCTTGCGCTCCAGCGAGGCCACTTCCACCCTAAGGTCCCGTTGATCAACCAAAACACGGTCGAACTCATTTGTGTAGGATAAAAACTCCCTCTCATGGTCCTCAACCTCGCCCCTTTGCTCAGTGCACTCCCGTACCAACCCATCTCTCTTACTCTTTAGCTCCTCCACCATAGCCCGCAACTCCTCTATTTCAACATGATCACGGTTCCGCTCATGTGATCAGGATATATTCGTGCTAGTTAACATGAGATCATTGTTAATGTTAGATGATATTTGTTTAAGCCTTTGGGCTTTAGTATTTGCTAATAGCTTAGCCCATTTATGTTTGATTCTAGAATAATCCTCAGACACTTATATATTGTAATTGATGTGTTAATGGAAGGCAAGCCAATTATTATTCCAATATGGTATCAAGAGCCAAATTGATCTTCTCCTAATTCTTCTCCTTCTATCACGTACTCTTCCCTCCACCCTCTATATCCTAACCGATCTTAAAAAAAAAAAAAAAAAAAAAAAAAAAAAAAAAAAAAAAACCCTTCAATTTTCTTGCATAGTTGAATTATTCAAATATATTATTATTCACCGCTAAGAAGAAAATAAAACAAACAGGAAACCAAGAAGCCTTGTTTGTGGGACACACGTTTGACGTTTCTGCTAGTTGTACTGGGTTTTCATTCTGACACATGTGTGATTAAATTAATGCATTAACATCTTGTTTACAGTGGTTTTGTTGGTGAACTTTGGGATAGCTTCGAATCAGAAATATACATGCGACACAATTATGATGCAGGCCCATATAGGTGTCTTAGCCCAGCAGGCCCGACAAGCTCAACTGTTAAGCACGGCTCCTTATTTACCACGTGCTTTTAGCACCATGACTATTCGGGATCCGACATGGAATATGGATACAGGTGCATCATCTCATCTCAATTCACATACAAATAATTTAAATACTATTTATAATAAATGTTTATATCTATCTGTTTGTGTTGGTGATGGAAAAACCATACCTGTCACCAACACCGGCCATAGCATCTTACCTACCCTTAATCGTCCTTTATATTTACATAATGTTCTAGTCACCCCAAATATCATTAAAAATCTTATTTCTGTTCGTCAATTTACTAGAGATAATAATTGTACAGTTGAGTTCGATGCATTTGGTTTCTTCGTGAAAGATTTCTTGACCCGTCATATCCTCCTCAGATGTGATAGTTCAGGAGATCTCTACCCTGTCACCCAACCTTCTATTCCTCATGCTTTACTTTCTGTTAGTCCAACTACGTGGCACCAACGTCTCGGGCACCCCGGTGAAGAAGTGCTACGTTCTCTTGTTTCGCGCCAATTTATTACTTGTAATAAAGATAAGTCCTCACATATTTGTCATGCCTGCCAGCTTGGCAAACATGTGAGACTTCCATTTTCTAGTTCGGATACTATTGTTACTCGTCGTTTTGAGATCGTTCACTCTGATATTTGGACTTCTCCTATTGTTAGCTCTGGTGGTTTTAAATATTATGTGTTATTTCTTGATCATGGTGGTGAATTTGATAACACCAACCTCCTCAGTTTGTTTGCTCAAAATGGCATTCAATTTAGATTCTCTTGCCCGAAAACCTCCCAGCAAAATGGAAAGTCAGAACGGATGATACGAACAATCAACAATGTCATTCGCACTCTTCTCTTTCAAGCTCACCTCCCACCTAACTTTTGGGTCGAGGCTTTACATATGGCCGCCTACCTTCTGAATATACTTCCCTCCACTGCCATTCAAAATGAAATACCATGTACCAAACTTTTTAACAAACAACCCGACTACTCCCGATTACGTATTTTTTGTTGCCTTTGTTACCCACATCTCGATTCATCTCACAAACTTGCACCGCGTGCAACCCCTTGTATATTTTTAGGATATCCCGCTTATCATCGTGGATATCGATGCCTTGACCTCTCCACCAACAAAATTATCCTCTCCCGACATGTAACATTCGATGAATTTCAATTTCCATATGGTTCCAATACACCGCTTCACCCACCATCTTATACATTTCTGGATCCCACACCATCTCCTATTACTCAATACATTTTTCATCATCCGGAACCACACCATACCAACGGCTCAACACAAACCCATACCCATGCCCCAACACAAAACCAGCCCGTCACCCCACCCCAAACAACCCATCATGAGCCTACTACCCCTACACCTAACCACACTCACAACCCAACACCCCCAACAACCAACCACCCTTCTTCGGCCCACCAGACACACACACCACCTACAACCCAATCTTCGGCCCAAAGCTCTTTACCAAACCAACCTCATACAGTCCTTAATCCACCTATCCGCACCCACCCAATGGTCACGGGCACCCAAGTTAGCATAGTTAAGCCCAATCCTCGCTTTCAGGGTCATGTGTCTCATATTTCTCCGATTCCTAAGTCTCCTTCTGTTGTATTATCTAATCCAAATTGGCGAGATGCTCTGTACAATGAATATAATGCATTAATTAAAAATAGTACTTGGATTCTTGTTCCAAAACCACCTAATGTGAATGTGGTTCAGTCTATGTGGTTGTTTCGGCATAAATATCATGCCGATGGTTCATTGAGCAGGTACAAGGCTCGTCTCGTGGCTAATGGATGTAGCCAACAGCTTGGTGTTGATTGCGATGATACCTTTAGTCCGGTGGTTAAACCGGCTACTATTCGTACGGTTCTCAGTCTTGCATTATCTCGGAATTGGCCTATTCATCAGCTTGATGTTAAGAATGCTTTTCTTAACGGTGATCTTTCCGAGACAGTCTATATGTATCAGCCCCCGGGTTTTGTGGATTATAGGTTTCCACATCATGTATGTCGCTTACAAAGGTCTCTATATGGTTTGAAACAAGCACAACGTGCTTGGTTTCAACGATTTGCAGGTTATGCTCTACGGGTTGGTTTCTCATCGAGTCGATGTGACTCGTCATTATTCATTTATCGACATGGTAGTGACGTTGCATATTTATTGATATATGTGGATGATATTGTACTGACAGCCTCTTCTACAGTTTTACTTCATCGTATTATCTCCTCTCTTCATAAGGAGTTTGATATGACTGACTTGGGGCCTCTTAATTATTTTCTGGGCATTTCAGTTACTCGTGACTCTACAGGCATGTTCCTTTCTCAGAAGAAATATGCTTTGGAACTTTTGGATAGGGCACATATGGCTTCGTGCAATCCAACTCGGACTCCTGTTGACACAGAGCCAAAGCTTGGTTCAGATGGGGATCCTGTTTCTAATCCTACTTTATATCGCAGTCTTGCAGGTGGTTTACAATATCTCACATTTACTCGTCCGGATATATCTTATGCAGTACAACAGGTGTGTCTACATATGCATGATCCTCGAGAGCCTCACTTTGCAGCTCTCAAGAGAGTTCTCCGTTATGTTCGTGGTACACTTGACTTTGGGCTCCAACTTTATGCCTCATCTACTGGTTTACTTGTAGCATATTCTGATGCTGATTGGGCTGGTTGCCCTTCTACTAGGCGTTCTACCTCCGGCTATTGTGTGTTCTTAGGGGATAATCTCCTTTCGTTGTCATCCAAACGGCAACATACGCTTTCTAGATCGAGTACTGAGGCTGAATATCGTGGTGTTGCCAATGCTGTTGCTGAAACTGCATGGCTCCGTAATCTTCTTCGGGAGCTTCACACACCTTTATTCTCTGCCACCCTTGTCTATTGTGACAATGTTAGTGCTATTTATTTGACCGCCAATCCTGTTCAGCATCAACGGACCAAACACATTGAGATTGATATTCATTTTGTTCGTGATATGGTTGCTCAAGGTCAGGTTCGTGTTCTTCATGTGCCATCCCGATATCAGTATGCAGACATTTTCACCAAAGGTTTGTCGTCTGCGCTTTTTGAGGAGTTTCGTTCCAGTTTGAGTGTTCGGTCCTCTCCCGCTCAAACTGCGGGGGAGTGTTAGATGATATTTGTTTAAGCCTTTGGGCTTTATTATTTGCTAATAGCTTAGCCCATTTATGTTTGATTCTAGAATAATCCTCATACACTTATATATCTATACTACATATAAAGCATGAATAACTCTCTCTCCAAAATTTTAAGACTTACAAGAAATTAAGCATGATTTACAACACTTTAAAGCACCAAATTTTTAGAATTACAACAAAATAAGCATATTGTACAACAAAATAATGCATGGTGTCATTTTAAGACCAAAATTCTATCAAATAACATTAATGCTATTAAAAATACCCCATCACCAAAAATTACAATCATTTAAGGACAATGTACAATAGCTGCAACCAATTTTTAGATTTACAACAAAATGAACATAGTGTACAACAAAATAAGCATGATGTAATTTTCAGACTTACAACATTAATGCTATTAAAGTGGTCAATGTTATTAATGACTATAATGACTAATACTTACAAAAAAAAAACATAGTGTACAACATTTTAATGCACATAATTTTCAGACATACAAGACAAGAAGCATAGTGTACAACAAAACACCACATTAATGCTATTTAATGTAGTCAATTATTTAACTGGTCAATAAATACAATTAATACATTTATTAAAACACCCCTTACAAATACAAATTATCAAGCATATTGTACAACCAAATTAAACACAATTTCTGCATTAAATTTCACTACTACAAATAATAAAACACATTATACAAATATTCAAGCCCGAACGGGCAACGGGCCAAATGGGCTTGAGTCCGAACTGGCGCGGACCAAACGGGCTCGAGCCCGAACAGGCCCGGGCCAATGCGTTCGAGCCCGAACGGGCACGAGCTATACGAAATTCTTGATATCCGTAAATTTATTGTCAAAAATAACATAATAAACTAAAATACATTATTTATCGAAAAATTTTATTTCAGGGTACCCGCCGCTGCAACGCGCGGGTACCCTGCTAGTTGTAATTGATGTGTTAATGGAAGGCAAGCCAATTATTATTCCAATAGTTAAAACATAAGTCTAGAATTTATAAACGTTTTTCAGTTTCAACAAACTTTAATTAACTTGCTAAATTGTGGCAAAAATCGAGCATTCAAATGTCCGAGAGATAAAAAATGCAATCATGAATGTTGAATCATTAAAAGGTTTCTCGAGTTGTGACGAGTCTCATTCTGGGTCATCCCTCTATATGTTATTCTGTCCCACTATGGGCGAGCATTGTCATTTACTTAAAAATCATAGAAAAAACTCGGAAATGCATAAGGAATTGAGGATTGATTGAATAGTAAGTAAATTGCATACGGGTACAAACAAAAGTTAGAAAGAATCAAAAGCTTTTAGTTGTTTAAACTCAGTGATAAAAATGATTTAATACTACTTTCTTTTGGGAAAAAGTCATATAAACTTTGTGTAGATTCATTTTTTCACTTGAATAAAACGTTAAAACTTATTCAAAATTATCTAAAATTAATATATTATACCTTACACTCAAATTCGTTGTTAGTAACAGGCTAATTAATGAACATGTCAATATCTCAGTATTGTTTAACAATATTTTTCTATAAATACTAATTATTAATATTTTGAGATAATCAAATTGCAATAAAGGGTGAAAATAGTCATTTTCCAGCACTTTGATATAGAAAAAAGTTTGAATGTACACTTTTGTATTTCGCATTTTTGTTCATTTGAGTCACTGTATTATTTTTACGAGTTTTTACTCATTGTATTGTCAAAATTTGTTAAGCAAGTAATTGATGTATCAAATTTAGCTAAGTGGGTATTAAACTTTTACAAAACAATCATTTAGAGGCTGTTTGTTATGCATCCATAGAATGAAAGAAATTGAATCACTTTCAAAACAACAGTTTGGTTAATAAAAATTAATGGAATCAAGAATGAAATGGTGTGAGGATACCCATTAACTCATTCCATGGCACTTCGGTGGGTATTATTTTTCCATCTCCTCAGTCTAATTAATAAAGCCACAGTACCTCTTGTTTATTATTATATTTAATTTCTTCACCTCTAAAAATGATAAAAACACCCATTAATCTTTGGGTATATTTTGTTGGAAATATCTAATCGTATCCTTGTTGTTGTGTTATATCATCTTCGTGAAAGTTGCTATAGGACTTCTCGTCGGAGACGTTTTCCGATCACCGATTTGGTCATCATTTTCGTCAGAGATGCTTCATCCCATTGCCACATCTGTTTCTTTCCTACTATTTTCCAAAATACTTATGCTAACAATGAAGATGATGCAATCTTTTGGTGGAATAACGTTTTTATAAAGTGAAACCCATTTGGCACAACTTTGTTTTTATCATTTTTTTCTAATTTGGGTTATGATGAAGGTGGATCACTGTTGGTTAAAAAATAGATATACAAACCTTATTAACTAATCCAAACAATAGGATTGGAATTGATACTTTCATTGTGATACCACCTTATACCTATACCAATACCACTTTAATTGGTTGGGGTAATTAGTTGAGGGTTGCCCTATAAGAACGGGGTCTATGGGTGACCCCTGCAAACCCTCCCTATAAATAGGTACTTTTGGCAGCAGCTTTTTGCAGTTTTTTTTTTTTTTTTTTTTTTTTTTTTTTTTTTTTTTACAAGTGTGCCTTTATTATTTTTTTAAGTCTTTTATTTTTTTATTTTTGTCCAAATGTAATTCACACAAGTCCAACCAACCAAAGTGCAGCAGATTCAAACAAAGTATTTTTTGGGTTTTTTTTTTCTTTTTGTCCAAGTCCAACCAAAGTGCAGCAGATTCACACAAGTCCAACCAAAAGTGCAGATTCACACAAGTCCAACCAAAGTGCAGTTCACACAAACACCACAAAGTAAACACAAGAAATATTCGTCATTGCCTAATAGGCTCAGATTTTTAGTAAGGCTCGGATAATGAAAGTTGCAAAGTGATAAAAATATCACTTTGCCATGCCATTCGGTTTTAAAAACCATTCGTCATCGCCTTAGTTACAAAGTAATAGTTTTGTAAAATATCACACAAGCCTGTAAACAGCATCACTAGCCTGTATCAGCATCACATGTTACACAACCTCAACTGCATCACAAGTACTAGCCTGTACCAGCATCACATGTTACACTATAAACAGCAAGATTCACACAAGTCCAACCAAAAGTGCAGATTCACACAAGTCCAACCAAAGTGCAGTTAAACAACAAGATTCTTGCTTTTGCAGCAGCTTTCCTCCACTATAAACAAAGCAACCCTCAAATCATAAAGAACAGTAGTGTAACAACCCGCATTTTCAGGACATTTCTCCTATTCACTATTCATCAGTTACTATTCATCATTTACTATTCACTGGTCACTATTCATCATTTTACTATTCATCATTTTCAGAGTCAGTTTGTGATTACGAGAAGTGTTCAAAAATTTTACTATTCATGTGACACTATTCATTTCTGGAAGGAAATCACTATTCATGATTGCCGTTCATTTCATCGTAAACTGAGTTTACGAGTCTTCAAATTCGCGTAACTAATGTGGTTTAGCTGCAAATTCATTCATCATTCATTAATTACACGTCATATAGGCTGGAGTAGTCTATATATCATTAGTAACATCATCAACAGTTTAGGCCATACACGGTTATGCATTATTTCTATATACGTATGCTTAATTTGTAATTAACGTTACCACTCAGTTTTTACTACTAATGTATACCCAATACTCCCGACTACGATCCTAACATATTTTCATACTCATTATAATAATATAAAAATTATATTATTAATTTACCCGGTGTTTTGAAACCAATTGCTATATTTTCCGGTAAACGACTATAATTACGTCAAATCACGATATCTCAATCCGATAAATATTTCGACACCCGATTCTCATCAGGAATATTATTTTACAACTTTTACAACTTCGTCGTATTTTATTTCACCTTGTTAACATTTATTTCAAGATAACTCGGTACCCGATAACACCTAAAATATAAAATAACTAACTAATACTTGTGTTGGAGACACAATCTTTAATTAGCCAACTTTTTTTTCCTTGTTTTACTCCTTGTGCCGCCCCCCCCCCCCCCCCTATGCCTCCTCCTTTTATGGATCTTGCCCCCCCTAAACTAAATATCAACTAATACTAGTTTTCATTTCTCATTTGATAAAACAACACAAACTAGCACAAAAACAATCCTCTCTTCCTCCCTTTGTGTATAATCGGCCAAGAACAAGAACCAAGGAAGAAACCATAAACTTTTCAAGATCAAGTGCTTAATCAAGTCCTAGTAGTGATCTAGCTTAGGTTTTGAAATAAAAACCTCAAGATTATTAAGTTTTCTTGCTCAAAAATCATCCCAAATCTTCAAGTAAGTATTAACAATCTTTCCTACTCTTTTAAACATCTACTTTATATATTTTCATGATCTAGTAACAAAAACATGCAAATATACTATGATCCATACCACTTATTGTTTATTTTTGTTTATAAACGTAGATCTACAATTTTTATTAGCAATCTCATTAGATCCACTATTTTTGGTGAAGACTAGAAACCCATGACACCCTAAGAAGGTGTATGGTAGGATTGGGTACTTGTGGAGTGATTTGAAGTAGATTGGTTAAGCCTTGAACAAGTCTTGATCCTTAAAAATGAGTTTTAAACACTATATATATATATAGATCTGTCCATTTTTGTAAAACGTGGAAAACTCAGGGTCTAGGGTGTAACTTTGGACCAAAGATTTAGAAAATACATTCCGAGATGAAACTATGGCCGAAAACGGGGATAAAAACGAGTTAATAACGAAGGAGATATGATTTTCCGAAGTTTAACGACGAAAAATATTTTCAAATATAGTTGATGTCCATCTTTGCCAAACGTGGAAACTTCAGGGGTTTCTAGGTAATATTGGGTTAGATATTCAGCAAATACTTTCAAAAACGAAACCGTGGCCGCTTGAATCACTAAAATCCGAGTTACGACGAGAAAGATACGCTAAAAACAATTTTAACGACGAAAACTATTTTCCGAAAAATACCTTGCTGTTGAGCAGATTTCATGGACTGTTTTGAAGCCTAAAACTTGATCTAGCCGTCACGACTTATCAAAAATATATTAGTGTGTTGTCCCACGATTCCGGGGATATAAAGAACGTAGAAATCGGGCTTATAACAAAAAAGATACAAGTGTTTGAAATCCGACGATATATATATATTTTTCCATCAGCATTTCTATTACAAGTTTTGCCGCTAAACTGTCTTTGCGAGACACCACTTTCTCAACTGTTTTTCTTTATGATCGGATCAGTTTGAGTCCGGGCCGTAGTTTTATGAAATCAAGATCTTCCAGCAAGCTTTTCAAATCAATTGGCCGTTCGTCGAATAGACTTATAACGAATAAACTACGACCTCATCTATATACCCGATAAACTATATATATTTTTGACAGCTTTTACTATAATAGAATTTTTCTAAGTGTTGAACATAATACTTTCAAGTAACAACAATGAGAATCGATTTTCTCATCGATCAAGACCCGTATAGCCAAAAGTTAAATGGCACGACTTCAAGATATTGTTACAAGGTTTTCAAAAATGCCGAGTTTCATCACTAACCCTTAACATACAACATTTCGCGACTTGTTTTGCGAGGCCATTTTGGGCATATTTTCAAGTAATGCAAATGTTATTTTTGCGACGAAAACACTATAATTGCCGATAGAACACCAAACAAGGATCGTGGCGTACCGTTTTAACATATTTACATGAAAAGTGGTTATTAATTTAACGAGACGTCAAAAAATGTATTTTTCGACGATAAACATTATTTTCAAAACTAACGAGTGGTATCGATAACATACGTATTTGCATGTGTAGCATCATTTCATTCCTTACATTAGATCATATCATTCATATTAGGTTGCGGTTAGAAATCGTGCCTCATTTCTGTGTAATCACTTTTGTCATCGTAGCTATCGCACCAGGTGAGTTCATAACCCCTACTTTTACTTGTTTTACAACTGTTTTGGGGGAAGATACATGCTCATTACTATTTAAATTCAATGCTTGTGTCACTTGAACGCGATTCATTTTCTCAAACATTACTGGATGGTTGAAATACTTGATTGATTACTGGAATACATTATGAATTACCTATTCCATCCTTGATTACTTTGTTATGGACACAAGCACATTACTTTATTGCGGACATAAGTACAAAACTGTTACATTGCCTGAGTTACCTATTACTGCCACTGAAGTCCCCTTTATCATGAACCGTTAATTACATGCGTGTAAGCGCGAATGCTGTGGATAGATCTATTTGGGTTGACACCCCGTCCGAGTTGGTCGCGCCAACCTGTTAAACGGACGCATATCATTCGGATTAATTCCGAGTGTCTAGCAAACACTTACTTGGGGCATTATTATGCTTGATTGCATACAATTACGTCGAGCTTCGGGGTCATGAGCTTATGGCATTGTATTTTATTTTTGGGTTAACGTTGTATTTGTTATAATGGTTATCCCTACTGAAAATCTTGTGTTCCGCGAAATACTTGTTTACTTAAAACTATGAACTCACCAGCTTTATGCTGACGTTTTAGCATGTATTTTCAGGTATTAAGCAAGGGCACGCTACAGGAGGTTTTGGCAAGGCATGGTATGGTCATAGAAGACTCTGATATTCATATGTGGACCATTTTAAATTATTTTAAGGGCCTACTTCCGCACTACTTTTAACAATGTAAATTCAACATTTTTTATTAAACTATTTTATCCTAAATGATTCAAGTGAAAACCATTTTTGAACTTGTGTTGTAATACCAATTGAGTTACACCCCAGCTACACGTATGCTTTCGCTGGACCCGATTTCGGGGGTGTGACAGATTGGTATTAGAGCTTTGGCTATAGCGAACTAAGTATTTTTAAAACCTAGACTATAGCTACTTTTACGAAAACTTAACCCTATGACCGTCACGTGCCTGCCTGCCAAGCTGAAGCCTCATTTGTGGTTTGTTGCTGATATAGGTGATGAGATTTATGTCTCATTATCTGATATATTATATTCATTTATTATAGTTGATTACTATAATTGTCTTTCATATAAGCATGCTCATATATCATATATGTCACTGCATTATGTTTTCCTTGCATAGTTTCATCATTTGACCTCGAGTTTGGTCACTTGCTTTTGTCTTTCAGAATGTCTTGGTATTTGTGAAGGACATGGTATTAGTATAACTGAGCTGAGTATTTCAAAATTCATGGAACCTCGGTGGAATGTAGACTGGTCATCTACATTCGACCCGGGATAGTGAGATATAGGCTGACCACCTATGTCTGACTCAGAAATGAATTTTGCAACACTGAGAATAGTTATAATAAAATTTTGTCTGGAATAAATTCTCTACTCAATTTCCAAATGTTTCATTCATGTGTGTGTATACTCATTGTCAGAACATTCATACTTTTCATCACCTCGTGAACCGCCGCTTAGAAGTATGTCAACTGGTCATTTCATCTCATGAACATTCACGTCTATGCACGATACACTTACATCACAGTATTTTCTTTTATCACAATCTCATTTTGTCGCAGTTGTCACAGTCTTTTCCCTTCTCACCATCACTATCATTCCCTTCCCACCCCTATTTATATAAGGAATTAGGTGACACTTTATAAAATCCTATGACACTCATCCCTCACTACTCTCAATATTGATAAGTGGATATTATCAATGACTTCTCTAGGAAAGACTTTCCATACCATTTATGAGGAGGATCCCTCGGTACATTAAGATCATTCAAAACTCAACAGAAATCTCAGGATATCATAAAACAATTCGGACCACTATCACTGGCCTGATCACCAAAAATTCCATCATCTGGAAAGTATTGGCTTGACTGAATTACAGGATTAGTTTCGATACGAGTGCTCACTAAGCAACACCATAAAGATAAATCCAATCTCTTAACCGAGACTATAGATTGAACATGTCCTCACCAATAGACTTTATTAAAACGTGTTAAACACCTACGCATTTGTGCAGACATACCTACCAGGCTATTTTATCCTCTTAATACTTTCACTTTTAAATGAATTTTTCTCCAAACTACAGTTATACAAAACATATATCTTGTGAGAAATACTTTTCTGAGGCACTTATTTTGACAAGTAAATTCCTTTTGGTTACTCTTTTACAAAACTATTGAATGTTAAGAAATTTTAAACATCGATCTTTGGTAAACCATACTATCCATCTAATGTTGAAAACAGTCCTATCTTGCATAAATATTAAATTCTGAAACATCAAGAAAAATGTTACTTAGAAAACCGTTTGCTTAAAAATTTGTAGATTTATTTATTCAGGGAAGGTTTATGAACAAAACACACAATCTCAAAACAAACTTTGAAAATCAATCGCTATATTACATCACTTATATATTTAGGATTTTGTGATATGATGACATAGAGCTTGGGAAAAATCTTAGTAATGGAGACTAAGCACCGTAGGTGGAGAGAGACCCTAAATCATGACAATCCTGCGGAGGAATCACAACATTATCCTAATCTATTATTTTCAACAACACCCTTGACGGACTTAACCTTGTAAGCCTTTCAAAACAAGATTCATGATACCCATCTCAATTATTCCTAATAGAGGAATTTGATTCACCTCAAACTTCTGGCAGATTTTATTAAGATTCCTTTGGAACCACACCACCTCTCATCTTCAGACCAATGGTCAGAATTAGAGAATGATTCAAACATAGGGAGATATGCCCAAATCGGGTGTGATTGACACTAGAAATGGTTGTATTAACCATTTGCCATAAATCAAATTCAGTTGCAACCTTAGTTACCGCACGAGCTTAGAGACTACACCATTTGAAGCACTCTATGGTCGAAGTGCCAACATCCATTGACGGATTGAAGTTTGGAAAAGCCCAACTCACTAGTCCAGTAAGCATTCATGAAATAACCAGGAATTTCCTACAAGTCAAGAATCAGTTACAAGTTCGATAAGTGTAAACCATTACAACTTCAAGTTGGTAGCCAGATCATGTTGAAAGTTCTGCCTAGGAAAGGTATGATACCATTCAAAAAAACTTCATAAAGTTAAACCCGATATACACTGGACCATTCAATATTTCAGACAGAGTAGGCCTAGGGGCCGTCAGACTTGAACCTTGTTAGAGCTCAGTAGTATACACGATAAAAATTATCATCTTTTCACCAATACAACTTCAGAGACCAACACAAACTGAACTTTGGGACGAAGTTCCTTTTAAGGGGGTGAGACTGTAACAACCGCATTTTCAGGACATTTCTCCTATTCACTATTCATCAGTTACTATTCATCATTTACTATTCACCAGTCACTATTCATCATTTTACTATTCATCATTTTCAGAGTCAGTTTGTGATTCCGAGAAGCGTTCAGAAATTTTACTATTCATGTGACACTATTCATTTCCGGAAGGAAATCACTATTCACGATTGCCGTCCATTTCATCGTAAACTGAGTTTACGAGTCTTCAAATTCGTGTAACCAATGTGGTTTAGCTGCAAATTCATGCATCATTCATTAATGACACGTCATATAGGCTGGATTAGTCTATATCATTAGTAACATCATCAACACTTTAGGCCATACACGGATATGCATTATTTCTATATACGTATGCTTAATTTGTAATTAACGTTACCACTCAGTTTTTACTACTAATGTATACCCAATACTCCCGACTACGATCCTAACATATTTTCATACTCATTATAATAATATAAAAATTATATTATTAATTTACCCGGTGTTTTGAAACCAATTGCTATATTTTCCGGTAAACGACTATAATTACGTCAAATCACGATATCTCAATCCGATAAATATTTCGACACCCGATTCTCATCAGGAATATTATTTTACAACTTTTACAACTTCGTCGTATTTTATTTCACCTTGTTAACATTTATTTCAAGATAACTCGGTACCCGATAACACCTAAAATACAAAATAACTAACTAATACTTGTGTTGGAGACACAATCTTTAATTAGCCAACATTTTTTTTCCTTGTTTTACTCCTTGTGCCGCCCCCCCCCCTCCCCCTATGCCTCCTCCTTTTATGGATCTTGCCCCCCCTAAACTAAATATCTACTAATACTAGTTTTTATTTCTCATTTGATAAAACAACACAAACTAGCACAAAAACAATCCTCTCTTCCTCCCTTTGTGTATAATCGGCCAAGAACAAGAACCAAGGAAGAAACCATAAACTTTTCAAGATCAAGTGCTTAATCAAGTCCTAGTAGTGATCTAGCTTAGGTTTTGAAATAAAAACCTCAAGATTATTAAGTTTTCTTGCTCAAAAATCATCCCAAATCTTCAAGTAAGTATTAACAATCTTTCCTACTCTTTTAAACATCTACTTTATATATATTTTCATGATCTAGTAACAAAAACATGCAAATATACTATGATCCATACCACTTATTGTTTATTTTTGTTTATAAACGTAGATCTACAATTTTTATTAGCAATCTCATTAGATCCACCATTTTTGGTGAAGACTAGGAACCCATGACACCCTAAGAAGGTGTATGGTAGGATTGGGTACTTGTGGAGTGATTTGAAGTAGATTGGTTAAGCCTTGAACAAGTCTTGATCCTTAAAAATGAGTTTTAAACACTATATATATATATAGATCTGTCCATTTTTGTAAAACGTGGGAAACTCAGGGTCTAGGGTGTAACTTTGGACCAAAGATTTATAAAATACATTCCGAGATGAAACTATGGCCGAAAACGGGGATAAAAACGAGTTAATAACGAAGGAGATATGATTTTCCAAAGTTTAACGACGAAAAATATTTTCAAATATAGTTGCTGTCCATCTTTGCCAAACGTGGAAACTTCAGGGGTTTCTGGGTAATATTGGGTTAGATATTCAGCAAATACTTTCAAAAACGAAACCGTGGCCGCTTGAATCACTAAAATCCGAGTTACGACGAGAAAGATACGCTAAAAACAATTTTAACGACGAAAACTATTTTCTGAAAAATACCTTGCTGTTGAGCAGATTTCATAGACTGTTTTGAGTCCTAAAACTTGATCTAGCCGTCCCGACTTATCAAAAATATATTAGTGTGTTGTCCCACGATTCCGGGGATATAAAAAACGTAGAAATCGGGCTTATAACGACAAAGATACAAGTGTTTGAAATCCGACGATATATATATATTTTTCCATCAGCATTTCTATTACAAATTTTGCCGCTAAACTGTCTTTGCGAGTAATGCAAATGTTATTTTTGCGACGAAAACACTATAATTGCCGATAGAACACCAAACAAGGATTGTGGAATACCGTTTCAACATATTTACATGAAAAGTGGTTATTAATTTAACGAGACGTCAAAAAATGTATTTTTCGACGATAAACATTATTTTCAAAACTAACGAGTGGTATCGATAACATACGTATTTGCATGTGTAGCATCATTTCATTCCTTACATTAGATCATATCATTCATATTAGGTTGCGGTTAGAGATCGTGCCTCATTTCTATGTAATCACTTTTGTCATCGTAGCTATCGCACTAGGTGAGTTCATAACCCCTACTTTTACTTTTTTACAACTGTTTTGGGGGAAGATACATGCTCATTACTATTTAAATTCAATGCTTGTGTCACTTGAACGCGATTCATTTTCTCAAACATTACTGGATGGTTGAAATACTTGATTGATTACTGGAATACATTATGAATTACCTATTCCATCCTTGATTACTTTGTTATGGACACAAGCACATTACTTTATTGCGGATATAAGTACAAAACTGTTACATTGCCTGAGTTACCTATTACTGCCACTGAAGTCCCCTTTATCATGAACCGTTAATTACATGCGTGTAAGCGCGAATGCTGTGGATAGATCTATTTGGGTTGACACCCCGTCCGAGTTGGTCGCGCCAACCTGTTAAACGGACGCATATCATTCGGATTAATTCCGAGTGTCTGGCAAACACTTACTTGGGGCATTATCATGCTTGATTGCATATGATTACGTCGAGCTTCGGGGTCATGAGCTTATGGCATTATATTTTATTTTTGGGTTAACGTTGTATTTGTTATAATGGTTATCCCTACTGAAAATCTTGTGTTCCGCGAAATACTTGTTTACTTAAAACTATGAACTCACCAGCTTTATGCTGACGTTTTAGCATGTATTTTCAGGTATTAAGCAATGGCACGCTACAGGAGGTTTTGGCAAGGCAAGGCATGGTCATAGAAGACTCTGATATTCATATGGGGACCATTTTAAATTATTTTAAGGGCCTACTTCCGCACTACTTTTAACAATGTAAATTCAACATTTTTGATTAAACTATTTTATCCTAAATGATTCAAGTGAAAACCATTTTTGAACTTGTGTTGTAATACCAATTGAGTTACACCCCAGCTACACGTATGCTTTCGCTGGACCCGATTTCGGGGGTGTGACAAGTAGTATCACACAAACACAATTGCCCACAAGGTTTGTGTTATACAAGAATGGGGGCTATTTCGTTATGGACTTAAGGCTCGGATAATGAAGGCTGCAAAGTGATAAAAATATCACTTTGCCATGCCATTCGGTTTTAAAAACCACCGGACTAAAGGTATCATCGCAATCAACACCAAGTTGTTGGCTACATCCATTAGCCACGAGACGAGCCTTGTACCTGCTGAATGAACCATCGGCATGATATTTATGCCGAAACAACCACATAGACTGAACCACATTCACATTAGGTGGTTTCGGAACAAGAATCCAAGTACTATTTTTAATTAATGCATTATATTCATCGTACAGAGCATCTCGCCAATTTGGATTAGATAATACAACAGAAGGAGACTTAGGAATCGGAGAAATATGAGACACATGACCCTGAAAGCGAGGATTGGGCTTAACTATGCCAACTTGGGCGCCCGTGACCATTGGGTGGGTGCGGGTAGGTGGATTAAGGACTGTATGAGGTTGGTTTGGTAAAGTGCTTTGGGCCGAAGATTGGGTTGTAGGTGGTGTGTGTGTCTGGTGGGCCGAAGAAGGGTGGTTGGTTGTTGGGGGTGTTGGGTTGTGAGTGTGGTTAGGTGTAGGGGTAGTAGGCTCATGATGGGTTGTTTGGGGTGGGGTGACGGGCTGGTTTTGTGTTGGGGCATGGGTATGGGTTTGTGTTGAGCCGTTGGTATGGTGTGGTTCCGGATGATGAAAAATGTATTAAGTAATAGGAGATGGTGTGGGATCCAGAAATGTATAAGATGGTGGGTGAAGCGGTGTATTGGAACCATATGGAAATTGAAATTCATCGAATGTTACATGTCGGGAGAGGATAATTTTGTTGGTGGAGAGGTCAAGGCATCGATATCCACGATGATAAGCGGGATATCCTAAAAATATACAAGGGGTTGCACGCGGTGCAAGTTTGTGAGATGAATCGAGATGTGGGTAACAAAGGCAACAAAAAATACGTAATCGGGTTGTTTGTTAAAAAGTTTGGTACATGGTATTTCATTTTGAATGGCAGTGGAGGGAAGTATATTCAGAAGGTAGGCGGCCATATGTAAAGCCTCGACCCAAAAGTTAGGTGGGAGGTGAGCTTGAAAGAGAAGAGTGCGAATGACATTGTTGATTGTTCGTATCATCCGTTCTGACTTTCCGTTTTGCTGGGAGGTTTTCGGGCAGGAGAATCTAAATTGAATGCCATTTTGAGCAAACAAACTGAGGAGGTTGGTGTTATCAAATTCACCACCATGGTCACACTGAAAAGCCGTAATATCACACTTAAACTGATTATTTACATAAGAACGAAAATGTAAGAATTTTTGAAAGACTTCAGATTTTGTACGCAAAGGATAAATCCACAAATAATGAGAATAATGATCAAGAAATAACACATAATATTTAAAACCACCAGAGCTAACAATAGGAGAAGTCCAAACATCAGAGTGAACGATCTCAAAACGACGAGTAACAATAGTATCCGAACTAGAAAATGGAAGTCTCACATGTTTGCCAAGCTGGCAGGCATGACAAATATGTGAGGACTTATCTTTATTACAAGTAATAAATTGGCGCGAAACAAGAGAACGTAGCACTTCTTCACCGGGGTGCCCGAGACGTTGGTGCCACGTAGTTGGACTAACAGAAAGTAAAGCATGAGGAATAGAAGGTTGGGTGACAGGGTAGAGATCTCCTGAACTATCACATCTGAGGAGGATATGACGGGTCAAGAAATCTTTCACGAAGAAACCAAATGCATCGAACTCAACTGTACAATTATTATCTCTAGTAAATTGATGAACAGAAATAAGATTTTTAATGATATTTGGGGTGACTAGAACATTATGTAAATATAAAGGACGATTAAGGGTAGGTAAGATGCTATGGCCGGTGTTGGTGACAGGTATGGTTTTTCCATTACCAACACAAACAGATGGATATAAACATTTATTATAAACAGTATTTAAATTATTTGTATGTGAATTGAGATGAGATGATGCACCTGTATCCATATTCCATGTCGGATCCCGAATAGTCATGGTGCTAAAAGCACGTGGTAAATAAGGAGCCGTGCTTAACAGTTGAGCTTGTCGGGCCTGCTGGGCTAAGACACCTATATGGGCCTGCATCATAATTGTGTCGCATGTATATTTCTGATTCGAAGCTATCCCAAAGTTCACCAACAAAACCACTGTAAACAAGATGTTAATGCATTAATTTAATCACACATGTGTCAGAATGAAAACCCAGTACAACTAGCAGAAACGTCAAACGTGTGTCCCACAAACAAGGCTTCTTGGTTTCCTATTTGTTTTATTTTCTTCTTAGCGGTGAATAATAATATATTTGAATAATTCAACTATGCAAGAAAATTGAAGGGTTTTTTTTTTTTTTTTTTTTTTTTTTTTTTTTTTTTTTTTTTTTTTTTAAGATCGGTTAGGATATAGAGGGTGGAGGGAAGAGTACGTGATAGAAGGAGAAGAATTAGGAGAAGATCAATTTGGCTCTTGATACCATATTGGAATAATAATTGGCTTGCCTTCCATTAACACATCAATTACAATATATAAGTGTCCGAGGATTATTCTAGAATCAAACATAAATGGGCTAAGCTATTAGCAAATAATAAAGCCCAAAGGCTTAAACAAATATCATCTAACATTAACAATGATCTCATGTTAACTAGCACGAATATATCCGATCACATGAGCGGAACCGTGATCATGTTGAAATAGAGGAGTTGCGGGCTATGGTGGAGGAGCTAAAGAGTAAGAGAGATGGGTTGGTACGGGAGTGCACTGAGCAAAGGGGCGAGGTTGAGGACCATGAGAGGGAGTTTTTATCCTACACAAATGAGTTCGACCGTGTTTTGGTTGATCAACAGGACCTTAGGGTGGAAGTGGCCTCGCTGGAGCGCAAGGTTAACCGTCTTCGTAGGCGTTCCGACCGTCATTATTAGGGGCTCATATTAATATTGGACTGTTAGAATAAACGTAGTCGGTTTTGCACCATATGACTACTTACGGTATGTAGTAGTTTTAATTATGTAAGTATATTTCTCCTGCATTTGTATAATATGAATGTAAGCATATTTCACCTATTTTTGTATAACTAGACAACTACCCGTACATAGCAATAGGATTTTATAGCAGTAGATAGTTATAGTGATATTTTTGTTACACAAATGATATTTTGGTTAATTGTTTTGTGTAATATTTTGTGTAACCAAAATATCACTATAATTATCTGCCGCTATAAAATCATATTGCTATGCACGGGTACTTGTCTAGTAATTATACTAAGACCAATGTTATATCAAGGATGAAATCTCTTTTATTAATGTGACTATATCATAATAACCGTAAAAGTTAAAGACTTATTTTTCTTTGATTTCCGAGACGAAATCATCTTTAAGGAGGTAGTGATGTAATATCGAGTAATTTTAATACATAAATGCTAGAGACAATGTAAATAACTAAATATAGACTCAAATTCATAATTAAATAATGAAAGATAATTAAAAACAAAGTAATGTATTTAAATAAAGATTTCTATGGTTAATATAAGGCAATATAGGAAAATAAAAGGAAAAGTCATATGAAATATGTTAAAATGGAACCATCAACACACGTCCACCTGTAGCCCCGATTTTTCAGTCTATAAACGGCTTATTTAGTTCTACATTATCCAATTGATCATTCATGTAACTAAAACAACAACAGCCAAATAATAATAATAATAATAATAATAATAATAATAATAATAATAAAGGAGGATCACTAAAGGAGTTCACTATATGGAGTTCACTAAAGGAGGATCACACGTCGGATTGGCTTCGTGTGGCTCCGATTTCGGGACTGGGACAGACTATGAACGCTAGGACATATCGTTGTGTGTTGTGCTACCGGTTGGGTGTTCCTCTTTTTACCACTCAGGTGCCGTGTTCAGCTTGTTCTAGGGTGTTTAATGGGGATATTTATGGGGATCATGCTGTTTCATGTGCCGGTATTGTGGGCATCAAACATCGGCATAACATTGTGCGTGACGTCCTTGTTGATATTTGTTCTCGTTCCGGAATCTCGGCTCGTAAGGAGGTGGATATTGGGCTTCATGGAGATACGGACAGATCCTTACGACCGGCTGATATATTGCTCTATTCTTGGGATGATGGACGTGATGTATGTGTTGATCTTACAGGATCGTCGCCTTTGACGCAATCCGGGATGATTGATTTTTTGCCAGGGCGGGCGGTTAGTGATGCTGCACAGCGTAAGCGTGTCAAATACGGTGCCAAATGTGTTGATATCGGGTATGGTTTCCTCCCTTTCTCCTTTTCTTCTTTTGGAGAACTTGAGAAAGATGCTGTAACCCTTCTGAAGAGCATTAGAAGATTCTCTATGACTCAAGACATTGGGGCACGGGCCGCGGCTCATATTTTTAACAGGATCGGTTTTAGTATTGCTAGAGGTGTGGGAGCCCAGTTGGTCTCTCGGCTACCCACCAATTTCTTGTAAATCATATGAGTTTATAATAATAATAATAATTATAATAATAATAATAATAATAATAATAATAATAATAATAATAATAATAAAACATAAATGACTATCATACTTTTCGTGAATGATTCAATAATTGCTATACTTTCAAGTAATATATTCAATAGTTTCATTTAACATATTTATGTGGTTTAATGCTTTTCGTGAATGATTTAATATTTCATTCCATAGAGTTTTTAAAACTAGTTAAGCAAAACATTAATTTAAGTTTTTCACTTTTAAAATTAAGTGGTTTTTACATTGTATAGATCTAAATGTGTTGGTTTCATCTTTCTTTGGTTCCTTACAATGTTGATGCAATCATTGGCATAAAGTACTCTCTCTAGTGATGTGGTAATTTTCCCTTTTTAATATATAGAGTTATAGACTATGCTACCGCCAAACAAATGAAAAAACATGGACTAATTGGTCTTTTTATACACTATACAAGTATTGGACAATTATGAGCCTTTATTAGATTTTGGGTCCTGTGCAGTCGGTCACTTTGTACAGGCCCAAATCCGACCATGACAATCATATAGATTATATCATACCTTGTATCAACCAATTACCCTTATAAAAGTGTCAAGATCATGCATCGTGTCATCTTACACGTCACTTTTAACTCAGTCTTAATTATAAGTTACATGGGAAAGCTTCTAGTTTGGAGAATGTGATCAAGTGTATGACGTAGGCCGTATGTATTCACGGCTGCATTAGCAGCTCGGAATCCTCCTCCTTCTGGGGAAGCATCATGAGCTATTTGATGCATGAAGAACTCACCGAGTTTATTCTCGACCCTTGACTTTCCACCTTTCTTTGAAACTGAAGATGATGAGGTTGATCCGGGCATGACCTCTGATTCAAGCCACATATATGAAAGCACCCGACATATACCTTCTTCTACCTCGGGATTGAAGTATGATCGATAGCCTGTCCATACCATGAATTCATGAAATATAACCTTATTATGAGCATTAAGATGAATGTTCCTAAGTTTCTTTTAAGGACAAGCGTGTCTAGTTACCTCTAAGACGTAACCAACCATGCATTAACTGGTTAGCAAGAATGGCACCGGTTAGTAATCTGCAATATGATTTCATGTCACTTTGTTTCAAAAGATAGCGTCCACTATTCACAGAATAGGGAAAAAACATCAAACTTTACCTCGGGAGACCATTAAGAACAAGAATGGCTGTAACTTGATCACATCTTCGTCTCGATCTCTTAGGATGGGTTAACATTCCTATTAACCCATGATCCCCCCTTATATTTGACTCAGAAAGAATAGAAGATACGAACATCTGATCAAACACACCAAGTGATGAAGAAAGATCGATTGGCAAAGAGCAAAAAAAAAAAAAAAAAAAAAAAAAAAAAAAAAAAAAAAAAAAAAAAAAACTTACAAATGGAGTAGTCGGCTCCAGCTTAGAAAGGCAAAGACCCCGTGTCTGATCAGGGATGTGATGGCCCTGAAATGAAGATATATCCGGATCAGAAATTTTGAAGCTGAAAAACAATAATAACTGGAAAAAGAAACAATCTTTTACATGTTTCTTCCCAACAATTGCTTCGTTAAGGGCTTGTCTTTCGACTAGTAACATGGGAATTTGTTGATCAAGTCTCATGTTCATTCCTTCAAAGTAGTCCCTAATAGTGTGGTAAAGTGGTTGGCAGTCACCAGTATCCATTATCGCGGATTCCTTGCATTCTAAACATAAACTCCGCCCATCTCCCAAAGATACGTATCTTGCATTCACAGACTTACAAACAGAAAGATTGAAACATCATATAAATTGATTTGATACTTAATTAGATAAAATATTATAAAAACCATGAAGAGTGGCCTAGTGACAAAAAGTGCTTGTGATTATCACTCTAAAATGTGTGAGGTCTCAAGTTCAATTCCTGCTAGGTGCAAACAACCTTGAAGTGGCCACGCCAACCTCCTGAAAAAGGAGGGCTTTACCTGGTTTGAGTATGTGTGGCGCTGAGTTCAAACCCCGTGGATTAGTCGACCAAAAGGTAGGAAACCTTGGTTACCCAAAAAAAATATTATAAAAAGATTTCAGAATCAGTACCTCTAATCGTTCACAACTACAGCATCGTGATGTGTTATCATGCTCATGTGCAGCACAATATTTCTGGGACCAGAATGGGTGGCATCGATACTCAATCAATCCAGCTCCATTTGTTGGAATCTTTAACAAAAGTTAGATTCAAAGTTTAGCATTTTAATATCAATCATCAATGTAAAGGTAGCTAAAATATGCTCAGATCATTACATATTGAAAGCAGACTTCACATTTGGGATGTGTTGGCGCTTTGAGAAAAGTCTTGTGGTATACATCCTTCCCTGATACAGAAACCTTGAATCAACAGAAAAAGAAACCAATAAGAAAACATTCAACACCATCATTGGACCTATATTCACTCAAAGTCTTTTTTATTTGTTTTCGGTCAATATATATTAAACCGCATCGAAATAAACAAACTACTGTACTAGTATTTACCAAGAATCTAACAGGACATTGGCGGACGCAGGGTAAAACACAATTACTTAGGCAACATAAAAAAATAAAACCGATCTACTAGTCAACCGGTTTACGGGTCGGGTTCTATTATGTATTGTCGGATACGACACACGTAATTACAACATGAAAAATCTACTTAGAATCGTGTTACGTTCAATATCTACAACACGAAACCGTCGCCAAAATTAATCAAAATTTTGTATAGTGTAATCTTTTCAATAAAAAAATGAAAAAAAAAAAAAAGTATTATCAACATGTTAAGACTGAGAAATGTAAATTAAATCGTCAAATATTTCTGTTATACAGCGTTTGAATTGCATGCTACCCAACTTAAAGTTATATAGTAAAAAAAAAAAAAAAAAAAAAAAAAAAAAAAAACCCTTAAAGTTGCTACTTCCAATTAAAAGTAACATTGATATTAAAATTGCTATATCTAGAGCATAGGTAACTTTCTATAAAAAGATTCTCTCCCGCAACCAAAAGACTTTGACCCTCCTTCACATTCATCATCTTCTTCGCAAATTCCGGCTAGGATGTCTGATCTCCGACCTATTATTATTTTTGTTTCTTATTCTTTCTTCTCTGGATCGAATAATCGAATCCGAGGTGGTTCCTAAGTAATCTCTAAGGTAGGTCCTAAAAAAAATTCTACTCCGTATATCGTTTCTAAATGGTTTTTTCATCCAAGGTGGTTCTCGGACTCCACCTGGACATACGTACCAGTGGCGAAGCTTGAAAATTTTCAGTGAGGGGTCGGGATCTAAATTTTTTTTTCCTAACGCTATTTTTAGGTAATACTGAAATTTTGGGGGGTCGAAACCGAATATACCAAAATTTTTCTACACGAAAACTATATACCCCCTACATCGCAAAAAAAATTTCGGGGGGTCGGGCGCCCCTCACCGCCCCTTTGTAGCTGCGCCCCTGATACGTACAGGAGCAATAAAATGTGCAGGACGATGTGTACCACCAATGTTAGAAGACAGATTTACGAAATTATCATAACTTACAAGTTGTGCTGCTAATGCATTTTGTAGCTCCTTAACAAACTTGCACCGCGTGCAACCCCTTGTATATTTTTAGGATATCCCGCTTATCATCGTGGATATCGATGCCTTGACCTCTCCACCAACAAAATTATCCTCTCCCGACATGTAACATTCGATGAATTTCAATTTCCATATGGTTCCAATACACCGCTTCACCCACCATCTTATACATTTCTGGATCCCACACCATCTCCTATTACTCAATACATTTTTCATCATCCGGAACCACACCATACCAACGGCTCAACACAAACCCATACCCATGCCCCAACACAAAACCAGCCCGTCACCCCACCCCAAACAACCCATCATGAGCCTACTACCCCTACACCTAACCACACTCACAACCCAACACCCCCAACAACCAACCACCCTTCTTCGGCCCACCAGACACACACACCACCTACAACCCAATCTTCGGCCCAAAGCTCTTTACCAAACCAACCTCATACAGTCCTTAATCCACCTACCCGCACCCACCCAATGGTCACGGGCGCCCAAGTTGGCATAGTTAAGCCCAATCCTCGCTTTCAGGGTCATGTGTCTCATATTTCTCCGATTCCTAAGTCTCCTTCTGTTGTATTATCTAATCCAAATTGGCGAGATGCTCTGTACGATGAATATAATGCATTAATTAAAAATAGTACTTGGATTCTTGTTCCGAAACCACCTAATGTGAATGTGGTTCAGTCTATGTGGTTGTTTCGGCATAAATATCATGCCGATGGTTCATTCAGCAGGTACAAGGCTCGTCTCGTGGCTAATGGATGTAGTCAACAACTTGGTGTTGATTGCGATGATACCTTTAGTCCGGTGGTTTTTAAAACCGAATGGCATGGCAAAGTGATATTTTTATCACTTTGCAGCCTTCATTATCCGAGCCTTAAGTCCATAACGAAATAGCCCCCGTTCTTGTATAACACAAACCTTGTGGGCAATTGTGTTTGTGTGATACTACTTGTCACACCCCCGAAATCGGGTCTAGCGAAAGCATACGTGTAGCTGGGGTGTAACTCAATTGGTATTACAACACAAGTTCAAAAATGGTTTTCACTTGAATCATTTAGGATAAAATAGTTTAATCAAAAATGTTGAATTTACATTGTTAAAAGTAGTGCGGAAGTAGGCCCTTAAAATAATTTAAAATGGTCCCCATATGAATATCAGAGTCTTCTATGACCATGCCATGCCTTGCCAAAACCTCCTGTAGCGTGCCATTGCTTAATACCTGAAAATACATGCTAAAACGTCAGCATAAAGCTGGTGAGTTCATAGTTTTAAGTAAACAAGTATTTCGCGGAACACAAGATTTTCAGTAGGGATAACCATTATAACAAATACAACGTTAACCCAAAAATAAAATATAATGCCATAAGCTCATGACCCCGAAGCTCGACGTAATCATATGCAATCAAGCATGATAATGCCCCAAGTAAGTGTTTGCCAGACACTCGGAATTAATCCGAATGATATGCGTCCGTTTAACAGGTTGGCGCGACCAACTCGGACGGGGTGTCAACCCAAATAGATCTATCCACAGCATTCGCGCTTACACGCATGTAATTAACGGTTCATGATAAAGGGGACTTCAGTGGCAGTAATAGGTAACTCAGGCAATGTAACAGTTTTGTACTTATATCCGCAATAAAGTAATGTGCTTGTGTCCATAACAAAGTAATCAAGGATGGAATAGGTAATTCATAATGTATTCCAGTAATCAATCAAGTATTTCAACCATCCAGTAATGTTTGAGAAAATGAATCGCGTTCAAGTGACACAAGCATTGAATTTAAATAGTAATGAGCATGTATCTTCCCCCAAAACAGTTGTAAAAAAGTAAAAGTAGGGGTTATGAACTCACCTAGTGCGATAGCTACGATGACAAAAGTGATTACATAGAAATGAGGCACGATCTCTAACCGCAACCTAATATGAATGATATGATCTAATGTAAGGAATGAAATGATGCTACACATGCAAATACGTATGTTATCGATACCACTCGTTAGTTTTGAAAATAATGTTTATCGTCGAAAAATACATTTTTTGACGTCTCGTTAAATTAATAACCACTTTTCATGTAAATATGTTGAAACGGTACTCCACAATCCTTGTTTGGTGTTCTATCGGCAATTATAGTGTTTTCGTCGCAAAAATAACATTTGCATTACTCGCAAAGACAGTTTAGCGGCAAAATTTGTAATAGAAATGCTGATGGAAAAATATATATATATCGTCGGATTTCAAACACTTGTATCTTTGTCGTTATAAGCCCGATTTCTACGTTCTTTATATCCCCGGAATCGTGGGACAACACACTAATATATTTTTGATAAGTCGGGACGGCTAGATCAAGTTTTAGGACTCAAAACAGTCTATGAAATCTGCTCAACAGCAAGGTATTTTTCAGAAAATAGTTTTCGTCGTTAAAATTGTTTTTAGCGTATCTTTCTCGTCGTAACTCGGATTTTAGTGATTCAAGCGGCCACGGTTTCGTTTTTGAAAGTATTTGCTGAATATCTAACCCAATATTACCCAGAAACCCCTGAAGTTTCCACGTTTGGCAAAGATGGACAGCAACTATATTTGAAAATATTTTTCGTCGTTAAACTTTGGAAAATCATATCTCCTTCGTTATTAACTCGTTTTTATCCCCGTTTTCGGCCATAGTTTCATCTCGGAATGTATTTTATAAATCTTTGGTCCAAAGTTACACCCTAGACCCTGAGTTTCCCACGTTTTACAAAAATGGACAGATCTATATATATATAGTGTTTAAAACTCATTTTTAAGGATCAAGACTTGTTCAAGGCTTAACCAATCTACTTCAAATCACTCCACAAGTACCCAATCCTACCATACACCTTCTTAGGGTGTCATGGGTTCCTAGTCTTCACCAAAAATGGTGGATCAAGACTTGTTCAAGGCTTAACCAAACTTTTTAACAAACAACCCGACTACTCCCGATTACGTATTTTTTGTTGCCTTTGTTACCCACATCTCGATTCATCTCACAAACTTGCACCGCGTGCAACCCCTTGTATATTTTTAGGATATCCCGCTTATCATCGTGGATATCGATGCCTTGACCTCTCCACCAACAAAATTATCCTCTCCCGACATGTAACATTCGATGAATTTCAATTTCCATATGGTTCCAATACACCGCTTCACCCACCATCTTATACATTTCTGGATCCCACACCATCTCCTATTACTCAATACATTTTTCATCATCCGGAACCACACCATACCAACGACTCAACACAAACCCATACCCATGCCCCAACACAAAACCTGCCCGTCACCCCACCCCAAACAACCCATCATGAGCCTACTACCCCTACACCTAACCACACTCACAACCCAACACCCCCAACAACCAACCACCCTTCTTCGGCCCACCAGACACACACACCACCTACAACCCAATCTTCGGCCCAAAGCTCTTTACCAAACCAACCTCATACAGTCCTTAATCCACCTACCCGCACCCACCCAATGGTCACGGGCGCCCAAGTTGGCATAGTTAAGCCCAATCATCGCTTTCAGGGTCATGTGTCTCATATTTCTCCGATTCCTAAGTCTCCTTCTGTTGTATTATCTAATCCAAATTGGCGAGATGCTCTGTACGATGAATATAATGCATTAATTAAAAATAGTACTTGGATTCTTGTTCCGAAACCACCTAATGTGAATATGGTTCAGTCTATGTGGTTGTTTCGGCATAAATATCATGCCGATGGTTCATTGAGCAGGTACAAGGCTTGTCTCGTGGCTAATGGATGTAGCCAACAGCTTGGTGTTGATTGCGATGATACCTTTAGTCCGGTGGTTAAACCGGCTACTATTCGTACGGTTCTCAGTCTTGCATTATCTCAGAATTGGCCTATTCATCAGCTTGATGTTAAGAATGCTTTTCTTAACGGTGATCTTTCCGAGACAGTCTATATGTATCAGCCCCCGGGTTTTGTGGATTATAGGTTTCCACATCATGTATGTCGCTTACAGAGGTCTCTATATGGTTTGAAACAAGCACAACGTGCTTGGTTTCAACGATTTGCAGGTTATGCTCTACGGGTTGGTTTCTCATCGAGTCGATGTGACTCGTCATTATTCATTTATCGACATGGTAGTGACGTTGCATATTTATTGATATATGTGGATGATATTGTACTGACAGCCTCTTCTACAGTTTTACTTCATCGTATTATCTCCTCTCTTCATAAGGAGTTTGATATGACTGACTTGGGGCCTCTTAATTATTTTCTGGGCATTTCAGTTACTCGTGACTCTACAGGCATGTTCCTTTCTCAGAAGAAATATGCTTTGGAACTTTTGGATAGGGCACATATGGCTTCGTGCAATCCAACTCGGACTCCTGTTGACACATAGCCAAAGCTTGGTTCAGATGGGGATCCTGTTTCTAATCCTACTTTATATCGCAGTCTTGCAGGTGGTTTACAATATCTCACATTTACTCGTCCGGATATATCTTATGCAGTACAACAGGTGTGTCTACATATGCATGATCCTCGAGAGCCTCACTTTGCAGCTCTCAAGAGAGTTCTCCGTTATGTTCGTGGTACACTTGACTTTGGGCTCCAACTTTATGCCTCATCTACTGGTTCACTTGTAGCATATTCTGATGCTGATTGGGCTGGTTGCCCTTCTACTAGGCGTTCTACCTCCGGCTATTGTGTGTTCTTAGGGGATAATCTCCTTTCGTGGTCATCCAAACGGCAACATACGCTTTCTAGATCGAGTACTGAGGCTGAATATCGTGGTGTTGCCAATGCTGTTGCTGAAACTGCATGGCTCCGTAATCTTCTTCGGGAGCTTCACACACCTTTATTCTCTGCCACCCTTGTCTATTGTGACAATGTTAGTGCTATTTATTTGACCGCCAATCCTGTTCAGCATCAACGGACCAAACACATTGAGATTGATATTCATTTTGTTCGTGATATGGTTGCTCAAGGTCAGGTTCGTGTTCTTCATGTGCCATCCCGATATCAGTATGCGGACATTTTCACCAAAGGTTTGTCGTCTGCACTTTTTGAGGAGTTTCGTTCCAGTTTGAGTGTTCGGTCCTCTCCCGCTCAAACTGCGGGGAGTGTTAGATGATATTTGTTTAAGCCTTTGGGCTTTATTATTTGCTAATAGCTTAGCCCATTTATGTTTGATTCTAGAATAATCCTCAGACACTTATATATCTATACTACATATAAAGCATGAATAACTCTCTCTCCAAAATTTTAAGACTTACAAGAAATTAAGCATGATTTACAACACTTTAAAGCACCAAATTTTTAGAATTACAACAAAATAAGCATATTGTACAACAAAATAATGCATGGTGTCATTTTAAGACCAAAATTCTATCAAATAACATTAATGCTATTAAAAATACCCCATCACCAAAAATTACAATCATTTAAGGACAATGTACAATAGCTGCAACCAATTTTTAGATTTACAACAAAATGAACATAATGTACAACAAAATAAGCATGATGTAATTTTCAGACTTACAACATTAATGCTATTAAAGTGGTCAATGTTATTAATGACTATAATGACTAATACTTACAAAAAAAAAACATAGTGTACAACACTTTAATGCACATAATTTTCAGACATACAAGACAAGAAGCATAGTGTACAACAAAACACCAAATTAATGCTATTTAATGTAGTCAATTATTTAACTGGTCAATAAATACAATTAATACATTTATTAAAACACCCCTTACAAATACAAATTATCAAGCATATTGTACAACCAAATTAAACACAATTTCTGCATTAAATTTCACTACTACAAATAATAAAACACATTATACAAATATTCAAGCCCGAACGGGCAACGGGCCAAATGGGCTTGAGCCCGAACTGGCGCGGACCAAACGGGCTCGAGCCCGAACAGGCACGGGCCAATGCGTTCGAGCCCGAACGGGCACGAGCTATACGAAATTCTTGATATCCGTAAATTTATTGTCAAAAATAACATAATAAACTAAAATACATTATTTATCGAAAATTTTTATTTCAGGGTACCCGCCGCTGCAACGCGCGGGTACCCTGCTAGTTGTAATTGATGTGTTAATGGAAGGCAAGCCAATTATGATTCCAATAGTTAAAACATAAGTCTAGAATTTATAAACGTTTTTCAGTTTCAACAAACTTTAATTAACTTGCTAAATTGTGGCAAAAATCGAGCATTCAAATATCCGAGAGATAAAAAATGCAATCATGAATGTTGAATCATTAAAAGGTTTCTCGAGTTGTGACGAGTCTCATTCTGGGTCATCCCTCTATATGTTATTCTGTCCCACTATGGGCGAGCATTGTCATTTACTTAAAAATCATAGAAAAAACTCGGAAATGCATAAGGAATTGAGGATTGATTGAATAGTAAGTAAATTGCATACGGGTACAAACAAAAGTTAGAAAGAATCAAAAGCTTTTAGTTGTTTAAACTCAGTGATAAAAATGATTTAATACTACTTTCTTTTGGGAAAAAGTCATATAAACTTTGTGTAGATTCATTTTTTCACTTGAATAAAACGTTAAAACTTATTCAAAATTATCTAAAATTAATATATTATACCTTACACTCAAATTCGTTGTTAGTAACAGGCTAATTAATGAACATGTCAATATCTCAGTATTGTTTAACAATATTTTTCTATAAATACTAATTATTAATATTTTGAGATAATCAAATTGCAATAAAGGGTGAAAATAGTCATTTTCCAGCACTTTGATACAGAAAAAAGTTTGAATGTACACTTTTGTATTTCGCATTTTTGTTCATTTGAGTCACTGTATTATTTTTACGAGTTTTTACTCATTGTATTGTCAAAATTTGTTAAGCAAGTAATTGATGTATCAAATTTAGCTAAGTGGGTATTAAACTTTTACAAAACAATCATTTAGGGGCTGTTTGTTATGCATCCATAGAATGAAAGAAATTGAATCACTTTCAAAACAACAGTTTGGTTAATAAAAATTAATGGAATCAAGAATGAAATGGTGTCAGGATACCCATTAACTCATTCCATGGCACTTCGGTGGGTATTATTTTTCCATCTCCTCAGTCTAATTAATAAAGCCACAGTACCTCTTGTTTATTATTATATTTAATTTCTTCACCTCTAAAAATGATAAAAAACACCCATTAATCTTTGGGTATATTTTGTTGGAAATATCTAATCGTATCCTTGTTGTTGTGTTATATCATCTTCGTGAAAGTTGCTATTGGACTTTTCGTCGGAGACGTTTTCCGATCACCGATTTGGTCATCATTTTCGTCAGAGATGCTTCATCCCATTGCCACATCTGTTTCTTTCCTACTATTTTCCAAAATACTTATGCTAACAATGAAGATGATGCAATCTTTTGGTGGAATAACGTTTTTATAAAGTGAAACCCATTTAACACAACTTTGTTTTTATCATTTTTTTCTAATTTGGGTTATGATGAAGGTGGATCTCTGTTTGTTAAAAAATAGATATACAAACCTTATTAACTAATCCAAACAATAGGATTGGAATTGATACTTTCATTGTGATACCACCTTATACCTATACCTATACCCATTGTGATTCATCACAACAAAACAAACGCCTCCTTAGATCTTTGTGGCAACCGGGTAACTCATATTAACTGGTAACCGATTTGTTAGTGTCCATATTTGTGTCATGTAATCTAACACAACACTTGAAACTTACTTTTATAAGTTACTTTTTCTGACAATTTTTTTCTGTAAACAACAGGCCATTTGGTAGGGGATTCTGAAAAGTGTTTTATAAAACTGAGTTGAAAGTGACGTGTAAGATGACACAATATATGATCCAGACACTTTTATAAGAGTAATTGGTTGGGGTAATTAGTTGAGGGTTGCCCTATAAGAACGGGGTCTATGGGTGACCCCTGCAAACCCTCCCTATAAATAGGTACTTTTGGCAGCAGCTTTTTGCAGTTTTTTTTTTTTTTTTTTTACAAGTGTGCCTTTATTATTTTTTTAAGTCTTTTATTTTTTTATTTTTGTCCAAATGTAATTCACACAAGTCCAACCAACCAAAGTGCAGCAGATTCAAACAAAGTATTTTTTGGTTTTTTTTTTCTTTTTGTCCAAGTCCAACCAAAGTGCAGCAGATTCACACAAGTCCAACCAAAAGTGCAGATTCACACAAGTCCAACCAAAGTGCAATTCACACAAACACCACAAAGTAAACACAAGAAATATTCGTCATTGCCTAATAGGCTCAGATTTTTAGTAAGGCTCGGATAATGAAAGTTGCAAAGTGATAAAAATATCACTTTGCCATGCCATTCGGTTTTAAAAACCATTCGTCATCGCCTTAGTTACAAAGTAATAGTTTTGTAAAATATCACACAAGCCTGTAAACAGCATCACTAGCCTGTATCAGCATCACATGTTACACAACCTCAACTGCATCACAAGTACTAGCCTGTACCAGCATCACATGTTACACTATAAACAGCAAGATTCACACAAGTCCAACCAAAAGTGCAGATTCACACAAGTCCAACCAAAGTGCAGTTAAACAACAAGATTCTTTCTTTTGCAGCAGCTTTCCTCCACTATAAACAAAGCAACCCTCAAATCACAAAGAACAGTAGTGTAACAACCCGCATTTTCAGGACATTTCTCCTATTCACTATTCATCAGTTACTATTCATCATTTACTATTCACTGGTCACTATTCATCATTTTCAGAGTCAGTTTGTGATTCCGAGAAGCGTTCAAAAATTTTACTATTCATGTGACACTATTCATTTCTGGAAGGAAATCACTATTCATGATTGCCGTTCATTTCATCATAAACTGAGTTTAAGAGTCTTCAAATTTGCGTAACCAATGTGGTTTAGCTGCAAATTCATTCATCATTCATTAATTACACGTCATATAGGCTGGAGTAGTCTATATATCATTAGTAACATCATCAACACTTTAGGCCATACACGGTTATGCATTATTTCTATATACGTATGCTTAATTTGTAATTAACGTTACCACTCAGTTTTTACTACTAATGTATACCCAATACTCCCGACTACGATCCTAACATATTTTCATACTCATTATAATAATATAAAAATTATATTATTAATTTACCCGGTGTTTTGAAACCAATTGCTATATTTTCCGGTAAACGACTATAATTACGTCAAATCACGATATCTCAATCCGATAAATATTTCGACACCCGATTCTCATCAGGAATATTATTTTACAACTTTTACAACTTCGTCGTATTTTATTTCACCTTGTTAACATTTATTTCAAGATAACTCGGTACCCGATAACACCTAAAATATAAAATAATTAACTAATACTTGTGTTGGAGACACAATCTTTAATTAGCCAACTTTTTTTTTCCTTGTTTTACTCCTTGTGCCGCCCCCCCCCCCCCCTATGCCTCCTCCTTTTATGGATCTTGCCCCCCCCCCCCCTAAACTAAATATCTACTAATACTAGTTTTCATTTCTCATTTGATAAAACAACACAAACTAGCACAAAAACAATCCTCTCTTCCTCCCTTTGTGTATAATCGGCCAAGAACAAGAACCAAGGAAGAAACCATAAACTTTTCAAGATCAAGTGCTTAATCAAGTCCTAGTAGTGATCTAGCTTAGGTTTTGAAATAAAAACCTCAAGATTATTAAGTTTTCTTGCTCAAAAATCATCCCAAATCTTCAAGTAAGTATTAACAATCTTTCCTACTCTTTTAAACATCTACTTTATATATTTTCATGATCTAGTAACAAAAACATGCAAATATACTATGATCCATACCACTTATTGTTTATTTTTGTTTAAAAACGTAGATCTACAATTTTTATTAGCAATCTCATTAGATCCACCATTTTTGGTGAAGACTAGGAACCCATGACACCCTAAGAAGGTGTATGGTAAGATTGGGTACTTGTGGAGTGATTTGAAGTAGATTGGTTAAGCCTTGAACAAGTCTTGATCCTTAAAAATGAGTTTTAAACACTATATATATATATAGATCTGTCCATTTTTGTAAAACGTGGGAAACTCAGGGTCTAGGGTGTAACTTTGGATCAAAGATTTAGAAAATACATTCCGAGATGAAACTATGGCCGAAAACGGGGATAAAAACGAGTTAATAACGAAGGAGATATGATTTTCCGAAGTTTAACGACGAAAAATATTTTCAAATATAGTTGATGTCCATCTTTGCCAAACGTGGAAACTTCAGGGGTTTCTGGGTAATATTGGGTTAGATATTCAGCAAATACTTTCAAAAACGAAACCGTGGCCACTTGAATCACTAAAATCCGAGTTACGACGAGAAATATACGCTAAAAACAATTTTAACGACGAAAACTATTTTCTGAAAAATACCTTGCTGTTGAGCAGATTTCATGGACTGTTTTGAAGCCTAAAACTTGATCTAGCCGTCCCGACTTATCAAAAATATATTAGTGTGTTGTCCCACGATTCCGGGGATATAAAGAACGTAGAAATCGGGCTTATAACGACAATGATACAAGTGTTTGAAATCCGACGATATATATATATTTTTCCATCAGCATTTCTATTACAAGTTTTGCCGCTAAACTGTCTTTGCGAGACACCACTTTCTCGACTATTTTTCTTTATGATCGGATCAGTTTGAGTCCGAGCCGTAGTTTTATGAAATCAAGATCTTCCAGCAAGCTTTTCTAATCAATTGGCCGTTCGTCGAATAGACTTATAACGAATAAACTACGACCTCATCTATATACCCGATAAACTATATATATTTTTGACAGCTTTTACTATAATAGAATTTTTCTAAGTGTTGAACATAATACTTTCAAGTAACAACAATGAGAATCGATTTTCTCATCGATCAAGACCCGTATAGCCAAAAGTTAAATGGCACGACTTCAAGATATTGTTACAAGGTTTTCAAAAATGCCGAGTTTCATCACTAACCCTTAACATACAACATTTCGCGACTTGTTTTGCGAGGCCATTTTGGGCATATTTTCAAGTAATGCAAATGTTATTTTTGCGACGAAAACACTATAATTGCCGATAGAACACCAAACAAGGATCGTGGCGTACCGTTTCAACATATTTACATGAAAAGTGGTTATTAATTTAACGAGACGTCAAAAAATGTATTTTTCGACGATAAACATTATTTTCAAAACTAACGAGTGGTATCGATAACATACGTATTTGCATGTGTAGCATCATTTCATTCCTTACATTAGATCATATCATTCATATTAGGTTGCGGTTAGAAATCGTGCCTCATTTCTGTGTAATCACTTTTGTCATCGTAGCTATCGCACCAGGTGAGTTCATAACCCCTACTTTTACTTGTTTTACAACTGTTTTGGGGGAAGATACATGCTCATTACTATTTAAATTCAATGCTTGTGTCACTTGAACGCGATTCATTTTCTCAAACATTACTGGATGGTTGAAATACTTGATTGATTACTGGAATACATTATGAATTACCTATTCCATCCTTGATTACTTTGTTATGGACACAAGCACATTACTTTATTGCGGACATAAGTACAAAACTGTTACATTGCCTGAGTTACCTATTACTGCCACTGAAGTCCCCTTTATCATGAACCGTTAATTACATGCGTGTAAGCGCGAATGCTGTGGATAGATCTATTTGGGTTGACACCCCGTCCGAGTTGGTCGCGCCAACCTGTTAAACGGACGCATATCATTCGGATTAATTCCGAGTGTCTGGCAAACACTTACTTGGGGCATTATTATGCTTGATTGCATACGATTACGTCGAGCTTCGGGGTCATGAGCTTATGGCATTGTATTTTATTTTTGGGTTAACGTTGTATTTGTTATAATGGTTATCCCTACTGAAAATCTTGTGTTCCGCGAAATACTTGTTTACTTAAAACTATGAACTCACCAGCTTTATGCTGACGTTTTAGCATGTATTTTCAGGTATTAAGCAATGGCACGCTACAGGAGGTTTTGGCAAGGCATGGCATGGTCATAGAAGACTCTGATATTCATATGGGGACCATTTTAAATTATTTTAAGGGCCTACTTCCGCACTACTTTTAACAATGTAAATTCAACATTTTTTATTAAACTATTTTATCCTAAATGATTCAAGTGAAAACCATTTTTGAACTTGTGTTGTAATACCAATTGAGTTACACCCCAGCTACACGTATGCTTTCGCTGGACCCGATTTCGGGGGTGTGACAGATTGGTATTAGAGCTTTGGCTATAGCGAACTAAGTATTTTTAAAACCTAGACTATAGCTACTTTTACGAAAACTTAACCCTATGACCGTCACGTGCCTGCCTGCCAAGCTGAAGCCTCATTTGTAGTTTGTTGCTGATATAGGTGATGAGATTTATGTCTCATTATCTGATATATTATATTCATTTATTATAGTTGATTACTATAATTGTCTTTCATATAAGCATGCTCATGTATCATATATGTCACCGCATTATGTTTTCCTTGCATAGTTTCATCATTTGACCTCGAGTTTGGTCACTTGCTTTTGTCTTTCAGAATGTCTTGGTATTTGTGAAGGACATGGTATTAGTATAACTGAGCTGAGTATTTCAAAATTCATGGAACCTCGGTGGAATGTAGACTGGTCATCTACATTCGACCCGGGATAGTGAGATATAGGCTGACCACCTATGTCTGACTCAGAAATGAATTTTGCAACACTGAGAATAGTTATAATAAAATTTTGTCTGGAATAAATTCTCTACTCAATTTCCAAATGTTTCATTCATGTGTGTGTATACTCATTGTCAGAACATTCATACTTTTCATCACCTCGTGAACCGCCGCTTAGAAGCATGTCAACTGGTCATTTCATCTCATGAATATTCACGTCTATGCACGATACACTTACATCACAGTATTTTCTTTTATCACAATCTCATTTTGTCGCAGTTGTCACAGTCTTTTCCCTTCTCACCATCACTATCATTCCCTTCCCACCCCTATTTATATAAGGAATTAGGTGACACTTTATAAAATCCTATGACACTCATCCCTCACTACTCTTAATATTGATAAGTGGATATTATCAATGACCTCTCTAGGAAATACTTTCCATACCATCTATGAGGAGGATCCCTCGGTACATTAAGATCATTCAAAACTCAACAGAAATCTCAGGATATCACAAAACAATTCGGACCACTATCACTGGCCTGATCACCAAAAATTCCATCATCTGGAAAGTATTGGCTTGACTGAATTACAGGATTAGTTTCGATACGAGTGCTTACTAAGCAACACCATAAAGATAAATCCAATCTCTTAACCGAGACTATAG
This sequence comes from Artemisia argyi, assembly GCA_030686995.1. Classification (NCBI taxonomy): domain Eukaryota; kingdom Viridiplantae; phylum Streptophyta; class Magnoliopsida; order Asterales; family Asteraceae; genus Artemisia; species Artemisia argyi. Next base: position 159,189,940 of record CM060706.1, on the reverse strand, counting down.
ATTGAACATGTCCTCACCAATAGACTTTATTAAAACGTGTTAAACACCTACGCATTTGTGCAGACATACCTACCAGGCTATTTTATCCTCTTAATACTTTCACTTTTAAATGAATTTTTCTCCAAACTACAGTTATACAAAACATATATCTTGTGAGAAATACTTTTCTGAGGCACTTATTTTGACAAGTAAATTCCTTTTGGTTACTCTTTTACAAAACTATTGAATGTTAAGAAATTTTAAACATCGATCTTTGGTAAACCATACTATCCATCTAATGTTGAAAACAGTCCTATCTTGCATAAATATTAAATTCTGAAACATCAAGAAAAATGTTACTTAGAAAACCGTTTGCTTAAAAATTTGTAGATTTATTTATTCAGGGAAGGTTTATGAACAAAACACACAATCTCAAAACAAACTTTGAAAATCAATCGCTATATTACATCACTTATATATTTAGGATTTTGTGATATGATGACATAGAGCTTGGGAAAAATCTTAGTAATGGAGACTAAGCACCGTAGGTGGAGAGAGACCCTAAATCATGACAATCCTGCGGAGGAATCACAACATTATCCTAATCTATTATTTTCAACAACACCCTTGACGGACTTAACCTTGTAAGCCTTTCAAAACAAGATTCATGATACCCATCTCAATTATTCCTAATAGAGGAATTTGATTCACCTCAAACTTCTGGCAGATTTTATTAAGATTCCTTTGGAACCACACCACCTCTCATCTTCAGACCAATGGTCAGAATTAGAGAATGATTCAAACATAGGGAGATATGCCCAAATCGGGTGTGATTGACACTAGAAATGGTTGTATTAACCATTTGCCATAAATCAAATTCAGTTGCAACCTTAGTTACCGCACGAGCTTAGAGACTACACCATTTGAAGCACTCTATGGTCGAAGTGCCAACATCCATTGACGGATTGAAGTTTGGAAAAGCCCAACTCACTAGTCCAGTAAGCATTCATGAAATAACCAGGAATTTCCTACAAGTCAAGAATCAGTTACAAGTTCGATAAGTGTAAACCATTACAACTTCAAGTTGGTAGCCAGATCATGTTGAAAGTTCTGCCTAGGAAAGGTATGATACCATTCAAAAAAACTTCATAAAGTTAAACCCGATATACACTGGACCATTCAATATTTCAGACAGAGTAGGCCTAGGGGCCGTCAGACTTGAACCTTGTTAGAGCTCAGTAGTATACACGATAAAAATTATCATCTTTTCACCAATACAACTTCAGAGACCAACACAAACTGAACTTTGGGACGAAGTTCCTTTTAAGGGGGTGAGACTGTAACAACCCGCATTTTCAGGACATTTCTCCTATTCACTATTCATCAATTACTATTCATCATTTACTATTCACCAGTCACTATTCATCATTTTACTATTCATCATTTTCAGAGTCAGTTTGTGATTCCGAGAAGCGTTCAGAAATTTTACTATTCATGTGACACTATTCATTTCCGGAAGGAAATCACTATTCACGTTTGACGTCCATTTCATCGTAAACTGAGTTTACGAGTCTTCAAATTCGTGTAACCAATGTGGTTTAGCTGCAAATTCATGCATCATTCATTAATGACACGTCATATACGCTGGATTAGTCTATATATCATCTGTAACATCATCAACACTTTAGGCCATACACGGATATGCATTATTTCTATATACGTATGCTTATTTTGTAATTAACGTTACCACTCAATTTTAACTACTAATGTATACCCAATACTCCCGACTACGATCCTAACATATTTTCATACTCATTATAATAATATAAAAATTATATTATTAATTTACCCGATGTTTTGAAACCAATTGCTATATTTTCCGGTAAACGACTATAATTACGTCAAATCACGATATCTCAATCCGATAAATATTTCGACACCCGATTCTCATCAGGAATATTATTTTGCAACTTTTACAACTTCGTCGTATTTTATTTCACCTTGTTAACATTTATTTCAAGATAACTCGGTACCCGATAACACCTAAAATACAAAATAACTAACTAATACTTGTGTTGGAGACACAATCTTTAATTAGCCAACATTTTTTTTCCTTGTTTTACTCCTTGTGCCGCCCCCCCTCCCCCCTATGCCTCCTCCTTTTATGGATCTTGCCCCCCCCCCTAAACTAAATATCTACTAATACTAGTTTTTATTTCTCATTTGATAAAACAACACAAACTAGCACAAAAACAATCCTCTCTTCTTCCCTTTGTGTATAATCGGCCAAGAACAAGAACCAAGGAAGAAACCATAAACTTTTCAAGATCAAGTGCTTAATCAAGTCCTAGTAGTGATCTAGCTTAGGTCTAGTAGTGATCTTGCTTAGGTTTTGAAATAAAAACCTCAAGATTATTAAGTTTTCTTGCTCAAAAATCATCCCAAATCTTCAAGTAAGTATTAACAATCTTTCCTACTCTTTTAAACATCTATTTTATATATATTTTCATGATCTAGTAACAAAAACATGCAAATATACTATGATCCATACCACTTATTGTTTATTTTTGTTTATAAACGTAGATCTACAATTTTTATTAGCAATCTCATTAGATCCACCATTTTTGGTGAAGACTAGGAACCCATGACACCCTAAGAAGGTGTATGGTAGGATTGGGTACTTGTGGAGTGATTTGAAGTAGATTGGTTAAGCCTTGAACAAGTCTAGATCCTTAAAAATGAGTTTTAAACACTATATATATATATATAGATCTGTCCATTTTTGTAAAACGTGGGAAACTCAGGGTCTAGGGTGTAACTTTGGACCAAAGATTTAGAAAATACATTCCGAGATGAAACTATGGCCGAAAACGGGGATAAAAACGAGTTAATAACGAAGGAGATATGATTTTCCAAAGTTTAACGACGAAAAATATTTTCAAATATAGTTGCTGTCCATCTTTGCCAAACGTGGAAACTTCAGGGGTTTTTGGGTAATATTGGGTTAGATATTCAGCAAATACTTTCAAAAACGAAACCGTGGCCGCTTGAATCACTAAAATCCGCGTTACGACGAGAAAGATACGCTAAAAACAATTTTAACGACGAAAACTATTTTCTGAAAAATACCTTGCTGTTGAGCAGATTTCATAGACTGTTTTGAGTCCTAAAACTTGATCTAGCCGTCCCGACTTATCAAAAATATATTAGTGTGTTGTCCCACGATTCCGGGGATATAAAGAACGTAGAAATCGGGCTTATAACGACAAATATACAAGTGTTTGAAATCCGACGATATATATATATTTTTCCATCAGCATTTCTATTACAAATTTTGCCGCTAAACTGTCTTTGCGAGACACCACTTTCTCGACTGTTTTCTTTATGATCGGATCAGTTTGAGTCCGAGCCGTCGTTTTATGAAATCAAGATCTTCCAGCAAGCTTTTCAAATCAATTGGCCTTTCGTCGAATAGACTTATAACGAATAAACTACGACCTCATCTATATACCCGATAAACTATATATATTTTTGACAGCTTTTACTATAATAGAATTTTTCTAAGTGTTGAACATAATACTTTCAAGTAACAACAATGAGAGTCGATTTTCTCATCGATCAAGACCCGTATAGCCAAAAGTTAAATGGCACGACTTCAAGATATTGTTACAAGGTTTTCAAAAATGCCGAGTTTCATCACTAACCCTTAACATACAACATTTCGCGACTTGTTTTGCGAGGCCATTTTGGGCATATTTTCAAGTAATGCAAATGTTTTTTTTGCGATGAAAACACTATAATTGCCGATAGAACACCAAACAAGGATCGTGGAGTACCGTTTCAACATATTTACATGAAAAGTGGTTATTAATTTAACGAGACGTCAAAAAATGTATTTTTCGACGATAAACATTATTTTCAAAACTAACGAGTGGTATCGATAACATACGTATTTGCATGTGTAGCATCATTTCATTCCTTACATTAGATCATATCATTCATATTAGGTTGCGGTTAGAGATCGTGCCTCATTTCTATGTAATCACTTTTGTCATCGTAGCTATCGCACTAGGTGAGTTCATAACCCCTACTTTTACTTGTTTTACAACTGTTTTGAGGGAAGATACATGCTCATTACTATTTAAATTCAATGCTTGTGTCACTTGAACGCGATTCATTTTCTCAAACATTACTGGATGGTTGAAATACTTGATTGATTACTGGAATACATTATGAATTACCTATTCCATCCTTGATTACTTTGTTATGGACATAAGCACATTACTTTATTGCGGACATAAGTACAAAACTGTTACATTGCCTGAGTTACCTATTACTGCCACTGAAGTCCCCTTTATCATGAACCGTTAATTACATGCGTGTAAGCGCGAATGCTGTGGATAGATCTATTTGGGTTGACACCCCGTCCGAGTTGGTCGCGCCAACCTGTTAAACGGACGCATATCATTCGGATTAATTCCGAGTGTCTGGCAAACACTTACTTGGGGCATTATTATGCTTGATTGCATATGATTACGTCGAGCTTCGGGGTCATGAGCTTATGGCATTATATTTTATTTTTGGGTTAACGTTGTATTTGTTATAATGGTTATCCCTACTGAAAATCTTGTGTTCCGCGAAATACTTGTTTACTTAAAACTATGAACTCACCAGCTTTATGCTGACGTTTTAGCATGTATTTTCAGGTATTAAGCAATGGCACGCTACAGGAGGTTTTGGCAAGGCATGGCATGGTCATAGAAGACTCTGATATTCATATGGGGACCATTTTAAATTATTTTAAGGGCCTACTTCCGCACTACTTTTAACAATGTAAATTCAACATTTTTGATTAAACTATTTTATCCTAAATGATTCAAGTGAAAACCATTTTTGAACTTGTGTTGTAATACCAATTGAGTCACACCCCAGCTACACGTATGCTTTCGCTGGACCCGATTTCGAGGGTGTGACAAGTAGTATCACACAAACACAATTGCCCACAAGGTTTGTGTGATACAAGAACGGGGGCTATTTCGTTATGGACTTAAGGCTCGGATAATGAAGGCTGCAAAGTGATAAAAATATCACTTTGCCATGCCATTCGGTTTTAAAAACCATTCGTCATCGCCTTTGTTATCATGTCCAAGTGCAGATAGCCCCCGTTAAGATAAAAATATAGCCCCCGTCCTTATAAAGCACATGTTACATAACCTCAACAGCATCCACAAGCCTGTAAAAAACTTACAAGCCTGTAAACAGCAAGATTCTTGCTTTTACAGCTTTCTTGAAGTAACCCTCAAATCACCAAGAAAAGTAGTATCAGAAGCATGTGAAAAACTCACAAGCTCAACAGTAACAATCAGCTTTGCTCCACTATAAACAAAGCAACTCTCAATCACAAAGCACAAAAGGCAACAAGTAACAATCAGCTACAAACCACAATCAGTTTCACTACTCTCAACCTTACTCAGTTTCACACAAGTGGCAACAAATACTACAACCATTACAACAAACACTACTCAACCACAATAAACAAAGCAACTCTCAATCACAAAGCACAAAGCACAAAAGGCAACAAGTAACAATCAGAAGTAACAATCAGCTACAAAACCACAATCAGTGTCACTACTCTCAACCACACTCAGTTTCACAAAAGTGGCAACAAATACTACAACCATTACAACAAACACTACTCAACCACAATAAACAAAGCAACTCTCAATCACAAAGCACAAAAGGCAACAAGTAACACAACAAGGGTTGGGGCAGAGTATCACAACAAAAGGCAGAGCATCACAACAAGGATTGGGGCAGAGTATCACAACAAAAGGCAGAGCATCACAACAAGGGTTGGGCCAGAGTATCACAACAAAAGGCAGAGTATCACAACAACATTGTAACAAGGCTCCCGAAATGTCTAGGTCACGATTTTCCACAAATGAGGTAACAATAAGTTTTACGCTTTTACATTAGGCTCAGATTATATGGCTGCAACTTCAAATGTTGCAAAATCAAGTTTCTATTGCCATCCATTTGGAAATGCCACGCCAATATCAATTTGGAAATGCCACCACCACAGAACCACCACCAAATAAGAACACAAAACCAGCACCACAGAACCACCACCACATGTCATATAAGCAGTATCACATATCACATAATTTTACGAAACCCTAATTTATAAAATTAGGGTTTCTTTGAAAAAATCAAGATTTTGATAAATTAACGTAACAATCTTTCAATTAACACACGGATCTAACAAAACCATCACAGAAACATCACGTATATATTCACAGACCAATATATTCACAGAAACATCACGGATCTAACAAAACCATCACAGAAACATCACGTATATACTCACAGATTGAAAATCCCCAAACTAATTTTACGAAACTCTAATTTATAAAATTAGGGTTTCTTTGAAAAAATTAAGATTTTGATAAATTAACGTAACAATCTTTCAATTAACACACGGATCTAACAAAACCATCACAGAAACTTTTTATCACAGAACCATCTACCCAACAACATCACCACACACTCACAAACTCTCTCTCAAATCAATAACAACATCACATAATATTGATTTTTAGATCTAAAAATAGTTTTTAGATCTAAAAATAGAGAAAGAAAAGAGAGCACGTATGATACAGAGAGAGAGAGAGTTTGTGAGTGTGTGGTGTGTGTATGAGAGGGTGAGGATAATACGCGTGGGAGGTGTGTGGGTGTGAGACAGCTGTCCACACACACACACGTTATTTATTTATTTTTTAAAAAAATTTGTATTATTTTTGTAAATAAAAGTAATAGTTTTGTAAAATTTGTATTAGTTTTGTAAAAAAAAGTAATAGTTTTGTTATAAAAATGTAAAAGTGTTATAAAAAGTAATAGCATTAGTAAAAAAAACAAGTTAAATAAAAGTTATAAAAATGTAAAAATGTAAACGTTAAATAAAAGTTATAAAAATGTAAAAATGTGCGAACCATGAATCACCGAAGAAGCACAAATTCAAGATCCACGAAAGTCCCGAAAGGTGCCAAAGAACCTGCAAGACATAGTTCGTACACGGGTCAAAAAATAAGACACAGCTTTTACGTTGGAGATAAGGATAGCGAGGATTTTATTGATCGCATTCCAGAGATTTTCCGTTCACAAGTAATAAGTATACATAATGTGCTAGGTGACGGAAATTGTGGGTTTCGGTGCATTGCCCATTGTATTGTGCAAGACCAAAATAGGTGGGCCGATGCTAGATACATGTTAATGCAAGAGTTACAACAACATAGTATAACTTACGTGAGTATGTTGGGGGAAGAAGACTTTTACCACCTTCGTGATACATTAAACCGGTTTAATGGACCAGCGCCTGAAGATTACTGGATGACGATGCCAAATACGGGTCTGGTCATCGCTTAAGCTATTCACCGACCTCTTGTATATATAGACCGTCATGGTTGGTTCACATGTTTACCCCTATTTTCTTCTCCAAACTCATCATATGGAATTGACCCCATTGTGATTGCGCGTGTGGGGGAGAACAGCTCATTACATTTGTCTCAATCTAGACAGAGATTCTGCACTACCACATTACCACCCACAATGGAGGTGGTTCAAACAGCCAGTTGCAAACGAATGGGATGCAATATATAACCATCGATGTATTTTGTAAATGTTGTAAATGATTATTCATTTATTTAAATGTAAATTGTTTGTAAATGTTGTAAATGATTATTCATTTATTTAAATGTAAATTGTTTGAAAATGTTGTAAATGATTATTCAACATCGTTTAAATGTTAATTGTTTGAAACTTAAAAGTCTGCTTTATTGTAGAGCGTTAGTTCTGCACCAGTTATTATTACTTTGTTTAAATTAGTAATAATATTATTGATTGATGATGTAAATTATTATGCAAATTATTTGGTCAGATGAGCCAAAGAAATCCTTTCTGGTGCCAATGTAATAAAGGATTTATTGTAGAACGGAAGTCCTGGCAAGATGGTAGTCGTGGGCGACTGTTTTATGCATGTCCTCTTTCAGTGGTAAATAATCATACGTTTGCTTAGTTATGTAAATAATTTGTTTGTTAAAAATACATTTCTTATTATTTTCTTAACATGTAACAACCAGGTACAAAAGACTATGGGTGTCGATACTTCAAGTGGAAAGATGAATTTGAAGCAGAGCACTTTAATCAAGCCTCTTCTTCAACGCATTGCTCAAACAGCGTTGCTACAAAAAATGAGAACAAGTTGTTGAAGGCAAGAATAAAGGCGCTAGAAATGGAGTTAGAAATGGCAAGGAATCCTGAGGATCACGCTTGTCAGTCAAGTGCCCGGCTCCATGATCTTTTAAATGAGATGAATAATATGCATATGTCGTAGATGTTGTTGTTTTTAAATAATATGTATAACGTTGTCGTTTAATTTAATAATAACAGTTGTTGTTTCAGTTATTTAACGTGATAATATTTAACGTGTCGTTTAATTTAATGATAACATTTGTTGTTGCAGTTATTTAACGGGGTAATATTTAACGTGCTATTATACAAAAAAAAAATAATTATACAAACCACAAATATACAAAACACACAAAACACAAAATAAAAAAAAAAAAAAAAAAAAAAAAAAAAAAAAAAAAAAAAAAAAACGCCAAAACACACAAAAAGTCAAAAAAAAAGTACACCTAAAATAATAGCCCCCGTTAAAATAAAATTGTAGCCCCCGTCCTTATGGGTTTCCCTATAAGGACGGGGTCTACATGGGGGTCCCACCTATTTTAGTCAAAATGTACAAGCAATAAAGCAGACAGTGCAAGCGGCGACAGCATTGTCTTCCACAAACTCTCTATAACTCATGCCGTCCTTATATCTCTCATGCCTTAGTTGATACGAGGTATCCAGTTATGACATAATTTATATGATTGTCGTGGCCGAATTTGGGCATTTGCAAAGTGACCAATTTACGCGGGCCCAAAATCCAATAGGGGCCATAATTGTCCGATACTTGTATAGTGTATAAAAGGCCAAATTAAAATCCTAGTCCATGTTTTTTCTTTTGTTTGGCGATTAGTAAAGTCTATATATATAAATATTAAAAATTGAATCGCAAGTTACCAATTCGTCTAAAGTGTTAACCATTCGACATTCGACATCATCATGCATACGATTTCTCACCAACAGGTTTCTATTTTATTTTTATTTTTATTATTTTGTTTAAGTTTAATTTGTTAGAGTTTGTAGATAAATATTAATATGCATATGTCTAGTATCGAACTCGATACCTCGGGATTGCACACTTTACGTATGAAAAATAAATTAATAATAATTATTTATAAAAAGTTATATTTAATTATTATAACGGGAAAAGTGACTAACGACCGTTAGACGAAAATAAGGAAAGTTTTATTGTGTGTTTTATGGGAAGTCAAGAAGGTTCCGGAAGACCCCTTAGGGCTTGGGAACCGATCGGCCAAGGAGAGGGGAAACCCAATCCTTGTCAAACTTGGACTACAAAAAAACTAGCCTATAAATACAATTGGGACTTCTAGGTTTTGGGTTACTCTTTACACACACAATACCTAAAGGCTTCTCCTTCTCTTTCTCTCTTGAAAATCCGATCGAACAACCCTATCCCTAAGGGTGTCGTTTTTTTGTTTTTCTCAAAAATTGTTTGTGTTTGTTTTACTTGCATAAACGTTTACTTGGTATTAGTACGTGTGTACAAGAACAATGTAATTACTCACTATAGTAATTATCAATGGATCGATTAACAAAACGGTAAGGGGTTAATCATTGATCCATCTTTGCATACATTCAAGGTTTGTTGAAGTGATTCTTGTTCAGTTAGAATCCAAAGGTACGTTCTTGTTTATTTTTTGGTTAATCTTTTATATGTTATACATGATCCTACGCTTCCGCATATGTGATTACTTGATTATTAGTATAAATATATGATTGTCATGGTAATTTAATTTTAACATTGCATCACGAGCTATCTATAACATGTAATTGATTACTAAAAACACATAAAAAATGAATCTTTATTGTTTTTGTTACATGTTGGTCGAATTTTTAGAACTAGGGTTTTTCAAAATTTCGAAACCCAAAAAAAAAATTGGGGGGGGGGGGATCGATTACCTCCTTTATCCAAATTAGGGTTTGTGTTTTAAATATTAATTGGATTAGAAACCTTAGGTTGATAACATGTTTATGTGTTCATGCAGTAGTAGGATATAGTGGGCGATAATTATGGGTACTTCTTTAATTGGTGAACCCAATACCTCAAGTGACAAGTTTTTGATTTAATCTTAGCTTAAAAATTGTTAACTAAAATTGTTTTGAAAACTAATGTTATGAAGATGAGTGCATGCGTTTTCGTACATGTTTTGATTGACACATCAAACAAAATACCCTAAAATTTAAGTTGCCATCTAACTATAAGAAACACTTGAAATTATTATTTAGTAAACGTGAGACCTATGCTAAAATTTTAACGACAAGGTAAAATTCTGTTAATGCGTGAGACCATATATAGAGATTTTACTGTTTCTAAGTTAGACGACTTAATTAAGTTGTTAGTGAGACCTAGAACTTAAGGCATGAGATGGGATGAAACATGCTTACTTTGCAAATTAAATTTGGCAAATGTAATTCCCATAATGATCTAGGAATTTGAAATGGTTTGCCAATTATAGTACGACATATTACCATCTTTTATGCTTTAATTGCTAGCAGATCAACTGATGTAGTGAAAATATGAAAAGTTGGGTCCTAGGTTTTCAAGAAAATTATTTGGTTATATGAATATTTCCTTGGGTATTATATTTTCTTGAAAATTTGTATTATCGAAAATACTAATATTTAAACTTTTTCTGTATAAATGGCTCAACCCGAAAACTCCACTGTAAGTTCTGCTTTCAAAAGTCATTTTGAGAGAGAAAATTTGAGTGGAAAGAATTTCAATGACTGGCACAGGTCGCTCAGAATTGTCTTGAGAGCGACTGATAAGCTAGATTATTTGAATACTCCTTGCCCTGAGGAGCCTGCTGCTACTGCACCTGAAGCAGAAAAAGCAGCATGGAAGCTTGAGTATAAGAAGTATAATGAAGTTGCGTGCTTAATGCTCACAAGTATGGATACAAAGTTGCAAAAACAGTTTGAGTACTATTTTCCATATAACATGCTTCAAGAGCTCAAAAAGTCTTATGAAAAGACACCTGCAGTTAAATTGTATGACTTGCTCGATCAATTACACAACTGCAAACATGGTGATGGTAAACCCGTAAGTGATTATATGTTGGAGATGAAAGATTACTTTGATCAACTACACAGACTCAACTTTGGTTATCCTGAGAATGTGCAAATAAACTTAATCAATAGGTCCTTAAGCAAGGATTTTAAAGGTTTTGTTCAAAACTTCAACATGCATTGCTCGGGGAAGACAGTCTCAGAGTTTCTCGCAATGTTTGTGGACTATGAGAAAGGTTTACCAACTCAAGGCATGCACCTACTCCTCAGGTATTAGCTATACAAGGAGGTAGGATCCAAAAGAAATCGCAGGCGAATAAGAAGGGTAAGGGTAAGGTTGACAAAGGCAAGCAGGTCATGGCCTATCAACCAAATCCAAAGATGAATCAATATCAACCCAAGAAGAACAAGGTGAATCCCAACAAAAAGGATCAAGTTTGTCACCACTGCCATGAAGTAGGACATTGGAAGAGGAATTGTCCACTCTACTTGAATGACTTGCGACAGAAGAAGCAAAAGAATGAGGCTGATAACCCCAGTACTTCAAGTGCGTTCTTTATGATTGAATTATTTACTTTAACTCATAAAAATTCCTGGGTATATGATACGGGATGTGGTATTCATATTTGCAATACTATGCAGGGGTTTAGAGTTGAGAGGAGGCTTGCTTATGGACAACAATATCTGCACGTTAGTAATGGAGCAAATGCAGCTGTTGAAGCTATAGGAGTATTTAAATTAGTTTTGCCTTCGGGCTTAGTATTGTTTTTGAATAATTGTCATTATGCACCTTCAATTGTTAGGGGTGTAGTTTCCTTTTCTTGTTTATTGGATCTTGGTTTTCAACATACTATTAATAGCAATGGAATTTCTGTTTCGTTTAATAATGTTTTTTATTTTAATTCTATTGTTATGAATGGTATTTTTGAAATTGATATGAATGTGAATGTATCCAATAATTATAATAATTCAATGTATAGCATCAATAATAAGAGAATCAAGAATGGTCTGGATTCATCTTATCTTTGGCATTGTCGATTTGCTCATATAGCAAGGCTCGCATGGAAAAGCTGCAACACGATGGGCTTTTACAAGATGACAAAGAAACATTTTAAAAATCGTATTGAAAGGGCTTCGGATCTACTTAGTTTAATTCATACTGATGTATGTGGACCACTTAGACATGTGTCAAGGAGAGGTGCTAGCTACTTTCTAACCTTTACGGATGATTTCAGCTGTTATGGTTATATTTATTTACTTAAACATAAACATGAGGTATTTGAAACATTTAAGGTTTTTAAAGCAGAAGTAGAGTTGCAACATGGAAATAAGATTAAATCTCTTCGATCCGATAGAGGTGGTGAATACCTGAGTCAATGGTTTAGAGATTTTCTAGCTGAGAATTGAATTGTCTAGCATCTCACTTCTCCATATACTCCACAACAAAATGGTGTATCTGAGAGAAGAAATCATACACTACAAGATATGATACAATCTATGTTTAATCTTAAAACTCTTCCTTTATCATTTTGGGATTATGCCTTAGAATCTACTATTCGCATTCTAAATATGGTTCCAACTAAGAAGGTGGATAAGACACCATATGATTTATGGACTGCTAAAGCTCCTAACTTGTCTTATCTAAAGGTATGGGGTTGCGAGGCGTTTGTTAAACATGACTCAGCAGATAAACTCCAACAAAGATCTGTAAAGTGCATCTTTGTAGGATACCCAAAGGAAACAATAGGTTACTACTTTTACTACCCACCTGAAAACAAAGTATTTGTTGCAAGGTATGGAGACTTCTTGGAGAAGGAACTCACATCTCAAGAATTCAGTGAGAGAATTTATGATCTGGAAGATGATCAAGTAGATGCATTACCTTCTGAAAACACTAGCCAACTTCCTGTGGAACCTGAAAGTTTAGGTCCTCCACCTGAAGTTGAAGTGGTTCCCATTCGCAGATCCGTAAGGACTATGAAAGCTCTTGACCGTCTATGTCTTAATGTAGAATATGAGGAAACTATGCTAGGGGATCTTGATGAACCTACTAGTTATAGGGTTGCCATTAATAGTCCTGAAAAGGAAAAATGGAAGTTGCTATGAATAGGGAAATTCAATCCATAAGAGATAACGAAGCCTGGATTGAAGTAGACCTTCCTCCCAATGCCAAGGTAGTTGGGAGTAAGTGGCTCTTCAAGAAGAAAACTGACATGGATGGCAATGTATACACCTATAAAACCCGTTTGGTAGCTAAAGCCTTTACCCAAACTTATGGTGTTAACTACAAGGAGACCTTTTCTCCTGTAGCTGACATTAGGAATATTAGGATTCTTATAGCTATAGCTGCATACTATGACTATGAGATTTGGCAAATGGATTTCAAAACCGCCTTCTTAAATGGTTGCCTTGATGAAGACATCTATATGGCACAACCTGAGGGGTTTGTGAATCCAGAATTTCCAAACCGTGTATGCAATCTTCAAAGATCCATTTATGGATTGAAGTAAGCATCACGACAATGGAATAAAAGATTTGATGGTGAAATTAAAAAGTTTGGATTTACTCAGAATCTTGATGAGCCATGTGTATATCACAAAGCTAGTGGGAGTGATGTAATTTTCCTTATTTTTTATGTTGATGACATATTGATCATGGGAAAAGACATTCCAAGTTTGCATGAAGTCAAGGCATATCTTGGAAAGTATTTTTCTATGAAATATTTAGGGGAAGCTGCATTCATTCTAGGAATCAAAATCTATAAAGATAGATCTCAGCGATTAATTGGATTAAGCCAAAGTGCTTACATTGATAAAATATTGAAGAGATTCAATATGCAAAATTCCAAGAAAGGATATTTGCCAATGCAAGAACAACTTGGCTTAAGTAGCAAAGTTTGTGCTTCAACACCTGCAAAGGTGGAACGCATGAAGAGAGTCCCTTATGCTTCGGCTGTGGGATCTATAATGTATGCGGTAAAAAGCACAAGGCCTGATGTGGCGTTTGCTCAAAACTTGACTAGTCGATATCAACAGAATCTAGGTGAACTTCACTGGACTGCTGTTAAGAATATTCTTAAGTGCCTTAGGGCTACTAAAGATATGTTCTTAGTGTATAGGGGAAATCCAAATGCAGAACTTGATGTTACAGGTTACTGCGATGCATCCTGGAAGTGTGATAAAGATGATACGAAGTCTCAGATGGATTATGTCTTTGTCATTAATGGAGGAGCTATGGATTGGAGGAGCAAGAAGCAGAGTACAATAGCAATGTCTGCAACAGAAAGTGAGTACATAGCTGGTTCGGAAGCTGCAATGGAAGCCGTATGGATTAGGAAGTTTGTGTCAGGGCTTGGAGTTATGCCATCGATTCAAAGACCTATAAAAATGTATTATGACAACTCAGTTGCAATTACATTTGCTAATGAACCTGAAATCATGAAAGGCACCAGGCATTTCCTGATTAAATATCACTATGTTCGAGAGCAAGTTGATATAGGAGAAATCGAATTACTCAAAGTTCACACAGATGATAACTTAGCAGATCCATTGACGAAACCTCTACCTGGCACTAAGCTTTATAAGCTTGCTGAAGGCATAGGACTTCGTTTAGCTGATAGTTTCATGCCCATTTATGATTATTATTTGGATAAAGGATGTTATAAACAATTAATATTTTAACGAAATAAAGTATTGGTTATGTTTGTTTATCATTGTCTTAATAATATATCCTGTATTTGCATGTTTAAATCCATGAATAAATTTATTATTCTAAATGTCCGTTGTCGATTAATGATATGGAATATCATTAAACTAAGAAAAATCTGAATATTGGTTAGGATATACTTGAAAGTATATTGATGCGTTGACATACCAGTTTCACATGATATTCAATGAATTGAATATAAGACTTATCCCAACTACATGATTTCACATTATGGGACTTGTCATTAAAAAGTGAATCATGTTTAAATAGTTATCCTCAGACTTGAGATACCAGATAAGTGTCATGGATGTAGTGCATTTCTGTAAAGCAATTTACCGCTATCTGTAACTGGTAGTTATAAGGATTGTTTTCAGAAGTGCTGCAAAGTTCATGGGTTATTGCTTGTAGTCAAGAGAGAATTTGTTAATTCGAATTTGTTTTGAAGTTTAATACTGCTGGGCCCCTCGTAGGGTTGACAAAATATTTGTGTGGCCATGCCCAAAGTCTATTTGGAATACGTTCAGATGTTTTGGTAATTTTGTTCAATCATTAACAAACGAGAAACATAAATTTAATAAAGAATTACTTGAACCCATATCTTTATTAATGTAGTATTAGAAACAGAAGGATAATAATAATGGTAAATCATTAAAGGTTTTATTCCAGTAAACCTACCTCGAGTTGGTCTAGGAGCATTGGCGTGTTGCAAGACGCTAACCAATGTCATTATGCTATTAATAGATATCCAAGTGGGAGCTGTTAGAGTTTGTGGATAAATATTAATATGCATATGTCTAGTATCGAACTCGAGACATCGGGATTGCACACTTTACGTATGAAAAGTAAATGAATAATAATTATTTATAAAAAGTTATATTTAATTACTATATAAACACAAAACATGTAACAACCGTTAGTACTTAACGGGAAAAGTGACTAACGACCGTTAGACGAAAATAAGGAAAGTTTTATTGTGTGTTTTATGAGAAGTCAAGAAGGTTCCGGAAGACCCGTTAGGGCTTGGGAACCGATCGGCCAAGGAGAGGGGAAACCCAATCCTTGTCAAACTTGGACTCCAAGATAACCAGCCTATAAATACAATTAGGATTTCTAGGTTTTGGGTTACTCTTTACACACACAATACCTAAAGGCTTCTCCTTCTCTTTCTCTCTTGAAAATCCGATCGAACACCCCTATCCCTAAGGGTGTCGATTTTTTGTTTTGCTCAAAAATTGTTTTGTGTTTGTTTTACTTGCATAAACGTTTACTTGGTATTAGTACGTATGTACAAGAACGAGGTAATTACTCACTATAGTAATTATCAAGGTATCGATTAATAAAACGGTAAGGGGTTAATCATTGATCCATCTTTACTACATTCAAGGTTTGTTGAAGTGATTCTTGTTCAGCTAGAATCCAAAGGTACATTCTTGTTTATGTTTTGGTTAATCTTTTATATGGTATACATGATCCTACACTTCCGCATATGTGATTACTTGATTATTAGTATAATTATATGATTGTCATGGTACTTATATTCTGACATAATTTCCTTATTACTACTTTAATAGATGTCTAGCTTGAGTTGCGCTTATGTTATCTGATGTTTGAACAAAATTAGAAACAGTGGATGGATTTGAAACTTGATATAATTATACAAGTACTATATACTTAGGCGTATAAAATTGACTTTGTAGTAAACAAGCTGTTATATAGTTTTGTTTATGCAATAATGCCTATATACTGTAATGTGTACCTATGATTGAAAGTACTTTGTTATCGTTAAGAAATTAACATACATGGATACTTATAGCATTTTTTTAGAATGTTAATAAATTTATTTTGCATCAGCCTAATTAAAATTTTGGGTTTAAGGGGCCTCTTTTGTGATAATGGCACAGGCCTCCAAAAATCGCCGGGACGGCCCTGATGATTGTTGATACATGTTTAACGACTCAAACAACTAATTTTGATAGTATAGTTATCCGGCTATCAAATAGAATGTATATTGATTAAATTTGAATATGTTGAAAATTGATGCTGCATTATTTTTTGCTTTAGGTGTAGTTTTTGCATGTACACTTATCTTTTTGCTATGTTACAGTTTTAGTTTTGCTCGTGACACGCTATTTTATCATCAGTTTTGTATTTCTAGAATTAAATCACTATATAGCTAGTATGAATATTGCTAGACTTGACGTTTTAGCGGAAGCAACTTTGTGTAGTGTATTAGATTTTCATAGGTCTCTAACTTCCAGAAACATATATTGTTCTCAGGTTCTCTATGTTTGACAGATTCATAGTTCCAGGATCATACAAACAAGATTGACAAAAAAGATACTTATTTATAACAACATAATTGTGAATTACATTGTATATGAGACACTACTCAAAACGTTACATGTATCTCCTATTTATACTAAACGAATGGATATGACCCAAACGTTGTGACTGTTTGAAGGGTTGTGAACCAAGCGACACACCCTTTCACTTTACAAGGCAAATACATTTAACTATATTAACTAACTAATACGGTTAATAAGTTTCTAATTAACGACTTTGGTCCTTTAACTATCGTTAATTACATATGTACAAGACTTATGCAATTACAGGGTCTAACATTTTCCCCCCTAATTGTTTAAGTCTTGTTCTTCGAATCTTCATCTTCTCCGCGTCTCTTTCTTTCCTTATTTCTGTCTTTTCCAACGTGTTGTTGCTGTACCACGTTGTCTTTCTCTTTGTGTCGACTTGGTACAAGGCGTGTGTGTGCCCTAGACCTCCTTTTTGTCTCGGCTTCTTTCTCCAAAAACACCCAACGTGTTTTGGCCACAATCAAACTTCGTGTTTGTTGTTGTTTCCGTTCCAAGTCCTTCACCAAAGTTCCTTCTCTCACAAATACTCCTCGGTATTTCCAGAAGCAAGTCGTTTGCTTCTTCTTTTTCGCCAATACCCCGTGGTATTGCTTCAACGTCTAAACAAATGAGAGTTTTGTTTGTCGTTCTGCTGTTGCTTGTCCCTTTCCAACATTGTACCACAATACTCCTTCTTTCTTTCTTAATTACACGCCGCATCTTCAACAACTCCTAATACCCGTCGGTATTCTTCTTACAAAACCAAGTGATCAGCCTGTTTTGTTCTCCTTGTTGTTGTTCCGTATTGCTCTAAACGTCTCTCCAAACAATCCTTGATTGTTTTGTTGTCTCGGTATACCTTATCACATCCACAAGCAACGCCTTTTTCTTGCGTTTATAACGCGTATTCCCTTTGTGTTCTCTTTTGTCAACCGGTTGTCTTAACACAAAGTATCCTTCTTCTTGACGTCCTTCTCAACCAAATTTCCCCGTTAACTAATGGCAATGGGTCTTCTTTCTTCCTTCCTGTTGCGTTGTAAGACAACAGTGGGTCTCCTCTTCTTTGTTGTCGTGTGCAAGACACCAACAAAGGCTTCTAACAATTGTTCTCTTCTTTCTTAACCTTCTGTTGCTGCATACAAATATCACAACAAAAGCAGGCCACCACTTCGTTTGGTGTCCTCATGTTTGCAATTTCGACACAAGACGACTTTCTTGCATCCCTTGGTTATCTAGGCGACGTCTCTTGCTTATATGTCGCATGTTTCCAATTCTGAATCCAAAGGTTCAGCGTGTTTCTTTCTTCTTCTTTTGTCGCGTGATGTAAATCACCAACAACGGTCTTGTAACAATTGTTTTTCTTTTCTTCTTGCTTCAAACAGCATCTACTCTTGTTCCACGCTATGTGTCAAGAGTCTTCCCTTCTTTGTGGTCACGCTATTTCAGTCGCCAACAAGGGGTTGTAACAATATTGTTCTTTCTTCTTGTTTTATTGTCGCGTTTCAATGATCACAACAAAACTTCACCAATTCGTTTGGTGCCCATATCCGTTGGTTCTGATCGTGCACTATCTTCCCCAACAATCTTTGGTGTCTCCCCTTCTCGGTCTCTTGATCTTCTTGATCAAAAGGCTTGAATCAATTCTGCAATCTTGTAAACCAGGCTCTGATGCCATATTAGATTTTCACAGGTCTCTAACTCCCAGAAACATATATTGTTCTCAGGTTCTATGTTTGACAGATTCATACTTCCAGGATCATACAAACAAGATTGACAAAAAAGATACTTATTTATAACAACATAATTGTGAATTACATTGTATATGAGACACTACTCAAAACGTTACATGTATCTCCTATTTATACTAAACGAATGGACGTGACCCAAACGTTGTGACTGTTTGAAGGGTTGTGAACCAAGCGACACACCCTTTCACTTTACAGGGCAAATACATTTAACTATATTAACTAACTAATACGGTTAATAAGTTTCTAATTAACGACTTTGGTCCTTTAACTATCGTTAATTACATATATACAAGACTTATGCAATTACAGGGTCTAACATTTCCCCCCCTAATTGTTTAAGTCTTGTTCTTCGAATCTTCATCTTCTCCGCGTCTCTTTCTTTCCTTATTTCTGTCTTTTCCATCATGTTGTTGCTGTACCACATTGTCTTTCTCTTTGTGTCGACTTGGTACAAGGCGTGTGTGTGCCCTAGACCTCCTTTTTGTCTCGGCTTCTTTCTCCAAAAACACCCGACGTGTTTTGGCCACAATCAAACTTCGTGTTTGTTGTTGTTTCCGTTCCAAGTCCTTCACCAAAGTTCCTTCTCTCACAAATACTCCTCGGTATTTCCAGAAGCAAGTCGTTTGCTTCTTCTTTTTCGCCAATACCCCGTGGTATTGCTTCAACGTCTAAACAAATGAGAGTTTTGTTTGTCGTTCTGCTGTTGCTTGTCCCTTTCCAACGTTGTACCACAATACTCCTTCTTTCTTTCTTAATTACACGCCGCATCTTCAACAACTCCTAATACCCGTCGGTATTCTTCTTACAAAACCAAGTGATCAGCCTGTTTTGTTCTACTTGTTGTTGTTCCGTATTGCTCTAAACGTCTCTCCAAACAATCCTTGATTGTTTTGTTGTCTCGGTATACCTTATCACATCCACAAGCAACGCCTTTTTCTTGCGTTTATAACGCGTATTCCCTTTGTGTTCTCTTTTGTCAACCGGTTGTCTTAACACAAAGTATCCTTCTTCTTGACGTCCTTCTCTACCAAATTTCCGCGTTAACTAATGGCAATGGGTCTTCTTTCTTCCTTCCTGTTGCGTTGTAAGACAACAGTGGGTCTCCTCTTCTTTGTTGTCGTGTGCAAGACACCAACAAAGGCTTCTAACAATTGTTCTCTTCTTTCTTAACCTTCTGTTGTTGCGTACAAATATCACAACAAAAGCAGGCCACCACTTCGTTTGGTGTCCTCACGTTTGCAATTTCGACACAAGACGACTTTCTTGCATCCCTTGGTTATCTAGGCGACGTCTCTTGCTTATATGTCGCATGTTTCCAATTCTGAATCCAAAGGTTCAGCGTGTTTCTTTTTTCTTCTTTTGTCGCGTGATGTAAATCACCAACAACGGTCTAGTAACAATTGTTTTTCTTTTCTTCTTGCTTCAAACAGCATCTACTCTTGTTCCACGCTATGCGTCAAGAGTCTTCCCTTCTTTGTGGCCACGCTATTTCAGTCGCCAACAAGGGGTTGTAACAATATTGTTCTTTCTTCTTGTTTTATTGTCGCGTTTCAATGAGCACAACAAAACTTCACCAATTCGTTTGGTGCCCATATCCGTTGGTTCTGATCGTGCACTATCTTCCCCAACAATCTTTGGTGTCTCCCCTTCTCGGTCTCTTGATCTTCTTGATCAAAAGGCTTGAATCAATTCTGCAATCTTGTAAACCAGGCTCTGATGCCATATTAGATTTTCACAGGTCTCTAACTTCCAGAAACATATATTGTTCTCAGGTTCTATGTTTGACAGATTCATACTTCCAGGATCATACAAACAAGATTGACAAAAAAGATACTTATTTATAACAACATAATTGTGAATTACATTGTATATGAGACACTACTCAAAACGTTACATGTATCTCCTATTTATACTAAACGAATGGACGTGACCCAAACGTTGTGACTGTTTGAAGGGTTGTGAACCAAGCGACACACCCTTTCACTTTACAGGGCAAATACATTTAACTATATTAACTAACTAATACGGTTAATAAGTTTCTAATTAACGACTTTGGTCCTTTAACTATCGTTAATTACATATGTACAAGACTTATGCAATTACAGGGTCTAACATAGTGTACAGTGTACGTATTAATCGTTCTAGGTGTCTAAGTGTTGTGTATATCTACTGAAGCATAAAGGTTGTTTTTGTTTGTATATGTGTAAATAAAGAGATGAACTATAATCTACCTATGGATTTTACTGATGATTTCAACAACTTAAACATCATAAATATCATCTGGGTGTGTATCTTATTTAATTAGAAAAATACAAGGTCTGTTTGTTGTTATAGCTATGTTTATAAACGTAAGAGCATCATATTTGGCATGTATCTGTCCTGAAGTAGCGTTTGCTGATTTTTTTGGGGGCTAACTTCTTTAAGATTATAGTTTAGTTTACACACTGAATGCTTATGCGATGTAGATCAATTTTTGGTAATGTACAGGGATAACTGAAGCATATATGTTTGTTCTAATTAAAGGCACTATCTGATTTTATCAATTGGATGCATGTGTTGCTTTGGAAACCAAAGATTTTTATATTTGTCTATGTCGTAGCAATAATTTGTACTCGTAAGGAGAAATTTAGTATTTGCATGATCCCAGTAAATTAGTGAGTCATATCACTGGATATAAATTATATGATGTTCTGAAATTGTAAAATGTTTTCATTCATTCGGGCTTGTAAATGTATAGCTTATAATCTTTGTGAAAGAAATGAAAGGCCCGCCTGCTACATCTCAACAAGAACAAGTTTCACTTAGCTTTAGTTAACATCTGACCCGGAGCCCGTAGATTAACTCCGAGTAAGCTGCCTGAATTGGTGGAGCCCTCAAAAGCTGTTGAAGTTTTAATCAAACTTAAGGATTCACCCGAAATTTCCGAGTACTTCACAGTTCTTGTGAACATGGATATGAGTATTAATTTAATGGAAGTTGTAAGCCTGTTCACAGCTGCATAAATAGGAATAGAGACCCTTTTGCAAAAGACCAGGTCTCAACTTACCCCTCCTCCCAAAAAATTAAAATCAAGGCCGGTTTCTTTAGTTTAAACAGGTCTCCATTGGTAAAATATATCAAGACCGGATTATATGGTATAGAACGGTCTGTAAAGAAAACTATCCAGACCCGTTACTGACTTAAAAACACGTCTATGTTTGCTTTACCAACAAAGACCCTTTTTTAATCTAACACCGGTCTATCAATTATGTATGGCGGGACTTGAAATCTTGAATTTTCATCTAAAATTATCATTCCCTCTTAACACAACCAAACCCTAATAAGTCCCAAATCTTCTTCTCAATATTTGCTCAATTGCTCCAGCCACCAAACCCCCACCACCACAATCGCCATCATCAAACCACCAAATCTAACCCTAACCCTCATCTACCACTGAGCGCTAACCCCCCATCTCAACAGCTTTGGCCACTCCACCTCACCATCTCATCTTGTCTTCTTCTTGGCGAACACAGACATCAGTTTCACCCTTCTTCTTGGAAAGCACCAAGTACTTTTATTTTTGAATTTATAATCAATTTTACTTATTTTTATATTTCTTTATCCATTCAAATGTAGGGTTATTTGACTAAAGGTTAGTTGGATGAAGAATTAATGTAAAATTTGATAACAAAATGAAGGTAATTTTAATCAGATTAGTGAAACAAATTGATTTATGATAAAAAGGATTAAAACTAGATGTAATTGTTTCCATGTGTAAACCTTTCAAACTGGTTATGTTAGATGCATTTATAAAAAGCCAAGGGTTTTATTTACTGTAATTATTTTTAACTGTAATTGATCATGTGACAAGGCTTTGAAAATACATGTTGTTTGTTGAAGAATTCAGAACACAATAGTTCTTAACATTAGTTTTCATACTCTGTAAAACATTACTGCTTTTCAATTATTGTATTTCATACACTCTAATAGCAAGCTAATACATAGGCAGAAGGCAGCAAACTAAGTGGTAAATTTTCTGATGTGCGTGTTCATTGAAGTACAACTTGACATATGTGATATGGGTATAGAAGTGCTTAAAAAGAGGCACGGGTCATTTGTATGCGTTATTTGATATGTTTGTTTTGTGTATTTTTTGTAGTTAGATCTGTTGATCTATCAATGTTAAAGATTTTCTTTTGATACATGATAATTTTTTGATTTGGGATTTTGCAGGTTAAAGTTATCTTAATTAGTGTTTGTTTCATAAGATTAAAAGGGCTTGTGAATATAAAAACAGGTAACTCACTTATTCTTGTGGTTTAAGCTTTTTAATATGTTCGGGAGTGCTTAAAAACTAATCTGAATTCATGTTATTACCATTGAATTCATGTTTTTTTTCGATTTGTACCAATGTTTTGGTCACATTGTTACAACCATGTAATGATATCGGTACTGCCTAGATGTGTATGCTTGGGTTTTTTGCCATTTGATCTTCCTATTAGTTATAAGAGGTATTTAGTTGATGCCATGAATAATATGTTTAATGATTTTACTTTTATTCAAATTTCCAATTCAACGGGTTTGCTATCTAATATGAGGAATCGGGTAGTTATCTAAGATTAAGTCACATATGGTAGCAAAAGTTAGGGCTACTGAGACTTTACAGATGTGTTGAGAGAATGTTGTTTTTTAATCTTACGACATGTCTACATATATTTATCGTTGTTATTGTAGCAAAGGTTAGGAATATCTTATTGCTTACATTCCTTTTTTTTATAGCTCCTGATTTTCATAGATAAACATGATGTCAGTTTGAGTGTCATGTGTAGGGAAAACGGGCCTTACGTGTTTTGTAGGAAAGATATGAGAGTGTCATGAACTTAAGATGCTTTTGATTTGAGAAATGGGTTTACATCCATCTCACTAGCCTCACTAAGGTATGCTTTAATTTCCAGCTTTTAATCAATATTTTGCAAGATTATGTTTTACTTAACTAAGCATTTTGAATTCAAATTACAGGTGGTGCAACATTTTACTTAACTAAGCATTTTGAATCATTCGACTGGCAATAATTGAAGATGGTCGATAAAGATCACCAATTCAGAGGATTTTTTGCTGGAAAATCTTGCCTTCTGTGAGTTCTGCAGCTTGAGGATATTGTTCGTGCAGCTAAGAGCCTGCTATAGATCTAGATCAATGGCTACTAGTCTACTACAACTACCTGAATAAGTGTTTGCAACTTTTTGTAGGTTTTAGCTGTAACTTGTTTTACTTCGTAGTTGTTTTAGCTAAAAGCTTACTCATATGTACGATATATTTCATTTAGAGGTGTGGATTAATTAAACATGTATACATAAGAATGATGTAGTTTTGTTGTCTAGAACTTGATATTATTGAAATGAATGATTGTTTCGGATTGCTTTTATTGAAGCTACTGGATTGCTTATTGAATAAACTAATGTAGTTTTTTTTTCTTTTCTTTTTTTTTTTTTTTTCAAATTTAAGATTGACAGGTTTTTATAGAAATAACCGGTCCAGATTATGTATCCAAGACGTGTTTTAATCATCAAACCGGTCCCAAAAACTAAATGTAGACCCGTTTATAAACCGGTCTCGATTTGATTTCACATGGAGAGCCCCCCTCATATAGACCGAACGATAAACCGGTCTCGAAAGTACTTTTTGTAGTAGTTGAGTTTGTGCATACGTACATAACCAACTGTATATCGTCTTTCAAGAACATCAAGGATATATATTTGCGGTTCTGGCTGGTGAGGATTTTGTTTGTTTTCTTGGAGACTTTGATCAGAAGCAACATTAACAATGTTAAAGATGTTTTCAATGAAGCTCAGGCATTCTGTATTGAGTTTTCACGGATCCGGGAAGCAGCAATTTTGTTTAGGCTTCTACTTCTTAAAACCTTAAAAATAGAATAATGATTTGTTGTTAGTTAATATGGTCTTTTTTCACATTTCTCTCTTTTGTAGTTCAACATAAAGATTTGTATTTTTGAAATGAATATTTTGGTGATGCGACTGGATAGTTGGTCCTTGTTATCTTGTTCTAGAATCTTGAAATTTGTTACAATTATATAACCAGTATGATCGATTATTATATGAGTATGTTGTTGGATAATCTAGCAGTTTTGCAAGGTATGCCGAGCATTTCTGTGAAATTGTGAAACTAGCAAACATGTCAGTGCCACCGAGTTGTTTGACGGAATAAAATGGGCTTTTTATTATGCCATCTATCACCAAGTTGTTGGAATTTAGTTTGTAATGTATACATCTGCTAACAAACATATATGTGTATTTTCTCTTTTCTGTTTGTACACACATACAATTGATCTGTTTGTTCTTTGCATGCCTTTATGCAAACATATTCCTTCTCACTTGGCAGTGTATATTGAGCCACAAGAACGAACCATGCACAATTTGACTGGGTGCATTTGCACAAATTATACAAAATGAGGAACACATTATGTGCATTTAGAAAATATCGAGGTTTTTTACAAAAAAATTAACGCTACGTCGCAAAATTTCATAAATGTCTCAAGATCCACCCTTGTACCGGTTGAGGCAACCATACTCTAGCTATTCGTGGATGGGTTCGGAAGAATTGCATTTTTTTGTCTTTCGGTTTTATGCGTACAGGATTTCTAACATTTGAATTTCTCAAAAAGTCTTTATTACATTAAGATGTCCGATACCATCCTAGAGTATACCCTTCAACTTCTTTCGGGGTTAGCGTTACCCACAGCTCTCCAAATCATAGCCAGCTGGCGAGTCGCCCGGCTACGCAATTTAACAATCCACAACTATACGGAGAAAGTGGATGAGTCAGTTGCAAATACCATAAAGGAGCAGCTGAGCGAAAGAGTCTCACTTGAACTTCATTTTGTAAGAAAATGTTATGGTTTGTTTCTTTTGGATACCTTATTAGCAAGGTTATAAATAACGTGAGACATGACGTGCCTGCATGACCAAGTCTCAAGCCTTAGCGTGAAGCGTGAGGGCATGATGTTTTTAAGGTGTGAATTAAAGCGGCTAAAAGTATTCATAGATTTATATTATATTTTATAACTATATGAGTGGTAAACATCACTCCAAATCCCAGATATTAGTATATCACCTAAACGTTTCAAAAAAACTAGCCACGTCTTGCGCCTTTGTGCGCCTTTTTACGCCTCAACTCACGCCACGCCTAAAGCTGACGCTTTGGTGTATTTCGTAACTTTGAGGCCACGCCTCGCGCCTTGGCGCCGCCGTGACGCCACCATGACATGCCTTTTATAACCCTACTTATTACTCATTCAACTACTTTCTGATGACCGTGCCTCATGCTAATACACGAAAGCATTGTAGAAACACAATTTTAGAATGTGAAGTTTTTGCAATTTTCAGCAATTGTAACTTATTAAATTGTGGCTAAAATCTAGCATTCAAATGTCCAATATAACAGAAATACAATCATAAATCTTATAGACTTTTTCTTCAACACTCATATTAGCCTTGAAAAATTAACTTCTAAAATATCTTCAACAACACAAACGGATAAATGAAGCCAGCCTTTTTTGACTCATATGTACTTAGGGCCCGTTTGGTATGGAGTTTTGGGATGAAGGGATTGGACTTAAAGTAAAAAATAATTTTTGGTTTGTATGAGTGGGTTTTAAAATAAGGAGTCACACACTCACACCCCTCCGCCACGGATTCAAGAAATACCAAGTCAAGAGCCTGGATTTGATGTATTTCATTCTCTTTCTTCATTTAAATTTGTCCACATATAATAAAATAACATTTTTGTTTTATTTTTTATTGTATATTATCCTATATACTAAAAAGCAGAATACAGTGCTCCAAAAAAACACTGTTACAAGCACTGTAGCTGCTACATTGCTTGCTACAGTACGCTACAGTATTATTATTTTTTTTTTTAATTTTTTTTTTTGCGTCACGTGTCGGAACAGTTCTCGCTTTTTTTTTTTTTTTTTTTTTTTTTTTTTTCATAAATTTCGTTATGAAAATTTGTTTTTTCAAAAAAATAAAAATTAAAAAAACACAAAAAATGATACATTTACAAAAAAAATTTTATACAAATTTGTTTCTTTTAAAATACCAAACAAGAAGAAAAAAAAATATACCGAAAAAACAAACAACACAAATAATAAAATTATTAATTACATCGTACAACCCACAAAACACAAAACACACCCGCCGCAACGTACGGGCTACCCGACTAGTATATACTAAAAGTGAGTGAGTTTTACTGTAGCAACACTGTTTTGCTACAGTGATAGTAACAGTAGTTTTGTGAGCCGGGTACTGTAGCATGTTACTGTTCATCCGTTTTTTTTTTTTTTTTTTTTTTGAGATTAAATATTTAACAAAAACGACTCATGTTAAATTTTAATTTCAAAAATAGTCCCAAAGGAATAAATTTGCAACATATCGATCCCGTTAAAAATTATTTTTCATTCATTAAAATAATGTTCATCTTTTTTTTTTTTTTTTTAGCCAACCTCAGGTTAATTTTTAATTTCAAAGTTAGTCTCAAAAGACTAACTTTAAAAAAATAGTACTTGCGTTTATCGATCTTTTGCAAATTTAGTCGTTAATAACAAGATAATTTTTTTCAATCGTTGTATTTCGAGTTTAGATTAACCACAACATTTCAGCAATAATTATTTTCAAACGTTTTATTTCAAGTTTACATTAACCACAACATTTCCGCAGCAACGTGCGTGTATGCTACAGTGATAGTAACAGTAGTTTTGTGAGTCCGGGGGACTGTAGCATGTTACTGTAGCAATACTGTTCATCCGTTTTTTTTTTTTTTTTTTTTAAATTTATTTTGAGGTTAAATATTTAACAAAAACAACGCCTCATGTTAAATTTTAATTTAAAAAATAGTCCCAAAGGAATAAATTTGCAACATATCGATCCTGTTAAAAATTATTGTTCATTCATTAAAATAATGTTCATCTTTTTTTTTTTCTTTTTTTTTTTTTTAATTTTATTTTTTTGCCAACCTCAGGTTAATTTTTAATTTCAAAGTTAGTCTCAAAAGACTAACTTTAAAAAAATAATACTTGCGTTTATCGATCTTTTGCAAATTTAGTCGTTAATAACAAGATAATTTTTTTCAATCGTTTTATTTCGAGTTTAGATTAACCACAGCATTTCAGCAATAATTATTTTCAAACGTTTTATTTCAAGTTTACATTAACCACAACATTTCCGCAGCAACGCGCGGGTACCCCCGCTCGTTTGAACTAATACTCAAATGCTATTTATTTTAACCAGCACCCACATCCCCTTCCCGCCACCAGCTTATATACAGGTATCCTCAATCTAATTGACCTAATAATTTATAAAAGATAATAGTATTTTATTGATTAAATTGATACTTTAAATTTGTATATGTTGAAAATTGGGTACTACATTTTTTGCTTAATTTTTGTATACTTGTTTTTGGCTATGTTTCAGTTTAAATTCTAGTTGTTTCATGATCAGTTTTAGGGTCAATTGTTGTATTTATATATTTATAGAATTTAGTTATGACTTTTTTAGAGACGAGTTTGGAAAATATGACATTAAATTAAATTACTATGTAGTATGTATGTTGAGGTTTAACCCGAAGCAAATTTGTGTAGCAGTGTATCAATCATTCTAGGTGTTTACGAGCTGTGTTTATGTAGCTGGATTGACTGACTCATAAGGAGGCATTTTGGTTAGTGTTGTAGATATATCAGTGGCAAATAGCCAAATAAGCTCGAGCTTTATGGTTCTACTAGAATAAGTGGAACTGGCGACGTAGGAAATCCCGACGACAAAAAGTCGTCGGTATATTACACAAAACGACAAAAAATACGCTTGACCGAGCCAAACGCACGTTGAATTTTATGAATTTTATAATACCGACGCCATGTCGTCGGTATTGTTTTGGTCAATTTTGACTTTCCCAATAATTGAGAAAATTTGGGCGGGAATTTGACCGCCAAAATTTTCCCGACGCCCTGTCGTCGGGATATTTTACTAAATAAATATGTATTGCGATTAGAGGTTTAATTAGCGTTTAATATAGTTTAAGTAAATTTGATTTTATAACTGCCGACGAAATGACGTCGGTAAAATATTAAACATTTTTTCCCCGTTTGGCTTGCGAATAAAAGTGAATATTTTGCGCGGGGTTTTTTCCCGCCTTTTTATTACCGACGACATGACGTCGGTATTTGTTTTCCCGCCTTATACTCCTTCCTAATTTTCCATTGTCCAGCCAAATTTTTTACTTTATATATACAAAGAACCATAAGTCGGTAAAACACACATAAACTCACAAAATAAAAACTCCCAAGTCCCATTCTCGATGTCTCGCAAAGATTTCTCGCAACAATTCCCAAGTCCTCCTCACAAGGATTTCTCGCAACAATTCCCAAGTCCTCCAAAAGAATCGGTGATTGTGAACACTCCAACTGCAGAAAATAGAAATCAACAACAAAACAGTCCAGCTGAGAATGAATCGGTAAACAATCCACCAGTGGAAAACCAACCCAATACATTTGGCTGGACTGATGAAGAACTCTTCGAGCAAGATTTGCAATTCCGACGAGAGGTTGAAGAAGACGAAGAACGTGTGGCAGCTGCTCGTAGGGCTCGGGAAGCTGCTCATGCGGCACGGATAATCAGAGAACTACCACGCTGATGGGCCATGGGGCTTGGCCCTGTACCATCAGAGTCTTCTTCGAGTGAGGAGGATGGTTGGGTCTCAGATGATTCATTTTCTTAATTCGTAGTTTTATTTTAATTATCGTATTGTAGTTTCTATTAATCGTACTTTTGTATTTCATGTTTTAAGTTTAATGTTTAATGTATTTCGTGTTTTAAATGTTATGTTAGTTATTGCATTAACAGGAAGCTAGTCGATTTATGTCTGAATTAAAAAAAATAAACACATACGACATCAGTTTTCACAACAACAACAACATTTTATTAAACAACAATTGCATCTCGACTCGTTCGTTTAATATCTCGTGTATAACCATTGCATCTCGACTCGTTCATTTAACATCTCATGTATAACTAGTGCATCTCGACTCGTTCGTTTAACATCTCGTGTATAACCAGCCATAGCATCTCGGATCGTTCGTTTAACATCTCGTGTATAACCATAGCATCTCAGATCGTTTGTTCAACATCTCGTGTATAACCAGCCATAGCATCTCGGATTGTTCGTTTAACATCTCGTGTATAACCAGCCATAGCATCTCAGATTGTTTGTTTAACATCTCGTGTATAACCAACCATAGCATCTCGGATCGTTTGTTTAACATCTCATGTATAACCATATCATCTCGACTCGTTCGTTTAACATCTCGTGTATAACCATAGCATCTCAGATCGTTCGTTTAACATCTCGTGTATAACCATAGCATCTCAGATCGTTTGTTTAACATCTCGTGTATAACCATAGCATCTCAGATCGTTCGTTTAAAATCTCGTGTATAACCAGCCATAGCATCTCGGATCGTTCGTTTAACATCTCATGTATAACCATATCATCTCGACTAGTTCGTTTAACATCTCGTGTATAACCATAGCATCTCAGATAGTTCGTTTAACATCTCGTGTATAACCATAGCATCTCAGATAGTTTGTTCAACATCTCATGTATAACCAGCCATAGCATCTCGGATTGTTCGTTTAACATCTCGTGTATAACCAGCCATAGCATCTCAGATTGTTTGTTTAACATCTCGTGTATAACCAGCCATAGCATCTCGGATCGTTCGTTTAATATCTCACGTATAACCATATCATCTCGACTCGTTCGTTTAACATCTCGTGTATAACCATTGCATCTCAGATCGTTCGTTTAACATCTCGTGTATAACCATAGCATCTCAGATCGTTCGTTTAACATCTCGTGTATAACCATAGCATCTCAGATCGTTTGTTCAACATCTCGTGTATAACCAGCCATAGCATCTCGGATTGTTCGTTTAACATCTCGTGTATAACCAGCCATAGCATCTCAGATTGTTTGTTTAACATCTCGTGTATAACCAGCCATAGCATCTCGGATCGTTCGTTTAACATCTCATGTATAACCATATCATCTCGACTCGTTCGTTTAACATCTCGTGTATAACCATAGCATCTCAGATCGTTCGTTTAACATCTCGTGTATAACCATAGCATCTCAGATCGTTTGTTTAACATCTCGTGTATAACCAGCCATAGCATCTCGGATCGTTCGTTTAACATCTCGTGTATAACCAGCCATAGCATCTCAGATCGTTCGTTTAACATCTCAGATCGTTCGTTAATAAAAGTGACCATCCGAAGTGTCCCGGTAAATTTTTTGCATGTGTTTAATTAAGTATAAAAGTATTTTAAATATAAAGTATTTACTAAATTATTTAATTTTAAATATAAAAGTAATTTATTTTAAATAAAAGTAATTTATTTTTATTAATCCAAATTTTTTTTGAATGTGTTTAATTAAATTATAAACCAAAATATTTAATTTTAAATATAAATATTTTTTTTAATTTTAATTATAAATTAACTAATTATTATTTTTTTAATTATATATTAAATAAAATAATTTATACTAATTAATGTTTTTTTAATTTTATAAAAGATAATAAATTATAATTATATTAAAAATACCGACGAATGTTCGTCGGCAAATGTTTGGAAAAAATACCTCGAAAATTTTCAAGAACCCCGCCAAATCGATAAACGACAAAAAAACTTTCTATTATACCGACGACTTGTCGTCGGTATGCTTAAAGTAATATTAATTGACCCTAAAAGCAGATCTGGGTGGTCATCACTTTCATATCAAAAATAAAAAAACGACCTAGCTACCAACACCCCATATACCCAGCCGCCGACCACCACTAATCCACCAACACCACCACCACTAATCGACCAACACCACCACCACTAATCCACCAACATCACTACACCACACCCGCACCACTGTGCATTTCTTCCCCAACCCCTCTATTGTTTAATTCATCCCCCAACCCCTCTATTGTTTAATTCTTCCTCTTCTTCTTCCCCTCTATTTCTTTTTTACCGAAGGTATTATTTGATTTTTGTTTAATTTTATTAATATTTTGATTATGTTAATTGTTGTTAGTAAATGTTAATTGTTAAGTTTTTTTTTTTTTTTTTTTTTTTTTTTTTTTTTTTTTTTTTTTTTTTTTACAGCCGAGAGCTGTGATAGCTGAGACCGAGAGGCGAGGGTGAGAGCTGTGACAACCAAGACATATATAGGTAACGTACCTTATTTTATTTTTTTATTAACTTTTGGTATCCCGACGACATGTCGTCGTCGACAGTTTTTTATCTTTATTTTTAACCAACCGTTTTTTATAGCCCGAGAGAGACCACAGCACGAGAGAGACCATAGCCCGAGGAGACCACAGCAGCCCGAGACAGTATGTTACATATCCGCATTGTTTTTTCATTTTTATGGTTATTAGTAACGCGTTTGGTTAGTTAGTATTGCGTTTGGTTAATTAGTATTGCGTTTGGTTAATTAGTTATGTGTGGAATAGATAGGTTTTAATATATTGGTGAAATGTTAGTTTGCGTTTGGTTAGTTAGTATTGCGTTTGGTTAGTTATGTGGAATAGACAGATTTTAGTATATTGGTGAAATTTTAGTTTGCGTTTGGTTAGTATGGTATACTAATTAATGTTTATTGAAAGTGCTTAATGTTTATTGAAAAAGCAGGTTATGATATAATAAACTTATATATTTGATTTCGGCATATATTAGTTATTTGAAAGTGATTATGCATTCAAACTTTTTTGATTTCGGCTTATATTTCATAAGCTTCAATTTTCCGGCTTATTTGGAGAGTTCGAGTCAAGTGGTTTGACGTATCCAACAAAAACCGTAGAGTCGAACGTTATAACACTAGAAACAACATGACACAAATTTGGGCATGTAGCACAGCGTTTGAAGATCAACCTTACATTCTCGCAACACAAGCAAAACAAGTCTTCTACCTTGAAGATCCTGCCAGACGACCACTCAATTGGAAGGTCGTTCAAGATGTTAATCACAACACAACATGGTCATTCATCGTGGTAGAAGACGATGATGATGTGATACATGGCAACAACTCATCTGATCTCACTCTGTCTGCTAATTTGAATGATTTGCACTTTCAAAGCTTGAATATCGACGGTCATTCAACGTTAGTTGAGGCACCACCACCAACACCAATCATTCCTGTTGATGACGACGATGATTTTGTTGATGATGAAGACGACTATCCTTGTGATTTAGCTGATTCTGATAATGAAGTCGCAAACAATTCTGATGATGAAGTTGAAGTTGCTACTAATGGTGTTTATGATAGTGATGTCGATTTAGCAGATTGATCTTAAATTGTATCTTGTAAAACAACACTTATTTGAATAAAATTGTTAATGGATTGTTTAATTGTGTATATTTATTTGAATATGTATCTGAATGTGTGCATGCTTATGTTAATTTGTTCATGAATTTCTATATGTTATTCAACTTGTGCTTTTACAGATGGCAGCAGTCGCACGCGGACACGGTGGTGACGGTGCCGGTGACCCACCACCCCCTTTTCGTCCGATTGAGAGCAGTCATCGTGGTAAGAATTTTTAAAAGAAACTTAAACTTGATCATTTGTATTAGGTTACTTGTTATTTTAATTATGATGTGTTTTCACTCACTTCAATTTATAGGAACTGTCCCCCGAAGGGGTAGGGGCAGGGGCAGGGGTGAAGGGAGGGGTGGTGGTGGCAGGACGGGTGTGCGTCAAGCCACCAAGAACGTATCCCTGAGGAACGCCGTGTGTGATTCTGGCCCGCAGGCTATTAAGTTTGACTACAATGATCAGGGGACATTCACTCATGTTGGCACCAACGCTAAGTGGTTCAGTAACTACTGTGGTGAGCTGATTAGGGAGTTCCCGTTGTGGTACGAGTCCTGGAACAAAATTGAAGAGGAAAAGAAGGCGCATGTCATACCTCAACTCTCGGTCAGTTATTCCATTTTCCTTTTATATTGTTTTGTTATCGTGTTTATATATTTTAATGTGTATATTTATTTAAATAAAAAAAAATAAGTTAACAACATTTTTTATTTATTTAGATGTATATATATTAGTTAACAAATGTATATATTAGCTAACATATTAAAAAAATTAACAAATATCAAAAAATTAATAAAAATAATTTTTTTTAAAATTTATTTTAGTTATGTTTGATTGCAGCAAATGTTTGATCTGAAGTCCCACCAGCGTACACCCCGGTGGAAGACCATCAAAGACGGCATCAACGAGTATCTCGCAGGTCGCTACAGGGACAACAAGTACGACGTCAAGCGAGATTACTGGAGTATACCAGGTGGGGCTGATAAGGTGGATGAGATACGAAGGTAAATTTTTTGGTTTGTTAATTTTTTAATATTTGTCATTTTTTTAATATGTTAGCAATTGATATATGTTAATTTTCTGCGTTTGTTATTATGTGTTAGCAAGCCTCCTCCTAACATGGAGCCGTCTGTGTGGGATAAGCATATTGAGCTCTACCTCAGTGAAAAGCATGCCAACAGGTCCAAAATCAACAAGGAAAACAGACAGAAGAACAAGAACACTAGCCGCCACGGATCTCGGTCGTTGGCCGCATCTCGCCACCAATACGTAAGACACATTATGATTATTTTACATATATCTCATTATATATGCTGTTTGATTTGTCGTTTTTAATTTGTTTCACCTTATATGCTTGTGTAAATATATATATATATATATACAGTTTGAGAGGAGTGAGAACCGTCAGTACCCCTCCCTCATACAGAGCTTTTACGACCAGCGTTGCAAGAAAGGTGTATGGTTGAAGGACGAGGCTCGTGTTCAATACGTAAGTACCGTTTTATTTTTATTTATTTTATTTAATTTTATTTAATTTTATTTTAATTTAATTTATATTATTTGTTTTTGTTATTTTAATTTATATTATTTGTTTTTTTTTTTTTTTTTATTTTATATTAATTTTATCAATTTTTTCAACTACATAGGAAGAGATGTGCGCACTGCGGGATCTGGGAGCTAACACGCCTATTGGGAGAGCCTACACAGAGGAAGAGATACTTGCAAAGGTTTTAAAGGGCAAGCAGGGGGGGTATATAGCCGGTAGGGGTAGGGTAGTACCAGGTATTGGCAAGACAAGGTTACCCATGCCGCCAGCTTCCGATTCGTACACCACACCCGAGATTGACAAGATGTTTGCCGAAAAAGAAAAAAAGATCAAGGAAGTTGAAGAAGAATCTAAGGAAACTAAGCGCCAACTCAAGGCAGTTATGAAAGTAATGAAGACAAACCCCGATCTGTAGTCCCAGTTGATGAGCCAGATGGCATCTCAAACCGAGGCAGGATCGGGGAGTGGGACTGGCGTGGGCGCGGCAGGATCGAGGAGTGTGAGTGGGAGTGGCAGTCAGAATGGCTCGGGGAGTGACGAGGCTGACTTGGGTAGTGGTGATGAATACAGTGATTACGACGTTGACGAGGGACAATGAGGTATATTTGTATGGGTTATTTTGTAAACGTTAACATTTTCTCCATCCTTATGCTTGATCCTCATCCGTATGATGTACACTTTAACACTTAACACCTTGACTTTGTCCATCCGTATGCTATTGACTCATCCGTATGTTATTATTGTAAACTTTGGCATTTTGGCAACTTAAACATTGCGGATATAGCATCTTTTGTGCTATTGGCAGCTTGATAACGCCCATTTTGTAGAATTTGAAACGTTTTAATGTATTTGGGGTGTTTAGCGATTATATATAAGAGTTTTAGCCGTTACAAGTTGTTTTGGCATATTGGCATGTTGGTATAGAGGTTTGGATTGTGTATACAGGTTTGGATTGTGTAGATTTTTTCCGGAAAAAATCTGGAAAACGGCTACATTACAGGCTGCTATGCAGCCTGCATAAACTAAAAATACCGACGACATGTCGTCGGTATATTATAGCATAATTTTGACTTTTTTGCGTTTGACCCTTTTGACTTTTTTCTAGGACTTTTTGTATACCGACGCCATGTCGTCGGTACCATAAAACATTGACCGTTTGACTTGTTGACTTATTGACCGAGTAATTAACGGTTTTTGGTAATTGTAATTAACATACCGACGACTAGACGTCGGCATTTTATTTGTCGAAACAAGTTTTCAGTTGACTGAAAATGGCTGTGGGCCCCACTTTAGCGTCGGGAAATATCGCCGGGACAGTAAATCCCGACGAGGCATTGCCGACTATAATAGGCCGACGAAGCTTCGTCGGCATCCAACCCTTACCGACGAACGGGCGTCGGTACAGTCCAAAAAATTTCGTCGGCAAAAGTGTGATATGTACTAGTAATTGCGTTTACTTGTTTGTATATATACATGCTTTGCTGGGAGTTTGACGACTATAACAACAAATTAAATCACGTTAGGTAACTTGAACCTTGATAACCACCTTGACCAGTGTTCAAAGAATACAAGGCTCGTAATTTGGGCTAGGGAACTTTAGGCGTTTAACCATTTTAATGTCGAGCAAGTATGTGGGTTGGATCAGAATTGTTATAAATTTGCAAATACTATTAAAAATATGGATATATTATTTGCTCATCTATGCTAGTTACACCAGAACTGCAACTAATCCAATACTACAGTCCAAAGTAACCTCGGATAAAGGAATACAAAGTAAGCCCATAATTACGAGACAGTTTGCAAAACAAAGGAATGGGAACAATCTTGACATGGATCAACTACTTCAAAACCAATGAATTTAACAAATAGGAATCTTGTTACACTATACCACTTCTATAGTTCTATGTATGATGAAGAAGCATTAAGAAGTAAAAAGAGTCAATTACTTAAATGAACTTTTTTCTATACCATCTTATCAAAATGGACCGCGCAAAAAAGATTTATCA
Organism: Artemisia argyi; assembly: GCA_030686995.1. NCBI lineage: Eukaryota > Viridiplantae > Streptophyta > Magnoliopsida > Asterales > Asteraceae > Artemisia > Artemisia argyi. The sequence continues at coordinate 159,152,940 of CM060706.1, read as the reverse complement.
AAATGATCCAACAAAGTGCGCTTCCATTGAATGCAAGACATGTTGGATGAATGCGCACAATGTTTATACTATTTTCACACAAGACAAATCCAAGCGCACAGTGCGCCCTGGTGCGTTTCATGAAAAGACAAAATACAAGACAAAATGTGCGCTGCAAGTGCGCTTCATTTAAGTGTGCGCTCAAAAAAAAAAGACAATATCACAAGATTCCAAATCTCAAGGAGCACAAGCGCGTTTGGTTTCAATATTTTGGTGTGCGCTGAATTAATAAAAACAAAATTAATAACAAAAAAAAAACACAAAACCACAAAAGTCCAAAAGTGTAGCGCACAAGCCATTTATGTGCGTCTAAATTTTTGTGTGCGCCTGAATTTTGATAAAGTTAAAGCCAAATCATTTATGTGTTTGTTACATGTAGAAAGAATTAGTAGAAAAAAAGGACTGTGATGTGTGGTCAAAAAAGGAGATGGAAGGGTAGGTTTCATTTATAAATACAAAATATAGAGTAGTGTATGTGTGTATCAAATAAAGTTAGTGTGAATTGAAATCAATAACATAAACAAAGAGAAAGGAGAAAAGCCATGTGTGTATTAAATAAAGTTAGTATGGATGAAAGTCAATACATAAAAGACAAAAGCCAGCGCATGAAGGGGTAGGCGCATGTACATGTGCGCTGAGGTTCACTTTTGTAAAAACAAGAAAATTGGTTTGAATTGGTAAAAAGGTTTGTGACTAGGCTTGTTTGGTAATTTGTTTAAGTAAAAAAGTGCTACTACAAGCGTGAAGGTGGAAGGGTACACCGACTAATAGTGTAGGTAATAGTGCTGGTGCAAGCCTTACTTGGTGCTGTCTAGGACATATGCCTTCCTCTTTCTATTGTTCAGCTGCGTAAAATATGTGTTAGTATTAACCTGATTCTAATGCACATTGTTAGGTGTAAAACTTTAATAACCTGTAACCCCAGAACCAGACTCACCTTTCCATAACCATAATGTGAGGGCATACATGACTTACTCAGCATTTGTGGTATGGGGGTGCCCCCACCTGTTATCAACTAAGCTACGACCATTGTTATGTGTTATTAAAATGCAAGCTCCATTATATTACCTTAAGCATTGCTTTTTGTGCAAATTTAATTGCCGCAAAGAATGTGTAATAAAAAAAATATTGTTCGCCGAAATTTTACTTACAGTACCCGTCGCCGCAACGCGCAAGTACTTTTACAAAAATATTAGAAAATAATAAATAAACACTCAAGAAGTAAAAGAGAGCAAAGTTTAACCTTACCGGCGCCGTCCTGATCTCTCCACCACCGTCAGATCCTCTCCATCAACCACCGGTACAACGTCGTTAATTTATCTCACCTAAAAGCGTTAGGGTTTCGTTTTCTTTTATATGTTAATTGACTCACATTAGTTCAATCAATCAGTGAAATTGAACTATTATTTGTTAACTGAACTTGTCTTTAGTTAGTTTATCATGTCAATTTGTGAATATTGAAATTGCTTCTTGTTATTTGTTTAATAAATTGAAAATGCTAGTTTTATTGAGAGTGTGATTGATCTGGTACTTTGCTGTGTTATGTGTAGTATTACATGCATTGTTTCAAGTTGAATAAACCTCTTTCGGATAGATTGGAGAAAAAAATGAGGGTATTTGTAAGTGTTAGTTTGTAAAATTCTGAAAAGGTGAATATATTTTCTAGGTAGGATGAATATATTGTGCTTCGAACAAGGGATATATTGGACAACCATATGGTTCTTTTCTAGATGGTTTGAGTTTCGGAATTGTATGATAAATTAACTACGAATGCGTAAAAGGTATATCACTTAGAAATGTTTGGCTCTTTTTTGGTTAGTTGTTATGCCACTTCTTATGAGTGTTAAGGAGGAAACAAAAAAAAAAATGTCATTTTCCTGAAGTAGTGAATTGCTGATTTATGATGTATTCGACTAGATTTAATTTAGTGTTATCCTTGAATGCATTTTTGTTTCCTTCATTTGTGCATAGCAATTTTGGACATGGTGAAAAGCCAGAGTCTGAATTTTTAAGTAATGACCTGGTTTCTATTATGCTTTTAGCTTTTGGGTTTTATTTCAGCTTATCTACGGAATGTGTATACTGCATGAAGTTAGATATATAGGTTGTTTTTGTTTGTATATTGTAAACAAAGAGGTGAACTATAAACATCTGGTTGTGTTAAAGTAGTGACTTATGGATTTAACTGATGATTTGAACAACTTGAAGATCATAAATATCCTCTGGGTGTGTATCTTATTTAGCAAGATACAAGGTCTGTTTATTGTCATAGCTAGGTTTATAAACATAAGAACATAGTGTTAATTTGGCATGTGTCTGTCCTGAAGAAGTAGCATTTGCTTAATTTTTGTGGTGCTTTAACTTCTTTAAGATTATAATTTTGGTTTGCATACCGAATGCTTATGCGATGTAAAACATTTTTTTGCCAAGTTATGGGTAACAACTGAAGCTTGTGTTGCTTAAAGATGAATTAGTAGCTCTTCCTATGCTTAAAAATATTTCAAGGCACTATCTGAGTTTATCAGTTGGATGCATGTGTTGCTTAACCAAAGATCTTTATTTATTTATTTATTTATTTATTTATTTATATTTTTGTGTGTGTGTGTATATAAGCAATTGTTTGTACCCGTAAGGCGCAATTTGGTATTTGCATGATCTCAATAAATTAGTGAGTCTTTACTGGATATAAATTATATGATTGTTTGAAATTGTTTTAATTCATTCGGCGTTGTGAATGTATAGCTTATAAGCATTGTGAAAGCAATGAAAGGCCCGCTTGCTACATCTCAACAAGAACAAGTTTTACTTGAGTTAACATCTGACCCGGAGCCCGTGGATCACTGTGGCTTAACTCCGAGTAAGCTACCTGAATTAGTGGAGAACAATCCCTCAATAGCTGTTGAAGTTTTAATCAAACTTATGAATTCACCCGAAATTTCTGAGTACTTAACAGTTATCGTGAACATGGATATGAGTATTAATTTAATGGAAGTTGTAAGCCGGTTAACCACAGATGTTGAGTTACCATCTGAGTTTGTGTATACGTACATAACCAACTGTATGTCGTCTTTAAAGAACATCAAGGATAAATATATGCAGAACCGGTTGGGCATGCTTTTGTGTGTTTTCTTGCAGACTTTGATCAGAAAGAAGATTATCAATGTTCAAGATCTTTTCATTGAAATTCAAGCGTTCTGTATTGAGTTTTCACAGATCATGGAAGCAAGATCTTTTCACGGGGTTTGAACCCACCGTCAAATATATTCGAATCGGGTAAAGCCCTCTATTTCTAGGAGGTTGTCGTGACCACTTCAGGGTTGTAGGGTTGTTTGGCAACTGGCAGGAATTGAACCTGAGACCTCACACATTTTAGTGGTATTAGTCACAAGGCTTTTTACCACTAGGCGGCTAGGCCACCCGAGTGGTTATTTTCTTGTTCCTGTTTGTACACACATATATTGATCTGTTTTGTTCTTTGTATGCCTATGTGCGCACACAGTTCTTCTCCCCTGGTAGTGTATATTGAGGAACCACACTCATTTGAATTTCATTTTGTAAGAAAATGTTGTGTTTTGTTTCATTAGGAAACCTCATAACGCATGGAACTACTTTCTGATGACTGGCTCATGCTAGTTACTACACGAAATCAGTGTAGAAACATAATTTTAGAATTTGAAGTTTTTGAAAAATTTCAACTGTAATTTATTAAATTGTGGCTTAATCGAGCATTTTAATGTATGAGAGAACAAAAATGCAATAATAAATGTTATATCATTATCTAGTGTGTCCCAACTCGACAACTCGGCAAGTGTCAATCTGGGTCATCCCTTTATTTGTTAATTGTGCCACGCTAGGGCCGAGCGTTGTCATTTGCAAAAAAATCATAAATAAGACTCCCAAATGCATCAGTGATCAAGGATTCGTCGACCATTAACCACGAAGTATGAATGTGTAACTTTCATAAAGACACAACCAAAAAGTTATGAACAACCAAAAGCTATAGTTTTTTGAAGTGTTAAAAATGATTTGATGTAATACATTTACTTTGCACTTGTATAAAACTCTAAAACTATTCATAATATTACAACTCGAACCCTTCACGCACGGAACACGGATTTTGAAGGTGATTTGGTTATCCAGTTGACCGAACCATGTTTCTGTGTGTGTGTGTTAAAGTGGTATTGTGAGTATGTTTGTGTTTTGTTAAAAGAAAAAAAAAAGTATGTTTGTGTTTATGTGAGGTATGTATGTGTGGTGCTTTTGTTGGTTACCACTTACCACAACAGAAATTTAGCGGTTGATTTGGCGATAAGAGTGAATGCTAATGCGATAGTAATAGTGTAGTCACTAGTACATCTGGTCCAAACATATTCAAAATAATTTATAAATTGTTACACTCCTCAAGTACATTAAATTAGCACATGCCAAACATGTCAAAAACATAGGGTGAGCATTGGTCCAAGACCGGACCGGACCGAGGATCGAATTAGCCAAAAAGCCAGGACCGAGGACCGGACCGAATGTGGTCGGTCTGGTCCGGTCCAACAAGGCCAAATAATCGGTTTGCGGATCGGACCAATGACCGAATTAGCCAAAAAGCCAAGACCGTGAACCTGACCGAATGTGGTTGGTCCGGTCCGTTCGAGTCGTTTGCTCAGCACTGCAAAAACATATTGTTCCTGACAATTTTTTTTTTTTTTTTTTTTTTTAATTTCTATTATTTATTTATTTATTTATTTTTTCAATTAATATTTTCAAACTAGTTGCAATAAATAAGGGTGAAATAGTCATTTGCCAGCTAATAATATCCCTTTTATATTAAAAAAACAAACTTAACAAAAATATCTTAGAAAACAATACTATAAATTATAAAAAATTTTAACCTAGAGAGGCTGCAATAACAATTTTATAAAATTTCAACCTCCACCACCACCACCAGCGCCGCTCCCATCCCCTTCCCGCCACCGTCAGATCCAGGTACAACACCTCAAATTTATTTGACCTAATGTTTTACTTTTTTATAAAAAAATAAATTAGAATTGAGACTGTTTTATATATATATGATTGAGCTATTATTTATATGTTAAAAACTGACTGCATTTTTTTTTAAAATATATTTAGGTGTTGTTTTTTGCTATTTTAATTTTATGCATTTGTGATCAGTTTTAGGATTATTAATTTATTTATGGCTTGTAAGAGAGAATTTTGTAGCTGGATTGAAAATTAATAAGGAGGGATTGCTAGGTTTATAGGAATATCAGTGGCGAATAAGGCCGAGCTTGTTGGTCTTGCGTTGACTTGTTTGTAAATATAATTAGAATACGTGGATTAGTCTTGTAATGTCAAGTGGTTCTTGTGTCGTTGGGATTTTGAAAAATTGACTAACAGAATTAGATACGTTTGCTAGAACTTGATAATTACCTTTACTAGAAGTTTAAAGAAGAAGAAAAGGCGTGTTATTTCTTGCTAGTGAATATTGCGTTGTCCCATAGGAAGTAACTGTGTTGACTGAATATCTCTTTTGGAAATTTGAAAACTGTGTATTACAGTTCAAAGTAACCATGAAAAAATAATAGTACATAGTAAGCCCAAAATCACGAGATAGTTCGCCAAAAGGGATGAGAACAATCTTACCATGTATTTAAGTACTTTAAAACACTGGAAGTGATAAATAACAGAATCCAATCGCGCTAGACCGCTTTCTTAGGTGTCATTTGTTTTTTGGAAGGAGCACTTTCTCCCTCTTTTCACTTCTTTTGTGGCGTGCAGAGGTATCTGTTTGTTTTTTTGCACACATTAGTGCTTCTTTTCACTTCTTACCTCTTCAAAAATTAGACATAGACTTTCACTTTTTTCGCACTTCTTCAACATAAACCCTATCTATTTCTCTTTCATTCATTTCTTTCAAAGGCACAAAAAACAATCGGTGTTCTTCCTTGCAAATGAAGACTTTAGAATTTAGATGTACCTCTTCTTCTGCAGACATGGTTTGCAGATGTTGATATAAAACCTCAGAAAAAACAAATGACTCCTTATGTGACAGGAAGCCTTGAAAACTCAGAAGGCTGCAGCAACCATATTGCTCAACTAGGACGTTACTAGTGTTGCCAAGAGCTAAAATACTAGTGTAAAGGTGGAAGGGTACATCTTAGTGTAGGTAATATTGCTGGTGCAAGTCCTACTGTGTACTGCACAAGACACATGCCTTACTCTTTCTATTGTCAAATTTAAATGCACATTTTTATGTGTTGATTAATTATGAATACCCTTATATTACATTAGGCACTGCTTTTGTGCAAATTTGAATTGCTCATTGATGAGTATATTCTCAGTTCCTGTGCATTAACTTGCTGCAGGCAGATTACGGATCAGGCAAATAAATCTCGATCTTGACAGTTTGCTGCCACTTAGCTAGAAATTGTTTCATAACTAACCCATTTAGCTCTCTTTTGACCATAGTTTCGAGTCTTTATTTGCTGCTTCTGTGACTAATACATGCACATATTTCTTGTATCATTGATTTCTTATCCTTATTACTTGCTCTTCCACCTTCTCTTGTCTATTTTGTTATTTGCATTGTTGATGGTAGATGGTAACTCTAAAAGCTAGATACAATTTCCAGATATCATTTGTAATCTAGACTTGAGAATTCATTCATTCACTGATTTTGCAACTGATGAGCATCACCATCCCTTGAATCTTGAATCTGTATTTATCATCCCTACATTGAAATAATAATTGCCATTTGAACTCCTTGAATCATATCTAATGGCACGGATTCTATCACTTTGCCACTCGTTTTCCCCTTTCAATTGGTTTCAATCTTCCCATTGTTCTCTTCTTTCTTCTGTAAAGGCTTCTCGCTTCTGTCTATATATCCGAGTTGCTGTTCAAGCTTTTATTCCTAAATATATAAGATGCCAAGGACACGCGGAAAGTCAAATACGACAGCTGTCAGGACTGAGGAACTGCCAAAGGCCGTCAAGATAGAGAAGGCATCTGAACCAGAAGAGCAGGTAGATTTAGATGAAGATGTTGATGAGGCAGGCGAGGAGGAGGTTGAATATGAAGAAGTAGAGGAAGAAGTTGAGGAGGAAGAAGAGGAAGAGGTAGAAGAAGAAGTTGAGGAAGAGGAGGAAGAAGAGGAGGAGGAGGAGGAGGATGAGGATGTTGAAGATGAACAAAAAGGGAAAGATGAAGAAATGGAAAATGCTGAAGATGATGAAGACACTAAGAAAAAACATGATGAACTTCTCGCTCTTCCTCCTTATGGTTCCGAGGTATATCTTGGTGGAATTCCTCTTGATGCGTCTGAAGATGTTTTGAAAGAGTTTTGTGAATCTGTTGGAGAAGTCACCGAGGTAACCTTCTGTCTCTCTTTATGTTATAGAAAATTATGTTGCTATTTATGTATTTTAATGTTAATTAACCTGTAACAGGTCCGGATAATGAAAGGTAAAGACTCAAGTGAGAATAAAGGCTATGCTTTTGTGACCTTCAGGACTCAAGATCTGGCTGCTACTGCCATTAAGGAGCTCAACAATAGAGAGTTGAAGGTATTGCAACAATTTTAAATCTTTATAGAGGTAGAAAAAGTGGTGTGGGTTGGATAACAATGCAATATGGGCTTTGGGTTGAAACTGTTCATTTTGCAGCAGGTTTGAAACGGTCTGTATTTGGGTTCACTGACTTGCACACAATATATGTCTAATTTTTTTGTATATAATTGATGCAATTATATTTGAGTATAAAATGATTTTGTCCATTTATATTATAAATTAATGCAAATTCTGAAGTAAATGGGTCGATGCTACATCTATCTTTTCGAATCAATTTAAATCTGCTGTTGCTGTAAAAAAATGTTGCAGCAAGCTGAAATATTTTGCATTCAGCTTCTTGACATCATATTCTTGGTTATATATTTATTTATATCAGGGTAGAAAGATCAAGTGCTCAACATCTCAAGCGAAACATAAATTATTCATCGGTAACGTTCCTAAAAGTTGGACAGTGGATGAGATGGAAAAGGTTGTCAAAAGGGTTGGACCTGGCGTTAATTCTGTAGAGCTGCTAAAGGTTTGGTTACTAATTGGCTAGAAAATGTTATATTATATTATATGCTTGTAATAGCATCATGTATCTAATTTCTTTTTTTCCCTATTATGTTACAGGATCCACAAAATTCTAGGCGGAATCGTGGATTTGCTTTCATCGAGTATTATAATCATGCCTGTGCAGATTACTCAAGACAAAAGATGTTGAAGCCAAAATTTAAGCTTGATGATAACTCTCCAACTGTGAGCTGGGCTGACCCGAAAAATGCCGAATCTTCAGCGTCTTCTCAGGTGCTCTAATCATTAATATTCAGTTTTAAATCTGGTCACCTTCATTTCTGTTTCTTGAAGTTAGATCCCCGAACTTCATTTGGATTTACCTGAGTAACTGAACGTCTTAAACATTGCTAGTTATATTAAAGGTCACTCAATTCATCACTTTTTGCATTTTCTGATGTAGGTTAAGGCAGTTTATGTTAAGAATTTGCCTAAAAATGTCACCAATGAGCAGCTAGAAAAGATATTTGAGCATCATGGGAAGATTACAAAAGTAGTTCTCCCTCCTGCAAAAGCGGGTCATGAGAAGAGTAGGTTTGGTTTTGTTCATTTTGCAGATAGATCAAGTGCTATGAAGGCTTTAAAGGACACTGAGAAATACGAGCTAAATGGTAATGCTGGCTTTGGGTATTTATGTTATTTTGCAGTCTAATCAGCACTTGGCTTTTTGGAAAAACTGTCTGACATTATTTGGTTTTTAACGAACAGGTCAAACTTTGGAGTGCTCTCTTGCCAAGCCACAAGCAGATCAGAAAACATCTGGAGGAGCTTCTAACTCGCAGAAGGTTGCTTTACTTCCACACCATCCTCCTCATGTTGGGTATGGCTTGGTAGGGAGTCCATACGGGGCTTTGACTGCAGGCTATGCAGGGGCAGGCTATCCACAGGTTGGGTTTTACACCATCCTCATATGTTTAGAGGCATTCTATTTTGGACATATGTGATTACTTCTATTATGTTTTTTTCAATTGATTCATACTTTTCTGCAGCCACTTATCTATGGAAGGGCACCTTCGACAGCTGGTATGGCAATGATGCCAATGCTTTTGCCTGATGGAAGGATCGGATACGTCCTGTAAGTGAAAATTTTCATGTGGAGCTTGATTGTTCAATTTCTTTCAGTTCTTAAATAGCCGTTTATACAGAAGCAAGAACAGATCATTAGGACTATAGAGATGGCAAGCTGGGTAGGGCGGTCAAGTTGGCTAATGGGTCAAAAAGGACAACTTCTAAGTGGGTCAATATGGGTTGGGCCGGGTCGACCCATATACACGCTATTTAATCTGTTTTTTGAACTTAATAACTAAATATTGTGCTAATAATAATTGTAAAAACATTTTTATTCGAGTTAATTACATAAATCGTCCTTGTGGTTAGGCCATAGTTCATATTTCGTCCTTAACTCTCAATAATTACACCAATCCATGGCTCCATGCGGTCGTCCACTTTGAGTTGACCCGTTCTTTGACCAGACGGGCACTAGTTTCAGCCGTTAACCCCGGTCACGTTAGCGTCATGTGAAGGGGTAAAATGGTCCATTTTCGCTGTGAAACCACAAAGATGATGTTTGTTACAAGTTTAGGTATGTTGTCCATATTCCCGCCCTTTAGTTTCCCGCCCCAATCGAAGCTCCTACACCACTATAACCCCCACCACCACCGAAGCTCCTTCACCATTAAAACCCCCACCACCACCGAGGCTCTTCACCAACACCAAACTAAACAAGGAAATGAATTCACCCCCAAATGATCAATGGGAACAATCCCTTGATATAGACGACTCTGATCTCCGACCAACCCCGGTCCTTCGTCCTTGCAACAACCACCAAATACACCCTGGAAAACTGTTAGGATAACACCAGGTCCTGCGGGCATTGTTCAATTGGCGAAGCTCCGTAAAATAGCGGATACTCGGGAAGGTGGAGATGAGTGTGTAATGTCAAACACAGGAGTATATTAGGAAAAGTTGTTGAGGATGTGGGTGAGGAAGAGGATTTACATGTGTGCCGTGGGTCAGGGCGGTTGAGTTTGTGAATGCTAATGTGGGATTGTGAGTGGGTGTTCAGGAGATTTTAAGAACTTTCTCAAGAATGGGAAACTTGATCAAGTTGTTGCAATAATCAAGTCTTGTACTCCAAATGCGCTTGGCGATCTTACACTAACTCTCAAAGATATTACTGTAGTTGATACTTCATGACATTTTAGTGTTCTCCTAAACCATTACTCCATTATCATCCACCTTCTGTATTGAACAATAAACACAAAATCCGAATCCATTACAACTTACTTGGTACATCCTCAAGCATTTCGTCGCAAGATTTTTTCCTCACAAATTCAAGTATTTCCTCGTTTAGTTCTTCACTTATATTGTCATACCCACCATACTTGGTTAATTTGTTCACCATACTTGGCTACAACTTCATCAACGATTTCATCTGTTAGTACAACTTAAGACCAATCCTTTTCCGACGAATGATCATCCCTTGTAAACACAGCCTTTTCCTTATCAGCCATTTCTCCGTTAGTGTTTGGATGTGTGTAGCACTGTAGTGAATCTGTGAATGGAAATTAGGGTTGGGTTGGTTTGGTTTAATTGGGGGAAATGAAGGTTGAGGTTGGTTGGGAGTTTTAAACCGAGTTTTAAATCGCGGGCATACGAACGTGGGTTTTAATTCGGGTATATAACCCGACAATTAATGCGCCAAAAAAAAAAACAACATACCTAAACTTGTAACAAGAGTCGTCCATGTGGTTTCACAACTAAAATGGACTGTTTTGCCCCTCACGTGACCGGGGTTAACGGCTGAAACTAGTGCCCGTCTGGTCAAAGAACGGGTCAACTCAAAGTGGACAACCTTAGGGACGATTGGTGTAATTATTGAGAGTTAAAGACGAAACCTACAACTATGGCCTGACCACAAGGACGATTTATTTAATTAACTCATTATTATAAAAATAACAGAATCTTTTCCAATAAAGCATTTAAAGTTAGGTTTTTTAAAAATTACTTCAGATGACCCTTTTTCTTTTTAGTAAAATATAGCTCAACTAATTTGGTTTGTTAGAGACGAAGTAACACAAATTTGTCTAATCAGGATGATACACCAGCGTTCTATTTTTTAATATGATTATAGACACACATATTCAAAGAAGAATAATATAAGCCTCTAACAGATCTTTTACAGTGTTAAAAGGATCCATTTTGCTTATTTATAAACCATGCAAGTCAAGTTTGGTCAATCAAAGTTTCTTCTACTAATTTTGGTTTTTGTTTGTGACATCTGAGTATTGTCGATGTTCTGCTCATGGCTGCATGTATCTCGGCATACTAATTTTGGTTTTTGTTTGTAACAGGCAACAACCAGGTGTTCCACCACACACACCACCACAACCACAACATCATAGAGGAGGTGGTGGTCGTAGTGGTGGAGGAAGCAGTTCTAGTGGTGGCCATAGGCGTAGTAATGATAGTGGAGGTCGAGGACGTAGCCGCTACAACCCGTATTAACTCTGTAGCAAAAGTCTAATGTTAATTGGGTTTCGTTATTAACTTTGGAAAACAATGAGCATCTGGTTTTACTTTGAGGGCTTGGATGATTATTTTAACTTTTTTCAAGTACATTCACTTTAATATCGTCCTTTACTGCCTGTTACATTTGGTTTTAACATGGGACTTTGGAACATCATATATGTTATTTCTTGATATCATTTTATTTTCTTGGTATTTTAGTCTTGGCCCTTTGGAACATCATCATGTACAACTTTGGAACATCATTTGATGACAATCAAAGGTCTTTTTAGTATTTTTCACCAGATAATAGACGGTGAGGATCAAATATATTGTGTAAATCTAAAAAGCGAAGAAGCTGGCACCGTGGAAAAATATCAGCCATGGTATGTGAAATGTTCCAACTTTTATAGAGACCAAACGAGTTTAATTTTTTTTGAAAAAAATGCATGTATTCAAAAAGTCAAAAAAAGACAAGACTGAAAGTAAAATCTAGAGCAGTAGTACTTCAATGCTTCACAAATTCATTTATATTGAACATAAATTAACGGAGTGGTTGGAGTTTAATTTTTTGCTGAATCTTGTAAGGATCACCTTCAAAAATCTTGTAATCCCATGGCTTCCATTAAAGAACTAGACCACCTCAAAATCCCACTTGAAGACATCAAATTGGCCACAGACAACTTTTCCGACACTAGTTTCATTGGCCAGGGTGGATTTGGGAGGGTCTACAAAGGCCAACTTCCTATCTCCTCATCTGCCACTCGCTCTGGCAAGCCAACCACCAACGTCGCTGTAAAACGTTTAGATGTGAAGGGCGGGCAAGGACAACATGAGTTCTTAATGGAGATTGTCATGCTTTCTAGTTACAAACACGATAACCTGGTCTCTCTTGTTGGATTCTCTGAAGAGGGTGATGAGAAAATCATTGTTTATGAGCACGAGGTTCGTGGAAGCCTAGACAAGTATCTGGCTACTGATCTGACATGGGTGCAACGCCTTCAAATATGTATTGGTGCTGCTCGTGGACTTAATTATCTTCATAGTGGCGTGGGAGAGGGGCACAGGGTGTTGCACTGCGACATAAAGAGCTCTAACATATTATTAGATGAGAATTGGGAAGCTAAGGTTTCTGATTTCGGCTTGTCTAAAATAGGTCCCACGAATCAAGAGTTCACTTTTCTAGTTACAAATGCTGCTGGCACGTTCGGCTATGTTGATCCACAATATGTAACAACGGGTGTACTTACAAAAGAATCAGATGTGTACTCTTTTGGTGTAGTATTATTTGAAGTCTTATGTGGAAGGCTAGGAATGATTGGAAACTATGATGATGAGCGTAGGTTTTTGTCTCATTTGGCAAGACTCCGTTTTGAAGAGGGAAAATTAGACGAAATAATCCTCCCAAGTATAAGGAAACAAATAAAGACAAATTCGTTGCAAATATTCTCCAGAATTGCTTATCAATGCCTGGAAATGAACCGAAAACAACGTCCAAGAATGGCAATAATCATGGAACAGCTACAAATCTCATTGGAATTTCAATTAGTAAGTTATTTTTGTCATGAACTTAAGTTGAGGATCTGTTTTGATCTTAGGACAATTTCACTTTTGATGACAAATATTTGTTATTTGATGGTAGGGTTGTCGAAGGATGACACGGATAGGGCTATGGGGATCAAGCACCGGTGGAGGGCCTTGGTCATCGCAACTTGGCAGCAATCAAAAGCTTAGAAAGATAACGATTGATCATGAAGATTGGATATATTCTATTGGTTTTACAACTGAGGAATTTGGTTTGTTAGATTCATCTCAACATCATGGTGGTGCTGGTGGCAAAAGTGGTGGTGAAATATCAGAGGTGAAAATTTTCAACTCAATTGACATCTTTATAAACTTTTTTTAGCATCAAGTTGTCAAGAGTTAAAATGGGCCAAAATTGAAACTAACCACCTAGTACATCCTAGTATCCTACATATAATATTACCAAGTAGATTACCATTAATGAATGTACAGACTAAAAATTTCCAGTGTTATAAATGCTTTGACAATCTGGGAGAGAAAAAACTATTCTGAGGATAGTACAATATACTCCATATTTTTAAGAGATGGTTGAGCAAATAATCAAACATATCTACCAACTTATGTGATACACACGAGTTCTTGTGATAAAGCTCCTTGTCATACAATTATCTTTGTAACAACATGATCTTTGTCGGTTTTTGTAGATCAACTTTGATGCCAACGAAGAAATAACGGGGATACTTGGAACAGTTGGAGTAACCACAGGGCTTTATGCAGGTTATATAGTAATCTCATCATTGTGTTTTGTGACAAACAAAACTAGGCATGGGACTTTTGGTAAGGAGACTGGAACGCCTTTCTCTGTTCCTTGGGAATTAGGCTCGTTTGCGGGGTTTTATGGCCGTGCTGGCTTTTACTTGGATGGACTTGGTTGCTATTTGAAGGCTACCATATAGAAAGATTCGAGGCATTCCTAATTGATGAATGACTGACTTTTCGATTCATGCCAAATAGTCCATTAAAGATAACATTTTTCGTGTGAGAAGGCTGAAAAAAGAGTACTCTACCATTAAATTTTGTTTATGACCTACGGATACTCCATCACTCATTCTTAACTTGCAGCATTTTATTCCTCATTCTTAACTTGTATCTAATTGAGCTTTTTATTAATATAATGCCACTAACTGTCTTCACTTCTTTTTCTTGACTCTTTTCCTTTTTCATTCTCTTTATACTCCATAGAAATATAGAATATGTACCTTTTAGTGTTTTTTTATAGCTTATCTTTTTTCACAAAATGATACAAGTAAAGCAATTAAATAACGACTAGACAGTTAAGGTCTACGACTATATATTGTGTGAATCGCTTATCAAATTAATCGCTAATTCATTCACTTGCATACGTTAACAATTCCCATATGCTTTAAAATTCCAACTTCAATATCTTAATATCATTATTTCAGTATCATTTTGAAAATGAGCCCAGATACAATCACTCTTCGTATCCTCGGGTTCCATAACTGCGAGGGTTGTGTACGAAAGGTGGGAATGGTATTACATCAACTTGATGGTGTCGAACCAGTAGAATTTGATCCTATGAGTGGAAAAATCACAATCTCAACCTCTAAACACCCCGACGTTATCAAAGATGTCATGGAACGTAGAACCAAGAAAAAAGTTCTCATTTTGTCACATAAAATAAACCCTGGAAACCAAAGTAATATCAATGTTCAAGATTTGGCCGAAACCTTGCTAAGACGATTGTCTCAGGCCGAAGGACTAAACAACGTCGAATTGGTAGGTGATTTGAATTCAAATTCATTCAGACTCAGTTTCAATCACCGCTTACCGGATTTTAGTACTAGTGCTTATATTGCGGATAGTGACAATGAGCTGTTTCCTCACGCAATGCGCACCACACTCGAGTCATCAGCACCACAAAGCCTCCCCGCGACAGCTGATCAAGTACCGGTTTATGGGTACCCATCAGAGTTCAATGGAATGTGTGCAACTTGCGGCCATGATCATACAAGTAAGTGCTGCACTATTATGTGAGGAAGTTGGTGGTGCAAATGTGCAATAGATCACTTTCGGGGTTTTGACTACTTGTATTTATTTTTTCTAGTAAGAGATTGTCGATGCATGCGTGTGTTTGAAGGTTTTGAACTTTGTGGTCATGTGGTGTATAATTAAATGTATAGGTTGATTGTATCAATAAGTTTCTTATAATTAATTAGTTTGGAATTAATAATTTCGATGATGTTAATTTTCTTGAAAAACCCAACCTTAAACTTCGACTTAGTCGAAGATGTATCAGAATTTGAAAGTATATATATATACTAGCATGGTACCCGCGCGTTGCAGCGGCGACTATCTTGAAATAATTTTTTTTGGTAAATAATGTATTTTAGTATATTATGTTCTTTTTATAATAAATTTATTGATATCAAGAATTGCATGCAACATATTTTAACTCATTAACTAATGACAATGTTTTTAATTATATAATTGTGATAATAATTATTAGAGGTGGTAATTTGTGCATAAAATAAGAAAAAAATGGGCTAATTTGTAAACGATGTGGGCATATTTTGCCCTCGCCTTTTTTTGAAATGGGCATGCATTGCCTATTGAAAAGTTAAATAGCAGTAATGGATACATAATTTCTCTCAATTGTAGAACATTACAATCGTTTTTAAAGAAAAATATATAATATATTTGACTTTTTAAATATAAATGGGGTGTTACGCTTAAGGAATATATTTGATTTTTTAAATATAAGTGGGTATATATGCAATTACCTCTAAATTTTAAGACTAACAGGAGAGAGATTCATTCCTACATTATATATAGTATAGATAAGACCATATTGCAAATCATTTGCATATTAAATATTACTAGACGAGTACCCGTGCATAGCAACGGAATTTTATAGCGACGTATCGTTTAGTGATAAAAAAAGTTTATGGGTTATAAACAAAAAATAATAAAAGTTTGAAGATTTAGAGATTAAACATAATGTTTTAAAACCCGGTTCGACCCATTCTGGACGAAAAATGGGTCGATTTAAATCGAGTGAATTCGACGGGTTGGGTCGAAAACGGGTCAAATTAAACCAGGTCAACCCGCCGGGTTTGAAGCGTCCCAGGTCAACCCGGTTTTCGATGTGTATTAATAGTTTTATTTTGAAATATATGTTTTCGTATGGCTTTTATTAGTTAGATGAACCGGTGGCGACACCGGTTCCCGGTTGAACCCGTTGGTCCGGTCCAGTTTTCAAAACTATATGTACCATCAACTTGTTAACTTGTATGAAGCTTTATGTGTTTTATTAATTTGTATAATGTGTAAAATAACATTAGTTAGTGTGTTAATTATTTTATATTTAGATTATATTGTAGCTTGTTTAAATTGTATATTGTGAAAATTTTATTGTACTTTTTAGTAAGTGGTGTTTTAATTTGTTGTTTTTAATTTGATATATATACTTTTAATTGGTTGTATAATATAAATTATTGCACTTTAAAGTTATGGGGTGTTTTAATAAGAGTATTAATTATACTATGCATTTCTCTCACCTTTAACTTTCAAGATTTCACTTTTCAAGATTTGGCCATACATTCTTTATAGCGACAAATAGTTTATTCATAAAAAAAAAGTTTATAGGTTATAAATGAAAAATAATAAAAGTTTGAATATTTAGGAATTAAACATAATGTCTTGAAACCCGGTTCGACCCGGGTAGTTCAACCGGGTGAGCCGTTCCGGTCGAAAAATTGGTCGATTTAAACCGGGTCAACTTGCTAGGTTGGGTCGAAAACGGGTCAAATTAAACCGGTTCAACCCGTCTGGTTTGAAGCGTCCCGGGTCAACCCGGTTTGTGATTTGTATTAATTGGTTGTATTTAATTTGGTAAATATGTTTTTAATTGGTTGTACAATGTGAATAAATCATTGTACTTTTAAGTAATTGGTGTTTTAATAAGAGTATTAATTATATTTCATAATTTCCTTTAATAAGATTTTTCAAGATTTCCACTTTTCAAGATTGATCATTTTTTCAAGATTGACTATTTTTCCTTTATATGTAGTATATATATATATATATATATATATATATATATATATATATATATATATATATATATATATATATATATATATACACACACACACTATTCGGACCCCCTATAGTCAACCGTACAAACAGCGAAGAACACAGTACAATACCGCGATGCACATAGTACAACCCCCGATGCATACTACTGTTCAAACCCTTCCTACTAGGGGGTCCCAACATAACGCCCCATAATTATTATCTTTTCAATTATCATTTTCGACATTTCAACTGAATAATCTGTAAAATATTACTCCCTTCGTCCTAAAATACTAGAACGGTACACGCGCAATGCGGTGGCGGGTACCGTGTGATTATATTTTGTGTTATTTGTTACACGTTTAGTTGTCATCATGCTTTATAAGTAGAGATATTAGAGATGGTTAAGCCAAATAATTTAAGTTTGAACAACCAACCGCTTCCTAACAAACTTCCTAACCAACTTGCTTCCAAACAAATTAATTTTGAAATCTTTTCATAATAAGAAAGAAAAAAGTCTGAATTTTAAGCCTTTCTTCTAATTATAGAATAGTCTCAAATGCATTATATAGTAGTATAGATAAGTTCACTTTGCTATTTTTGGTTGATGACGTATAGTATATATTTGGGCCATAAGCCCAAATGATAAACATTACTAAGGCCCATACCCACCACGAGTGGGCTATTATAACAATGACTTGGGCCACATTACCAAAGGCATTGGGCTTACGTAGACCCAAGCCCAATCAAACTATTTATGGTCTAGATAAGGATCTTCGATTTACAGATAAGGATCCTTGGACCGGATAAGCACCATGCATGCGAAACGTAAGGAGCACGAAACCTACAAGGATTCTGCCTATATAAGGAATGACATAATTCTCATTAAAGGTACGATTCACAAACCCTAACTCTTTACGATAACCCTAAAACCGATTACTTACTCTCACGCCGGAGGATAATCGTAGGAGACAATCCCACGATAAGCCTAACGGTGTTTGTTTATTTTCTTAGTGCGCAGGTTTCAAGCATTAAGAGCTAATTGGTACGAGAGCAAGAGCCCAAACTAGGAACGCCCAACTTTTGTATCAACAAGTGGCGCCATCCGTGGGACCCTACACTAAGAACTAGAATGTCGAAAAACAAAAACTCAAGCCAGCGGACTCCGCAGTTGGAAAAAACACGTGACCCCCAGAGGAAGAACCCTCAAGATTCGACCTCTAGGCAGGCTTCTGGAACAACCAGTACGCCTGGTCACCAAGAAGCAGGACCAACCCTACCTCTCCCAGCGGTAGAATTGCCTGCAAGGACTACTCAAGCCACCACGGTGGCCCCGAGCGTTGAAGAACTTCAGCGCACTCTCTTCAATACTCCCCTCAAACGGCACCTATAGTGGACAACACTGTGCCACCTGGCGCACCCAACCGAGATAGAGCGCCTAATATGGAGGTAGAAATCCTTGCAGCAGATGAGGACGCACCCAATTTAACGCTGAGTAATTTTGTATCCCAAAATTACGAAACCTTAACCGCCCTCATGCAAGAAGAAGCAATGAGAAGGTCAAGTACGAGCCTGCAAGCCCGGCTCAACTTTAGTCCTGAACGTGAAACATCACCACAGCGCTACCAAAGAGGGGGGCGCAAAAATAACAAAAGACGTACCAATATCCATGGTAGACTTGATACAGTATCTGATTCACAGTACTCAGAGGAATACGAAGATGGCGAGAGGCGCACCAATGTTCACTGACAGACTTGGACGTCAACATTCACCAAGTGAAGGCTCCTCCAGGTCTGGGAGTAGAAGAATTCACGACAGGTTAGGAAGGCAAGTTTCCCCAAGTGAAAGCCCCTCAAGCTCTTCCTCTGAGGAAATCCGGCGCAAGCGCCGCAAAAGAGACAACCTCTCCTCCAGTGACTCCTCGGACAGCGAGGATAAAGAGACAGGACACTGGAAGTCTAGAGGAAAACGTCGCGAGGAAGAAGACGAAGACATGTCTCTTCTGTGGCGTCGATAGAAAGTTGATGTATTTACACGACGCATCAGCGATTACTCCGATCATAAGAGAAGGCGCATGCCCACTAATGTTAAAATATATGATGGAACGGGTGATCCGGATGACGACCTAAAAATTTTCGAATCCGCTGCTACTATCGAAAATTGGCCACAACCTGTGTGGTGTCATATGTTTAACTCCACATTAGTAGGGAATGCGCAGACTTGGTTTAGCAAGCTTCCACGAAGGAGCATAGATGGGTTTGAAGAGTTGCGAAAAGCATTCCGCTTAAACTTCACCCAAAGAAGAAGTGCGCTAAAAACCCTGTTGAATTAGCCAGAGTAAAACAGCGCCAGGGGGAATCAACCAGTGCTTATATGGAACGCTTCAAAGATGAGTGTATACATGTCAAAGCGTGTCCCGAAGTCCTAAAAATTTCAGGGTTCATGAATGGGATTAATAACCCAGAACTCATTCTGAAGCTAAACGACAAGGTTCCCCAAACCTTCGATGAGCTAATGAAGCGCACAAGATCCTTCATCCAAGGAGAAGCAGCCGCTGCGGACAGTAAAAAAGGCTACTCAAATTATAGGCAGCAAGAACAGCCTAGGAGACAATCCAATGATCAAAGCAGCAATCGCAGCAAGAATTATGGCAGTCAGGGAAGCGGACGAGATAATGACAAATATACATCCCTCACAAAGACCCCGAGGGAAATATTTGTAACAGAAGGCGCAAACTTCCCAAAACCACCACCAATGCGCACCCCAGAGGACAAGTGTATAGGGAATGGATACTGCGAATACCATGGACAAAAGGGCCATACCACCAACGAGTGTGTCCAGCTAAGACAACTAATTGACAAATTAGTAAAGGAGGGTAGAATGGATCACCTCGTTAAAAACATTAAGGAAAGGAAGGACAAGCAAAAGAGTGGAGGTAAAAAAGAACCTTCAAAAGATAAAGCGGATATCATCTATATGATACAGTCATGGCAGCGCAAAACGAAGCAAAAAGTCAGCCAAAAATTCTCTTCGGAGAACGAGATATCCTTCCCCACTCTAGCTGCGGACAACGCAGTAGTAGAGCCACTAACCATCGAGATACATACTGGGGGACACGAGATTCACCGCATGTATATCGATGGAGGGGCATCCCCAGACATCCTATATGAGCATTGCCTCAAACGGCTACGACCTGAGATACAAAGTCAGTTAAAACCGGCCACGACGTCGCTGACTGGCTTTACAGGGGAAAAGATATGGCCTATGGGGCAACTGCGATTACTTGTAGTGGTGGGCGATGAACAACACTCTACAGCGACATGGATAAACTTCATGATAATCAAGTCTCCTTCACCATACAACGGTATCATTGGGAGACCAGGAATATCATCCATGCGCGCTGTACCATCCACAGCACATGGGATGCTCAAATTTTCAGTAGAAGGAGGAATTGTCACCCTCTACAATACCAGGGTGCCGCTTAAGGAATGTAACACGGTGACTAGTGAGGTGGAGCATATTCCAGAACAACGCGCAACAAAAGTACCAAACTTCAAGGTCGCCATTCATCCTGATTACCCAGATCAAAAAATATCGATTGGATGATCTTTATCTGACAAAGGTAAAGCAGCTGTGTGCGCACTCTTGCAAAAGAACTTAAGCATCTTTGCGTGGGAACCGAAGCACATGACTGGAGTGCCACGCTCTATTACAAAGCACAAGCTACAAATCCGACAAGGATATCCCCCAGTACGACAGAAGAAGCGCGGCCAGGCTCCAGATCGCGCAAAGGCCATCCTGGAGGAAGTACACAAACTCGTAGACGCAGGTATTATGCGCGAAGTCTACTATCACGATTGGCTTTCCAATCCAGTGATGGTCAAGAAGAGTGATGGCAGTTGGAGGATGTGCGTGGACTTCACTGACCTCAATAAAGCATGTCCACAAGACTGCTACCCACTGCCAGAGATAGAATGGAAGGTAGAATCTCTGTGTGGATATCCCTTTAAGTGCTTCCCAGATGCGTACAAAGGATACCACCAAACTCAGATGGCTGAAGAAGATGAAGAGAAAATAGCCTTTCACACGAGTCAAGGGGTCTTTTGCTATACAAAAATGACCTTTGGTCTAAAGAACGCAGGCGCAACATACCAGCGATTGGTGGACATGGCTTTTGAAAAACAAGTAGGTCGCAACTTGGAAGTCTACGTGGATGACCTTGTCATCAAAAGCCACACAGAGGAAGAATTGGTGCACGACATTGAGGAGATGTTCAAAACATTGGGAAAAATAAACATGAAGTTAAACCCCAAGAAGTGCACCTTTGGCGCGACAGAAGGCATGTTCCTTGGGTATTTAATAGAACCTGATGGCATCAAACCTTGCCCAGAGAAGACAAAAGCTGTCATTGATCTTCCCTCACCGCGCACATTGAAAGAAGTCCAGTCATTAAATGGAAAGCTAGCTGGGCTAAACCGTTTCTTATCTAAGTCAGCAGACAAATCACTCCCTCTCTTTGTAATACTCACGAAGTGCACAAAAAAGGGAGACTTTCGTTGGACTGAGGAAGCAGAAGAAGCCTTCCAATAGCTAAAACAGCACCTGTCATCACTCCCCAAACTTGTCGCACCGCGACCAGGGGAAGAGTTAATCATGTACTTATCTGCAACCCACGAAGCAGTCAGCGCAGTACTATTGACAGATAGGAACTCCGTCCAAACACCCATATACTTTGTAAGCAAGGCATTGAAGAAGACAAAGACTAACTATAGCGCCATGGAAAAACTGGTCTTAGCTCTAGTATTCACAGCTAAAAGACTGCGCAGATACTTTCAGGCGCACCCAATAGCTGTGATCACGGACCAGCCAATCAAACAAGTTATCTCTAAACCTGACGCATCAGGACGACTACAAAAGTGGAGTGTGTTGTTGAGCAAGTATAATATCTCGTATAGACCACGCACTGCAATCAAGGAGCAGATATTAGCTGACTTTATTATTGAAAAGCCAGATACCAATACTCCAACTTCAACAAGCAAAACAGAGTTACCAGAACCTTGGATTCTATTCACAGACGGATCCTCATGCGTGGATGGATCAGGCGCAGGCCTTATCCTTACTAACCCAGAAGGAATGGAGTTCACCTACGCACTGCGCTTCGAATTCACAGCCACAAACAATGAGGTAGGATACGAAGCCCTACTCGCTGGCCTGCGTATTGCAATTCAAATGGGTGTACGCAACCTAGAGGCAAACGTGGATTCCAGGCTAGTAGCTAACCATGTGTTAGGTGAATATGAAGCCAAGGATGAACATATGATCCAATACCTTGAAAAAACAAAGTCTTTAATTCAGAGCTTTGATAGGTTCACAATCAAACAAGTACCTAGAGGAGATAACAGGAAAGCTGACGCGCTTAGCAAGATCGCATCTACAAGCTTTGCGCACCTATCAAAACAGGTATTGGTAGAAACTCTAAAAAATAAGTCAATCTTGGAGATGGAAGTATCCACAGTGATAGAAGAATAGGATCCCACGTGGATGACACCTATCGTCGAATTTATTAGCAAAGGAATCTTACCACAAGATCAAAAGGACGCTTGAAGAGTGCGGCGCACAGCGCAGAGATTTGAACTATGAGATGGCATCCTATATCAACGTTCATTCCTACAACCTTGGCTCCGATGTGTTGGACCTCTTCAAGCAGATTATGTACTCCGAGAAATTCACGCTGGATCATGTAGTATGCACTCGGGACCACGGTCCGTTGTGGCACGCACTCTACGATCAGGATATTATTGGCCTACTATGCACCGCGACGTGCGAGATATGATAAAAAAATGCAGTAATTGCCAAGTACACAGGCCAATTCCGCGCCAACCACAACAAGAGCTAACCCCCATTACCTCACCATGGCCATTCTATAAATGGGGCATCGACATCGCAGGCCCCTTCCCAGTTGCAGCGGGAGGACTGAAATTCCTCATAGTAGCCATAGACTACTTTACAAAGTGGATTGAGGCAAAAGTAGTGGTGAGTATCACTAGCAACCAAGTAAAACGCTTCGTGTGGGACAATATTGTGTGTCGCTTCGGACTACCTGGGGAAATTATCTCAGATAACGGAAAACAATTCTGCGATAACCCATTCAAAGATTGGTGCGCACAATTGAACATCACACAACACTTTGCTTCAGTAAAACACCCACAAACCAATGGCTTGGTCGAACGTGCGAATCGCAGTTTAGGCGAAGGGATAAAAGCGCGCCTTGATAGACACAAAGGAAAATGGGTGGACGAATTGTCACATGTTTTATGGGCGCACCGCACCACAATCAAAACCAGTACCGGAGACACACCATTTTCTCTTGTCTATGGAACAGAAGCTGTCATACCAGCCGAAATTGGAATGCCAACTATACATACAGCAGAGATAAACGTCACAACAAATGACGAGGAGCGGCGCATAGACTTGGACTAGCTGGAAGAAAGGCGCGAACGCGCATCTATACGCGAAGTAAAGGCTAAAGCAAAGATGAAGAAGTATTATGATTCAAAGGTCAAACACACTTCTTTCAGGCCAGGAGACTTTGTATACCGCGCTAATGATGCAAGCCACGCAGAAGACACAGGCAAGCTTGGACCCAAATGGGAAGGACCCTATGAGGTCACGGATGCACTACGTAATGGTGCATACAGGTTGCGCGATATGGAAGGTCACGAGCTGGCGCGCACTTGGAATATCTGCAATCTCAAAAGATGTTATCTTTAGGAAAGGCTACGGCCCACAAACATATAACTTTGCACTTTAGTATGTGCCCAATAATTGTTTATCGTTGAACTTTCTTTTCTTTATTAGGAATTGTTTTTTATTTTCAAAAAACTTGCAAGTATTAATAAAACGTTGTGGTTTCTAGCTAACTCCATAACACACTTTACTTTATTGCGTACATTCTTATATGTTTCAATATTGTTATTTTATATTTTGCCTACATGGCGTGCATGCACTAATTAAGACCCATGATGGCAGAAAGGATGAGTAAACCTACTAACTAACTCGTCGAGTAAGAGGGTTGCAAACCCATCAACATTGGATCACGCATCCTTGCTAAGCGCCTTACCTTCAAGACGTTGAGGTAAGTTTTCCCTGCGCATTCCACGAAGAATGCGCAATATCACGTACACTGTACAGGCTTAGCAAATTATGAGCCAAGACTCTTGGTCATTTAATAAGACTTTGCAAAAATAATACAAGTCTATTTTCATACTTATGATTTATTTTTTAAGTCACGCACTTAATTTAAATATAGGTTCCAAACGAGTATCTTAATTGATCTTTTTACACAAAGGATAACAATTTAAGAACGGATACCATTACACGCAAACAAAAGATATAATTTGTTATTTATACAATGCTATACATTTACAAGTTACAAAAGCCTATATCTACACACTATGACGGTGCTCAGGACTATGTTCTGGGGCAGCGGAGCTTCCAACCTCTTGGAGCTTCCTCAAAAGTAACGCATCCTTAGGCGATACGGTCGCCACGCTGACCGCAACTCCATCTGATCTGGGGAAATGCGCAGCGCCTACACCACATAGGATAGCCTTTCCCTTAACACCTTTTTTTCTTGGCCGCCCTCTCCGCATGAAGTTCCAAGACTTCCTTCAGGGGAACCTCCTTCTCAAGAATGAAGGGGTTCAATATATCACGCGGCTGAGCAAAAACTGGAACCTGCAGCTGCGACTCGTCAGGCTTTAGAAAAAAGTCTGGCTGAGCCTCCGCATCCTCCAAGATGTGCCTCCCCAGGGTTAACCCCTTCATAATCAACTTTATGGGGTAATCCTGGTCGCGCTCCAGCCGCGCAATATGTGGAAGCTCAAGCAGCTTCATCCCCTCCATAGCCTTCACTAGCTCGTCATAAGCGTCTGCCTTATAGCCGGGCACCTCAGCAAGTGCCACGGTCAACATCTTCACCTCATGGAGCTCCTCCATAGCTTGCGCCCTACTACGCTTCACGGCGCACTGAACAACCTTCCCAAAGGTCTCCAATACCTCCGGGGACTCTATAGTGCCCATCGCAGCCAGGCGCAAACCATGACTGATCAACCACCTACACATGCAAACAAAGGATGCATTAGAAGCAAAGAGGAACATTAATACACATAGTAAGGCAAAATTGCGGAATATACAAAACATACCTGCGCTCAGCGATTGTAGACATCAGATGAGGATATAACTCCTCATCGTATTCTATACTTAGGCTGCACAGCTTGTCCTCCTGCTCCTTCAGCGCTTTCTCCATGCGAGCGCGAAATTCATCAATATGACCGAAGTGCTCAGCCTTTTTCTCCTCCAAATACCTTACCCCCCAAGTAAGGTTCGACCTGAACTGATGCAGCTCCCCACGCGCATGTTGCAGATCAGCCATCAGGGTCAACTTCTCATCAGTGACCTTCTCAGCATGCGCCTTGACGGACCTTACCTCCGCTTGCGCATCAGCTAACTGCGCACGGAGCAGGGCAATCTCCTCGTCCTTCTGTGCGAGGCTGCTGCTCTCCCCAACATACCGCGTCTTCAACTGAGCGACCAACTCAGTCTGACGCTCAGCAGTAGCAGCTAGCTCCCCCATCAACTGTTGCGCAGATACCTCCCCAGCCACCTTCGCTGTCTCCTCCACGTTTGCATTCTGAGGAGGGACCACGCTTTCCACAAAAGCCGCATCACCCTCTGCAGTATGGTCACTACAAAGCATAAGATGGAGGTCAGAGCATATTACGACAAGTAATAACAAAGAAAAAAAAAAGAAAGACAAAACATGGATATCACTTACAGAAGGGGAGAAGCCTTTGCAATCTCCTTATCCGCGCCAGTGGCGGATGTATCATCTTCTGCGGATGACTTTTCATCCGTGATGAGATGGCGCCTCCTCTTGGAGGTACCAGCGCCATCAGCCTCTCCCTTGCGCTTTACACTCTGCGCTACAATCCCAGGCTCCAGAACCTCCACGCTGTCAGAAGACTCCGTACGCAACTCCTCCACCACGTGAGATGGTTCCCCAGTAGGAGCCACGCTCTGCACAGGCGTCACAAGCACATCTATGGGAGGTGAATCTTCAGGACCAGCTTGCACCAACACAGTTAGATGTCCAGCAGTAGCATCTAGAAGTGGCTCCTCATTATCCCTCAGAGGACGCACACCCATAGTCACTTGCTTTGGCTTCTCAAGCTTCACCACGGCGAACAAATCCATCTCTACGCAACACATGAGCAAATAACACAAAAATAGATTAGTTATTGAAAGTACATATACAGGAACACTTACATTATTTGAAGCGAACAAATAAAAGGGACAAGCACCCCCCGGCCGCTCTCATCAATGAAGGTTGGCACCTTGTCAGAACCATGGAAATAGTTGCGACTCAGCCCCATGTGATCCAAAAACTCCTCGGGGTAGGGGTTAATGGGGATGTGGTTGGCATCAATCGTATCCGCATCCTCTGCGCTATACGAACCGGGTACGGGGCGCCTATCCCTTGGCAGCGTCTCTTGAGTATAAAACTCAAAAGGCGAGGGAAATACTATATCATCTACCCAGAAATTTTTTTCCCTCCAATCCCTAAGGGAATCCACATTCTCCGTATAACACTGAAGGCGTCCATCGCACTTCGCAAAAGATACCCATCCATGCGACCACGTTGTGCGGTAAAATGCACGGAATAGGTTAACAGTAGGGTTGACCGCAAGCAACCGACAGTTTATTTCAAAATTGGATACTTTTGCCGCACCTATACAGTGCAGCTGGGAAATGTGAAGGCGGTAGTGGTTGAGCAAATTGCTCAAGAATAAGGATATGGGTACACGCTGGTTCGCATACTCGAAGAAGCGCGTATATAACCCTATTTTTCCCTTAGGGAAATCCGCGATGCACGCGTTGGCCTCCGGTACAACCGGATGCACATCAAGAGGAATGAAATAATCAGAGGAGAACTGACGCAGCTCGTCCTCATCCATTTCAGATGGAAACTCGTGTAATTGGCGAACCATTTCTAAAAAGAATAATAACAAAAGCGCGTATTCGCGGTTACCTAATCAAACAGTTGCTCTCTTTTAAAAAAACGCTTGGAAGAATTTTAAAATGGCGGAAGTGTGTTTTTACTGTGTGTTTTTCAGTAACATTGGAGGCGATGTTTATATAGGGTTACAAAAACCCTAGCATGCTAGCCACGTGGAATCCACTATCATAATCGTGTGGCTAGAAGACGATTGGGTACATGCACTTTTTCCCATTTCCCAAAATACACGTGGACACACTCCCCGTTTCCCTAGGCATTTTGAGGATATTTGGGACTAGATACATTGTCCTTAATATTGGGCGGTTACTTTTCCCGCCACACTTACCGTTGCTTTCAATAGTCTAGCATCCGCGGCTACAAGCCGCACACACTAAACTGGGGGGACATGATGACGTATAGTATATATTTGGGCCATAAGCCCAAATGATAAACATTACTAAGGCCCATACCCACCACGAGTGGGCTATTATAACAATGACTTGGGCCGCATTACCAAAGGCATTGGGCTCACGTAGACCCAAGCCCAATCAAACTATTTATGGTCTAGATAAGGATCTTCTATTTACGGATAAGGATCCTTGGACCGGATAAGCACCATGCGTGCGAAACGTAAGGAGCACGAAACCTACAAGAATTCTGCGCCTATATAAGGAATGACATAATTCTCATTAAAGGTACGATTCACAAACCCTAACTCTTTACGATAACCCTAAAACCGATTACTTACTCTCACGCCGAAGGATAATCGTGGGAGACAATCCCACGATAAGCCTAACGGTGTTTGTTTATTTTCTTAGTGCGCAGGTTTCAAGCATTAAGAGCTAATTGGAACGAGAGCAAGAGCCCAAACTAGGAACACCCAACTTTTGTATCAACATTGGTTGTCTCAAAATTAATGTCTCCTTTTAGTTTCAACCAATCAAAATGCTTGTGATCAGTGCTCAAACACTCATCATTTTCGGTCAAATCTGAACTGCAAAACATACAAAAACACTCAGTAATGCATCAAAATACTAAAAATATTCCAAAATTGTGCTTTATATGTTTCAGATGCAAAATGAGTAAAAACAAATGAAAAACGTACAAAGTTTGCAAAATTGGCAGTTTCAGTCCCCCAACTTTCAAAAATTGGCAAAAATAGTCCCTGAGCACTTATTTGGAAAGACAAGTCACCAAAGGTCCTTTTGAAATCATAAGTTGTCATATTTAGTCCTTTGGTGAAAAATCTGAAAAGTTTTGAGAATTTACACATTTGGTCCCTGGAGTTTCAGAAATTGACAGAATTGGTCCCTGGGAAATATTTTTGGATAAAAAGTCAATTCAGGTGTTTGGAAAATCAAAAGTTGGCAGAAATGGTCCTTGGGTGAAAGTTTTAAAGAAATTGCAATTCAGTCCCTCAAGTTTCACCAATTGGCAATTTTAGTCCTTGAGGGTAAAAAAATGGAAAATTACAATTCTTGTCCTCATACTATTGAAAGATGGCAGGAAAGACCCTTTAAAAAAGTTTGGATAATATGCAAAATCAGCCCTTGGATTTTCAGAAATTACATGAATGGTCCTTGTGATTTTGAAATTTGAAATAAACATTCCAAATGGACCCTTGATTAATTACCCAAAACCACAACCTGATCCACAAATACATCCCAATACAATAACAGCCTAGCCCAACACCACTACCAGGCCCAATCTTTTTTTAAATAAAAACCCTCCCCGTTTTGATATCAAACACCACCAGGTCAACCCTTTGACCCACCTCTTCCACCTTCCCACTTGAACCCTGCAACACCACTTCCACACTCAACCCCCCTCCTCCACATCAGCAATACCCATCACTTGTCTCCCCAAACTCTCCACTAAACCCCAAACACCATTTAATGCCCCAAAATCTCTCCAAGTAACCAACCTGCCTTTGTCCTATTTTCCCGCCAAAAGGGCATTTCAACAGCTGAGATCAAATGAAAGCATCCAACGGCTCAAAATCGAGTGGGAAAGAGAGAGAGTGTCTCCAGGGTGTATAAAAGAAAAGAAAAAGAGAAGATAGAGGAGTTAATTAGCTAGTGTAGTTTTTAGTGTAAATTTTCATGCCGTTTTAGTAAAAATTTCAATTCCAATTGTAATCTTTAGCTTTTAACTGTTGTACTAAGTAATTTAAGTGTAACTTCAACTATTTTTAATCTCAATTACAGTTTATCTTGGAAAATTCAAATTTGCTCATTTTTTGTGAATTTCCATTTGAGTTTATCTTTTGTTGAAATCTGTTGTTTATTGATCCTAAGGACTCACAGAAGGTTAGTTATAAGCTTTTATAAGTCTTTGAGTTAAAAGAAATAGCTTCAGTATAAAGTCTCTAAAATACAAAAAAAAAATCAATGAAAAATAAGAAAAAAATAAAAATAAAAAAAAAATCAAGAAAGAAGAAAGAAGATTGCTGGAGCATAGTGAATCCTGGATGGCTATGGTTTAGAACTCAATGGGGAGTGATTAGGAAATGTTCTTTGTTCTTGGTTTTCAAGCTTGGATGACTTTTGTAAGAATTTTTCTTAAATTCTAGTATAATACTGTACACTTGCTTCCTGCTGCTATATTTGCATGTTTCTGTGTTGTAATAGCCATTGCATCATTAATAGTCCCTTAGGAATTTGTCTCATAGTTTTAATCAAGCTTAAACTTTGGAAATCACCTAGACTACCCATTTCAGTGTGTTCGGATTAACAGACATTCTTGTGTTCTAGGCTGCTCTGGTTGTCTTTTGTAGTTATAATAGGTCATACTTAGTCCATAATATTGCTGTCAACCAAGAATTCCATGTGTCATTAGTAAAAAAGGTCAAACTCACCCTTTAGGTCCCTTAACAGCTCACTGTCAAGAACATTGGTGTCCAAATCTCTCAAACCTGCTCTAATATTGTTAAATTTGCTTTAGTTATCCTCATTCTAACATATTACACCATTCTCAGCTGATTAATATCATCCAAAGTCCAATAAAGTCAAACTTGGGTGTTCTTGAGAAAAGTCAAAATTGCATAAACTATAAAATGGATTGATTTTCTAGGAACTTTCATTGCTTCATTATTGGTCCTGAGTGCTAGCCCTTTTGGAATCAAGAAGTCTCCCAGCTTGTGTACATTGCAGTATTTTTGTTGTAATTTTGAGAATTTTGTGGTGGACCCCACAAGGCTCCAAACAGGCCACCTCAGAGACCTGTTGCCCTGCATCAGCAGCACCACCACACAGAGCCACCACTTCTGTGGGACTCACAGGAGACATAAGTGGGCCCCAGTGGTTGAACTTTGGTTCTATGGACTCACAAGCTAGCTGTCTAGCTTTCCCAAGCAAGCTTATGACTAGGGGTGTAAACGAGCCGAGACAACTCGCGAGTAACTCGAGATCGACTCGAAAAATACTCGATTCGACTCGATTTTAAACGAGCCGAGACAACTCGCGAGCTACTCGACTCGACTCGATTACACATTTACACCCCAATATATATATATATATATATATATATATATATATATATATATATATATATGTGTGTGTGTGTGTGTGTGTGTGTGTGTGTGTGTGTGTGTATATACATATATACACATATATATATATATATATATATATATATATATATATATATATATATATATATATATATATATATATATATATATATATATATATATATATATATATATATATATATATATATATATAGGGGTGTAATCGAGCCGAGACAACTCGCGAACAACTCGAGATCGACTTGAAAAATACTCGACTCGACTCGATTTTAAACGAGCCGAGCTCGAGCATGTCAATACTCGGCTCGACTCGGCTCGTTTACACCCCTACTTATGACCTTAATCTCAGTGGACCCCACCTGAATCAGCTTATCCTTTCTGTCCCATTTTAGTGTTTGTTTTGAGTTTTGAATTGCTTATTTTGATGCTTATTGGCTTATCTGTTTTGTAGTTTTATGGCCATTTGGCTTATTTTTGAGTTCTGAAAAAGTTTTTTTTTTTATTTTTTATTTTTATTATTATTTTTTTTTTTACAAAAGTTGCTTATTTTTAAGTATTAAAAAGTTTTCCAAAAGAAAAACCAGAAAAAATCAATTTTAAATTAAGTGATAGCTTCTATTTATTATTATTTATATTTTAATTTTCATTTTTAGTTTTTTATTAAGTAATTTACATTTTTATATTTTTCTTAATTTTATTTTATATTAAAGTATTTTTGGTAATTTTTTCAGTTTTTTATATTGTCATTTAGTATTTATTAGAATTAAATATATTTTTAGTAATAATTAATTAATAATTAAGTTTAAATAGCAAAATTAGTTTTTATAAAGTAAACCCTAGTTTTTATATTTTTCCTAGCTTTTATAAGTTATAATATAATTTTAGGAATTTTTCTAGAATTTTTACTGCTCATTTTCTATTTTTTATAATTTAAATAGTTTAATTAGCAATTAATTAATATTTAATATAATAATTAGTAAAATAGTGTAAAAACTTGTAAAACAAAATTTTTATAATTTTTTAGGATTCCTGTGATGGTTAATTAGATTTGTAAAATTTTTCTTAATTTTCTAAGTTAGTTTGTTATTTTTAATAATTTAAATTAATTAAATTAGTTAAGTAACCTTTAAATTAGTAATTAATTAATATTAAATAATTAAATAGTGTAAAAATTATTTTAATTTTCTAAAAATTTTCTTTTATCATTAGGATTGTAAAAAGTTAATTTTCATAGTCATAAGTATTTTATTTCCTTAAAACTCACTTTTTATCTCGTACGTTAACGTAAATTTAAATTAAACGTACGCGTTTTAGGTTTTAAAACGTTTCTGGTTTTTCTACTTTTACAGTCTTGTTCAAATAGCTTATTAAAGCTATTCCCTTGTAGATTCCTTAGTTAAATCAATCACAAAACCCTTTCCTGTCCAAATTCACCCGATCACAAACCTGTTTGAATACAATCCACACCTCGTCGGGACATAACGACCCGGGGAAACACTATACTTCCACGGAGATTGACTCTAGGCTGTTTGACCTAGTTGACCATCCTTTGGTCAATTTAGGTTGACCGTTTGGAGTCAATCAAAATTTGGCGCCGCTGCAGGGGTGGTCGTGCGCGTATTCTAAACGGTTTTACAGATTAGTGAATCGGGATATACACTCATTGTATATTTACCATCCTTTGTTTATATTTTCTTATTACAAAAACAAAACAGTTCCCGAAAACTTTTTAAAATTAGTTTTCAACGAACACAAAAACACAAAAAGATTTTCTTTCTTATAAAATGTTTTCCAAAAACTCCAAAAATATTCACCTTTACCTTCTCACATCTTTGATTCTTCATTCCTTTACCCTCTATCCTTTTGATTCTAACCTCTTCCACTTCTATTGTAATTGATTCTAATGGCATCTCTTGATGATGATTTCTTTGAACAATGGGCCTTTGAGTGCAAAATTGAAAAACTTATGGCCTTGTCAAAAATGCCGAGATGTCGTGTTGATTATGATGGACCTTCGATTCCTATTCCCTCTCCGGTGAGGGAAATGGAACAAGAAACCGGGGTGACAAAGGACCCTGTACTTCCCTCTGACGCTGGAAGTGCTAAATACGTCCAACCTACGGTTGTCTAAAAATCTAAGCTCACAATTGCTCCTAAACCGTCAAGAATTGATCCTAACCTTTCACGGTTTACGGTTAAAAGTTTGTCAAGCAAACGTACAGAGCTTAGGGCAGTGACTGAAAAGAACGACTTACCTAATCTTCACGTTCATCAAGAACAAAAACCCGAGACCATAACGGAAGTGGTAGAAATTCCTAGCTCTCAGAGCACACCACTTGTCCCACCTCCAGATTTTGTTCCTTGTGTCGGTTGTGGTGAGCCGCTTTTTGGTTTGCCATGTCGTTGGTGTACATGTGTACAATGTGGTAATGATATTCAAAACGGGAGTTGTTTGTTTTGTGGGTTGAGTAATTCATTTGCTTATGATCCTAATCAAAACTCATTCAACGACTCTTCAAATTTTTTCAATTACCCATCACATTCATACGAGCAAGAATCATATTATCCAAATTTCAACGATGCTTCGTATCAAAATACACCAAGCCAGACTCAACAGTTTTACTGTTGTGAGTACTGTGGTGCTTCACACTACAGTTCTGATTGTCAATCAGGCAACACGCTTGTCTATGAACAGTTTCCTGATAACAATTATGACTCAAGCACATACGACTCACAGCCACATCAGTTTTTCTGTTGTGAGTACTGTAGAGGTCCTCACTTTAGCTCGGATTATCAAACAGGGAATCCCTTTCCTTGTAACAATTACGACTATTCGTTTCAAGACCCACCTCCACAGTACCAAATTACCCAAGCAACTCCTCAATACTCGCAAGACCTTTGTCATGAGGTTCTTGAAGCATTGAAAGAATTTAAGGAGGAGTTGTCTACTACATCATTTCAAAACTCTCGTGAGAAATCTATGGCAGAATTACTTGCTGAAGAACGAGATGCTAGAAACAAAATGAGCATGGAAGAATTACTTGCTGAGCAAAGAGCAGCTAAAATACGTGCCAATCTTCGCTATGCTGCTCTATATGATGACGATGATGACAGTGATGATGATGAAGATAACATTGTTATTATTCAAAAAGATTCATCAGATTCATCAGTTGTGATTCCTTCCATGGAGAATCAGGGAGAAAATAATGTGACGAAGTCACTAGCCGTTGATCAAATGGAACTTGAAAAATCCATAACTGCTAGTCCTTCTCAACTCCCTCAGTCTGTTATCACACCCGAAGTTCACACTCACTCTCTGATCATGGGGGATGAGCATCTTAGCACTGTTCCTAATAAGGAATCGGACGAATTAATAAAGTCTAGTGTTGAGATCCTTGTTCCAATCCCAAGAGAGTCACAGGGAACTCTTGATCATATTTGTGATATCCCTCCTCCTCTATTCTTCCCATCTAATCATGATGAGATGTTCTCCGATTCTACTGATGATAATTCGTTATCTTGTGGAGACATCATTTATATGGAAGAATTACCTTCTGAGCTAGTCAGCTTAGAAGAAGAGAATGACGAGATTGACACTGAAGTCAAGGATGAAGCACTTCGTGCAACATTATTGAATGTCGATCTCCTCATTTCTAAAATCGAGGCTTTCAATATGAAACCTATTTCATCTCCTATCCTCATTAAGGATAGTGACATTCTTTCCGATGATCTTATACCGGAATTTGAAGCCTTTACTTTTGATCATATGGGAGAGAAGATTAGTGGCAGTACCACTTCTCATTCTCAAATTTCTCTCCCCGAATATGATTCATTCACCTTTGAGGAGTTCTCCGGTGAACTCACTCATATCATATCTCCACCGGAGTATGATAACTTTCACTTTGATCTAGACAAAGATAATCTTTGTGATTCGGAGGGTGATGAGTGTCTAAATACTCATCATTTTATACCAATCTGAACTGCCAAAACATACAAAAACACTCAAATATGTATCAAAATACTTAAAATATCTTAGAAGTGTGTTTTATATGTTTCAAATGCAAAATATGCAAAAACAGATGAAAAACGTACAAAGTTTGCATAATTGGCAGTTTCAGTCCCTCAAGTTTCATAAATTGGCAAAACTAGTCCCTGGTCACTCAAAACTTGTTCAAATATCATTTTAGGTCCTTGGGACTCCTAAGTTGTTAGGAAAAGTCCTTTGAAGTTAAAAATCATAAATTTACAACTCTGGTCCCTCAACTTTGAAAAGTGTCAAAATCAGTCCCTGGGTTATTTAAAATGGAAAAATATAAAATATAACCCTTGTACTATTATATAATGGCATAATTGGTCCTTTGTGTTAACTGTTGGATATTTACAGGTTTGG
Source organism: Artemisia argyi (assembly GCA_030686995.1). Lineage (NCBI taxonomy): Eukaryota > Viridiplantae > Streptophyta > Magnoliopsida > Asterales > Asteraceae > Artemisia > Artemisia argyi. The sequence goes on along the minus strand of CM060706.1, from coordinate 159,117,688 downwards.
CCCTTCAATTATCAGAAAATTACAAGTTAGGTCCCTGAAGTTTAGGAATTGACAGAAAAGGTCCCCGGGTGGTTTTAAATTGAAATATTTCATTTAAAGTCCTTTGATTTATCACATATGGCAAGATTAGCCCTTGTAGTATATTTGGAAACTTGCCAAAAAACAGCCCTCAACTTTGCACTAATTACAAAAATAGTCCTTGTGTGAAATAAAACCAAATCGGACCTTATGCTTTATAATAAAACCCAAAACTAAACAAACCCAACACACCAAAGCCCACCCACTATCCCTTTTGTCCAAAGCCCATCTAAATCCAGCCCAAGTACAAACCAAACCCACCCCGTTATTATATTACCAGGGTCAACGCCCTGTCAAAACACCCAAAACCACCCCAGTCACCCCCTTTTCCCTCCATTACCACCTCCTCCCTCACTGAACACAAAACCACCACCACTGCTCCCATACCAGCCCACAATATACTCTCCCCACCATCACTCCACCTCACACAACCCTCCAAAACCCCTTGAAAACCTCTCCACGCATAATCTGACACCCAAGACTATTTTGGCGCCAAAAAGACTTTTAAACGGCTGAGATTCAATTAACCATTTCAATGGCTAAGATGTGGTGGGAAATGCCTCTGTGGGTCCCACAAACCCTAGAAGTGTCTACAAAAGAGAAATGAGGCAGAAGAGATGATGTATTAGAATAGTTTTAGAATAAAGTAGTCGTAGGTAGTATAATTTGCTCATTAAGTTGTATTTTCAATTAGAACAAGTTTGTATCAGTTAAATTCATGTACTTTGATCTTCAATTCAAGTTAATTTCAAGTTTCAGTTGTTATCCCATTTTATGCCATTTTCAAGTTTGATAAAAATCTCAAAAAGCTCACCTGTTATTGTTAGTTGTTGTTAAAGCATTTCACAAGCTCATATAAGCTCTGACAAAGCCTTTATAAGTTTTGAGAAACCTTAAAATCAAGTCTAGTTTACAATTCCAAAAATACTCAAAAATACAAAATAAATAGGAAATAAATAATAAAAATAGTGTTAGTGATGAATGGAAGCTGGAAAATGATGAGCAATGGTTTGTTTCTGGTTTAGAACCTTTTGGGGGGTATTAGGTTGGTTACTTGTTCCTTGTTTCATCACATCTCAGTGGATACCCTTTGTAAGTGATAATTCTATTTTAAGCTTTTTACTTGGATAATGCTTGTTACTGTTTGATCAGTGTTCTTAAGTGTTTATTAGATACTTGTTAGTTATAATATCAACTAAAATCAGTTACTTGTTCTTAGGATTCATTTGTTCTAAAAAATCAAAAATCTCACAGTGGAAAACTCACATGTGACAAATCTAAGTTATAAGATTGTGTTGTGATTGATTCATGTTCATTTGATCTTTATTAGTCATATTACAGTATTTAGAATCAGTTTCATGGATTAAAACTTTGTTTAGCTTTGGAAATCACCAAAACTGTTTTATAAAGGAGTGTTTGGATTATTTGTTTTAGCCACATTCATAGCTGTTATTGTTGTTGATTGTTATTGCAAGATGTTAGTTTAGGTCTTAATAGGTTTAGAAAGTCATAAAATTAGTGTCTCATTAGGTACAAAGTCAAAATCCAAATTTACAAACCATAACAGTTGACTGATTGGGCTTGACATCCCCTAATCAGCCATACTTGCTTATCTTTTGTTATAATAGCTTAATTAAGTCCTAATATATCATATTACATCATAATCAGTAGCTAGATTAAGCTAGAAGTTCATAAAAGTCAACTAGCAAAGTTTCATAAAAAGTCAAAAGTTTCAATCTTAGATTTTCTCAGATCTTCAAGGATTTGTTTAGAATTTAGGAATAGGACCTAGGCATTGAAACTTGTTGTAGTAATACTCTACCACTTCATCTTTTGATTCCCCACCTTGTTACATTTTTGTGATTTTTACCTTGGGTCCCACAGACCTCCAAACACAACTGCAGGGCAAGGTAACTGCCCTGCATCAGCAGTTCAGGCCATCACCACCACTTTGGTGGTGGTTTGTGACCACCTCAGTGGGTCCCACACCTTCTAATTAGTTCCTCCCAACCCCCTCCTACCAGGGATCTTATATTGACCTTTTGTTTGACCTGAATCCCAGTGGACCCCACCTAAATCAGACCCAAAAGTTTGTCCCCATTCTGTGTTCAAATCAGTCTTTGGAATAGCTTATTTTTGCTTATTAGCTTATCTACTGAGCTTATTTGGGAAAATTGAGCTTAGACAAGTCCAAAGTACTTATTAGGACCAGATTTATCCAAGGTGGGTCCCACATAAGCTCATTTGAGCTTATTTACCACTTCAGTTAACAAAAGTCAACTGTGGAAGTAATAAGCTTCCACAGTGCTTAATAATAAGCTCTAAATTAGTTGTTTTTACAAAAGTTGCTTATTTTTATATATAATATAGATTTGTAAAATAAAAATCCAGAAAAGACAACATAAAAATAAGTGATAGTTTCTATTTAATTTAATTTAATTTTAATTTTCATTTTTAGATTTTTATTAAGTAATTTGTGTTTTTATTTTTATTAATTTCCTTTTAAGTTAAAGTAATTTTCATAATTTTCTCAGATTTTTTTTTGTCATTTAGTATTTATTATAATTAATATTAGTTTATTTAGTAATTAATCAATAAATAAGTTTTAAATAGCATAATTAATTTTTATAAGGTGATACCTAGTTTTTATATTTTTTATAGATTTTATAAGTTATAAAATAGTTTTATAAATTTTTCCATAATTTTCTAAGTTAGTTTAGTATTATTTGTAATTTAAAATAGTTTAATTAGTATAATTAATATAAATAGTTTTTAATTTATAAAAAGCTCACAAAAAGACAAAAAGATTTATTTTTATTTTTTATACTTTCTTCAAGTTCATTTTAAGTTTTAGAAATTATTTTTATAAATTTTTAGTTTAATTTGTAGTGTTAATCATTTTTAGTTTTTATTTAAGTTAGTTTTAATTAAATAGTTAAATAGTTTTTAATTAAATAATTAATAATAAATAATATAATAATCTAAAAAATGGTTTTCTTTTTAATTTAATTTTATTTTAAGTTTAAGTTTATAGAATTTTCATTTTTAACCCCTATAGTTTATTTTTCTTTAAAACTCACCTTTTTCTCAGTACGCAGTCGCTTCTGAATTTTAAATTGGTGTACGTTTTAACGTTTTAGATATCTAGGTTTCACGTAATCGTTAATTTAGTTTTCCTAAGTTATTTTAAGTTATAAAACCCTAGTTTAAATCACTCACACACACTTTATACCTTTCCTGTTCACATTCACTGATCACAGATTCGTTTTTAATACCATCACAACCTCGTTGGGACATTACGACCCGGGAAAACACTGTATTTCACGGAAGCATTTGCCTCAGCTGTTTGACTATTATAATTGACCATTCACAAGTGGTTGACCAATAATTACCTGACCGTTTGAGGTGAATCAGAGGGAAATATTCTTAACATTGAGAATTTGATTGATATCAAAATCCCAACCCTCCCACCCATATGTCTAGATCATCCAAGCTTAAATGATGAGATTCATGATATACCAATCATGAATTCTCTTTCTGATGATGATGACTTTATCTTGATTGTCATCAAGATCTTTCTACCCTTCTTCACCTACCGGATGACTTCTCCTGTTCTTCACTCCTTCGGGAATGAAGATATTATCTTTGTCCCCGGCATCACCGCTTATAGTTTATACTATCTTAAGCCAGGATTATATCTCATCGGTGTGGAACTTTCGCGTGCTTCAAATGTTTGTCCAAACATCTTGAATGAAAGTCCGATGGAGATTGTTTCTTCCACATCATGCTTCCCCAAGAACAAATGAATTCGGGGTCGAGTCAAGCTAGCGACTCGGTAAACAAAAACAGTAGCATGTACTTAGGGTTTTCACCCTAAGTGTGGGGGAGTTACCCCTGCTTTGGTTACCAATACAGTGAAAACAAAATGGTGTTTTCACATTTAGATTGTAATGTTGCCCTTTTACGTTCAAAGAGTCGGCATAATAGCCGGGACTTTGAATATTGAGGACAATATTCATTCTAAGTGTGGGGGGTATTCTAGCAAATTTTATTACATTTTACTATCTTGTACCCCCGTTTTTGGCCAAAATCTCAAAAAATTTAAATTTTTTTCACTTGTGCTTCAAAATTTTTGTGGTTATCAGTCCGCCATGTCTAACCGACAAAAGGATTGGCTAATCCAAGAGCAAACGGCTCTTGGTAAAGATATATCAAATCCGTTTATGGCTTGCAATTTGCCCAAAATTGTATGGTACCTCAACTCGCCATATCCTAAAAAGTGAATGAGTTGGCTAGCCCGCAAGATTATGGCTTGTGGTAAAGGCAGTGGAAAAACCATAATTGGTAATCAGCTCACCAAGATGTCGACTTTGTCCATCAAGAGTTGGCTAGTCCAGAAGCAAACGGCTTTTGGTAAAGACGAATCAAATCCGTTGACAGCTGGTGGTTTGCTCAAAATCACATGGTTATCAGGTGGACCATAGTTCTTACTTGAACGGATACATCTGGCTACTCCAGAAGTGATGGCTTTTGGTAAAGAGTTTAAAATCCATTGAGTTTTCAAAACAGTTTATTACTAGGGACTAGCAATAGTTTAGTGTGGGGGATTGATGAGTGCTCAAACACTCATCATTTTTGGTCAAATCTGAACTGCAAAACATACAAAAACACTCAGTAATGCATCAAAATACTAAAAATATTCCAAAATTGTGTTTTATATGTTTCAGATGCAAAATGAGTAAAAACAAATGAAAAACGTACAAAGTTTGCAAAATTGGCAGTTTCAGTCCCCCAACTTTCAAAAATTGGCAAAAATAGTCCCTGAGCACTTATTTGGAAAGAAAAGTCACCAAAGGTCCTTTTGAAATCATAAGTTGTCATATTTAGTCCTTTGGTGAAAAATCTGAAAAGTTTTGAGAATTTACACATTTGGTCCCTGGAGTTTCAGAAATTGATAGAATTGGTCCCTGGGAAATTTTTTTAGATAAAAAGTCAATTCAGGTGTTTCGAAAATCAAAAGTTGGCAGAAATGGTCCTTGGGTGAAAGTTTTAAAGAAATTGTAATTCAGTCCCTCAAGTTTCACCAATTGGCAATTTTAGTCCCTGTGGGTAAAAAAATGGAAAATTACAATTCTTGTCCTCATACTATTGAAAGATGGCAGGAAAGACCCTTTAAAAAAGTTTGGATAATATGCAAAATCAGCCCTTGGATTTTCAGAAATTACATGAATGGTCCTTGTGATTTTGAAATTTGAAATAAACATACCAAATGGACCCTTGATTAATTACCCAAAACCACAACCTGATCCACAAATACATCCCAATCCAATAACAGCCTAGCCCAACACCACTACCAGGCCCAATCTTTTTTTAAATAAAAACCCTCCCTGTTTTGATATCAAACACCACCAGGTCAACCCTTTGACCCACCTCTTCCACCTTCCCACTTGAACCCTGCAACACCACTTCCACACTCAACCCCCCTCCTCCACACCAGCCATACCCATCACTTGTCTCCCCCAACTCTCCACTAAACCCCAAACACCATTTAATGCCCCAAAATCTCTCCAAGTAACCAACCTGCCTTTGTCCTATTTTCCCGCCAAAAGGGCATTTCAACAGCCGAGATCAAATGAAAGCATCCAACGGCTCAAAATGGAGTGGAAAAGAGAGAGAGTGTCTCCAGGGTGTATAAAAGAAAAGAAAAAGAGAAGATAGAGGAGTTAGTTAGCTAGTGTAGTTTTTAGTGTAAATTTTCATGCCGTTTTAGTAAAAATTTCAATTCCAATTGTAATCTTTAGCTTTTAACTGTTGTACTAAGTAATTTAAGTGTAACTTCATCTATTTTTAATCTCAATTACAGTTTATCTTGGCAAATTCAAGTTTGCTCATTTTTAGTGAATTTCCATTTGAGTTTATCTTTTGTTGAAATTTGTTGTTTATTGATCCAAAGGACTCACAGAAGGTTAGTTATAAGCTTTTATAAGTCTTTGAGTTAAAAGAAATAGCTTCAGTATAAATTCTCTAAAATACAAAAAAAAAAAAAAATCAGTGAAAAATAAGAAAAAAATAAAAATAAAAAAAAAAATCAAGAAAGAAGAAAGAAGATTACTGGAGCATGGTGAATCCTGGATGGCTATGGTTTAGAACTCAATGGGGAGTGATTAGGAAATGTTCTTTGTTCTTGGTTTTCAAGCTTGGATGACTTTTGTAAGAATTTTTCTCAAATTCTAGTATAATACTGTACACTTGCTTCCTGCTGCTATATTTGCATGTTTCTGTGTTGTAATAGCCATTGCATCATTAATAGTCCCTTAGGAATTTGTCTCATAGTTTTAATCAAGCTTAAACTTTGGAAATCACCTAGACTACCCATTTCAGTGTGTTTGGATTAACAGACATTCTTGTGTTCTTGGCTGCTCTGGTTGTCTTTTGTAGTTGTAATTGGTCATACTTAGTCCATAATATTGCTGTCAACTAAGAATTCCATGTGTCATTAGTAAAAAAGGTCAAACTCACCCTTTAGGTCCCTTAACAGCTCACTGTCAAGAACATTGGTGTCCAAATCTCTCAAACCTGCTCTAATATTGTTAAATTTGCTTTAGTTATCCTCATTCTAACATATTACACCATTCTCAGCTGATTAATATCATCCAAAGTCCAATAAAGTCAAACTTGGGTGTTCTTGAGAAAAGTCAAAATTGCATAAACTATAAAATGGATTGATTTTCTAGGAACTTTCATTGCTTCATTATTGGTCCTGAGTGCTAGCCCTTTTGGAATCAAGAAGTCTCCCAGCTTGTGTACATTGCAGTATTTTTGTTGTAATTTTGAGAATTTTGTGGTGGATCCCACAAGGCTCCAAACAGGCCACCTCAGTGACCTGTTGCCCTGCATCAGCAGCACCACCACACAGAGCCACCACTTCTGTGGGACTCACAGGAGACATAAGTGGGCCCCAGTGGTTGAACTTTGGTTCTATGGACTCACAAGCTAGCTGTCTAGCTTTCCCAAGCAAGCTTATGACCTTAAGCTCAGTGGACCCCACCTGAATCAGCTTATCCTTTCTGTCCCATTTTAGTGTTTGTTTTGAGTTTTGAATTGCTTATTTTGATGCTTATTGTCTTATCTGTGTTCAAATCTTGATCACTTAGCCTCATTTTCAGTCAAGTAGTTAGTTTCCACCAATTTATACCTTTGTGGGCCCCACAGAGGCTCAATTCTACCAAAAGTCAACTATAGTCAACTGTTTTGCATTTTTATGGCCATTTGGCCTATTTTTGAGTTCTGAAAAAGTTTTTTTTTACAAAAGTTGCTTATTTTTAAGTATTAAAAAGTTTTCCAAAAGAAAAACCAGAAAAAAATCAATTTTAAATTAAGTGATAGCTTCTATTTAATATTATTTATATTTTAATTTTCATTTTTAGTTTTTTATTAAGTAATTTACATTTTTATATTTTTCTTAATTTTATTTTATATTAAAGTATTTTTGGTAATTTTTTCAGATTTTTATATTGTCATTTAGTATTTATTAGAATTAAATATATTTTTAGTAATAATTAAGTTTATATAGCAAAATTAGTTTTTATAAAGTAAACCCTAGTTTTTATATTTTTCCTAGCTTTTATAAGTTATAATATAATTTTAGGAATTTTTCTAGAATTTTTACTGTTCATTTTCTATTTTTTATAATTTAAATAGTTTAATTAGCAATTAATTAATATTTAATATAATAATTAGTAAAATAGTGTAAAAACTTGTAAAACAAACTTTTTGTAATTTTTTAGGATTCCTGTGATGGTTAATTAGATTTGTAAATTTTTTCTTAATTTTCTAAGTTAGTTTGTTATTTTTAATAATTTAAATTAATTAAATTAGTTAAGTAATCTTTAAATTAGTAATTAATTAATATTAAATAATTAAATAGTGTAAAAATTATTTTAATTTTCTAAAAATTTTCTTTTATCATTAGGATTGTAAAAAGTTAATTTTCATAGTCATAAGTATTTTATTTCCTTAAAACTTGCGTTTTATCTCGTACGTTAACGTAAATTTAAATTAAACGTACGCATTTTAGGTTTTAAAACGTTTCTAGTTTTTCTACTTTTACAGTCTTGTTCAAATAGCTTATTTAAGCTATTCCGTTGTAGATTCCTTAGTTAAATCAATCACAAAACCCTTTCCTGTCCAAATTCACCCGATCATAAACCCGTTTGAGTATAATCCACACCTCGTAGGGACATAACGACCCGGGGAAACACTATACTTCCACGGAGATTGACTCTAGGCTGTTTGACCTAGTTGACCATCCTTTGGTCAATTTAGGTTGACCATTTGGAGTCAATCAGCTTGTAAGTGGGTGAGATTGGATTTTTATTGGTTAATTTTATAAGGGACTCACTTTTCTTAAACTTTGTAAAATATGAAAGTGGACATATAATTTGGGACGGATGGAGTATTTGATAAGACTGAGTGTAGTGGTGACCAAAATCATATCGTCAATGTCATATCAGTTTTTCACTTCTCCACCAACGTCACCAACATAATAAAACAATAACCTCCTCACACAAAAATACATCACTTAAACAAAAACATACCCCACAAAAACTCAAATTACACGCACATCAGCTTTGCACAAGTCCGTCTACCGACTAGCCAAGATCTTCCCTTTTTCCATGACCAAGGACTCAAAGAGGGAGTATTGTACTACGAAAGAAATAATCAACCGCAACCACCACACATGTTAGATCCACTCAAACACACCCACAAATCTCCTATGGTTTCTTTTTGCTGAAAAAACCGAACCTTAGAAACACAAAAACTAACTAAACACAATTCGTTTCGTTCAAACCCACGATTGAATAACCCAATGAACAAAGCCTTCCGTTTCAGCTTCAAAATCTTGCAACAAAGGTCTCGGGTAGGTGTAATTTTATTTTTGTTTTCTATTTTCAAGATCAATTATGGGTTATGTTCAAACACATAAGATCTATGGAGATATTTGAACGAATCTGAGATATAATTTTAGTATTATCTTTCGAGTGGTGGTTTGGAGTTGGGTTTGTGAACTAGTTGTTGATGTTGTATTATGGTTTGTTTTTTATTGTTCTTTTCTTGACATTCAATGGGTTTTCGTTGTAGACGAGGTTAGAGTGCAAGGTGTGGTGAGTAAGATGAGTTACTCATTCGGGCCCCACGGGGTGTCACATCATCTTAACAAACCTCCCCTTACAACGCCCCCTCACTCACAACTAAGGCTGGTAGGCAAGGAAGGTTTTTTTTCACCATACACATCAGCGTCACGTCAGCTTTCTCTCTCCTCTCACTCCCCTTCACCTCACTTCACCATTTAGTAGTCAAGGTCACCTCTAACTCCACCTTTCAATAAATACCCACTTTATACAAATATACCCCACACATACTCACACACAAAATAAAAAATAATAAAACTAAGTGGGAGAGAGAAAGGTGGTGTGACCACCAAAACTTGTTTTGGGTTTCGTGCTTAGCGTGTGAGATGGGGAAGAAGGCAAGGAACCTCCCGCGTGAATATGGGTTGCATGGTGAATGGTTCACTCCCTTGCCTAGTAGCCTAACTACAACTTACTCATTTGGACCCACCACTAACAACTTAATTTTTTTTATTCATTTAATTAAATAAACAAAATTCATTTCATTAAAAATAAAAATACAATACAACACAATAAAAACATACGAAACGTAAAATAATGATACGGTTAAAAAACGATATGAAACGTCATGAGGATTTTATATAGACTTGTAATTATCGATGAGATCTGACTTTTCCTCCCAAACTTGCAACACTTGTTCCCTAACCATTTTCAAGGCGTTGTTTTAATTACCATATCGTAGTTTTAATTACCGTATCGTTGTTTAATGTAATTTCAATTCCATGTTTAATGTATTTTTGTTTAGGTGTTTAACGTCTTTTCGTTTCCTACTTTACAAAATGTTACAAGTCGTTATAAAACATTACAAGTTTTATAAAAACTTACATTTTTATACAGTCACAAATTAAACAATCACAACTTTAAAAAAAAAGTGAAAAACCTGACAACCGTACAAGTTCCACCCTCACCGTGCAGACGAGGAGATTGATTTTGGCGAGCATTGAGGAAGCAAGGGGGTGTGGTGGCGAGCTACGAGGAGCCAACCACGGTGGCATGGCGAGGCATGAGTTACCCACACCAGGCGCTCTTAGCATGGAGATGGGTTTGAAGTTTGTAGTTGTTTGATACGCCCGGATCAACCACTTAACCAAAGGATGGTCAAAGTAGTCAAACCACGCGTTCTCCGGTGAGTATAGTGTTTCCCCGGGTCGTTAAGTCCCGACGAGGTGTGGAATGGTGAATTGAATCAAGTTCGTGATCGGGTGAAGTGAATGGGGAAAAGATATAGTTGTGCATGAAACGTGGAAAGGTCAAACTAAACGAGTGAGCATAAGGTAAAGTACATGAAACAATAGCGTAAAGCAAACTATCTTAAAAGGCAAAAAACGAGCGTTTCATAAACGTATATGCGCACAATAAAAAGTGAAATCTAATTTATGCTAGTCCTACGATTATGCAAATAATTTTCTTACGTACTAGATGACAAAAGAAAATTTTAGGAAAAAGAAGATTAATTAATTGACAAAAATTCTAATTATTATGATTTAAATACTAATTAAACTAAATAAAATGATTAAAAATAGTAAACTTTCTCAAATAAATCTAAACTTTTTTAGACAAACACTACCAGTTAGTATTAACCTATGAAAAATATAAGGAGGGGGAGCATATTAGAAAAATAAGCAGATAATAAGTAAACAAGATCTGATCACATGAAATAAGCAAATAGAAAGTTAAAGGTCTTAAACTAAATAATGCAAACTATAACTATTAAAGTCTTTAGGGCAGATAGAATGCGTGAGGTTTTGTGAGCTAACTGGCGTGGGTTCGAGTCCCACCCATTTCAGTTTTTTGCAAGCATTTTTATTTTCACCTTTTCTTATTGCAAAACTTTTTAATAATAAAAAATAAGCAGCTTTTATGAATGGAGTTGATTCTGAAAAGCTTGAAAGAAGCTTATGCAAGCTGTGCGACTAACAGGTTCAAGGTGCGAGTCTTAAGTGATATTAATGAAACTATTAACTATCACAGTAAATTCTAACGACATAAATGAAACACAAGCTAATCACTAGGACAAACACTAACAAGCGAGGCCTCAATATAAATCAGATATTGCAAATAACAACAAATACAATGCTGGAAAAAGTTATGAGCAAGAATCAAATAAGCTCAGCTGCTACTGATGTAGCATCAGGATTTGGGGTGCAAACGGGGCCACTTAGAGGCTAAAGTAAACCAAGAGGACAAGCTACTAAGTCCAAACAAATATTACATCTAGCAAAACAGTACTATGGGCTTCTTAAAATATCCAACATCATATCATAAGCTTAAAAGGTGAGCTAGGTAAAGAATTATGAAAATGGTTAAGCAAACGCTTAAGCTGGAGCAGGGACTTTCAGTTTCAAAAGGCTGATTTTGAGACCATAGAAAACTATCAAAGAAAATCAATAAAAATGACCTAAAAATACATGCGATGAGATCAGCTACCAAATTATCTATACACCAAGTTTTAGATTAGAATGACTGAAAACAAAGAAATGAAAAATCCGACGGAAAGCTTGTTTGGAAAACTTGGTCACTGTGACCAGTTTTGAGAAATGGGTCAAATGAGGCACTATTGACTTATGAATTCCTATTACCTGCTATGGCACAAGTATATTATCCTACTATAGACTAAGGTATGCCAGAATATCAACTAGATAGAGCTTAAACTAAATCTAACCTAAACTACTTATTAAAAACAGTTGACATTGAAAATTTTTAGAAAATCGACCAAATCACCTTGAAACTATTTGAAAAATGAAAAATATTGCTTCTAAACTACTACTAGTAACGATTCAAAATTGTTTTAGATGGGGTAGATAACCAGGGCAAGTTTATGACCAACAACAGTTACTGTCCCAAACACCCCTTGTGAAACATATTTTTAATATGAAGGAAGCAAATTAAGAAGTTAAGCCATAAAACTTATAGACTTAGTTATATTATGCCGAAATAGACATGGTTGAGTGGAAACAAGCAATAAATAACAACAACTAACCGGAACAAAATAAGCAGAGTTAAACTAGAACTTGCAAAGAAAGCTTAAATAAACTTCGTGAATACGGATTACAACTATGAATAAATTAAAAGCATACAGAAAAGTATAAAAATTACATAAAAATTAACTACTTTCTCAAGGCTTACATAGCCTTTAATTTATATTAAATTATGACTAGGGAGGGGGGGTCTTCAATTGTGCTTCTTTTGTGAGAGAAAACATCATCAGTTACTATTTGTGTTTCTTTGCATCAACTCCTATCCATTGGATTGCCATGGATATCATCACAACCATCAATTAGTTTTGGCGCCAAAAGAGAGGTGGATTGCCAGCGTGGAAACAAAATATCTCATGGGATCTTCTGATGGAGCAAAAGGGTGGCTGGAGCAGGTATGTTAGGGAGCAGAGGGGACAAATTCATGGGAGGTTGTGGTGTTTTTGTCTTTGGTTCGTTTGCTAGAAAAGAGAGAAGGGGAAGATCAGGTTCCTGGGATAGTTAGTAAAAGGGAGTGGATTGGTTGGGCTTGGGTTATATGTTTTGGTTTGGGCCAGGAATGGTGAGGTAGTAGGCTAAGGGTTTATGGATTTAGCCTTGGATTAAGTAGGCATGGGTTTACTTTGACTCCTCCTTTAATATCACAGTTGCTTCATTGCTATCTAGTCGCTCAAAACTGCATGCTTTCGCTCAGAGTTGTATGTTTTCGCTTAGTTTTCTATCCTTCGTACCTGAAACACATAAAAACACAAGACCAAGGATATCTATATTGTTTTTGGCCGTTTTTAGCATTTTTACATATCAAAGTGGGCTTGAAATGATGAGTATTTGTGTTGATATAAATAATTGACTAAAAACATTATTCATATCTTCCGATATCTCTATGTTTTGATAATCACAAAACTTAAACTAATCAAACCAAAGATCATGATGTAAACACGTATTTAGTAATAAATAATCACTTTCACCAACTAATCACTTAAGGTATGAATAAACAAAGTGCTTAGTGCAATTTATGATCAAAGGGGTATTTAATTAACTAATACAAAGTTTATTTATTTATATAATCTTATTATATATTTTTGAAAAACACTTTTGGTAATAAGGAAAAATGTTTTAATCATACTAAATATATGATTTCAAATATTTAACCAAAATCAGTTAGTTTTTCACCAAATAAACTTTCCCCACTAAAAGACAAAGTTTCTGACCGTTTCAGCTGGGCGGCCCCCTTAATTATAAAGGGCGGTCCCCTTAATTTTAAGGGGACCGGCCATGATTTAAGGGGACCGGCCACGCTCCTCTGTCAGAAACTTTTGCCTATAAATACCACCTTAAACCTGGATTTTTTCCTCACCTTTTTGCACTAAAACTTTCTGTTCTAGATCTTCATTTCAATCCTAAAAATCCTTTGATCATTCATTTCATAAGCCTTTGTTTCCAAGTGATCCAAAGCCTCATTCTTTCAAGTGCAAAGAGAAGAATACTTCTATTAGAAGTATTACAACTTAGTATCATCTTGCTATCTAAGTTGTTTATTTATAATTTGTTGTAAATCCTTTATACTTTGGTGAATAAGGTGTATGTATTAGTTATCTAGATTTAGTTGAAGAATCTAGAATTGTTGATTAGTGTGAAGTGTAACTTGAAGTGAAGAAGAAGGGTTAGATAGTAGTGGTGATAGGAGATTGTAGCAATAGGATCTTGTAGTGAAGAAATTAAGGATCTCTAGTGGAGAAGACTAGAAGACATTTGTAGATTGAAGTTGTGAAGACATTAGTGGCTTGAAGGTGTCAAGACATTAGTGCATTGAAGTTGTGAAGACATTAGTGGCTTGAAGGTGTCAAGACACTAGTGCATTGAAGTTGTGAAGATATTAGTGACTTGAAGGTGTCAAGACATTAGTACTTTGAAGGTGTGAAGAGAATAGAAGATTGGTGTGTAGAAGATTGGTGTGAAGAAAATAGAAGATTGGTGTGAAGAAGGTGTGTTGAAGTTGTGATTGTGGTGTGATATTCTTGTGGTGTGTTATTTGGTGTGTACGGTTTTCTCCGCCATAAAGGAGGTTTTTGATCTAGTGAAGAAAACTCTCGAGTAGGTGACTCGGGGAGTGGAGTAGGGCAAGGAAGGTGTCCTTGTAGCCGAACCACTATAAATCCTTTGTGTCTCGGTTTGATCTTTCCATCTCTCACTCTTTGATTTATTACTTACTTGCATTTCACACATAGTCATAATTGATAGTATTGTGCATATGTTGATTTCACATAAAGATCAAACTAAAATTCATTCATAAAACTAATCTTACAAAAACCAACCTAATACATATAATTATATCTATACACTACTACACATATATATGCTTACATAAAATATATGAAATTGTATATTCTTTCCAAACATTATACATAAGCATTGTATATATAAAACCTTTAATAAATCTTGTATTTATACTTTTGTAGTTAAGTGTTTTGAAATTGTACATTATACATAAGTAGTATTTATACAAAATCATAAATTAACTAGTATATATATTTATGTATTAAAGTGATTTGAAAGTTTTATCTTAGAAACTATCTTTTATAAAATAAGCAAAACGAAAAAGACGTAAAACTATTCAACCCCCCCTTCTAGTTTTCCACAATTGGTATCAGGAGCCACGTCTAACAAGATTTTTAAAATATACTGTATTTTAAAACTTGTAACGATCTATGGAATTCGAAAAATATCTAGAAGGAGAATTTACGCAAAAACCACCATTATTTGAAAATGATCATTTTCTTGGATGGAAAAATAAATTTGAAAATTATGTGAAATCAATAGATCTTGATCTTTGGCATATTATTTCAATTGGTGATCTTAAACTAACCAAAATGGATTTTGAAAATCAATATAATAATCTTCAAATAAAAATTGATAAAAATACTAAAGCTAAATTACTTATTTTCAAAACTCTACCAAATGTTGAATATGAAAGATTATTTCCTTGTAAAACGGCAAATGATATTTGGAAATGCCTTTTAAAGTTTCACCAAGAGAAATGTAAAACCAAAGATGATAAACTTGATATTGCACATGAAATAGTTACTCTAGAAAATTTAATAGATAAATATTTAGTTGAAATAAACACATGTACTACTAGTTCAAATGTGATCATTGAAGGTACCAATAATGAAGAACACATGTGTCAAATCCGAAGAAAGCATGTTAATAAACATGGTGCAACAAGGACGATAAAGACGATGTAAATACGGAATACGTGAACATCCTAACAAATGTTAATACAAATAGTGATGACAAGGATTACATGCTCCAAGATCCAAGCAATACTACAAACAAAACATGGAGCGACATGAACAATGGAATTGATCACCGTATAGCAAGTGAAGATTGTACAAGTACAAATAAGGTACAATTCAAAACCAAACATTTTTGCTATGATCAATTTATATTAGAATTTTCAAAAATGGAAAATAACTTCAAACACTTTTGCAACATTGACTCAAAAATTATTTTTAAAAATGAATCTTCAACATCCGCTGAAAATAACTTTGAAAAAGAAATAATTTTAGAAGACAAAATGTCTAGACTTGAAAGTAATATTGAAATTGATCTTGAATGTAAAAATTGTCAAGACTATAAACATGAAATTAAAATGGAAAAGGAAAAAGCAAAAATATTGGCAAAATTCGAAAATAGTTCTAAATCTTTAAAATATCTACTTAACATTCAAAAGTCATTTTATGATAAAACCGGATTAGGATTTACGACAGATGAGTATTTTACAAATACATCAAAACAAATAAAATTTGTTAAACCTAATGGAAAAATTTAGAACTATTATTATTTACATCCATTGATTATTTCTCTAGTCAAGAAAGTTATTGTTTGTTTGTTAAAACAAACAAATAATGAATTCTTGTACTTC
Organism: Artemisia argyi; assembly: GCA_030686995.1. Lineage (NCBI taxonomy): Eukaryota > Viridiplantae > Streptophyta > Magnoliopsida > Asterales > Asteraceae > Artemisia > Artemisia argyi. The sequence continues at coordinate 159,101,519 of CM060706.1, read as the reverse complement.
TCGACGACATCCTCTTCATATGCATTTAAGTGCATTGGATGTTCGCTACTAATCAACTCGGACCCATGAGAATCTGGGTACCAAGCTCTCTGTCATGTGTAGGTAATTAACGATCAAAGGAACTACTACTTTTTGGATCGCTCTATTCGCTTTCTTTCATTTGATGACCATTGACTTTATGGTGTGTTCGTTACTACCTCATGACGAAGGATTCTTGTTCTACCATTCTTAATCTGCACGACTTGTGATGATTGGTGCGACCGATAGTGTTTCTATGATCAAGTCTCCTTGATCCTTTTTGCATTGGGATATTACTTCGCTTCTTCAACTTGCTTTGGGGAAAACCTTCTTGACGTTTTATATTGCTCTCATGACCACTCTTAAAGAAGAGCTGGACCTGAGGTAAGTTTTCTTTTCAAAAACTTGCCTACATTACATTAAGATAGAGTATGCTTCAATTAGTATATTAATATGTTTTAAATTGCAAGTTGCTATGCTTTTAGATCATGAATACCAATATATGCATACATAACATTAGGATAATTAACCCTCTTATTGCTATGTCTATTATCATTTATTTTAGTTTTCATCTATATTGATAATCTTCTATGATCTAGAATAGAATACTTGCCATTTGTGCTATATGATCTTACTAGTTGCATAAATAGATGTGTTATAATTAAGACTTGCTAGTGACTCAATATTACAATGTGTCTTGTATACATGCATATATACATATGTCTATATTGCATTCATTGATGATTTTCTTTGACCTTTCCTATCTCATTGCATTTAGATGTTCAATGTCTACCATATCTCTTTCACATCTTTAGTTGCCATTAGAGATGATTACATGTGACAATGGGCTGAATCGATTCTCTTGAAGTATATCTTTCACCTGAAATTTCTTGATTATCAAAATCAATACATCATATTTAAAAACTTCTCTCTTTTAGTTAAAACCCTTCGAATATCTATTTTATGCTTTTTCGAACAACATGCTTAATCATAAGCTATCATAACATTATTTTGATCTTTATCAAGATAGAAACATTTTTCTTTTTGAAACAAAACAAAATTTGTTTCATTAGGATACAAACTTGAATGTATTTCAAAACATTAAGCCAAGTATTAGTGAATCAAGAAAACTTCATATTTGGTAATCTTCGATAGGTAAATTTAGGAACTCGATTTCTTCTAAAAGGAGAATGACTACTGGAGAATCTATTGACTAGAAATTCAATTTAACCTAATGGTTGAATTGCTTCTATGTGAGAAGTTGGGTGTGTGTAACCCGTAAAAACAGTCGTGTTTAGCCTGAATTGAGCACCACTAGTAATAGTCTCATACTCATTCTCCAACTTGATTAAATTGCACTTCCTATATATATACCTAACGCTAGTTTACTTTTATGAACCTTGCTTCTCATTAGATTCTTTCGTTCCCAGATTTATGGCATTAAGTGAAAACTTACTTTCAAACATTGTTGAATAAAACTAAAAACATTTTGTTTAAAACATTATTATTTTCTCACATATGTCATAAACTTATGTGAAAATGACATCCACAATCTAATCAAATCATTTCATGAGAATCATGGTTTGCCCATATGGATCTTGTTTGTAACAAGTCTTGAAGTTCATATAATCATATCTTCCCACTTGTTTATCATAAGCAATCTTAAATTTGTTTGTACTAATCCTACTTACCATTATCTTCATATAGTTGCATACTTAACTAGTTTGCTTTATTGCTTCCTTAGTTACCAAACTTAATTGAAATATTAGTAGATAACATGATTATTAGGAATTAATTGTTCACTCTAATCATTTCTATGATATTCTCTACATTCATGAATAGTATGCTCTATATAGCCTCAAGAGTTGAACTTACTTGAATCCAAATCCAAAAACACAACCTTTTTGAAAATTTTCTGCCAAAAACCCATTTCTGGCATTCTAGGAATCACCAGATGGGCGGCCCCCTTAAATCATAAGGGCGGCCCCCTTAAATTTAAGGGGACCGGCCTCCATTTAAGGGGACCGGCCATCTGATGGTCGGGGATACTGTTTTCTTTATCACTTTTTGACCCATTTCAACATATACTTCCCAAAATTCACAAACATATTTTGTCCCATACTATCCCTCAAATTTTCCTTCCTAAACCACATTTCTCATACACTATAAATACTCTCCTCCCACCATTAATGCCATCACACCCAAACATGTCATCTTCCAACAACCAAAAACCAAAGATTTCAAGAACCGCAAGGATCTCCGTCAAACCCGTTTGGAGGAGGAAACTTGATTCTTGTCATAACCCTTGTGATGTTGTTTCAAGTCAACCAACAACTCAACCTCAGACCCACTCAAATGAGTCATCCCACAACCTATCTTCCACTAATACCCTCATTAATGCTTCCACTTTTGATGAGCATGCTCAATCCCAAAACAACAATCCCAACATCTCAATCAACACTTCACATATTGCTCATTCAACAAAGACATCATCCACTCATGAAGAACATCTTCCACCCATATCATGTTTTCATGATTACCCAAGCTCAAACATGTCTCCACCACCTAGAGTACCACCACCACTTCCTACTACCTCATATGCCACTCCCATGTTGCATGTTCAAAATTTCACCCAAGACAACTATCAAGCTCCACCACCATCACCCTCCTCCGAACACTTGAAGTTCGTTGAGGAGCTAAAAGAGGCACATGAGCTTAGTGCTCTTTTAGCATTACATCTTGCTCAACGCAATTTGGATCCACCACAATCAAGCTCACCATCATCACCACATAACAAAAACCAACTTGAGAAGCATGTTAACAATTGCCCTTGTTGCATCTTCCTTCAACAACAAACTATTGCTTTGAATGAGCACTTCACTTGGATTGAGTATCTTCTTACTAGATCTCAACAAACCCCATCACTTGAACAACATCACAACCCTCAACCAACAAACCCCACTTCAAATCCACCACCTCCAAGCTCTACAAACTCACCAACACCCATGGAACCAAGAGTTTACCTCCACTAAACCACCAAGCATTTGATATGCTTATGTTTTCTCATTTTCAAATAAAACTCCTCAACCATTTTGGGATTCAAGAAAGTTTGGTGACACTCCTTGTTGGCACTATAGGATGTTCTATGTTATTTAGAATTCTATTTGTATTGCCTTTGTAACAATGATTATGGGTTGACATAATCATTTCTCTATTATTGAATGGTTTAATATATGTTTCTTATTCCCTTGTGCCATGATTATTACTTGTTAATATTATGCTATATGTATTTGCTTGTGCCATGCTTGTGCTTCTAATATTTTTCTTGCAAGAATTACTTTCTCGAAACCTTGGTGCCCTCAAACGAGGGGGAGCATACATCAAGGGGGAGTTTTCTACCCGTTTAAACTTCTCTCACGAAGCTTATTCGGCCTAACCTTTTTGATTCTACAAAAAGGGGGAGAAGTGAATGTAAACTTACTAAATACTTGTCTAAATATTAATTTTTGGATTTAATAAGTTTAGGTTTTGTAATCATCAAAAAGGGGGAGATTGTTGATATAAATAATTGACTAAAAACATTATTCATATCTTCCGATATCTCTATGTTTTGATAATCACAAAACTTAAACTAATCAAACCAAAGATCATGACGTAAACACGTATTTAGTAATAAATAATCACTTTCACCAACTAATCACTTAAGGTATGAATAAACAAAGTGCTTAGTGCAATTTATGATCAAAGGGGTATTTAATTAACTAATACAAAGTTTATTTATTTATATAATCTTATTATATATTTTTGAAAAACACTTTTGGTAATAAGGAAAAATGTTTTAATCATACTAAATATATGATTTCAATTATTTAACCAAAATCAGTTAGTTTTTCACCAAATAAACTTTCCCCACTAAAAGACAAAGTTTCTGGCCGTTTCAGCTGGGCGGCCCCCTTAATTATAAAGGGCGGTCCCCTTAATTTTAAGGGGACCGGCCATGATTTAAGGGGACCGGCCACGCTCCTCTGTCAGAAACTTTTGCCTATAAATACCACCTTAAACCTGGATTTTTTCCTCACCTTTTTGCACTAAAACTTTCTGTTCTAGATCTTCATTTCAATCCTAAAAATCCTTTGATCATTCATTTCATAAGCCTTTGTTTCCAAGTGATCCAAAGCCTCATTCTTTCAAGTGCAAAGAGAAGAATACTTCTATTAGAAGTATTACAACTTAGTATCATCTTGCTATCTAAGTTGTTTATTTATAATTTGTTGTAAATCCTTTATACTTTGGTGAATAAGGTGTATGTATTAGTTATCTAGATTTAGTTGAAGAATCTAGAATTGTTGATTAGTGTGAAGTGTAACTTGAAGTGAAGAAGAAGGGTTAGATAGTAGTGGTGATAGGAGATTGTAGCAATAGGATCTTGTAGTGAAGAAATTAAGGATCTCTAGTGGAGAAGACTAGAAGACATTTGTAGATTGAAGTTGTGAAGACATTAGTGGCTTGAAGGTGTCAAGACATTAGTGCATTGAAGTTGTGAAGACATTAGTGGCTTGAAGGTGTCAAGACACTAGTGCATTGAAGTTGTGAAGATATTAGTGACTTGAAGGTGTCAAGACATTAGTGCATTGAAGTTGTGAAGACATTAGTGGCTTGAAGGTGTCAAGACACTAGTGCATTGAAGTTGTGAAGATATTAGTGACTTGAAGGTGTCAAGACATTAGTACTTTGAAGGTGTGAAGAGAATAGAAGATTGGTGTGTAGAAGATTGGTGTGAAGAAAATAGAAGATTGGTGTGAAGAAGGTGTGTTGAAGTTGTGATTGTGGTGTGATATTCTTGTGGTGTGTTATTTGGTGTGTACGGTTTTCTCCGCCATAAAGGAGGTTTTTGATCTAGTGAAGAAAACTCTCGAGTAGGTGACTCGGGGAGTGGAGTAGGGCAAGGAAGGTGTCCTTGTAGCCGAACCACTATAAATCCTTTGTGTCTCGGTTTGATCTTTCCATCTCTCACTCTTTGATTTATTACTTACTTGCATTTCACACATAGTCATAATTGATAGTATTGTGCATATGTTGATTTCACATAAAGATCAAACTAAAATTCATTCATAAAACTAATCTTACAAAAACCAACCTAATACATATAATTATATCTATACACTACTACACATATATATGCTTACATAAAATATATGAAATTGTATATTCTTTCCAAACATTATACATAAGCATTGTATATATAAAACCTTTAATAAATCTTGTATTTATACTTTTGTAGTTAAGTGTTTTGAAATTGTACATTATACATAAGTAGTATTTATACAAAATCATAAATTAACTAGTATATATATTTATGTATTAAAGTGATTTGAAAGTTTTATCTTAGAAACTATCTTTTATAAAATAAGCAAAACGAAAAAGACGTAAAACTATTCAACCCCCCCTTCTAGTTTTCCACAATTTGCATACTCATCATTGTTGTTCTTGATTGTTGACGTGAGTTTGTTGTTTATTATGTGGGTTATGGGTTAACTGTTCTTTATTTTCTGTCTTTGACTTTCTCTTTTTACTTTTTCTTTGACCAGTGAAGGTAAATCTGAGGTCATAAAAGTTTTCGGTTGTCTCTTTTATTGATTGATTATTTTTTTTAGTTATATCATTAGCTATGATATGACAGTTTTGCTCCATTGGATAGAGATGAAGATGTACAAAGGAAGAAGAAGAAAAAAAGGAAAATTTTAATAATGGTGGTGGGTGGTGGTGGATGGTTGATATGAAATAAAAGGAGGGTGAATGAGGTGATGGTGTTAATTTTAAGAATAAATTACATAGTTCTTCCCAAAGGTTGTACCAAAATAATTAAAAATATTTAACATAACTCGGTGAAATGACCTTGCACATGAGGGACTTAACGGGTGTTGATTGACAGCAATTAGTCAAAGGGACGTTGAGTGATGTAAAAAGTGAACATTAGGGACCTCTGGTGTATTTAATTTTTGTTTGGGACTCAATGTGTGCTTTTTGGTACAATTCAGAAACAAACGGTGTATTTTACTCTTTATTTCAATGGTTTTGTAAAGCTATGAAGAGTTTTTTTTTTTGTTTTTGTTTTTGTTTTTTTTTTTTTTTTTTTTTAAACATGAATACTTGAAGTGTACTTATGAACAACTTGGGTGAAAGAGTGTGAATAGTGAATCACCTTTCATTAAATTTTCTATTACATATCAATAGCGGAAGTTAATTAACAAAGAGTACATGATATTTCAACCTTAATCTATATGAATCTATGAAAGTTGATGCATATCCATTAACTTTGTTCATTAAGACATAGGGTTTGTTTGGCGAAATAAGCTGGAGCTAGAGCTTATATTATAAGCCGGAAGCAGTTGGAACTTATATTTTTACAAAGTTGTTTGGCAAATTAGTTGGATTTGAAACTTATTAATGTAAAATAGCATAAAAACACATCAAATTAAATTCAGATATATTTCTAGCTTTACATGATAACTCACTATATTTTGAAGAGTATTTAAGTAATTTGACTAACTATAAGCTCCTGTAATCCCGTTTCAATAGTTTGAGCTTATGGAGGCTTATGACTCGTAAAAATATAAACTTATATTACAAACAAAGCTTATTTTATAAGCTAATTTATTATAAAAGTTGCCCTATAAACCCGTGCCAAACACAGCGATATGAATTAAATATAATTACAAGTAGTGACATTTAATTTACTTCGTATCAACGATTTTTTTATGTTGCTTGTAAGTTGTGATGCATGAATCAACTTATTGTTCTTACATGTGACATTTCTTAATTAATTTACTTTGTATTAATAATTTTCCTGATGTATGTACTCTATATCATCTTTATTGTTTTTAAGCAACATGTATTAATGTATTTATAGTCAATGAATTTGGATGTCAAAGTTCTATATATATAGAACCCTGTATTAGGTCATCGTGAATGGCATGATTCCATTTGCATTTCTTGGAATAATTAAATTTCGACTATCTTATCCCAAGTTATAAAAAGAGATCGCATTTGCCAGTTTTTGTTACCTTCATACTCAAAGCTAGAATTATATTCAAATATAATGGCTGAGTTTCGTGAGCCAGCTATAGGCCGCCTTAGAATTGGAGTTGAAGATATCAAACTGGCCACCAACAACTTTGCGAGCAATGATCTCATTGGGCAGGGTGGATTTGGCAGAGTCTACAAAGGCCAACTCAAATCAAGCTCCGGTGAGCCAGACACCAACGTTGCTGTTAAAATGTTAGACGTTAAATATGGACAAGGACAACATGAGTTCGGGAATGAGATCCTCCTGTTCGCTAGTTACAAACACAATAACATTGTGTCACTTGTTGGATTCTGTGATGTAGAAGGCTCGGAAGCCCTTGTTTACAAGCATGAGGTTCATGGGAGCCTTGATAAGCATCTAGCGGATACGAACCTCAGATGGGAGCAGCGGCTTCAGATATGTCTTGGTGCGGCTCGTGGACTTGAGTATCTTCATGGCAGTGAGGGTGCAAGAGAACATAGGGTGATACACCGAGACATTAAAAGCTCCAATATTTTGCTAAATGCAAATTGGGAAGCAAAAATTTCAGATTTCGGATTGGCTAAATTAGGCCTGACAGGCCAAGGGATAAGTTGTATGTACACCAATGCGGCTGGCACTTTTGGCTATATTGATCCAGAATATCATAAAACCGGTAAACTAACAAAAGAATCTGATGTGTTCTCTTTTGGCGTGGTAATGTTTGAAGTCTTATGTGGGAGGCTTGGATATGTAGCTGAATATCAGGATGAGCGTAGCTTCCTATATACATACGCAAGACATTGTTATGAAGCCGGAAAATTAGATAAAATAATCATCCCTGGTCTACTTAAACAAATGAACTCATTAGCATTAGAAAAGTTCTCCAACATTGCTTATGACTGCCTGAATGATGATCGGAAAAAGCGACCAAATATAACATACATCGTCCAAGAACTAAAAGCGGCGTTAGAACTTCAAGTGGTAAGTCATAGTTTTCAATTAAAACGTTTGTGATTTTATTGTAATCTCACTAATATACGACACTTTTTGTGTTATACCATGCTAGGGGAAAGTTGAGCAAACCGAGTTGTGGGGATCGAGCAGGGGTGGAGATCCATGGTCGTATCTGTTTATCAACAACCGAAAGCTTAGGAAAATAATCATACGTCACGGGGAATATTGCATACATTCAATCACTTTTATTGTGGTAGATATTAATGGCTCGTCGTATTCTTCTAAACAATATGGTGGGAGTGGGCCCCTCAGCTATGAGATTTCTGAGGTGAGCAACTCTTATCCCTCAAATTCGCAGGTGATCTGTGTTCATATTAGTAGTTTTTTAGCCTTATATAAGTATTCGAGTAATTTGACATTAATTTATAAAAAAAATCTTCGGCCTAAAAAAGTATAGTATGTTTAAATGCTACGAACTTTATCCTGCTTATCACTAGATCTACTATACCTTTTTAACCTTATATGATTAGTGCATGCACATGAACCTTACTTTTATCTTTTCTGTGGACTTGATGCTCTAATGAGAAGTCTATATGGCTGGATTTTATTTCACCATGGACATTAGGTGACCTTCATTGGAGATGCTCTTATGTGTCTAAACAGGAACTAAAGTTCTCTTATTGAAAATGTTTGTTGTGTTTTCATAGATAATCCTGGATGTAGATGAAGAAGTTATTGGGGTATCCGGAACAGTCGCGACATGGGATCCTCTGGATAAAGTAATCTCATCGTTGTGTTTCAAGACAAACAAAAAGAACTATGAGGTTGGTAAGCCTAAACATATAATTTCTGAGTTCTCAAAATCATGGGACGTGGGTTCACTTGTTGGGTTTCATGTTCGTTGTGGATTTTACTTGGATGGATTTGGTTGTTATCTGAAGAATTGGAACGCTTCTATTTAAATTTATTGAAAAGATTGTTATATTCTTAAACTGTCATATATCGTTCTTTGTTGTTATGGAGCAACATAACTACTTTCATGTACAAATAAAAATCACCGACAATCAAATATGCGGAGTAATAAATGATTGGTAAAAGAAATAACTTTATACAAGTTATGTTACGTAAAGTGTGTTTTATATATCCATGTTAAAACTAAGTCAATAATCATCGGTTGATTGTTTGGAACACTTCTCAACTAAATCGTTAATTCATGCACTTACAGAGATCAACAAAACCTAGATTAATGCACTATATGCGGTAAAGACCTCTTTTCAACATCTCTTTTGGTGGGTGTTGTGTATGAAATAAGCCAACCCAGTTACTTTCGATTTTCCAGTTCAACAACAGTGAGTGTTGTATATGAAAGGTGGGAATCGTATTAGGTAGTGACGGATTCACAAATTCGAAACATGGTACGTCTTTCAAATACTTGGTATTCAATTCCTCACACCTACCTTTGATTTATTTTACATCTATATACCATAAGATACCTAAACTAGATTTGAATACAAAGTCTGTGTTACTCAATGATAGGATTGTGGAGAACTCGCATGAACCAAATTATGGGAATCAAGCACCAATGGTATTCCTTGGTCATGTATTTTCAGAAAAAAATTAAATCTGAGTAAAATAACCATACATCACGACGTTAATATGATTGGTTTTACGTCAAAACACGAGGATGGTCGTTCTTCTCAAAGTTATGGAAATGGCATAAGCTACTCATTTCAGTGATGGCTATAGCTTCTCTAGTGAGCTATTTATTCATCTTCTGTATGGGAGTAAATTGAAAATGTTCAAATGTCGGAGCTGTTTTGACATTTTGATTTAACTATTTTTTAGTATGGACAAACTTTTATGGTTATGAAAACTTATATTAAAATCTATACTATATATAATACACAAATGAATCACTCTTCAAAATTTTCAGACTTACAAGAAATAAAACATGGTTTACAACACTTTAATACATCCAATTTTTAGAATTACAACAAAAAATAAGCATAGTGTACAACAAAAATAAGCATGTTGTCATTTTCAGACTAATTTTCTATCAAACAATATTAATGCTATTAATTACTAATTATTAATACACAATTTAAAACACCATATCACCAATATGTACAACTATCTAAGCATAATGTACAAAACAATCCAACTCTAAATCAACTACTGCTAACTAGGGCTGAGCATCGGGCGAAAACCGGACCGGACCGACCAAGACCGGACCGGACCGAGGACCGAGAACCGGAAAACCATAGACCGAGACCGGACCGAATATGGTCGGTCCGATCTCGGTCCGGTCCGGTCCGGTCCGGTCGGTCTTCGGTCGGTCCGGTCCAATTAGGCAAGTTTTTTCGGGTTTTTGGTCGGTCCGGACCGGACCGACCGGACCGAGGACAGAATTTGGCAAAAAGCTTAGACCGAGGACCGGACCGAATGTGGTCGGTCCGGTCCGGTCGGTCTCGGTCCGGTCGGTTTTGTCGGTCGGTCCGTTTGCTCAGCCCTACTGCTAACATTAAAAACTTTATCTCTAAACAACTAACTAAATTCCAAAAACAAAAAACAACAAAGAAAGATATCAGGTTTCTTTATTTGTGATAGATCTTTACAGATCGAAAAATACCTATCATCAATCTATCACATACTCGGAATACAAAAGAAGATCTAGGGCTGTTAAAGATTTCTCAACCGATAATACAAGATCTTACAAGAAACACCCTTCATTGATCTTTAAACAAAAAGAACCAAGAACAAAAGAAAACAACATATCACCTACCTTGTTCGAAACCATAACAAACCCACAACTAGATTTTTAGCCGAAATAAAACACAAAGGGTTTGGTTATGAGTTTAGTGGTTTGTGGTCTTCATTATTTTCAAGAGCCAAGTAAAAGAAAAAGTGTGTTTGTGGATTCTATTTGCATAAGAAATACAATTATATTTTTTGATTTGTGTGTTTGTGTTTCGCTGGGTAAAAGAAAGAAGAACAAAAGAGAGACGGCATTTGAGAAGGAATAAAGAGGTGGTTTACAAAATGAAATGATAAGTGAAATAGGGTTAGTAGTTGTATTAAGTTTAGGAAAGCTGTGTTTGGGCCGAGTAGTGATTTAGGATTATAAATAGTGGGCTGAAAATTTTTGTTAATATTTTATACTACAATTTGTCTTGGGCATTTCTATAACAAGGTTTGTGATACTTGCGTTTGTTGATCGGTTCAAGAAAAAAGAACAAAAATATCACATTTACCTGGTTAAAAAAAAGTAGATTTTTAATTGACATATAAAAAACACGTAACCGAACAACATTTGTTCGCCGCAAAATATAGTCAAATGGTACCCGCCGCCGCATCGCGCGAGTACCCTGCTAGTATCAGCATTATTGACAGATGAATTTTGAGGCGGACAAAGAAGTCATTTGAATATCAGGAACATCCAATAAACATCTTGGCGGTTTTCCACTAATCTCGTTGTTGACCATATTGTAATGACGTGATTGATTAATTGAATTAATGAAAAAAAGGTACAAAACATGTGGGATAAAGGGGTCTTAATAGGGATAGGTTAGAAAGACTCCTTTTTTTTACAAGTAAAACCTTATTGGTATTATTATTATTATTATTATTATTATTATTATTATTATTATTATTATTATTATTATTATTTAATTTCGTTTGAATCATAAAACTGTGAAATGGAAAATGCAGAATAAAAAATATAAAGTTAAACAAGTGAAAAGTATTAATCTGACAAAAAATATGAAACAGAAACTGATAAAAAACTGTGTTATACTGAAACAGGAGAACAAATGCGGCAAAAGTACAAACATTGGTACTTTTGTGGGCCAGGAGAGGTACCAATAACATAACTCGTCTCAATAACACAACCCAATTCCATATGACCCAATAATTATATATCCTAACAATTGGTTTTATACAATCATAATCTAATACAAATACTAATATAATTCTACTTTAATAAAAATCAACTAATAACCCCCTGCAGTTGGAGGCGAGAGCAGAACGAACACTCAAACTATCTGAAAACTTAACAAACAAAGCAGTCGGTACTTATAGATTCACCTATGATATGCTTTAAAATATCAAAATACTAAAACTGTCTAGAAACTCAGCAAACAAAGCAGTCGGTACTTGTAGAAGAACTTTTAGGTTACCCATAATGTGCTTTGGGACATCAAAATTTTCACAGTAAATCGTAAATAACAATATCAGAGGGCACATTGAAAAAGTAACACCCGCAGTTGAGCTTTAGTCGACTTTTGGACCGGTCGAGCTTTACTTCACTTCTAGGTGTAAAAAGAAAAAGAAAAAGAAAAAAACCTATAAAATACCAATAACCAAACTTCATAGGATAAACAAAAACATTGAAAAACAACCACCGACCAAGTAAACATAATTGCCAAAGAACCAATCTCCAATGGCCCAATACTAACCAAAAGCCCAAATCGAAAAAACTAGTCGATCCACAAAATCCTAATTGTTCTAAGTAAATTCTTAAAACCAGTCAACCACTTACAAAATAAATTCAAATTCAAAAACTAACCGGCAACCAAAATTCAATTTCAATCATGGAATCAAACCTTCAAAAACAATTATTTTTTATTATTTATTTTTAAAAGAAAAAAGGGAAACCTCTTGCAATCGACTTTCATTAAAGTCAATGAAAATTTTAATTTGGATTAGAAATTAAATGAAATCGGGGTACCTTCGCATTATCGGCGAGCTGCCGATTATCGAAGGACAACTATTTGTGTTGGGTTAAACTCCGATACTATGTAAAACGTGATATATTGATTTATTTAGTTAACAAGTATGGCAGCATGCCGGCCACGTTGCGGCCGGGCGAGGTTTTTTTCATTGTATTTGGTAGGCCAAGTCTAAAACGATCTAAAATAGCATACTTTCAAACGGTCACTGGATTCAATGCAACTGTAGCTACAAACCTTTCTACAAAACTCGTAGTCACATGTGTCCAAGCCTTCTTCCATCACAACTTTTTCTTATATTGTTTCCTTGATCTGATCATACCACGCAAGCAAGGAAGGTGTCATGATCATTGCTCGATGTACGGTTGAAGATGAGACTTTCCGTAAGCTGGTGACGCCCTCTTGCTTTACCATCTGATGACACTGATACACAGGAAAAAAAAGCCCATCAGTGGATGACACACCAATGAATATACACATTGTGAGACTGTAAAAAATGCATAAGAATCACAATAGTCAACTGTAAAACTGATGAGTGCTCAAACACTCATCATTTTTGGTCAAATCTGAACTGCAAAACATACAAAAACACTCAAAAATGCATCAAAATAGTGAAAATATCCCAGGATTGTGTTTTATGTGTTTCAGATGTAAAAAGAGTAAAAACAGATGAAAAACGTACAAAGTTTGCAAAATTGGCAGTTTCAGTCCCCCAACTTTCATAAAATGTCAAAACTAGTCCCTGGTCATCCAAAATATGGAAAATTATCACCAAAGGTCCTTTTAAAATCATAAGTTGTCATATTTAGTCCTTTGGTGAAAAATCTCAAAAGTTTTGGAAATTTACAAGTTTAGTCCCTGGAGTTTAAAAATTGGCAAATTTGGTCGTTGGTGGGATATTTTTGGAAGAAAAACCATTTTTAGTCCTTATTTAAAAATGTTCAATATTGATCCTTGGATAAAAGTTTTTACAAATTAGCAAAAACAACCCCTCAACTTTGGATATTTACATATTTGGTCCTCGGATGTTCAAAAATGGAAAATTAATTTTTGTGGTCCTTTGGTATTTAAACAATGGCATAATTCACCCTTGGATTACCTTTGGGGATATTACAATTTCAGTCCTTGGGATTTTCAGAATTTGCAAATATGGTCCTTGTGATCATTTCTTAACCAAACGGACCCTTGATTTTAAATAACACCCAAAACACCACACCAGCCCACCCAATATTAATCCCCAAGCCCAACCAAACCATGGCCCAATTCCATCCCCCGTTTTTTATATCAAATAGGTCAAAGGGTCAACCAAAGGTCAAATTACCAGTCAACACCACCATCTTCCTCCCACTTGGCTGTAAATCCAAGCCAACACTCCATGTCTCCCCCCTCCTCTCCACAATTGCCTCACCAACCTCACTTCTCTTGTCTCCCACTAAACCCCCTCCTCATAAATCCCCTTACCAAACCCATTACCTGCCAAGATAATTTTCCCGCCAAAAACGTTTTTGAAGGCTGAGATCTAATTAAAGCCATCCAACGGCTTAAAACTAAGTGGGAAAGACAGAGGCATACTCCAGGACTTATTTAAGTCAAGAAAATGAGGAGAAGCTGAGCAGTTAGTTAATTATTAGAGTAGCTTAGTGTAATGTAGTTTTTATTTGTCGTATTTATTAAATTTCCATCCTTAAGTGTATTTTTGAACTTCCAAATGTTGTAATAAGTTATATCAGTGTTATTTAAACTCAGTTCAAGCAGTAATTCAAAGTTTTTAATGAAACTCAATTTTTTGTATAATTTGGTGAAAATTTGAATTATAATGAAATGTTGTTAAACATAGTGGTTTAGTGTCCTGCAAGCTCATATTAACCTTCCATAAGCTTTACAAGTACCAAAATCAGTTTACTTTAGAATCTAAAAAAAATAAATAAATAAAATAAAATAAAATAAAAATAAAAAAGAAGCAGAATGGAGCAAGAGGAAGAAGGGAATATGGTTTAGTGCTCATGGGAGCAGTAGGATGGTAGTTTGAGTTCTGGTTCTCATTTGGGTATGCTTGGGATCATTTGTAAGATTACTTCCCTAAATTTCCATTTGTATATTCTGAGTTGGTAGCTAAAGTGTTAAATTATTGTTGATTTCTGCTCATTCATGCTTATTAGTTGTTAATAGGAAGAGACTTAGTCATTTGATTGATTGAATCCTTGGTTGGCTTTGCAAATCTTCTTAAAACTATATTAATAGGCGTGTTTGGAACAAGCATTGGAGTTCTGTTGTTGTTGTTATTATAGGTCAATATTACCTTGTTCATTATTCTTAAGCTCAGTTTAGTCCATTTTGACCAATACTTTGGTCACTTGCACCAAAAAAGTCAAAACTTCTTTTAAATCCTTTTGGCAACTTAACTGTTGGAGGATTTGTGATTCAAATCCTTGAATTCAATTTAAAACTAGTTTATATTAAGAGATTTTGCTTTGTTTAACTTAAACAAACATCATTTAGTCAACTATGATCCACCAAATCTCATTTAAGTCAAAGTTTTCTAATTAGTATAAAAGTCAAATATTACACACTAGGAAAATCTCAAAAACGGCATGAATTGTTTTGATTTTTGTAGTGGGTATTAGGACTTGAAATTTCTTGTGGGTGAAATATCCCAGCTAGACTTTAGGAATCCACCTTCATTTCATTTTTGGGATTTTTTCTGAGCATCCCACACCTCTCCAAACACACCTGCATCAGCAGACTGTCCCAACACCTCAACTTCTGTGGGTCCCACAGGCCTCATCAGTGAGCCCCACATCTTATTTTAGGTTTTTTGAGAAGCTCTAGTAGCAGGCTATAAGGTTCCAGGCTCATCTTTGGCTTAAAAGCTCTTGCCCCTAGCTTAATTTGCTCCACAAATACCCCTGCAGGCCTGCTTGTTGAATTGGTTCTTGGAATTGCTTATTTGTGCTTATCAGCTTATCCAGGGACCACCTTTTGTTGTTTTATCCTCACACAAGTTCCCTTAACTAGTTTTCACTTTAATCCACCCTTGTGGCCCTCCCTAGTAGCTTATTTAAGCTTTTGCTAGGCTTGTTTGACCAAAAGTCAACTGTCCAAGCTTTTTAAGCCTAAACAACTTATTCTCAAGTTCCAAGCTAGTCTTCTTTTCAAAAGTTTGTTATTTTAAGTGTTTAGATAGTTTTGTAAAAGAAAATCCAGAAAATTCAAGTTTTAAAATAAGTGATAGTTTCTATTTAATTTAATTTATCTTTTTAATTTTCCTTTTTAGATTTTTATTAAGTACCTTGCATTTTTGTATTTTTCTTAATTTCCTTTTATGTTAAAGTAATTTCAGTAATTTTTCTAGATTTTAATTTTGTCATATAGTATTAATTAGATTTAATATTAATTTTAGTAATAATTAATTATTAATTAAGTATTAAATAGCAAAATTAGTTTTTATGAAGTAAACCCTAGTTTTTATATTTTTCCTAGCTTTTATAAGTTATACAATAATTTTACGAATTTTCTTATAATTTCTACTGTTCATCTTCTAGTTTTTATAATTTATTTAGTTTAATTAGTAATTAATTAATATTTAATATAATAATTAGTAAAATAGTGTAAAAACATATAAAACAAATTTTTTATATTTTTTTAGGATTCCTGTAATGGTTAATTAGTTTTATAAAATTTTCTATAATTTTCTAGTCACTTTTAGTATTATTAGTAATTTAAAAATTAGTTATTTAGTTTAATTAAATATAATTAGTAATTAATTAATATAAAAATCACAAAAAGACAAAAATACATATTTTTAGTTTTAAAATTAGTTTTTAGGTATTTTATAATTTTAGAAATTTAATTTTCAATTTTCTAGTGTTAAATTAATATTATATTGTATTTAAGTTATTTAAAAATTAATAATTAGTATTAAATAGTATTTAATTAATATTAAATAAGTAATTAGTGTAAAAATTTATTTTCTTTTTCTAAAAATTTTTCTTTTAACCTTAGGTTTGTAAAAAAGTCATTTTCACCCCCTGTGGTTTTCAGATTTCAGTTTTCACTTTTTATTTTGTACGTTTACGTTATTTAAACTAAACGTACGCGTTTTTAGGTTTTTAACGTTTTTGGTTTTTCCAACTTTCCAGTCTTGCTCACATAGCTTATTTAAGCTATTTCTTTGTAGATTCCTTTGCTTAATCACTCACAAACCTTTTCCTGTCCAAATTCACCCGATCACAAACCCGTTTGATAACCATCCACACCTCGTCGGGACATAACGACCCGGGGAAACCCTATATTCCGCGGAGTATTGACTCTAGAATGTTTGAATTGTTGACCATTACTTGGTTGATATTTTCTGACTGTTTACCACCAATCAAATTTTGGCGCCGCTGCCGGGGAGGTTGTGTGCGTATCCAAACGTATTTGAAGATTAGTGATCTTTGGATATTCATTCCTTTGTATATTTACCATCCTTGTTCATATTTTCTTATCTTATAAAAACAAAGCTGTTCCCGAAAACATTTTAAAATCAGTTTTCAACGAACACAAAAACATTTTCTTTCTTATTTGTACAAAATGTTTATCCAAAAATCCAAAAACATTCTCCTTTACCCTCTCACATCTTTGATTCTTCATCCCTACCCCTCTATAAACCTTTGATTCTTTCTATGTCGTATCCACACCATTGTGGTTGTCAATGGTGTGGTGGTCCTCATAATGGTGGGAATTGTCCCGGCTGTAGCATGGTAGAGTCAGGAGATGGGTCTGTCTATAACCAAGCTCCCTATCCTTACCATGACACATCTGATTCATCCTACCAGCCACCACATCATGAGATACTGACATATCTGTGTGAGTTTTGTGGAGGTCCTCACCAAGGATTTGAGTGTCAAGCTGGAAACACGTTTGTCTATGAACAGTTTTCCGGTGATACTCAGAACTTTGGTTATGACCAATACCCATATGATTCACCAGTCTAGACTCAACAGTTTTACTGTTGTGATTACTGTGGAGGTCCACATTGCAGCTCAGATTGTTAAACGAGGGATCCATATCCTTGTGACAATTTTGACACACCTTATTATGACCAACCTCCACAGTACCAAATGAATCAAGCAATTCTTCCAGAAATTCAAAATGTACTAGAAATACTTGATGAGCTTAAAGGTTTAGTTAAAGACTTTGCCCAAAAAGACACTCATAAAAAATCCATGGAAGAATTGCTAGCTGAAGAGCAGGATGCTAGAATAAATTCCCAAGATGCCTATGAAAAATCTGTTAGGGAATCTATTGCAAAAGAAAAAGCAGCCAAATCTAGCTCTTAGTTCCGTTTTATTCCTGATGACAGTGATGATGAAGATACACTTGATATTCTTCAATTTTATAAAACTTCATCAAGTTCATCAGTTGATATCCCAGCAATTGAGATTCCATCTCAAACAACTGCTATCACACCCGAGGTTCCCACTCACTCTTTGATCATGGGGGACGAGCATCTTGACACTGTTCCTAAAAGGGAATCGGACGAATTCATAAAGTCTAGTGTTGAGAACCTTGTCCCAATCCCAAGAGAGTCACAGGGAATTCTTGAGCATATGTGTGATCTTCCTTCCCCTCTTGAGTGTTCAAACGATCATTTTGAGACTTTCTCAGATTTTAATGATGATTGTACATCTCATGGAGACATTGAGTATATTGAGGCATCACTACCACAATCTGATGCTGATCCTCTTCTTGAGGAGTTCGCTGATGAACTTACTCACATCAATCCACTTTCATTGGAAAGTGATGATGGTCTCCTCGACTTTGAAGCCGATCTGGGAGAAATTGAAAGTCTCCTATATCATGATCCGTCACTCACTTCTGATCCCAACAGTCCAATAGAGAATGTTAATCTCTTTGTTCCCGAAACATTCAATACTACTCTCACCAATCCTCTTTTTGAATTCGAATCTGAATTCACTTTGATTTCTGATAATCCAATCTTTGGTATTCGGAATGAGGATTGTGATGAGTCCACTTCGGAACATGAATTCACAGATTCAAATCTTGTGATTAATTCTCTTCATGAGGAGTTCTTCAGTGAACTCACTCATCATATCATAACTCCTCCGGAGTTTGATAGCCCGGGGGGAGATGCTCTCAATCATGAGGATTTGCAAATTCTCACCCACCCTCCCGGGATGTTTTTGAGCTTAACCCTTGAAATCCAAATTCAGGCTAATGAGCCTGATCTCGAGGAAGAAGATCAAATCATGATTTTCATCTTGGTTTTCTTCCTTTTCTTCACCTATAAGGTGACTTCTTCTCTTCTTCACTCCTTCGGGAATGAAGATACCACCTTTGATCCCGGCATTTTCGTTTACCATTCTCTTGAGCCAGGGTCTGTATATCTCATCGGTGTGGAACTTTCACGTGTTTCAAATGTTTATCCAAACTTCTTGAATGAAAGTCCGATGGAGATTGTTTCTTGCACATCATGCTTCCCCAAGAACAAATGAATTCGGGGTCGAGTCAAGCTAGCGACTCGGTAAACAAAAACAGTAGCATACTTATAGGGTTTTCACCCTAAGTGTGGGGGAGTTACCCCTACTGTGGTTACCAACAAAGTGAAAAAACAAAAATAGTGTTTCCACATTTAGCTTGTAATGTTGCCCTTTTACGTTCAAAGAGTCGGCATAATAGCCGAGACTTTGAGTATTGAGGACAATATTCATTCTAAGTGTGGGGGGGGGGGGGGGGGGGTATTCTAGCGAATTTTATCACATTTTATCTTCTAATACCCCCGTTTTTGGCAAAAATTTATAATTTTTTTCACTTGTACTTCAAAATTTTTGTGGTTATTAGTCCGCCATGTCTAAACGACAAAAGGATTCGCTAATCCAGGAGCAAACTGCTCTTGGTAAAGATATATCAAATCCATTTACGGCTTACAATTTGCCCAAAATTGTATGGTATCTCAACTCGCCATATCCTAAAAAGTGAAAGAGTTGGCTAGCCCGCAAGATTAAGGCTTGTTGAATCATTGTAGCTCGAGGTTGTTTAGACCTCATAGTATCTAGGGTTAACAATAACAATGATAATAACATGCAGCGGAATAAAACAAATCAAAGTTATTGACACAAGGTTTTTCCCAATCACCTCCAATTATTATTTGATCAGAATAATAACGTGTTACCTAACTGTAACATGGATCTAAGACACCTCAGACCTTGAAGGATTCAAACAACTCTAACCAACTCTAGTCTAGGCGTTTATATTTTACGCCCTAGACACACACACCTTTAGTAATCGACTACATTGTGGAAGACATGATTAATAAAACCCTAACCCTTGATCTCTTTATATAATAGAGAATTAGGGTTTACAGAATTCTAGAAAGGACTAAAATATAAATCTTCTTTTGCAAGCAAGTCCTTCATGTTTTATTCTTCATCTTTTGTAGAATTCCAACTTTGCACTTAAGTCCCTTTATTTCATTCTTTTATTTATTTTGTCACATCAAATCAAGAATCCCAACATGGCTTGTGGTAAAGGCAGTGGAAAACCATAATTGGTAATCAGCTCACTAAGATGTCTACTATGTCCATCAAGAGTTGGCTAGTCCAGAAGCAAACGGCTTTTGGTAAAGACAAATCAAATCCGTTGACAGCTGGTGGTTTGCTCAAAATCACATGGTTATCAGGTGGACCATAGTTCTTACTTGAACTGAAACATTTGGCTACTCCAGAAGTAATGGCTTTTGGTAAAGAGATTCAAATCCATTAACTTTTTTCAAAAGATTGCTAGGGACTAGCAATAGTTTAGTGAGGGGGATTGTTGTGTGCTCAAACACTCATCATTTTTGGTCAAATCTGAACTGCAAAACATACAAAAACACTAAAAAATGCATCAAAATAGTGAAAATATCCCATGATTGTGTTTTATGTGTTTCAGATGCAAAAAGAGTAAAAACAGATGAAAAACGTACAAAGTTTGCAAAATTGGCAGTTTCAGTCCCCCAACTTTCATAAAATGTCAAAACTAGTCCCTGGTCATTCAAAATATGGAAAATTATCACCAAAGGTCCTTTTAAAATCATAAGTTGTCATATTTAGTCCTTTGGTGGAAAATCTCAAAAGTTTTAGAAATTTACAAGTTTAGTCCCTGGAGTTTAAAAATTGGCAAATTTGGTCCTTGGCGGGATATTTTTGGAAGAAAAACCATTTTTAGTCCTTGAAAATTTAAAAATGTTCAATATTGATCCTTGGATAAAAGTTTTTACAAATTGGCAAAACTACCCCTCAACTTTGGATATTTACATATTTGGTCCTTGGATGTTCAAAAATGGAAAATTAATTTTTGTGGTCCTTTGGTATTTAAACAATGGCATAATTCACCCTTGGATTACCTTTGGGGATTTTACAATTTCAGTCCTTGGGATTTTCAGAATTTGCAAATATGGTCCTTGTGATCATTTCTTAACCAAACGGACCCTTGATTTTAAATAACACCCCAAACACCACACCAGCCCACCCAATATTAATCCCCAAGCCCAACCAAACCATGGCCCAATCCCATCCCCCGTTTTTTATATCAAATAGGTCAAAGGGTCAACCAAAGGTCAAATTACCAGTCAACACCACCATCTTCCTCCCACTTGGCTGTAAATCCAAGCAAACACTCCATGTCTCCCCCCTCCTCTCCACAATTCCCTCACCAACCTCACTTCTCTTGTCTCCCACTAAACCCCCTCCTCATAAATGCCCTTACCAAACCCATTACCTGCCAAGATAATTTTCCCACCAAAAACGTTTTTGAAGTCTGAGATCTAATTAAAGCCATCCAACGGCTTAAAACCAAGTGGGAAAGACAAAGGCATACTCCAGGACTTATTTAAGTCAAGAAAATGAGGAGAAGCTGAGCAGTTAGTTAATTATCAGAGTAGCTTAGTGTAGTGTAGTTTTTATTTGTCGTATTTATTAAATTTCCATCCTTAAGTGTAATTTTGAACTTCCAAATGTTGTAATAAGTTATATCAGTGTTATTTAAACTCAGTTCAAGCAGTAATTCAAAGTTTTTAATGAAACTCAGTTTTTTGTATAATTTGGTGAAAATTTGAATTATAATGAAAGTTGTTAAACATAGTGGTTTAGTGTCCTGCAAGCTCATATTAACCTTCCATAAGCTTTACAAGTACCAAAATCAGTTTACTTTAGAATCTAAAATAAATAAATAAATAAATAAAATTAATAAAAAAATCAAAAAGAATCAGAATGGAGCAAGAGGAAGAAGGGAATATGGTTTAGTGCTCATGGGAGCAGTAGGATGATAGTTTGAGTTCTGGTTCTCATTTGGGTATGCTTGGGATCATTTGTAAGATTACTTCCCTAAATTTCCATTTGTACATTCTGAGTTGGTAGCTAAAGTGTTAAATTATTGTTGATTTCTGCTCATTCATGCTTATTAGTTGTTAATAGGAAGAGACCTAGTCATTTGATTGATTGAATCCTTGGTTGGCTTTGCAAATCTTCTTAAAACTGTATTAATAGGGGTGTTTGGAACAAGCATTGGAGTTCTGTTGTTGTTGTTATTATAGGTCAAGATTACCTTGTTCATTATTCTTAAGCTCAGTTTAGTCCATTTTGACCAATACTTTGGTCACTTGCACCAAAAAAAGTCAAAACTTCTTTTAAATCCTTTTGGCAGCTTAACTGTTGGAGGATTTGTGATTCAAATCCTTGAATTCAATTTAAAACTAGTTTATATTAAGAGATTTTGCTTTGTTTAACTTAAACAAACATCATTTAGTCAACTGTGATCCACCAAATCTCATTTAAGTCAAAGTTTTCTAATTAGTATCAAAGTCAAATATTACACACTAGGAAAATCTCAAAAACGGCATGGATTGTTTTGATTTTTGTAGTGGGTATTAGGACTTGAAATTTCTTGTGGGTGAAATATCCCAGCTAGACTTTAGGAATCCACCTTCATTTCATTTTTGGGATTTTTTCTGAGCATCTCACACCTCTCCAAACACACCTGCATCAGCAGACTGTCCCAACACCTCAACTTCTGTGGGTCCCACAGGCCTCATCAGTGGGCCCCACATCTTATTTTAGGTTTTTTGAGAAGCTCTAGTAGCAGGCTATAAGGTTCCAGGCTCATCTTTGGCTTAAAAGCTCTTGCCCCTAGCTTAATTTGCTCCACAAATACCCCTGCAGGCTTGCTTGTTGAATTGGTTCTTGGAATTGCTTATTTGTGCTTATCAGCTTATCCAGGGACCACCTTTTGTTGTTTTATCCTCACACAAGTTCCCTTAACTAGTTTTCACTTTAATCCACCCTTGTGGCCCTACCTAGTAGCTTATTCAAGCTTTTGCTAGGCTAGTTTGACCAAAAGTCAACTGTCCAAGCTTTTTAAGCCTAAACAACTTATTCTCAAGTTCCAAGCTAGTCTTCTTTTCAAAAGTTTGTTATTTTAAGTGTTTAGATAGTTTTGTAAAAGAAAATCCAGAAAATTCAAGTTTTAAAATAAGTGATAGTTTCTATTTAATTTAATTTATCTTTTTAATTTTCCATTTTAGATTTTTTTTTTAAGTACCTTGCATTTTTATATTTTTCTTAATTTCCTTTTATGTTAAAGTAATTTCAGTAATTTTTCTAGATTTTAATTTTGTCATATAGTATTAATTAGATTTAATATTAGTTTTAGTAATAATTAATTATTAATTAAGTATTAAATAGCAAAATTAGTTTTTATAAGTAAACCCTAGTTTTATATTTTTCCTAGTTTTTATAAGTTATAAAATAATTTTAGGAATTTTCTTATAATTTCTACTGTTCATCTTCTAGTTTTTATAATTTATTTAGTTTAATTAGCAATTAATTAATATTTAATATAATAATTAGTAAAATAGTGTAAAAACATATAAAACAAACTTTTTATATTTTTCTAGGATTCCTGTAATGGTTAATTAGTTTTACAAATTTTTCTATAATTTTCTAGTCACTTTTAGTATTATTAGTAATTTAAAAATTAGTTATTTAGTTTAATTAAATATAATTAGTAATTAATTAATATAAAAATCACAAAAAGACAAAAATACATATTTTTAGTTTTAAAATTAGTTTTTAGTTATTTTATAATTTTAGAATTTTAATTTTCAATTTTTTTGTGTTAAATTAATATTATATTGTATTTAAGTTATTTAAAAATTAATAATTAGTATTAAATAGTATTTAATTAATATTAAATAAGTAATTAGTGTAAAAATTTATTTTCTTTTGCTAAAAATTTTTCTTTTAACCTTAGGTTTGTAAAAAAGTCATTTTCACCCCCTGTGGGTTTTCAGATTTCAGTTTTCACTTTTTATTTTGTACGTTTACGTTATTTAAACTAAACGTACGCGTTTTTAGGTTTTAAACGTTTCTGGTTTTTCCAACTTTCCAGTCTTGCTCACATAGCTTATTTAAGCTATTTCTTTGTAGATTCTTTAGCTTAATCACTCACAAACCTTTTCATGTCCAAATTCACCCGATCACAAACCCGTTTGATAACCATCCACACCTCGTCGGGACATAACGACTCGGGGAAACCCTATACTTCCACGGAGCATTGAGCCTAAAGAGTTTGACTATCTTGACCACATCTGTGGTTGACTTTAGTTGACTGTTCAGCATCAATCAAAAACCTAAATCCAAACACCCCTAAATCTTATAATAAGTATTTTTACCTGCCGATGTTTGTTTCCAATGAAATGTTCTGATCACTAAAACCCAGAACGGTTTTGTTAGCCATCTCTAGCACCTACGATCATTAAAAAACAATCTTTTAAACACCTTGCATTAAACCAATGTACCAGAATAGAGTACAGGCAACGATGATACCGAACCTTGTGATCTTTAGAATACGATTTCAATCATTCGCCATACCAAAAAAGCCACATTTGCATGAGCATAGGACCTGTAACAATCACCCAAATTGATATGAGAAGAGAACACTCATATATCTGAACATCCATAAAAATTAGTCATAGATCTTAACGTTTAAACGGCATAATGACAATAATCATTTGTGACATAGCAAAATATAAACAAAATCCTACTGACCGTGTGCCACAACATAAGTTGATCCCACATGGTCATTCAGCATTTTGCAGCAACATTTCCTGTAGATGGTGTTGTTACAAAGTTGCGTGACACAAATTCTTTAAAAACGGATATAAAACAAAAGAGAACGACTTAGCATAAATTTACCTGAGATCTAAGTTTTTGGCGCCAAATAGTATCGACAAAACCCTCACCTACACCCTGACTAAACAATTAATTTACGATGGTGTTGTTACAGACGGTGTTGTTAAATGGGGTGAAAGTCACGAAACTGTCATTTTATTTTTACCCTTAGATATTCAGTTTTGTAGTAGTACTCGCAAAGTTGTTTATCCAAATGTGTTTATGAAACCATCAATCACTAAGATAATGAAAGTATAATATGTTCATTGAAGGTGAAAAACTAATTAGCAGGTAACTATTTCACAAAAACACAGATAAGAACGGTCACATAAAGTAAGGAAATGATACCCGGTTTCTAAACGTAAACCATTGTTTTTTTTATACAGAAAAGGCACACGTAAAGCTACAATATTGCTAAATCCTCGCTTGACTAACCTGTGGCAGCAACAGATATTGTTGACGACGGTATGGGGCGTGGTTGTTGACTGATCTTCTGTGGAGCTGGTTGTGCAGCTCTTGTAGCCGTGGGCGCACTTGGTGGTTCGGATGTGCCTGCAATGACAATAACATGAGAGGCTTGATAAGAGGTGTCTAAACCTAAATGAGAAAAAGTTACATGTGTAATCTGCACTTTATAGAGTCCATAACTTTTATGAACAAAGTTTACTAATGGTGGCTCTAAAATAGCAAAAAAGCAAGAAGGTGTAAAGGTGTAGTTCACCACTCTTGCACTTTGTGATAGTTGTCTCAGATTTCTACCTTTTGTTGTTTGTGAAGACCTAAACAACAATCGGATGCATGAATCAATCTCAATAATACACGGTTAAGAAATTGTAACAAAATGTGAGAAGCACGAAATCACAAAGTACATGTGCAGTATATTATGGATTAAAAAAAAAACTACCTCATTGATTTGACGTCATCTTCCCATTATAGTTCATAGATGAGTTACAAATCTGCATCATAAAGAAGAAGCGTTATCAAAGTATCGATTTTTAATCAAATGGGTCAAACTTTGGTGTCTTACGGTAGAAATTTTATCCCTTTATCCATCCCTACTCTCTATGTGAATGATCTACAGTTTGATAGAAACAATACATATCAAAATACTTTTGGAATGAGTGTATACAAACCATTGCATATAAAGGAACCAAGACTGAAATGCGTAAAACTTAAGAAGACGCACCTCTAGATTTTGTAGTGATGATTGTGAGGCTGAGGCTCAGATCTGCCTTTCCTTGGGCGACTTGACATGTCCGCCATGGGGCACCCAGTTAATGTTTCTAGCTTCCCTACCAAGATACGGGAACATGTTAGACGCGCTCATGGAAGAGTGAGTTTGCAGAAATATTCATCATCGCCTGCGAAACAATAATGAGTAGTGGTACAGGATATTCTCACCGGTTGGTTTGGGCGACTTGACACACCCGCCATGGCTGCATCCACACAGTGTTTGTGGTCGCCCCGCCAAGATACGGGGATGTGTTAGTTACCTGTAGTTGGGAGTTGATTGTCGGTCGAGATCTTGGCATAAAGGCATACGATCTTCGTCTGTCAGTTTCTTGGGGCAGGATGCAAATTTCATGTAGTACCACGTGTTTGTTGCACTGGTTCTGATTATTGCTTATTCGGTTGTGAATCTAACACGGCAAAAAAAAGATTAGAAAATATCAATACTGTTGAGTGAAAATTAGGTTCAAATATTGTATTTACCTGGTGGATCTCTGTTATTAACTTCATTTTCAGTGTCATACCTTAAAAGTCTTCAAACATTTTAGGCAAAAAACGTGTTCCATCTAGTTCAACCTTCACACTGTTTCCATACATCCCGCTAAGTCAAATACGCATCTCTTTATCAAGGCATTGGTATCATCTTCAAGACATCCCATGGCAAGTAAAAATACATGTGAATATCTCATGACGCTCTTCTGTCTACTTCTTATACCGTCAAACAATGGCCTACAATAAAAAGACCATCAATAATATGGCAGAAACAATTATCAAGTATATCCATTTGTTATTAATTACTGATGTGGCATAAAAACAAAACAGAATGCATTTAAATACAAATACCCGGTACATAAAACAACAAAAAATAAAAACAAATATGCAAAATGATTGACAAAATCAATCAAGAAACAATCTTTATGAAAATAAAAATACCCGGTACATTAAAAAAATACCACATGTTAAAGCAATACCCATATGAAAAAACAACTTAAATATCTGTGTTTGATCATGTCAATGAAAAGGTCAAAAGAACACCCGCCTAAAAAATACCTTCTGTTATTTATTTATTTTTTTTACAAATTTTATATTTTTTAGAATCCTAAGCTAACTATACTGTACCTGAGCAGAATTATAGAGTTTGTTTTACATAAAGGTCATAAAACTTATGCTGCCCACAGTGGCAACCTATATTGCATCATCTTTCCGGCTGCCACCTGAGCTTTCTCTCTCTTCAACCCATATTCACCTCTCTCATCACAGTGGCAACCCATATTGCATTTTTTTTCTTAAACGTTTAGGAATATTAATTTAAACTTTGAAAGTGTTACTCAATATCGATCGAAAATTTGAACGATTTATGAAACTTGGCCGCCGGCGACCGATGTGCCACAATGGCAACAACCGAATTCAACATCGGTCGAACGAATTCAATGAACGATATTTGCCGACCCACCGTGAATAGCCTTACATGGCAGTGGCTGCTTCTGATATGAATTTGAATCCTGGAAAAATGCAATCACTTGCTGAGGCGACTTCTAAGCAATTGTATGTATGTGAAAAAAATGGAATAACAAGAATGGCATCTTTAAGCTACTGGAAAATCCACGTTTCCAGTTGCAAGATACCTAAAAAGAAGATACCAAATTCACTTACGAATGCTCACTTTCCAAATTTCCGTAAGCCGATAATCCCAGAAATATCTACAGAAGAAAAAGTCTAACGATAAATATTGATAGTACCACCGTGTGTGTACCACAATGACTATACACACACACACACACACACACACACACACACATAAAAGCTCTTAAGTCAACTACTGAACTCACATTTAGATGTTAATTGCGATCGCTCGTTGCTCCAATGTGATATTAAGATCCCTTCTTCCGATACATTAGCAACGTGCGCTACAGGAGATATGCATCACATGTCAATTTTTTTAAATAGTCATGGCAATTGCATATGAAATACCTGAGTTTGAGTACAACAAATAAACACGCACACCATGATTTAAAATCTCAGTCGATTCCCTGGTGACGATAACTATTTTTGTAAGCAGTGTTTTATCTTGCTATATACCTGCAACAGCAGGAAGTCGTATTAGGCTAATAGCACTGCAAGTAGATTTTACACAATTAGGCTATGAAATCATGAATTTCAATTAAGACGCACCAGAAGGGATTGCAGTTCACATTTGCGCAGGAAAAGGCTTCACATGTAAAGAAAAAGATAAGAAAAAAAAGTAGTATGCTAAACCTGGCCTGTGCCAATCAAGAAAGGCACTGTTGGGGGTCAGTCCATTACGTGATTGTTACTTGTATATGAACCTAAACAAAAGCCCAATTCTTTAGCAAGGATTTCTATTATTTTAGACCCTTAGATAACGGGAAAATCATGACAACAATAAGTTTTTTCTAAATACTGTTGCCTAATTCAGCTAATGGTAATATGCTACCAACAAAAAAGGTCACACGAACCTTTTCTCTTTCGGCTTTTGCCGGAATCCCTGCTACAGCAAACTGTATCAGTACACTTCATTGGTGAAACTTTCTTCCTTGTCTCTTCTACAAGCTTCCACAATTCCTAAAAAACGCACAATCATCAAACATACTACTGTCGTTATGTGATTCAAAACAACAATTCAAAAAAAAAAAAAAAAAAAAAAAAAAAAAAAAAAAAAACATTTATAAAAGGCAAGAAATTTATACTAGTCGTAGCTTCTTGTAAGCATTCTTGAGTTGAATATCAATGCAACTCTTGTTTAAGGGCAAAACTTGATAAAATAATAATTTGTTTCATTACCATCTGTCACCATTTTTCAAACCCAATATTTAAAAAACTATAAAATTCACTACTTGTGTTCACGAATTCGACAATATATACGTACTCTCAAAAAACAATAACAATAGATAGAGTGGAAAAGAATGCAACCGTCTTTGGCGTCATCCTCAGCCTCTTCTTTAGCTTCCAAATCAATACCAGGCTCAAGCTTTTCTACTCCACATCTCAATGGTGTAACCATTTCTAAACCTTAAAAAAAAATTAAAAAAAAATAAATAAAAAATAAAATAAAATAAAATAAAATTAATCTCAAGACTCCAAACACTCAAGCATCTTTGATTGCTTATTTTACATGATAATCCACTTTTGTTTTCAATATAAAAATCAAAATAAAAAAGCGACACAAACCAATAGCCTTTATATCAAGAGTCTTAAAAAAATATCAAACCTTCACATAAGAGATAATTAGCATCGACCTCGCCGGAATCCCTGCGACACCGCTAACGCCAACTCCGTAATGTCAGCTTCGCATCAGATCTAAGAAAGCCACCGCCAATTCACCCCACACTCATTGAATTTGATACAGGGATTGATGTGATGGTTTGGTCTGAGAGAAGGCGGCGTGCGTATGTATGTGTTCTGGAAGAATCCAGTGAATGTATGCATCGTATTGTTACTAAAAAAAATAACCGGACTGGACTGGAAGAGAATGGGTCACACACAAAGGCTAAGAAGTTGGGCCTTAATTTTGGCGGGAAACCGGGTGAGCAATACGACGTCGCAAACAGAATGAGTATGCAGGATGAGCCTAAAGGAGTTCCAATCAACCGAGCCACCAGGTTCGCCAATGGCTCAACGGTTCTCACCACTCTCCTCTGGCGCAAACACCGTTTGCTGCGCTGCGCTCAGACTGTTTACTTGGTCGTAGGTGATTCGATACCTGCATCTGCGGGGAAGAATGGCTCTAAAACCTTCAGTTTGAGAGAAAGATTCCCATTAGCAAGGAAATTCCGGTATGAAAGAAAGAAAAAAAATGCATTTTCAACCAAGAACTTTAATAGCTTTATCCTTTTTGGCCACTTTGTGATCGATCTGACCTATTAAGCGATAATAGCAGAGGAGGATTTCTTTTCATTGAAAACACTTGATTCCCATCTGAACTTAAAAACAAAAGATCTCTATGACATGCCGACTTGTGACTCGAGTCAGCCTATTTACTGCCTGTCTCGATCTCCCTCCTTTTCTTGAGCATGAGCTTTCTTTGCCTAAAAGAGAAGGCGAACGGATAAGAACCAACTCCCTAGAGGAATGGGCCTCCGATCTCTACTCGCCGGAAGGGCTATGGAAAAGCCTATAGTATAGGGCTGGAATCGCAAGAAAACCCAGTCTCTAACTGAAAATTCCCTCTCACTTCTATGTTGATCCTCATATTGCAGAGTGGTATTATTGGACTGATCTTTTGGTGGGAAATGTTCTTCATTTTAGATAATGAAAGCAATCCATTACTACCAACCCAAAGAAATACGACCTCTCTGAGATATATGGTTTATGCCGGAAAGGTACGAAGTTGGACTAATTTGGAAACATTGGGCAATTTACTTTATACCTACTATTCCGTCTGGTTTTTAGTTCCTAGTCTGATTTTATTAGTAGCCATGATTGGGGCTATAGTACTGACTATGCATAGGACTACTAAGGTGAAAAGACAGGATGTATTCCGATGAAATGCTATTGATTCTAGGAGGACTATAATGAGGGGGATGACAGATCTACTAAAGGAAAGTCGCTTGATATTGGTTCGAATCAGCTTTAATTGAAGTAGGGGCGGAATCGAAGCGAATAAATTCTGAGTTCATGCCACGACGATCTATATGGAAGGGAAGTTTTTTTTGATTGTGCAATGTCCTAATCAAATGCCTAGTGGAATGATCAAAGCCGATGATCGTAGTGCGCTTTAGGCGCCGAGCGAGAAAGGTCTCTTCTTTCGTTTCGGTTTATTCACTGATCTGAAACTTAGCACTTGTTTTCTTATTGATTCCAGGGGCGGCGGCGTTCTTGAATGAAGTCTATCCGAACCGAATTAGCACTTCTCAGATCAGGCGAGGCCTCTCCAGTGGAGCTAGGCGCCGGGGCCCTGGACAATCACTTTCTCAAGGAATAGTCTAAGGCCGGTTAGAAAGCCATCTATCAGAAGCAAGGGGCAGGTTTGAGAAAGGGAATTAATAGATGAAATGGTCTTTTAATGAATAGGACCCAGCGAGCTGAAAGAGTCAATCCCATCCTGAAGGAGCTAATGAAAGCCTGGATTCAATATGAAAGTGGGCCGACTACAACAAGCTCACGACTCTAATAGAAAGAAAGGGTAAGCTCTCTGCTCTATTTGCTTGCAATGCTATGCCTATCAAAGTTGGCGAACGCTTCTGTAACCTTAGACTCGTTACGCTGTTCGACTGAACTCGTTGGCTCCACGTCCACCGAAAGTAGGTAACCTTCTTCACCGTTGGTTCCCGTAACTAAACCTTTATTATCTTTTTTTTTTTTTATTATTTCTTTCTTTCTGAAGGGCTTGCGGTTTATTACACCAAATTCAGTGAACTATTGAAGCTATCGAGGAGTACCAAATGCTGACGGTAACGAAGGTTACCGGGCCGATGCGGCCGGTTACCGGGAACCTTTTTGTTCCCGGGAAACTACGTTCCCTTTGTAAAGTAGGCCTTTTTATAACTAATTAGAGTTGACATGAAATGGATCACGGAAGAAGACATAAAAGATGAATGAATGATTCAATCCCTTCCCACTCACACGGGTTCTTCTATAGAACGCGGAGCACCGGCCCCCGCCGCCGATACAGTTAACATGCTTACCAGCTCTTACCATTGCCGCCTATAGATATAGATGGGAGGTAGGCGGGGCTAGCTTGCTTCTCTTCCCCTAGGCTACCTGCACATCTTATGTGCGAATAAAAGGAAGCGAGCGGCTCTTCGCTTAGTAGATGGCCGCCGGACGACGACCCCTTCTTGTTCTCGCCCAGTCGCTTCTTTTTTTTAGAATCCTAGACTAAAGAAGAAGGCTCCTGAATCAGCGCAGGGAAAAATCCGCAAGCAGGAGAACTGTACTAACCTGCCACTGGTTACTTTATCAGGGCTCTGCAGGAGAAGAAAGAAGGTCTGGGTCCAATTTCTAATGAAGCGAAGGTCCCCCTTACTCCCTATTCTCTCTTAAAGCTTTATAAAGCTCTAAAGTTGGTTAAGAACTATTGACTGTAAATGATAGCAATTACAGTCACTCAATGGATATGCTCGTCTTTGGAATGAAGATGGATGAACAGGCACTTGAGTCTGGAACTGATGAAATTCGGGGAAAACATGGAACTAGTCACTATACCGGGGGGGGGGGGGGCGAGACATGACCGCGACTTAAGATTCAAGTACCGTTGAAAAGACTAAAGGAACGGGGGAAAGACTACCTGTAATAAAGCACAGGCTAATACGAGCCGACCAGAAGAAGCAAGGCTTTAGATTACCAGATCCTGGACACAATGTTCCTAGAGATGGAGAGCCTCTGCCTTTTCTAGCATCTCCTTCTTGCTTGCTTACCTAGCTCTTGTCTTAGTGACTCTTCCTCTTTTCTAGGTTTTTCTGAGTGTGAAAACGGTAGATTTTTCATTTGCCAATGAATTGGATCTGCCTCGATTCGATCAAAAATGGGATTCTTGTCTAGAGAAAGGTTCTGTGACATGGACGCCCAGCCCAACTCGGTCGGTCGGTTGGCCCACCTAAGATATTCAAAAATGATCGATCGATTTGATCAAATTTGAAAAAGTCTTTCTAACTATTCAGAATAGTGGAGCTTTCGATCAAGATGTTCTCGCCTCCCCCGTTTGGGCTCTCGCTCGAATCAGAACCTTTATGGGTAGGCTTTCGAGCATATGCTTCAACAGGAATCACACAAAGGTAGATTAGAAACCTATAGTAAAATGACCGCCCGTAACCCAACAGATAAAGTACATTACATAGTCCGTTTTAGGGATTGGCGGCTTACCCATTCAGTGACTTTGGCACTGGACGTTCCCCAAACGGGTACTGTCGGGTCGAGTGAATTCAATAATAGACGCCTAAACAGCCCGGATCACCAGCTAAGGCCCCTAAATGACCGCTCAGTGATAAAGGAGGTTGTGATTTAATACAATTGGTAATGAGAGAATAGATATGACCTAATAATTATAGCCTAACACTTAATCTTATACCAAAACTAATCTGACACAAATACTACTCTAGCTCTAATATAATTCTAACTCTAATAGAAATACAGTGACAATTACGACATATAAAAAGTGGATGTGTATGTTTTAATAAGGAAATAGGTAAAGACACAAAGATATGTTTTTCAGAATCTTGGGACGTGGGTTTGTTTGCTAATAACAATTAGCATGCCAATAAGTACTACTCACTCCGTCCTATATTAAATGTCCATGTTTGACTTTTCAAGTCTTTCTTTATCAACTTTGACTTTAAATATTTTTGCTTGTGTTATATAGTATTAGAAAAGTTCAATACGAAACAATATTTATCTAAAGAACAAATAACAAGATCTCAACCATCCATCTATTTTAAATCTAAAGGTCTAGATTAATCCTCAATTTAATATAATTAATTATTGAAGGGCACTTTTGTAATATCATTCAAAAT
The DNA here is from genome assembly GCA_030686995.1 of Artemisia argyi. NCBI lineage: Eukaryota > Viridiplantae > Streptophyta > Magnoliopsida > Asterales > Asteraceae > Artemisia > Artemisia argyi. Next base: position 159,067,864 of record CM060706.1, on the reverse strand, counting down.
TAAACACAATTAATTTCATTTCAAGCAGCTACCTCCTGTACTTGAAACCCGGAGCACTGGCCCAACTCATCAGATCTATCTCAATCGCTCCATCACTATAACTTCATCACCAGTCAGATCTCCACTTTCAACACGACAGGAGGATGCCAATGCATCTTCGTGTTTTTCGGTTAGGTTTAACGGACCAAGGTGTTTGCTACGAAAGAAGCTTCTCGCTGTTAGATCTATTTCTTTTAATACTAATAGAATGATATCTGATGGTCCTGAGCCTGTTATTGATGTTTTTAGTAATGGTTTTTTAGTTGCTCATTGATTGAATTGAAGTGGCTCTTCGGTTCGGTTCGTGGTCAATTGATTTTGTAAAAGAGGATTATTTGAATATGATGAAATAACATATTTTTTTTGCTTTTAGATCTTTGTATTTGATTATTGATTCTTATGCTATTTGTGAATTAGTAGTGTTTATTGATAATTAATTGCAAGACTTTGTGAATTAGTGGTGTTTATGATGATGGTGGTGGTGGAATAGGTTAGTTTACGAAACATGTTTCGAGTTGCTGGAAGACAGTGGAACCGGACCGTGAGCGAATGTCATGGTTTTCGCCGACTCTGCTGTTACAGTACAATTCATTTGCTAGTCAGTCGAAAATGGCTTTTGCTGGCTCGGAGATACTAAACTATATGGGTGGAGTAGACAATGGCAAAAAACAATTGATTCATAAGCTAGTTATCTTTCGGAGGAAGCAAGGTAAGAAAACTAGGGTTGGTGCAAATTTTCACGAGACTTTGCATAAGTTAGTGCGTACGGATAGGGGTGGTATTCAGCTTATTAGTGATGCGGTGGATAATGTGAAACCGATATGTGAAATAGCGAATGTGAGAATTTCTGGGAATGTGTATGTGGTGCCTGGTGTTGTGGATAAGGATCGTCAACAAATGCTAGCGGTTTGTTGGGTTCTTCATGCGGCTAAAAAGAGACGTGCGGATCATAGTTTGAAGCTGGAGGAGTGTTTGGTTGCTGAGATAATGGATGCTTATCGAAATAAAGGAAAGGCTCGTGAGAAAAGGCAGGATCTTCAAAAGACTGCTGCTATTAATCAGAGTTATGCTCATTTTAAATGGTGGTAAAGTGACATCACAGAAGAGATTTTACTACAATTTGGACTGGTGAAGAATTAGTATGCTAGAGACCTTGAAGGAAAAAATAAGTGCATCTGGTCGAACATTACTTGTAACAGATGTTGCTATTTGTGAAGATGTATGCTAGAGACCTTGAACTTAGTTTTTACTACAATTTGGATTGGTGAAGAATTAGTATGCTAGACGGAAATTTTGAAAAAAAAAAGTTCGTCTTTTTACGAATCCCGTGGGATTTCTTTACGAATCCCGTGGGATTTATTTACGAATCCCGTGGGATTTCTTTACGAATCCCATGGGATTCATTGTGAATATACACCAAAGAATCCCCTAGGATTCACAATCAATCCCTTGAGATTAATACTGAATCCCATGGGATTCACAATGAATCCCTTGTGATTTCATAGAGAATCCCATAGGATTCAGAATGAATCCCTTGTGATTTCATACAGAATCCCATGGGATTCACAATGAATCCCATGGGATGCACTAAAGAATCCCATGGGATTCATACTGAATCCTTTGTGATTTATCGACAAGATAAATCATACAGAATCCAGTGGGATTTTTTTCGAATCTCAGTGGGATTTATTTGGATGCGCAGGTGGTAGGTTTATACATGAAATAACTTTTTTCTTTTTTCTTATTCTTTTTTTTTATCAAGGCAATGTGTTACTAATATTTGATATTTGGTTCTAGTTTTCTTTAACTTAAATCCCATGTGATTCTTTGACGAATCCTTTGGGATTCATACAAAATCCCATGGGATTTATACAGAATCCCATGGGATTATACATAATCCCATGGGATTTATATAGATCACCCAAGGGATCAAACATAATATAAGTAACAAACATTATATATTCAAAGTGAACAAGAATTTTTCTCATAACATTACACAACAAAAATAGAATCTCAAGTGATTTACTGATTTTTAAAGTTATATAAGAAATGTTAAATTTAAATATTTCAAATAGACGAGGTCTTGCTAAAAAATAAACGAGGTGGTGAATAGTGGTTGGCACATATATTTGTTTGATACCATGAAAAGTAAAACGGAGATCAGTGTGCACACTTGCAATTGTCATATACTAAAATACTAAAAAAAAAATCCCATGTGATGCACCAAAAAATCATATGGGATTCACAATGAATCCCTTGAGACTCATACTGAATCCCATGGGATTCACAATGAATCCCTTGTGATTTCATACAGAATCCCATGGGATTCACAATGAATCCCATAGGATTCACAATGAATCCCTTGTGATTTCATACAGAACCCGTGGGATTCACAATGAATCCCTTGTGGTTTCATACAGAATCCCATGGGATTCACAATGAATCCCATGGGATGCACCAAAGAATCCCATGGGATTCACAATGAATCCCTTGTGATTTTATACAGAATCCCATGGGATTCACAATGAATCCCATGGGATGCACCAAAGAATCCCATGGGATTCATTGCCAAAGACTCCCGTGGGATTTATCGTCTTTTTACGAATCCTGTAGGATTTCTTTACGAATCCCGTGGGATTTTTCTGGACGAAAATTTTGAAAAAAAAAATCGTCTTTTTACGAATCCCATGGGATTTTTACGGACGGAAATTTTGAAAAAAAAAATTCGTCTTTTTACGAATCCCATGGGATTTTTACAAATCCCAAGGGATTTTTACGAATCCCGTGGGATTTTTCTGGACAGAAATTCTGGAAAAAAAATCTTCTTTTTACGAATCCTATGGGATTTTTACGAATCCCGTGGGATTTTTCTGGGCGGAATTTTAAAAGAAAACAAAATTTGTCGAAAGTATATAACAATGCATATCTATAGAAAGATATTTTTTTTTTCGTCGCGATGGTATTTTTTTCGTAGGTTGAAGATTTACCGTTTGCAAGATATGTTATTTTTTTTTAAATGTGGAAAGTGGGTTTTTATATAAATGAGCTAAAATGCCAATTTTGCCCTCCCTTTGTTATTTTTTGATTTGATCTTAGCCATTGGATAAAATGTGGATGGATGGTTAAGATTGACTTATTTGTTTTGTAAGTAATACTTGTTTTGCATAGATCTTACCTCCTCCTTAATAAAGTTCAATACGAAACAAAAAATCTTTAAAGAGCAAAGCACTCAATCTAAGCCATTGATTTTAAATCCACCCGACCGTTGGATCTATAAGTCATATAATTAGCCAAGGGCACTTTTGTATTTTATCTCACTCTCCATCTAACACCTCACCCTTTCTCTCTCTCACACCTGTTACCCACACTTTCTCTCTCTCATCAAATAATTCATCTTCATAGATCAAAACCTTTCCAAATCCAATAGGAACCAAAACTCTTATAAATAACTTGATTTTAGGTGTAATCATTGGTGATGTCGTGTCACTCATTTTCCGGCCACTGAGAGATGGTGTTGTTGCAGCGGTGGTTGTTGTAACCACAACTTTCCGTTCACTCCTCACCCTCCGATCAACCACGACCATGTTCTAAAAGCGTCTCTTCACCATGTCACCTAGGCCGGTTCCCTTGTTTTCAAAACCGTTCCGGTCGACAATATCCATTTCGCACTCGTTCCGAGTGAAGTCACCGGTTCGGTTGAACCAGGTAAGGTGCAGATTTTATAAAAAAAAATAATAAGCTTTTTGATCTGAGTGAAACTTGATTTTTTTAGCTTGTTTACCATAAATCTTGATGGTCTGAGGTGGTGATGGTGGTAGATGAAGCGGTGGTCGGCGGGTTAATGATGGTGGTGTATTCTATAGAGAGAAAAGACATGACTTCAATGATGGTGCTACAATCGTCAGTTTTATTTTGGGTTTTATTTTCAGAAGTTTGGTGGATTTAAAGGTTGAGTACTGGAGAAAGGTTCTTTGAAGTTATTTTTGGGCTCGTTATTGTGTTAGTAAGAGCAAGAGGTGCGGTGACAAGGTTTTACCTCCTCATTTGTGGCCCACGGGTGCCACATCACCCCAACACCTCTTCACAACTAACCCATCCTCACTCATAACTAACCTCAACTTACTTATTTGAGGCCCACCACTTACAACTTTTTTTTAATTCATTTCACAAAATAAACTAAATTCAATTAAAAAATTATACAAAATAATACAACATACTAATTTTTAATTCATTCAAATAAAAAAGATAAAATACGGAAAAAAAAAAACCATACAATATGAAGAAAATAACGAAACGGATAAATACAATATGAAACATCTTCAAGAATTTATATCGACTTGTAATTATCGATGAGTTGTGATTTTTCTTCCCAAACTTGCAACACTTGTTCTCTGACCATTTTCAATGCGACTTGAAGTTCCACATCTGTTTCATCATTTCTTAAAAGGGTTTGTAGACCGACCATGACTATTGGATGGTCTTGAGGCAGCTCACGTAACCTTTCGACCTCTGGAGCACGAGACTCCCTCTGTCGAATAATACACGCTATCTCACCAAACAAGTTGTTAATCAACTTAAGTTCATTTTCTTGTTCATTGCGCAATCGGGTAAGTATTCTTCTTTGCACCTCAGCTGGTTGGTTAGCAATAGTGTGTGTGTGGAATTTAGTTTCAGTTGTTTGATAATAAGAAGTTGAGTAAAGCTGGTATTTATACTGAAACTAGCCGTTAGATAATTTTATTGGAGAAACTAGCCGTTAAGCCTTTTATTCAAACTGAAACTTACACTGACATAACATCACAAACGAAACTGAAATACTTAACATAAACCAACACACAATACAGGAATACAAAGGCCATTAATTCATATATCTGTTCCAGTTGACGTTGTCCTTCAAAATCAACCACACTTGAAAATATTTGAAATCTTTCCCACCATTGCGTTCTTTGTAAACGTTCAATGCATCTTCAAGACGAACATCTGGCTCACGTATAGGCTGCAAATTCAAGTAAATTTCATGAAATTTTTGGCAATCAGAGTTCATTCTTGCCCACTTACCCGTTAGCTGGTTTTTGCTACGAAAAGGACCGTCTGATTGTTCATTGAACTTGTCTATTACGACTTGCCAAAAAGGTCCTTCGCTAGCATGGAATTCGCTAACGTTTTGCCACATCTCGGCTAGCCAGCATTCTTCTTCAATAGACTAACGATTTGCCATTGTGAATTTTTTAGAAAGTGAAGTGTGTGCAAAATTGTATGATAATGTATGCTTTATATAGGAGTGTATTTTTTAATTTTCAAATTTCAAAATAGAGGGCGGGATATTTTTAAATTTTCAAATTTCAAAATTTCAAACAAAACATTTTCTACAAAATACTACACAAACAATAAAACCTAAAAAAGAAAAAAAGAAAAAAAAGGACAGATTTTGCAGTCCATCTCCCTCGTCACGCAGACGAGGAGATCTTCAATGGCGAGCCACGGCGAGCTTCAAAGGGTGTGATGGCGAGCTACGGCGAGCTCCACGTCAGACGACGAGGACGAACGGCGAGCCCACACCTCTCGCTCTAATTAATGTGTAATGAGTCAATATAATGGAGTAAGTTTGTTAGGTTTGTCTTCATGTCTGCATTTTCATTTGGTTGGAAGGAAAAAAAAAGACAAACAAAATAAAAACAAAAGGTATCATAAAAACAAAAACTAAAAATACTAATATAGCATTTAATAAATATTCATAATCCAGCCATGAATATATCTTGCACGTAGGTATATTATATATTGGAGGAAAAAGGAAAATGATATGGGGATTGTGGTCTACACGAAAGTTTTACTTCTCAAGAGATCTTGAGAAGCTTACAATCCCCACCAGCCAGTGTACCTGACCGATGTAGTATAGTGAATTGGCAAGTACCGGGGGATTGATCGTTCTCCACAGGGAATAGTGTTCGTTAGGATTGAAATTGATCTCACTAAGTCTAGAGGTGAAGGATGATTCTTTTTGTGTTTTTATATGTTTATGAAAGCAAGTAAAAATCTCAGGTTTTGGAAGAGTGGGCGGAATTAGTTGCTAGTCAACTAATCCAAATAACTACTAATACAATAAAAATAAATAACAATAAAATAAAATGAAATGTGAAACTATATATGGAGAAAACGTGTTTAGTTAGATTTCATTACTCCCTAATTATCTTTTATTGATTGATAAGCTTGTTTCAATTGCGTGGGTGATGGGTTGTATTCCTTAATACCAATTGTGGGGCCGTGTACGATCTTCCCCAACTCTATAAGCTTCTATCACTTCCTATGGCGACACGTTAAGTATCCTTACCATGGCCTCCTTAATAGTCACTTATACATTAAATACAACCATTAAAATCATAGTACACATCCAATTCATGTTTCTTAAGACGTTCAAGCAAGTTACCGAATAGGAGATTAGCCAGTTTTCTTAAGCCTAACATCAATTAACAATCATCCAACAACAATTAATAACCAACCATCAATAAATAATCAATAACTAGGTTTCACTACATCTAAGCAAACACAAACAAACCTAGCCTAGCATGTTAAAAGAAAGACAAGCATAAGATAGAATCAAACAACATATAGACATATTGAATGATTAATGGATTAATTATCTTTAATCAAACATGGAAGAGACAAGGGTATGAAACCCTTAAAAAAATTTGAAATTCGACCTAGGGTTTGTGTGACAAAGTTCCTCTCCAAAGTTGCACACTAATGAATGAAAAATCCATAACTATATATAGATTTACAAGGGTGACGGCGTTACCTTTTGATGGTTGACGTTGTCATCTCGCCGCGGCTAGGGTTTCTTGTCACCCAATCCAATTTCTTGACGCCGTCACTTTATAAGTGTTCTGGGCCATCACGCTTTAGAGTTACACGTGACGGCCTACTCTTGGTAAAGGGTGACATCGTCATGTGTTAATGCCCAAAAAGTCTTCTGGCGCGTCAAGTGTAAAAGTAATTTCCACCTCTTGTCACAAAGGTTGATGCCGTTCCTTAAGGATAGGTGACACCGTCAGGTGTAATTTTCAACTTGGATTCTTGACTTTGTCGTTTTCTTCACTTATGCTCAAAAAACGTCCAAAAATGCTATGTTTTTCAGAATTCTTCTCCAAAGTACCTAAAATGAACGATTTAGGGTAATAATTGATTATATTATCACGACTTAAGGCTTAAATGACCCTTAAGAGCGTAACAAATTTCGCCTTATCCGAAAATTATACAAATTTTTAGAAAATGATTTGCTAACTACATGAACAACTTTTATTACCCATGTGATATATATATATATATATATATATATATATATATATATATATATATATATATATATATATATATATATATATATATTATGTTGTGTATATTTTTTTGGATAATTTGTCATATACCAAAATACTAAAAAACTCCATTTGATGCATCAAAGAATCTCATGGGATTCACAATGAATCCCTTGGGATTCACAATGAATCGCATGGGATGCACCAAAGAATCCCATGGGATTCATACTGAATCCCATGTGATTTCACACAGAATCCTTTGTAATTTATCAACAAGATAAATCATATAGAATCCTATACGATTTCATACAAAATCATGTTTGAGATTTTCGGTTATGCATATATCTTGAAATCTTGTAAGCTTTTTCTCTTTTTTTAGAAATAGCATCTTGTAAGCTTAATTTTCAAAGAATTTAAATAACAAAAAAGAAATTGTCATAGTCATATTTTAAAATCTATGTTGAGTATGCTATTTATTTTATAGAATTATGATTCATAAAAACTTGTTTTTCATTCATTTATTGAATGCAGGTATTTTAATATTAACTATTTTGATGCTGCAAAAAAATCTTATATGATGCACCAAATAATTAAAGAATCTCATGGGATTCACAATGAATCCTTTGAGATTCATACTGAATCCCATGTGATTTCATACAGAATCTCTTGAGATTTATACAGAATCTCATGGGATTCATACAGAATCACATGGGATTCCCTAATCGCATGTGATTCAAATTACCCATACATAATATAAGTAACAAACAAAGATATTCAAAGTAAACAAGATATATATATTCAAAGTGAACAAGAATTTTTCTCATAATATTACACAACAAAAATAGAATCTCAAGTGATATTGTACTTCCATTTTATATAAAGCAAAATAAAAATCTCATGGGATTTATACAGAATCTCATGTGATTATGCAGAATCCCATGGAATTTATACAAATTACACATGTGATCAAACAGAATATAAGTAACAAACATTATATATTCAAAGTAAACAAGATATATTCAAAGTGAACAAGAATTTTTCTCATAACATTACACAACAAAAATAGAATCTCAAGTGATTTTTACTTCCATTTTATATAAAGCAAAATGAAAATCTCATGGGATTTATACAGAATCCCATGTGATTCTCTCTGATACATTATGATTCATATAGAATCCCATGTGATCCATAAAGATTCTTGACGAGTATCTTTTATGTGACATAAAAGTATAAAACAATGATTAACTCATTTTTACAAATCATTTGTGATTTTTTTAAAATAACAAATCACAAGTGATTTTTTACGAATCCCGTGCGATTTTTCTGGACGGAAATTTTGAACAAAAAAAAAGTTCGTCTTTTTACGAATACCGTGGAATTTTTCTGGACGAAAATTTAAAAAAAAATCGTCTTTTTATGAATCCCATGAGATTTTTCTGGACGGAAATTTTGAAAAAAAAAACGTCTTTTTACGAATCTCATGAGATTTTTTTACGAATCCTAGATTTTTCTGGACGGAAATTTTGAAAAAAAAGTTCGTTGAAAGTATATTAAAATGCATATCTATAGAAAGATGATTTAATTCTCGTCGCGATGGTGTATTTTTCGTAGCTTAAAGATTTACCGTTTGCAAAATATGTTATTTTTTAAAAAAAGGTGGAAAGTGGGTTTATAAATTAAATGAGCTAAAATGCCAATTTTACCATCCTTTTTTATTTATTGGTTTAATCTCAACGATTAGATAGAAGGTGGATGGATGGTTGAAATTGACTTATTTATTCTTTAATAGATATATGTTTTGCAAGAATCTCACGTCATTAATGATATACTCAAAGTCAATGAAACACGATGTCGAAGTTTTATTTGACCGTACGTGTATTATAGTCATAGTGGATGATTCCAATTGAATATGGGAAAAATAAACAAAAAAAAAAAAAAAAGAAAAAACAAAAAAAATCGAACTTTTATCCTTGTTTTAAGTTACAAAAAGAGATCGACTTCGCCAATTTATGTTACCTTAAATTCTCTCTTTTTTTTGTTTCACAATTCAAAACTAGAATTCAAATATAATGACTGACTCTCAAAACCTAGCTCGTAACCCCCTCAAAATTCTACTTGAGGAAATCAAACTGGCCACCAACAGCTTTGCGGTCAATAATCTTATCGGGCAGGGGGGATTTGGCAGAGTCTACAAAGGCCAACTCAAATCAAGCTCCGGTGAGCCAGACACCGACGTTGCTGTTAAGATGTTAGATGTTAAATTTGGTCAAGGACAACATGAGTTTGGGAATGAGATCCTCTTGCTCGCTAATTACAAACACAATAACATTGTGTCACTTGTTGGGTTCTGTGATGAAGAAGGCACGGAAGCCATTATTTACAAGTACGCGGTTCATGGAAGCCTTGATAGGCATCTAGCCAATACGGACCTCACCTGGGAGCAGCGGCTTCAGATATGTCTTGGTGCAGCTCACGGACTCGAGTATCTCCATGGCAGTGAGGTAGCAGGAGGACATAGGGTGATACACCGAGACATAAAAAGCCCCAATATTTTGCTAGATGCTAATTGGGAAGCAAAAATTTCAGATTTCGGATTGGCTAAATTAGGCCTGACAGGCCAAGAGATCAGTATGTATACCAATATTGTTGGCACTCGTGGCTATGCTGATCCACAATATTATACAACCGGTAAACTAACAAAAAAATCTGATGTGTTCTCTTTTGGCGTGGTAATGCTTGAAGTCTTATGTGGGAGGCCTGGATTTGTTGACTATCACGATGAGCGCAGCTTCCTATATACATTGGCGAAAAAACATTATGAAGCGGGAGAATTAGATAAACTCATCATCCCTGACCTCCTTAAACAAATGAATTCATTATCATTACAAACATTCTCCAAAATTGCTTTTGAGTGCCTGAATGATGATCGGAAAAAACGACCAACGATGACATATGTCGTCCAAGAACTAAAAGTGGCATTAGAACTTCAAATTGTAAGTCTGATTTTTCAAGTAAGAAGTTTGTGATTTCATTGCAATCTTATTAATATACGAATTTGTGATCGCAAATTTTATGTTATATGATGCTAGGGGCAAGTTGTGCAAACCGAGTTGTGGGGATCGGACAAGGGCGGAGGTCCGTGGTCATATCCGTTTATCAACAATCAAAAGCTTAGGAAAATAATCATACGTCACGGGGAATTAAACATACATCTCAGGGAATATTGCATACATTCAATCACTTTTATTGTGGAAGATATCAACGGCTCGTTGTATTCTTCTAAACAATATGGTGGAGATGGGCCTATCAACTATTCAATTTATCTTCCCCCAAATCAGCAGGTGTTCCATGTTAATGCTAACTATGAGATTTCTGAGGTGAGCAACTCTTATTAATCAAATTCGTGGGTCATCCATATGTTCATATTAATTTTTTAGCGTTATAAGTATCTGAGTAATTTTGACATTAAATTTATAAAACTTTCTTCCGCCTGAAAAAGTATGTAGTATGTTTAAATGCGATTATCCAGCTCATCACTAGATCTACTATACCTTTTAACCTTATATGATTAGTCCATGCACATGAACCTTATTTTTATCTTTTCTATGGACTTGATGCTCTAATGAGAAGTCTATATATAGCTGGATTCCATTTCACCATGGACATGATCAGCTGACCTTCATTGGAGATGCTAGCTCCTATAGTCCTATGTGTCGAAAAAGAAACTGAAATCTCATTTTGAAAATGTTTGTGTGTTTTCATAGATTATCCTGGATGTTGACGAAGAAGTTATTGGGATATCCGGAACAGTTGGGACATGGCATCCTCTGGATGATATACTAATCTCCTCGTTGTGTTTCAAGACAAACAAAAAGAACTATGAGGTTGGTGAGCCTAAACATATAATTTCTGAGTTCTCAAAATCATGGGATGTGGGTTCGCTTGCCGGGTTTCATGGCCGTTGTGGATTTTACTTGGATGGAATTGGTTGTTATCTGAAGAATTGGAACGCTTCTATTTAAATCTATTGAAAGGATTGTTATATTCTTAAACTGTCATATTGTACGTTCTTTGTTGTTATGGAGCAACATAACTATTTTCATGTACAAATTAATAAAAATCATATAGACAATCAAATACGGAGTAAATGATTGGTAAAAGAAATCACTATATACAAGTTGTGTTACGTAAAGTGTGTTTTCTATATCCATGTTAAAATTAAGCGAATAATCATCGGTTATTTGTTTTGAACGCTTCTCAATTAAATCGATAATTCATGTACTTACAGACGTCAAGAAAACCTAGATTAATCCATATAAGTAGAATGCTAACATCATCTTAAAAGCTGATGTTAACAAATAACAACCAACTTTTCTCAAGTTGCTTATAGTAAAACATACTAGATAGCAACCAATTCCGCATTATAATATATATTAAACCACAAGGGAGGCGACGTCGTTTTGCCCTCCAAGTTTCCCGCCAAAACCACCAGGCCT